>CM067167.1:20289016-20409030 GCA_034093135.1 Erigeron breviscapus
AATCCTGTTTTTTTTTTTCTTTTGAAAGATCAATCAATAATATCATTATACTTCAAAATCAGCGGAGTGCTGACATCTAACACTTATCATACACTACAATATACACAAGTATTTTGGGACACTTATACCTACAAAACCAACCCAAAGTCTACCATCCAATATCTCCTAAATCAGAAGCAGCCCAAAAATTCCAAAGTAATCTCTGTACTTTGCCCGACACTTGATCCATAAAAAACTTTTCGCCTTAGTTTCACAACTATCTTTTGCACAGATACCTCCACTCCTTGGAACACCAAATCATTCCGGGCTCGCCATATACACCATATGGCAACCAAAACAATACCATTCAATGCCTTCTTGAGCGATGCCGAACCTCTCGAATAAACATGAAGATCTAGAAGGTCTTTAAAGCTAAAGGCGAATACAGGTGGGATCTTACACCACTCGGATAGAATCTCCCAAATTGTTTGAGCAAAACCGCAGTCAAAGAAAATGTGGTCCACCGACTCCCGTACATATCCGCATACTGGGCACAAAATCGAAGGTATCACAATTGTGAATCCCTCGATAGCTCTGGATCGCTCTCGAGATCGTCTATGGTTATGTCGTGAGTGCGGAATCCTCACGAGATAACTGTTTGATTAGTTATCTAGATTATTGCTAATTAACACGATTGTAATCAGCCTTAATTACTCTATATTCGTTTGCTAATGATGGCCAACGAACTTAGATGATTGGTGTGTGTGTTAATCGACTGGTTCCACTCAATTTAGGTTTTCCAATCGTTTATATATGTTCCAATTGATATTGGGCTTGCTGGGCTTTGTTCTTACGAACTTAGCAGCCCAGCCCTTAGAACGAAGATAATCTTCGTTCGAGCATAACGAAGTTTATCTTCGTTAGCTGTAATCCGTTTGTTATTTTCCCATTACTTAACATATAAGGAACCTAACATATATTACGTTTGTTCTTGTATATCATACATAACAAACATCATATATAAACATATATAAAACACCAAAACATGTAATTAATCATTACTAAAACACGAAGTCCATAATCTATTAATTACATATAAATGAATAAGACATAATCAAATCTCAGTTGCTGTTGTCACATCAACATGCATCAACAAACTCCCCCTTGACAGCAGCATCTTCGATTTCTTTAGTCTTCAAAAATCTTGTCATCATCCATCAAATAACAATCGTTTGCTATTTGCATGGATATTTTCATGTAAGCACACTTGGATAATTTTACGATATCTACTTTCTTCATCCTTCCAAAATGGCAAAAATGAGCACTCAGTATCGTATAACCTTCTTAGATCATTTCTTGAGAAGTTGATCAACTGCATTGGATCATATAATCTTCTCAACAAAATCTTCTTCTGTGCGTCTGCATACATTTTGGCTTCACCAGTATTTCGATCAATCTCCCAATTATTCATCTTTTCTAGCTCATCTTGTGGCCACTTCTTGGCTGGGACTTTGATCATGCACTTAATATCACGTTGAATATACTCAGTGCTTCTATCTGGTTTCACCACCTTCTTCTTCTTTCTTGGTTTGATATGAAACTTCGGCTCATCTGAGTCTTTCATACTCGATCTCATCTTAAAATCTTCACGAAGCTTCTTACCAATGACATCAGCCAGACCATACTCGCTTGGATTGATAATCCAAGTATTTCCAAGTTCATGCAGGTCTTCTTCGCATAAACTTCTAAAATGTCTCTCACTCCATGCCAAATACTGACAACCTTCTGGTCTTTTGAGAACGAACAGCTTCAGTTCTTCATCATAAAACCAACTCCAGATAATTGTCTTGTATTTTGCAGCATTTTTGTCCGAGATATGAGTCCAATACACAGAGGGTCTCAGAGTATCCCTAGTGACTATAAATTCACCAACTCTCTGACCAGGTACAATTCTATCAATCACCTGTGATGGATCATCATCTCTGAGAGGCACTGGAAATTCATTTGGATTGAATGGTCTTGTCAAATTGATCTCATAAGCAAAAGGAACCAATACATCTTGAACCTTAGCATATACTACAAAGTTTAACACTTTAGTATTGCTATTAAATTGAGCTTGTAGCATTCTTTCCTTTACTTCTTTTCTCTTCAATTCTAACACATCTCTTTCTACCACAGACGGCTCTTCAGGAATTGAGTCCCAAACATCATCAAAACCATAAGGTTTCTTGAAAATATTCATATCTGGTTCAGGAACAAATTCTCCTTCCTCAAGATCATCTCCATCAAAAAGTAATTCCGTATCATCTGTATCATCTGATAAGATTACACAAAATAACACCAGAATATAATGATTAATCATGATAATAAAGATGAAATATAATTGCATTGAAATAAGATAAATTACATTTACATGTCATAACTTATTACATGCAACCTAAAATACAATTCATCTAATCATTATTAACATCATAAGTTGAATCAGAATCAGAATCAGAATCAGAATCAGATTCCAAAGCAGTTGGCTTTTGAATCTGTAATTCTTTTTCTCTTTCAGTAACTGCTTCTTGTTGTTTATCTAACAAGACATCAAATACATCATGAAATGCGTTCTCTTCAGAATAATAGTCATGTCCAAATTTTGCTTCAACTTCACGCTTTAATCGTTCAGTTTCAGCTTCAACTTGATCATCACTTAAATAATCTATTGATTTCGAAGAAGAATTACCTGAGCTGTCAAGTGCTTCAATGATCTCAGCATCTCGAGGCGCACTTGATTCTCCAGCAGCTCCAGATGTACTTGCAACATCCTTCTCTAACTCCCCCTCAGTCCTTGCTTCTGTATGAGCTTCAGTTCTTGGCTCACCATCAGCATTCGCATCATCGTCATGATCTTCATCCTCTTTCCTCTTCAGCTCAGTTTCCCTACAACCATCTCCCCCTTGAGCCAATAACTTCTGAAGCTGATCTCTCAGTGCAGCACTTTGACTCTTCTCATCTTCCAAATCAGCAACCAACTTCCCAACTAACCCTTGCATTGATTTCATTTGAGCTTCCAATGTCATAACTCTGGTCTCCAATTGATTCACCTTGAATTGAGTTGACATGATATGCGCAGGTTCAACTGTTGGTCTGACTCCAAAAGGTCTAGTAGGAGATTGTGTAGAAACTGGAGGGCGTCCGATCAAAGGCGGTTGTAGTGGACGTAGAAGTGTCGTAAACACAGTGCTTATAGGAATAACAGGCCTTATTGAAGCACTCTGTGTATCTTGAGGAAACACCGTAGCAAGAACAGGTACCTCTGATTGTACAGGTTCATCAGGAACTGATCCTTCCGTCACCGCATCTCTTTCAGACTCTTCTTGACGTCTATAAGTCTCAAATGCTTCAGCCAAATGAACAGGTAGAACCTTTCCCGATCTCGGCGCTTTCTTGCGTCTTATCAAAGGAATCTCCTCTTCCTCTGGTTCATTAGATGGATCACTCTCCTCTTCAGTGCGAACTCGTTTCAAACCTCTCTCAAAAGGAGAAGTATCACTTGCACTGGGTGCATTGACCGGATCATCAATATCTTCAAAAAGGCTGGCTAGTTCAGGATTAAATTGAGCCGCAACCTCAGGAGGCAATAAGACATTTGCATCATACTTATCATGAGCCATATCAGAGACTATCGGAGAAGCATGACATGCCTTGCTTCGACGTTCTCTACGTAGCTCAGCAGATACACCTTCTTGAGATAAGTGATAAGAATGATCACTCGCAGAAGCTTCATCATTTTCAGACTCAACCGAAACATCATGAACCGCTTTCGTTCGATTTTCATTCCCCGAATCAGCCGCGACACTATCATAATCATCACTATCATTCCCATGATCAGAATCATCATCGGAATCATCATCAGAACCACTGTCAGAACTTTCTGTATCATCATCTTCAGCAGCATCCACAAACATATCATTCTCAAGACGAGAACGATAGTTTGGATTAATCAAATGACCAAAAAGTGGTGGATCATTGAGACCAGCCACGTTGCTAGTATTGGCCGCAAGATCAGCAAACAAACGAGCAGGCCATGCATGTAGTACATATCGTGGTCCTTGATCAAATGCCAAATTTGGACAGAAGTGTCGAACAATCGCCATAACAAACCGAGGATACAACAAAAATCTTTTTCGTCCTCTGGCATTAATCTGATCAATAAACTCTTGAAAAAAGTAAGTTGAAAACGGATACGGTCGATTGTAGACCAAAGCTACCATCTGCGACGAAATCTGTGCAGATAATTGATCAAAGCCAGCCTTACGATTGCTTAAACAAACCAACAATGCGTATGCTAGGTATCTCCATCTTCCTTGAAACCCACTTTTATCAAAAGGAAGTTTTTCCTCTGGTTCTGCACCTAAATGCAAAATATCACGAAGAGTTGCAGCATTGAAATCGAATGTGATTCCTCTGACGGTAGCACGTACGAAAACATGACCATTGACCACAACTTCATGAGCAGACATCCAAAAATCATCGATATACTGCCTTACTAGTCTTGGTGAATGAGTGAACACAAATGACAGCCTTGAACGAGCGATGTATGCAAACATCTCATGATAGTGATCGGAATTACGTTGATCTTGATCAAGATTTAGAGCAAGATTATGCTTCCCAACAAATTGACGAAGAGCTAAAGCCATTTCTGCAAGATAAGATCACAAAATCTAAACAAATAAGAATTAGACAAAGTGAATGAAGTGCAGACTTGGATAAACTTAATCAGTAATATCGTAAGTTAAAAACTGTACGACTTTACTCGTTAAATTCGTTAGCACAATCAGAACGAATTTTAAATTCGTAAGTACAAAAGAAACGAAGTATAAGTTCGTTAGTACATCTGTACGAAAATAAAATGTAAATTCGTTAGAAGAAACTGTACGAAGTTGGTCTTAAGTTCGTTATTAAGTTCGTTAGTTGAACTTGAACGAAGATAGTACTAAGTTCGTTTTGATTAAACGATCATTAAGTTCGTTAGACTGAATCTTAAGTTCGTTTTTCAATTAATTCCTAAGTTCGTGTTCAATTAATTAACTTCGTTTTCAAGTGATTAACTTCGTAAGGACACTTTGTGATACAGATCATCAAGGGTTCAAGTCAAAAATTAACTATCCTTCGATTTTGCATAGAATGCAGTACACAACTCTTTAGAATTGAGTAAATTTCACATAACCCATTCGTTTTTACAAAAGAATCAACGATCTAAAGGATTAAAGTCATGAACGAAATTAATCCCCAAAAAAATATAAGAAAAACTGATTGAGTTCATGTGAAAGAAGGATAAAAGCAGCCAATCTAATTCGAAATTTGTGAAGAAAATGGAACAAAAACATACCAAAATCACTAGTAACAATACTGATTGTAACAAAAATCAAAGGATCGAGTGATTGAAAGTGATTTGGAACGATTTGTTAGAGGTGCTGGAAAGAGTTATTTTCGTTTGAAAATTTTGAAAGTATAATAACCTAAAACGAAAAAGAACTCTATATATATATACAATGAAGTGGATCAACATGGGTCGGGTTAGGTATCCTGTCACGAATTTGTTCAAACGAAGATAAATAAACGAAGATTAAGTTCGTTAGAACTAAAGGAACCAAAAATTTCTAACTATTTGAACGAAGATAAGTAAAACGAAGATTAAGTTCGTTAGAACTAAAGGAACCAAAAATTTCTAACTATTTGAACGAAGATAAGTGATATCTTCGTTAGAACAAACAGAACGAAGTTAAAATAAGATTCCAGATTCAGCCAAGTCCATGAGAAATCAGTTTAAACTTAGAAAATTTCAGATTGTCCATCACTAATTTCCCACGATACGACCCTTTACCTAATCCTGTACAAAGCAAAAACTCGTTAAAATCAACCTGCTCATGCCTTGTACCATGAATTTCCATCATATAAAATCATCATCATACATACAGAGTTACCAACCATGACCATGAGACGGAAAACAGTTCACTAATCACTGAGTTGCTTGACGGCAAACCATCTTGAAACACTTAAGTCCCATACCAGATGCCGTCTACAAAACTAACAAACAATGAGTAGTCCAAAATTCAATGAAGAACTTTATAAAATTTCCGGAGTCATGTCATAAGTCAAGATAGAAAATTCAAAATAACAAGTATCACATTGATTATTTTCACTAAATACATGAATTGTTAAAGTAAATAACTACTCCAAAAACACGTTCATGTATTATTCCTTCACGTGCTCATATCTGCAACACACCTATTGTCACTACACACCAAGGATCGTATCTCCATGATATCATCCGTATGAATAACAATGTATTTGCAGAAAACAGCACTCCAACTTAATCTTCTTAACCTGAATACTGCACACTTGGCAAAAACTCATTAACGCATTGAGAACAAAACATAGTAATGCAGAAAATTCAAGCTAAAATCATACAAAAACAGGGTTAACAGATACGAAATAACAATGAATCTAACAAAAGATCAAGGGAGGTCATTTCATCGTCAAACCCTAAAATGTCACCAAGTTATAAAATAAATCCTTAACTTGTAACAACTGAAAATTTGTGAGATTTCAAATAACTTTGACTTTTCACAAACACTTAAAATATCATTTCTATTATCCCGCCAAATTGAAGACACCAATTTCAAATGCGCACATCACAGTAAAGAGCTCGAAATGGAAAACCACAAGGAGACTCCTACCCTCGAAGAAAATTCAAAGGCCTATGAGAGGGACACACCCAGAAAAACCAGTAGAATTCGCAGTGGCAAGACAATAAAAGATCATTTTCTAAACTTAAACAAATTAATGTTCATATCAGAAAATCTTCTTTTGAAACAAACCACACAACCTCATCAAGAATTCTCATTAACGAATTCGGCAAAACATATACTCAGAATTTCAAATAGAATCTCTCGTGCAATAAGAACTTATGAAAATACTTATTTTGACTCAATAAAATAAAAATAACTCAGAATAAAATAACAGAATAATAAACTAAGCTATACACTAATTAACTTGAATATATTTATCATTTATTCATTATTTACATGATGCTTGGTTACTGTTTTTTTTTTTTTTTTTTTTTTTTTTTTTTTTTTTTTTTTTTTTTTTTTTTTTTTTTTTTTTTTTTTTTTTTTTTTTTTTTTTTTTTTTTTTTTTTTTTTTTTTTTTTTTTTTTTTTTTTTTTTTTTTTTTTTTTTTTTTTTTTTTTTTTTTTTTTTTTTTTTTTTTTTTTTTTTTTTTTTTTTTTTTTTTTTTTTTTTTTTTTTTTTTTTTTTTTTTTTTTTTTTTTTTTTTTTTTTTTTTTTTTTTTTTTTTTTTTTTTTTTTTTTTTTTTTTTTTTTTTTTTTTTTTTTTTTTTTTTTTTTTTTTTTTTTTTTTTTTTTTTTTTTTTTTTTTTTTTTTTTTTTTTTTTTTTTTTTTTTTTTTTTTTTTTTTTTTTTTTTTTTTTTTTTTTTTTTTTTTTTTTTTTTTTTTTTTTTTTTTTTTTTTTTTTTTTTTTTTTTTTTTTTTTTTTTTTTTTTTTTTTTTTTTTTTTTTTTTTTTTTTTTTTTTTTTTTTTTTTTTTTTTTTTTTTTTTTTTTTTTTTTTTTTTTTTTTTTTTTTTTTTTTTTTTTTTTTTTTTTTTTTTTTTTTTTTTTTTTTTTTTTTTTTTTTTTTTTTTTTTTTTTTTTTTTTTTTTTTTTTTTTTTTTTTTTTTTTTTTTTTTTTTTTTTTTTTTTTTTTTTTTTTTTTTTTTTTTTTTTTTTTTTTTTTTTTTTTTTTTTTTTTTTTTTTTTTTTTTTTTTTTTTTTTTTTTTTTTTTTTTTTTTTTTTTTTTTTTTTTTTTTTTTTTTTTTTTTTTTTTTTTTTTTTTTTTTTTTTTTTTTTTTTTTTTTTTTTTTTTTTTTTTTTTTTTTTTTTTTTTTTTTTTTTTTTTTTTTTTTTTTTTTTTTTTTTTTTTTTTTTTTTTTTTTTTTTTTTTTTTTTTTTTTTTTTTTTTTTTTTTTTTTTTTTTTTTTTTTTTTTTTTTTTTTTTTTTTTTTTTTTTTTTTTTTTTTTTTTTTTTTTTTTTTTTTTTTTTTTTTTTTTTTTTTTTTTTTTTTTTTTTTTTTTTTTTTTTTTTTTTTTTTTTTTTTTTTTTTTTTTTTTTTTTTTTTTTTTTTTTTTTTTTTTTTTTTTTTTTTTTTTTTTTTTTTTTTTTTTTTTTTTTTTTTTTTTTTTTTTTTTTTTTTTTTTTTTTTTTTTTTTTTTTTTTTTTTTTTTTTTTTTTTTTTTTTTTTTTTTTTTTTTTTTTTTTTTTTTTTTTTTTTTTTTTTTTTTTTTTTTTTTTTTTTTTTTTTTTTTTTTTTTTTTTTTTTTTTTTTTTTTTTTTTTTTTTTTTTTTTTTTTTTTTTTTTTTTTTTTTTTTTTTTTTTTTTTTTTTTTTTTTTTTTTTTTTTTTTTTTTTTTTTTTTTTTTTTTTTTTTTTTTTTTTTTTTTTTTTTTTTTTTTTTTTTTTTTTTTTTTTTTTTTTTTTTTTTTTTTTTTTTTTTTTTTTTTTTTTTTTTTTTTTTTTTTTTTTTTTTTTTTTTTTTTTTTTTTTTTTTTTTTTTTTTTTTTTTTTTTTTTTTTTTTTTTTTTTTTTTTTTTTTTTTTTTTTTTTTTTTTTTTTTTTTTTTTTTTTTTTTTTTTTTTTTTTTTTTTTTTTTTTTTTTTTTTTTTTTTTTTTTTTTTTTTTTTTTTTTTTTTTTTTTTTTTTTTTTTTTTTTTTTTTTTTTTTTTTTTTTTTTTTTTTTTTTTTTTTTTTTTTTTTTTTTTTTTTTTTTTTTTTTTTTTTTTTTTTTTTTTTTTTTTTTTTTTTTTTTTTTTTTTTTTTTTTTTTTTTTTTTTTTTTTTTTTTTTTTTTTTTTTTTTTTTTTTTTTTTTTTTTTTTTTTTTTTTTTTTTTTTTTTTTTTTTTTTTTTTTTTTTTTTTTTTTTTTTTTTTTTGACCGTCATTTATTATATTTTTTGGATTTTCCAATTTTTCTGATGTTTTTGGATTTTTCAGACACTAGATATGTACAAACTTATACTAAAACAACTCTTTTTGTATTCCAATTTTTCTGATGTTTTTGGATTTTCAGACACTAGATATGTACAAACTTATACTAAAACAACTCTTTTTGTATTTTAATGACTCTATCTATGTACGACTTAAACTACAAAGACACAAAACCAAAAAATTTAAGTTCTTTGAGAGAAACTATTCGGCATTCTTCATACCATTGAGTTGATATAACAACTCATGACGAGGTCTATCAAAAGCTTTAGTATAAAGATCAGCAAGGTTATCATCAGTAACAACCTTTTCTAAATGAATAAGCTTTTTCTCAAAACAGTCACGCAAAAAATGATGCTTTATATCAATGTGCTTGGTGACTTTAAAGTTTTTCGGATTTTTAGTAATATCTATGGCAGACTTATTATCAATACAAATAGGAGAGTCAGAGATATCCATACCATAGTCGCGCAATTGTTGCTGTATCCAAAGTACCTGAGAACAGCATTGACCAGCAGCTATGTACTCTGCTTCACAGGTAGACTGTGCAACAGATGTCTGCTTTTTGCACTGCCACGATATAATTCTCCCCCCTAAAAGTTGACATCCACCTGACGTTGATTTCCTATCCGAACTGCAGCCACCATAATCCGAATCAGTATAAGCTTTGAATTCAAAGGAACCATGCATGGGATACCAAAGCCCTAGACGAGGCTTGGCCTTCACATAACGAAGAATCCTTTTCGCAGCTTTCATATGTGACTCTTTCGGATTAGCCTGATATCTAGCACACATGCAAACAGCAAAGGTAATGTCTGGACGTGAAGCCGTCAGATACATCAAAGAACCAATAATAGCCCGATATTGAGTTGCATCGACTTCTGGATCATTAGGCTTATCAGGACACAGCCCATGATTAGTCTGAATGGGAGTAATTGCATCTTTAGCATCGGTCATTCGAAACCTTGTGAGAAGATCCTGAACATACTTGCTCTGATGAATAAAGAACCCATCCTTCAGTTGATCCACCTGTAATCCAAGGAAGAAAGTTAATTCCCCCATAGCACTCATTTCGAACTTAGCCTTCATGCTCTGCTCAAACTCCTTGCACATGGTCTTATCAGATGAACCAAAAATGATATCATCAACGTAAACCTGTACAAGCAAGTAGTCCTTCCCTTTCCATTTGATGAACAACGTGCTGTCAATAGAACCTCGAGTAAAACCATTTTCATGCAAATGAGTAGACAGTTTTTCATACCATGATCGAGGAGCCTGATGTAAACCATATAGAGCCTTATCAAGACGATATACTCTATTGGGAAAATCTGGATCCTCAAACCCTTGAGGTTGATCTACATACACTTCTTCTCGAATTTCTCCATACAAAAAGGCACTCTTTACGTCAAGTTGATACACCTTTATACCTTGATAGCTAGCAAATGCCAGAAATAATCGAATAGCTTCTAGTCTAGCTACAGGTGCAAAAGTCTCATCGTAATCAAAACCTTCTTGTTGCTCAAATCCTCTAACTACCAACCGAGCCTTATTGCGAGTGACAACACCTTTGTCATCCTTTTTACAACGAAAAACCCATCGCGTAGACAAAGGAGATTCACCATGAGGTAAGTCAACTAACTTCCATACATCAAGCTTCCGAAACTGAGCCAATTCTTCTTGCATCGCCTCAACCCATGACGGATCTTTAAGAGCCATACCAACATTCTTAGGCTCAACCTGAGAGATGAAGCAATAGTACAAGTACCAAGTAATCGCCCCAGTATTCTTAACCTCAGCAAACATACTTGACATTTGCTTATGCTGATTCCTCGTGCGAGTAGAGGCAGAGGCATCACCAATAATTTGATCTACTGGATGATCCTTGTTGACTCTTGTCTGAGGAACCTTATCGACCGTAAGATCACTTCCCAAGTTTGTCTGCACATGATGTTCTGGAGTTTTAGGCTCTTCCTGATTTTCACCTTCCGTGTCATCAGTATCATAGAAGGGATCATCAGGTAGCGGTATATGTAAAGGATCAGTAAGATTTTTAGGAGCAGTATCTAAAGTAGAGTCTGCTTCTTTTGTCCCACTTGATTCACCAGATTTGGAAGCAGGCTCAACGAATGGAGAGGAAGCAGGAGTGGAAACTGGAACCGGCCCACCATCAATTGGATCATGTAGAGTAACTACATCTTCCACAATCGGAACACCTGTAAAAGAAACAGGACCACGAAAAGAAGTGAAAACACCATCATAATCAAAGTTATTAGCAGGACCAATGTGCACAGCAGGTTTATGACTGACAATTACGACATTTGTACCAAAATCGACTTTGCCAGTTTTCTGATTGTACACACGCCGAATCGGTGTACTTGGCACATAACCTAAAAAGAATCCCTCCTCAGATTTAGCATCAAATTTCCCTTGAGGAAGAACTTTCAGAAAAGTACACGGAACACCAAACGGCTCAACATTCTGCAAATTGGGCTTTTTGTTGTGCAACAGCTCATAACAAGTCTTCTTAAACCGTTTAACTGTTAAAACCCGATTCAAAATGTGGCAAGCTGTATTCACCGCCTCTCCCCAGAAAGTAATAGGAAGCCCTGAATCAGCAAGCATCGTCCTGGCTGTTTCTATCAATGTCCTGTTCTTCCTTTCAGCTACTCCATTCTGTTGTGGCTCATAAGGTGCACTGAATTGATGTTGAATTCCTTTTGTCAAGCAAAATGCAGTAATCGTATGATTCTTGAACTCAGTGCCATTGTCACTCCTGATTCTCTTAACTTTAATCTCATGGACATTCTCGACTTGTTTAATGAAATCCATAAATCGAGCAGCAGTCTCATCCTTGGTCTTCAAAAAGAATACCCATGAGAATCTTGAGTAATCATCAGTGATCACCAAACAGTAATACATCCCTCCAATGCTTCTGATGTTCACAGGACCAAAGAGATCCATATGAAGTAACTCAAATGGTTTGGATATAGAATTTTGCACCTTTGATTTATGGGGATTCTTATGTTGTTTCCCTTTCAAACAAGGTACACATTTATCTTCCATCCCAAATTTCTTTACCGGAACACCTTCAACTAATTCAAGACTGATAAGTTCATTCATCTTCCGAAAGTTGATATGTCCCATTCTTCGATGCCATAGGAGAGATTCTGACTCATTGGCCTTGCTCAACAAACAAAGGGACTCCTTTGGATTATCAACACCTAAAACTAAACCATAGATGTCTCTCTTCCTAGGAGCTCTGAGCATAATCCATTCTTCAGGAATAACGAAACCCGGCTTCAAGATGAATGCCTCCTTTTCTGTGAAATGAACATTGTTGCCCTTGTCACAGATCTGTGAGACACTCATAAGATTATGAGTAAGTTGTTCCACATAGTTTACTCGTTCTAGAGTAAGTTGTCCATTGACGACATCTCCTTGTCCGGTGATGTTACCGCCCTTGGATCCAGCAAAACTAACATATGACCCATGTATATCAACATAATTGGACAAGAGCTTCTTGTCCCCTGTCATGTGCCTGGAGCATCCACTGTCAAGGTACCACAAATGAATTGGTTTCCTAGGAACTCCCTGCACATAAAATGAGATAAGTTAGTTTTCGTGTGGGACCCAAACCTTCATTGGTTTGGGTCTTCCCTTCTCATCCTTGAGAAGAAGTTCAGTCCAATATCCATTGCTAGAAGCCTTGGATGGAACACGTCCCTTCTCATCCTTGAGAAGAAGTTCAGTCCAATATCCATTGCTAGAAGCCTTGGATGGAACACGTTTCTCCTCTTGTCTTCTCACTGGAGAAGTCTTCGGACCTCTCGTTGGAGAAGTTCTAGGAGAATGGGGGCCAAAAGAAGGTCGAACACTTGAATGAACCCGGTCATAAAATGAATTACAACTTTGAGACTGACTCGAACTCCCAGAGGGGGTTGTGAATCTATCTTCTCTAGGTGATATACTCCTAGATTCAGGAGATACTTTCCTTTTCTGAGTTGAATTCCTATGAACATTTCCTGTAAAACCTTTTGGTGAAGATTCTCTTCGTTGAGGTATAGTAAAAGGTTTTGGAGAAGATTGAACTTTAGTCTCATTAACCATTTTATCATTACCCAACCCTCTTTTTCCTTCCGAGGTTGAAGCCTTTGAAGGAGAACCTGATCTCCGAGGTCTATTAGGACAAACACTGTAAACATGACCTTTTTCATGACACGCAAAACAAGAAAGGACCTTGACCTTTTTCTTTGTATCTACCTTTTTATCGGTACCTACAGAATCAATTTTAGTCCTAGTGTCCACTGTCTTACTTGTTTTTCTAGTATCATCAGAGTCACGTTTAATTGGTGAATTCCTAGACTTTCTAGCATCATCCATCTCATCCTTACCTATTGAAGACTTCTTAAGTACAGGCATAAGGATTTGCTTCAAAGTCCTAGTAGCTATTTCATCAACAGCTGATCTATCCTCAGATTTTCTAGGTTTAGTCTGCCTAGCCAAAGGAGTGAGACGTGACTGACTTAATTTCTTCATGTCCTCAACAGTCACATCCCAGACTTTATCAATTCTTTTAGGGTCAATAGATTCTAAAGGGAATTCTAACTCAGTGTATACCCTATGACTCTTGTGAAGAGTAAAGTGTGTAACACTATCTTTCTGACCAAAAGAATTAGACTTATGTTGAACAATACCTTTCAATTTCTGTTCCTTTTTAGGTTGAGAAGAACCTCCTACAGACTCTTTTGTTTCCTTAGACAACTTGGCTTCGGGAATTGAGTCTTTTGGTTTACTAGCTTCAGTACTAGATTGAAGTAGAACTTCAGGAATGTTGGGTTCAACGGAGGTATAATTGTTGTTGAAAGGTGGAGGAACATCTTTATAAGAGATCTTAACTGGGTCTAGACTCTTAGTGGAAGAATCCTCAAATTTGTTCATATGCATTAACAGTTCAGAATGCCTAGCAGAATCTAATTTAGCATTTAAGTCCAAAATCTCTATCTTAGCATCAGCTAGTTCTTTTTCAATAGAGGCACATTTCTTTGCTAACAACGAGTAAGCTTCACCACCTACTCTTTCTACAGCTACTGACTGTTTGACTTTGTCCTTCATTGCACTTAGATCAGACTCTAAGGACTTAATCTTTTCCTTGAAAAATTTCAGTCCAATATCCATTGCTAGAAGCCTTGGATGGAACACGTTTCTCATCTTGTCTTCTCACTGGAGAAGTCTTCGGACCTCTCGTTGGAGAAGTTCTAGGAGAATGGGGGCCAAAAGAAGGTCGAACACTTGAATGAACCCGGTCATAAGATGAATTACAACTTTGAGACTGACTCGAACTCCCAGAGGGGGTTGTGAATCTATCTTCTCTAGGTGATATACTCCTAGATTCAGGAGATACTTTCCTTTTCTGAGTTGAATTCCTATGAACATTTCCTGTAAAACCTTTTGGTGAAGATTCTCTTCGTTGAGGTATAGTAAAAGGTTTTGGAGAAGATTGAACTTTAGTCTCATTAACCATTTTATCATTACCCAACCCTCTTTTTCCTTCCGAGGTTGAAGCCTTTGAAGGAGAACCTGATCTCCGAGGTCTATTAGGACAAACACTGTAAACATGACCTTTTTCATGACACGCAAAACAAGAAAGGACCTTGACCTTTTTCTTTGTATCTACCTTTTTATCGGTACCTACAGAATCAATTTTAGTCCTAGTGTCCACTGTCTTACTTGTTTTTCTAGTATCATCAGAGTCACGTTTAATTGGTGAATTCCTAGACTTTCTAGCATCATCCATCTCATCCTTACCTATTGAAGACTTCTTAAGTACAGGCATAAGGATTTGCTTCAAAGTCCTAGTAGCTATTTCATCAACAGCTGATCTATCCTCAGATTTTCTAGGTTTAGTCTGCCTAGCCAAAGGAGTGAGACGTGACTGACTTAATTTCTTCATGTCCTCAACAGTCACATCCCAGACTTTATCAATTCTTTTAGGGTCAATAGATTCTAAATTCCTAATTTGATCATTTTTCGATTCAATTTCATCATACATTTTATTCACAATTTTACAAACATGAACAATAGTATGTAAGGAATAAGATACCTGTTGGTCAGCTTCTTTACAATCGGCCATGTAGGCAACAAAGTCATCGACAGTCATTCCTTCAGGAATCTCAAAATCTTTCATCTGCTCTTCAATTGTCTTCTCGACCTTTTCAGCAGCAGAATCTTCATTGACTTCAGTAGCTTTTACCTCTGCAGTAGCTTTCACTTCCTCTTGGTTCTTATCATCTTCGAACTCATCTTCAGATTCGGAATCAGTATCATAAACACCCTCAGCATAACTTTCCACTTTCGAACTTTGAGCATTTTCATACAAATGCTCATCATTATGGTAAACTGTGGTGTCAAGAAAGTCATCAGGAGAGTCCACAATATGAGCCATATCATCAATAATTTCAGCCAAATAAGCATTATTGGTCTCGTCCTGTGGAAGATTCCAGACATAAGAACCATCAGATTGAACAGCTACGATTGCCTTGTCATTTGCAGCAGTATCTTCAGTCAACACAAGTGCTCTGTTAGCATTCTGATTATATGGACGATTACCACTTCTGTCTTGTCGCGTAGGGGTAGCATTGACATCCCTCTTTGGTCGTTGACACTCTCTAGCGAAGTGTCCAAATCCATCACAGTTGTAACACTTGACTTTTGACTTGTCAAAGCCCTGAGTGCCTCCAGTAAGAGGTCGTCCTGTCCTTTTCATGAATTTCTGCACTCTTCTTGTGATCATAGCCAATTGCCATTTTAGGTCCATCTCTTCAACATCATCTGGATCAATTTGGTCATAATCATTCATCCCCCCCCCCCCCCCCCCCCCCCCCCCCCCCCCCCCCCCCCCCCCCCCCCCCCCCCCCCCCCCCCCCCCCCCCCCCCCCCCCCCCCCCCCCCCCCCCCCCCCCCCCCCCCCCCCCCCCCCCCCCCCCCCCCCCCCCCCCCCCCCCCCCCCCCCCCCCCCCCCCCCCCCCCCCCCCCCCCCCCCCCCCCCCCCCCCCCCCCCCCCCCCCCCCCCCCCCCCCCCCCCCCCCCCCCCCCCCCCCCCCCCCCCCCCCCCCCCCCCCCCCCCCCCCCCCCCCCCCCCCCCCCCCCCCCCCCCCCCCCCCCCCCCCCCCCCCCCCCCCCCCCCCCCCCCCCCCCCCCCCCCCCCCCCCCCCCCCCCCCCCCCCCCCCCCCCCCCCCCCCCCCCCCCCCCCCCCCCCCCCCCCCCCCCCCCCCCCCCCCCCCCCCCCCCCCCCCCCCCCCCCCCCCCCCCCCCCCCCCCCCCCCCCCCCCCCCCCCCCCCCCCCCCCCCCCCCCCCCCCCCCCCCCCCCCCCCCCCCCCCCCCCCCCCCCCCCCCCCCCCCCCCCCCCCCCCCCCCCCCCCCCCCCCCCCCCCCCCCCCCCCCCCCCCCCCCCCCCCCCCCCCCCCCCCCCCCCCCCCCCCCCCCCCCCCCCCCCCCCCCCCCCCCCCCCCCCCCCCCCCCCCCCCCCCCCCCCCCCCCCCCCCCCCCCCCCCCCCCCCCCCCCCCCCCCCCCCCCCCCCCCCCCCCCCCCCCCCCCCCCCCCCCCCCCCCCCCCCCCCCCCCCCCCCCCCCCCCCCCCCCCCCCCCCCCCCCCCCCCCCCCCCCCCCCCCCCCCCCCCCCCCCCCCCCCCCCCCCCCCCCCCCCCCCCCCCCCCCCCCCCCCCCCCCCCCCCCCCCCCCCCCCCCCCCCCCCCCCCCCCCCCCCCCCCCCCCCCCCCCCCCCCCCCCCCCCCCCCCCCCCCCCCCCCCCCCCCCCCCCCCCCCCCCCCCCCCCCCCCCCCCCCCCCCCCCCCCCCCCCCCCCCCCCCCCCCCCCCCCCCCCCCCCCCCCCCCCCCCCCCCCCCCCCCCCCCCCCCCCCCCCCCCCCCCCCCCCCCCCCCCCCCCCCCCCCCCCCCCCCCCCCCCCCCCCCCCCCCCCCCCCCCCCCCCCCCCCCCCCCCCCCCCCCCCCCCCCCCCCCCCCCCCCCCCCCCCCCCCCCCCCCCCCCCCCCCCCCCCCCCCCCCCCCCCCCCCCCCCCCCCCCCCCCCCCCCCCCCCCCCCCCCCCCCCCCCCCCCCCCCCCCCCCCCCCCCCCCCCCCCCCCCCCCCCCCCCCCCCCCCCCCCCCCCCCCCCCCCCCCCCCCCCCCCCCCCCCCCCCCCCCCCCCCCCCCCCCCCCCCCCCCCCCCCCCCCCCCCCCCCCCCCCCCCCCCCCCCCCCCCCCCCCCCCCCCCCCCCCCCCCCCCCCCCCCCCCCCCCCCCCCCCCCCCCCCCCCCCCCCCCCCCCCCCCCCCCCCCCCCCCCCCCCCCCCCCCCCCCCCCCCCCCCCCCCCCCCCCCCCCCCCCCCCCCCCCCCCCCCCCCCCCCCCCCCCCCCCCCCCCCCCCCCCCCCCCCCCCCCCCCCCCCCCCCCCCCCCCCTTGGTAGCGTTGAAACAGTCAAATTGTTTCTTAAGCATCTTAATTCTGTTTTTCTTCAGTAGTGGATCTCCTTCACAATGTGCTTCAATAGCATCGAACAGCTGCTTTGAAGTTTTGTATTCTTGTTTGGGAAACAGATGCACTAACTCTTGTGGAATGCACATCCGAAGAGTAGAAAGAGCCTTTACTTCGATTGCATATGCAGTCTTTTCTTCTCCTTTTAATTCTGCCATCTTGTATGTCGAAGTAACGCCATTGACTGTAAGAGTAGGCCACTCATATCCTTCCGTAATCATAATCCACATATTCAAATCTTCTCTTTGAATAAAATCCTCGAATCGACCTCTCCACGCCCAGAAATCAGCTAATGAGACTAACTTCGGTGGAGAAACCAAACGAAGATAAGATTAACTTCGTAAAGAGAGTTCAAACGAAGATAAACTAAGTTCGTAAGGTGAAACCAAACGAAGATAAGATTAACTTCGTAAAGAGAGTTCAAACGAAGATAAGATTAATTCGTAAGGAGTTCAAACGAAGATAAGATAATTCGTAAAGAATTCAAACGAAGATAAACTTACAAACGAAGATAAACTAAGTTCGTAAGGTGAAACCAAACGAAGATAAGATTAACTTCGTAAAGAGAGTTCAAACGAAGATAGCAATTCGTAAGAATTCAAACGAAGATAAGATTAACTTCGTAAGAGAGTTCAAACGAAGATAAGTTAATTCGTAAAGAAGTTCAAACGAAGATAAACTACAAACGAAGATAAACTAAGTTCGTAAGGTGAAACCAAACGAAGATAAGATTAACTTCGTAAAGAGAGTTCAAACGAAGATAGCCTAAATTCGTAAAGAATTCAAACGAAGATAAACTACAAACGAAGATAAACTAAGTTCGTAAGGTGAAACCAAACGAAGATAAGATTAACTTCGTAAAGAGAGTTCAAACGAAGATAGCCTAATTCGTAAGAGAGTTCAAACGAAGATAAGATTAACTTCGTAAGAGAGTTCAAACGAAGATAAGATTAATTCGTAAAGAGAGTTCAAACGAAGATAAGATTAACTTCGTAAAGAAGTTCAAACGAAGATAAACTACAAACGAAGATAAACTAAGTTCGTAAGGTGAAACCAAACGAAGATAAGATTAACTTCGTAAAGAGAGTTCAAACGAAGATGGCCTAAATTCGTAGACAAAACTACAAACGAAGATAAACTAAGTTCGTAAGGTGAAACCAAACGAAGATAAGATTAACTTCGTAAAGAGAGTTCAAACGAAGATAGCCTAAATTCGTAGAAATTTACAAACGAAGATAAACTAAGTTCGTAAGGTGAAACCAAACGAAGATAAGATTAACTTCGTAAAGAGAGTTCAAACGAAGATAGCCTAAATTCGTAGAGAATTCAAACGAAGATAAGATTAACTTCGTATAGATAGAAATTCAAACGAAGATAAACTAAGTTCGTAATGAAATCTAAATTCGTAAGGTGAAACCAAACGAAGATAAGATTAACTTCGTAAAGAGAGTTCAAACGAAGATGGCCTAAATTCGTAGACAAAATTTGAACGAAGATAAGTTAAATTCGTTTGAAAAAGATTCAAAACGAAAAAGAAGATAACTTCGTTTGATGAATAACTTCGTAGGAAGTTCAAAAGCCAAGGAACGAATTTAAAATTAAATTCGTTTGGCTAAGTTCGTTGAGGAAACGAACTTAACAGCAGTTTTGGGTTTTCGAATGACACAGAATATAAATAATCAAACAAACGATCTGAAACCTTCGATAAGATATCGATTGGCTCTGATACCACTTGTGAATCCCTCGATAGCTCTGGATCGCTCTCGAGATCGTCTATGGTTATGTCGTGAGTGCGGAATCCTCACGAGATAACTGTTTGATTAGTTATCTAGATTATTGCTAATTAACACGATTGTAATCAGCCTTAATTACCCTATATTCGTTTGCTAATGATGGCCAACGAACTTAGATGATTGGTGTGTGTGTTAATCGACTGGTTTCCCTCAATTTAGGTTTTCCAATCGTTTATATATGTTCCAATTGATATTGGGCTTGCTGGGCTTTGTTCTTACGAACTTAGCAGCCCAGCCCTTAGAACGAAGATAATCTTCGTTCGAGCATAACGAAGTTTATCTTCGTTAGCTGTAATCCGTTTGTTATTTTCCATTACTTAACATATAAGGAACCTAACATATATTACGTTTGTTCTTGTATATCATACATAACAAACATCATATATAAACATATATAAAACACCAAAACATGTAATTAATCATTACTAAAACACGAAGTCCATAATCTATTAATTACATATAAATGAATAAGACATAATCAAATCTCAGTTGCTGTTGTCACATCAACATGCATCAACAACAATGTTTCTCCTAGCTAGTGCCATACGGACCGGGACACGATTAAGAGCAGCACGCTAGGCCAATATTCCAAACTTTCGAGGGACCCAATTATTCCAGTTAAATACACAGCCATGAATAGAACCTTTTTCCTCAGCCAAGTAATGTTTGATACTAGAAACCGAAAACACCTTAGAAGAATTAAGAATCCTGTTTTAGTTTTATACCTATGACATAAATTCTGTATTATAAAACTGAATATCGAACTTGTCCTGTAAGAGTATTTTGGTTTAGCAAGTATTTGAGGCGTTATTGTTGATCAGATTTTTGATTGTTCTAACATAGAGCAAAACAAGTAGCTTAATTTTTTAACGAGGAAGATGAAACATTGGTTCTTGTTTTTTTTTCGAGCTGCAATATTTGTTCTTGTTGTCATGAAGATGCTTTTCCACTTTATGATTTTAGTTGTTCCACTTTTTTAGAGGTCAAAAGAGGGAAGTTATGTGGATCAAGTGACCATTTCTTATTATAATCAAATTTGGGTTTCTTTTCATTTTTTAAAGTTGTGATGTCAACTGCTATGTTTAAATATTCGTTCATATGTTATACGGGTGAAAAGAATAGCCCAGATCCTGGAGTAATTACTGATACTATATTTTTTCAGACCCAACGTAGAAAAAATATGAATGATGAATCAGTAACAAATGTAACATGTCACGAAGGGACTCCAAAATGTAATCAGATTCTTAAATTACTTTCATTATTGATTAACTCGATAGTTTTTTGATCATATCCGACTCATTTTGTATCCATTTAAAGTTTGTTGACCCAAACAGATCATCTTGCACATACATTAAAAAATGTTAAGTAAAGGGCATGACAATTTATACAAAGATCCAAAAAAATGTTATATATTTCATGGTTTGAAAAGAAATTAAAAAGCAACAACTCCTATAGTCTCATCAACTTCATAACACTTTTTCTCACATATTCTTTCAACAACTCTTCAACATTCACTCCTATATAAGCCATCATATATAGTGAGTGTTCTCAATCCATCTTCATCTCTATCTATTTCTCCCTCAAACGCACACAAACACACATCTTTCTGTCTCTAGCTCCAGCTAAAAGATACAATGGAAGGCGACTCGACTGCCATCAACATTAATGAGACACCCAAGGAAAGGAAGGGAAAGGCACCCCTTTTGGCAACTCCTCCAGGTGGTTCAAGCACCAGCAAATCAGTACCAGTTGTTAAGCCATCACCAAAGGGTGGTTACAAGAGAGGTTTAGCCGTGTTTGATATTGTTCTAAGGCTAGCTGGTGTGGCTACTGCCTTAGGAGCCACAATAGCCATGGGTTCCACGGATCAAACTCTACCCTTTTTCACTCAGTTCTTCCAGTTCAAAGCCAGTTACGACGATCTGCCAGCTTTTTCGTAAGTCAAAACTTGCACATTCATTTGAACAATAGCCCGGTTTTTACAGCATTGGCGTATATTTGTAATTGATTTATGTGATCCTCAACAGGTTTTTTGTGATAGCTAATGCCATAACCGCGAGTTATCTTGTCCTCTCAATTCCCATCTCCATTGTGTGCATTATGCGTCCCCATGCGGTCAAGCCAAGGGTCCTCCTTATGTTCTTTGACACTGTAAGATATATATATATATATATGATCCCTTAAAAATAAATTGCATCACATCATATCAACTCACACATGTTTTTTTAACTTTTGGGCATATTTACTTACTAGAAATACAGGTTCCATGACAAATTGTTTAACAACTTTGTTAACTAACCAGCGAATATTATCAATTTGTTCTAATCTTATAGCTCTTTTAATTTGTTAATTTGATGTCAGGTTATGATTGGTTTGACAACAGCAGCAGCCGGCGGGGCTGCATCCATAGTGTATCTGGCTCATAACGGAAACCAGGATGCAAATTGGCCTGCCATTTGTCAACAGTTTAACGATTTCTGTCAGAAAACAAGTGGAGCCGTGGTGGCTTCTTTTCTCTCGGTCGTCATTCTCATGATCTTGGTCGTGCTTTCTTCTTTTTCTCTGTAAAACAATGTTTAATGACCCTTCCTTGTATTTTTAAGTTTGTTTTATTTCCAGGAATTGTTTGTGTATCTATTGAGTTGGATCTTAATTTAAGGTGTTAATTTGTATTCATGGTTAGTTGGCTTGAGAAAATATTTGTCAATGAAACACTCATTGTGATGTTTAGAAACTTTTTTTATTAGTCATTCTGTTTCCTTCCTAGTACGCCTTATTGTTGATATAAGTGTTCATATGCTAGACTAGAAAATGGATTCCAAACCTTGATCTATTTCTTTCGGATCAAGTGTTATCATTCCTCGATAGGAAATTTTTGGGCAACCATTATCTCACTTTTGCTAGGTCCAAATCTGCTCCAAACTCCATGGAGTTGTATCCAAAGATAATTGTTTATCGTCTAAGACTAATCTTTAGAGAATGGTCGGTTTGATCTAAAAGACTAAGGGATGTTTCCTTACCAACTTCAAACCAAAATCACCATTTAAAATGCACAAAATCAAAGTTGTGACCAAATAAACCAAAATTTTCATTTAACCAAAAACAAGCATTTGAGCATTGCCATATCTCTTTGAAATATGCTTATAGATTTGAACTTTTTATTGATTTATCCAAAACATGTAAGAAAATGAATCAGTTTTGTCTAAATATCATTCAGTTTGTCAAATATCATTTGGGCTAATTTGAAATATTTTGGTTTCCCATCGACACAGACTTCAAGCTATCTTATTCATATGGTGGTGGCACATTTGGAAAGCAAGGAATAATGCCTTACATAACGACATTCACGAGAGCAGCAAGGACATCTTCCATTCTATTGTCTCGATCTCTTTTCTTTGGATCAACAATCGAGATAGGAAGGCTACTTCTACTTGGGATACTTGGATCGAGCGACCGTTTAGTCTCTAATCTGGTCTTTTTTGTGTTGGTTTGTCTTGTTTCCTCGGAACTTGTTTGGGGTCGCATCAACAACACCACGAAGTGTAAACCGGTGGCTCGGCCTTCGTCGGTGGGGTTTTTTCTTATGTCTCTTTCTGTTATCGGCATAAGTTTTTTCAACCCTTTTGTGACCTTAGCAGTTAAAGTTCTGGGTAGGTCTAGAATGTGTACTTTGTTGTATTTCTAGATGTTGTATCTCGACCTCTAGTGTCTTGCTAGTGGTTTATAGTAATATAATTAATTTTGCCGTTTAAAAAAAAAGAAGTTTTCATAAGCTTGTCAGATATCATTAAGTTGATTATAATCAAAATGTTTTACGAGTAATATACTTTTGATATATTATATAGAAAATTTACTCATATTTGTGAGGGTGAACTAAAAAGGAATTTTTCAGAATTCCTAGGTTGCATTTTATTCATTCGTGTAGTTTAGATTGAAGAGTATCAAAGATTGCCGTTTCATAAAACAAACCGTCTTTTTTTCCCCTTAAACTTTCTGTCTTTGAAAAACCAAAAATACCATTCTCCTTTATTCACTAATTTAAACATCTCCATCTAATATACCTATAATACCCTTAATGAAATAATTTAAGGTATAGATCCCCCAACATTTAAAATAACTACAATACCACCTTTAACATCAATTACTTTTACATTCACCACCATCGTCGCCCCCATCACCGTCCCCACTGCCGCCCCCACCACCGTCACCACCACCACCTCCGCCATCACTACCCACCGCCGCCGCATTGCGCGGGCATAAGTCTAGTATTATATAGAAAATTTACTCATATTTATGAGGGTGAACTAAAAAGGAATTTTTCAGAATTCCTAGGTTGCATTTTATTCATTCGTGTAGTTTAGATTGAAGAGTATCAAAGATTGCCGTTTCATAAAACAAACCGTCTTTTTTTCCCCTTAAACTTTCTGTCTTTGAAAAACCAAAAATACCATTCTCCTTTATTCACTAATTTAAACATCTCCATCTAATATACCTATAATACCCTTAATGAAATAATTTAAGGTATAGATCCCCAACACTTAAAATAACTACAATACCACCTTCAACATCAATTACTTTTACATTCACCACCATCGTCGCCCCCATCACCGTCCCCACTGCCGCCCCCACCACCGTCACCACCACCACCTCCGCCATCACTACCCACCGCCGCCGCATTGCGCGGGCATAAGTCTAGTATTATATAGAAAATTTACTCATATTTATGAGGGTGAACTAAAAAGGAATTTTTCAGAATTCCTAGGTTCAAGCTATCTTATTCATATGGTGGTGGCACATTTGGAAAGCAAGGAATAATGCCTTACATAACGACATTCACGAGAGCAGCAAGGACATCTTCCATTCTATTGTCTCGATCTCTTTTCTTTGGATCAACAATCGAGATAGGAAGGCTACTTCTACTTGGGATACTTGGATCGAGCGACCGTTTAGTCTCTAATCTGGTCTTTTTTGTGTTGGTTTGTCTTGTTTCCTCGGAACTTGTTTGGGGTCGCATCAACAACACCACGAAGTGTAAACCGGTGGCTCGGCCTTCGTCGGTGGGGTTTTTTCTTATGTCTCTTTCTGTTATCGGCATAAGTTTTTTCAACCCTTTTGTGACCTTAGCAGTTAAAGTTCTGGGTAGGTCTAGAATGTGTACTTTGTTGTATTTCTAGATGTTGTATCTCGACCTCTAGTGTCTTGCTAGTGGTTTATAGTAATATAATTAATTTTGCCGTTTAAAAAAAAAGAAGTTTTCATAAGCTTGTCAGATATCATTAAGTTGATTATAATCAAAATGTTTTACGAGTAATATACTTTTGATATATTATATAGAAAATTTACTCATATTTGTGAGGGTGAACTAAAAAGGAATTTTTCAGAATTCCTAGGTTGCATTTTTTGCTTATAGATTTGAACTTTTTATTGATTTATCCAAAACATGTAAGAAAATGAATCAGTTTTGTCTAAATATCATTCAGTTTGTCAAATATCATTTGGGCTAATTTGAAATATTTTGGTTTCCCATCGACACAGACTTCAAGCTATCTTATTCATATGGTGGTGGCACATTTGGAAAGCAAGGAATAATGCCTTACATAACGACATTCACGAGAGCAGCAAGGACATCTTCCATTCTATTGTCTCGATCTCTTTTCTTTGGATCAACAATCGAGATAGGAAGGCTACTTCTACTTGGGATACTTGGATCGAGCGACCGTTTAGTCTCTAATCTGGTCTTTTTTGTGTTGGTTTGTCTTGTTTCCTCGGAACTTGTTTGGGGTCGCATCAACAACACCACGAAGTGTAAACCGGTGGCTCGGCCTTCGTCGGTGGGGTTTTTTCTTATGTCTCTTTCTGTTATCGGCATAAGTTTTTTCAACCCTTTTGTGACCTTAGCAGTTAAAGTTCTGGGTAGGTCTAGAATGTGTACTTTGTTGTATTTCTAGATGTTGTATCTCGACCTCTAGTGTCTTGCTAGTGGTTTATAGTAATATAATTAATTTTGCCGTTTAAAAAAAAAGAAGTTTTCATAAGCTTGTCAGATATCATTAAGTTGATTATAATCAAAATGTTTTACGAGTAATATACTTTTGATATATTATATAGAAAATTTACTCATATTTGTGAGGGTGAACTAAAAAGGAATTTTTCAGAATTCCTAGGTTGCATTTTATTCATTCGTGTAGTTTAGATTGAAGAGTATCAAAGATTGCCGTTTCATAAAACAAACCGTCTTTTTTTTCCCCTTAAACTTTCTGTCTTTGAAAAACCAAAAATACCATTCTCCTTTATTCACTAATTTAAACATCTCCATCTAATATACCTATAATACCCTTAATAAATAATTTACAACATACATCCCTCAACCTTTAAAATAATTATATCACTCCTTTTCACATCAATCACTTTTACATTAATACCCACACCGCCACCACCACCCTTTGCTGCCACACCGCCGCATTGTGCGATCATTTGTCTATTAATTTAAATACTAGGCAATTTTTATTTTTTTAATAAATAGATCAAATTACATGCAGATTTAAATTTTTTGGCGGTCAATGATCCATAGTTCAAGTGATAAGACACTCAGGTTTTACCCATTAGACGGAGGTTCGAATTGTGCTAAGTGCATATTCATACTCTATAAATCTTAAATTGGTTGGGGAGCCTCGTAAGGTCTTTCCTTTGATACCGTTATTCAGTTCGTGGTAACAGGATCCGATTTAAATACTGTCGAGTTAGGGCCTCATTATTAACAGTGAAGGGGTTTATTTTTATTCGAAAGACACTAAACGAAACAAACTTTGTGGCAACATTAGAATTGGACTAAATAAATAAATTATTAGAAGACATTATATTATATTATAACCTATTTAAACAAATTTTGTGTGAACAATGCTTTAGTTTGATATATTGGTCTACAGAAATATTAACATAACGTTTAAATAATATATGTGGCATAAAACAACAACAGTGGTGGTAGAAGTGGTGGTCATAATTGTTGCGCGATATCTATTGTTTTAACAGTGGCACGAGTTCGAGCCTCAAAAGTCACAAATGATTATTCTTTTTGCTTTTTCAACTCTCACTCTCTCAGCAATCAGCATGCTATATGACTATGTGCAAGAAAAGAATGACGTATTGGGCTTTTTAATTTCTATTTGAAGGTTTTCTCTTTTTCATATAAAAAAAATGGAATGGTAATATTAGTATTTTTCCCATTTTGTTAATTTTAGTATGTTTTTTCCTCAATATTTTTTCATGTTTATTGGCCGGGTATTATATTTGTTATCCTTGTTTTTTCTATTTATTGGTATCTTTATTTGTATCAGTTTTCTTTTAATCTTTTTTCCAAATAATTAACCAGTTAACATTTGTTAGCTCCGGCCAACCGCCGAATCTTAATATATACTATAACACAGTTGAACTAATGACTTATTAACCAATCAAATCGCTCAATTTCATCAAATTGACTCTCGCTTATGTCATCATTTAGATTAACTATAAATTAAAAATCCTAATAATCATTATCCAAATATATTATTATATTAGTATTTATATTAATTTGTAGAAAAAGTCTCATTAATTTACACTTTTTTGTTTTCATCAATAATTTACACTTTTTAACCCTAAATACTTAATTTATATTTATTTTTAGTCATCTAACTTGAGAGAATTTTTTAAAATTAACAATCATTTAATTAATTAAAAAAATTCAACATATGAAATATTGTCTACAAAAAATTATTTCAAAACCTAATGACTTATTAACCAATCAAATCGCTCAATTTCATCAAATTGACTCCCGCTTATGTCATCATTTAATTTAATTATAACTTTAAAAACCTAATAATCATTATCCAAATATATTATTATATTAATATTTATATTAATTTGTAGAAAAAGTCTCATTAATTTACACTTTTTTGTTTTCTATCAATAATTTACACTTTTTAGCCCTAAATACTTAATTTATATTTATTTTTAGTCATCTAACTTGAGAGAATTTTTTAAAATTAACAATCATTTAATTATAATTTAAAAAACCTAATAATCATTATCCAAATATATTATTATATTAATATTTATATTATTATTTGTAGAAAAATGCTCATTAATTTACACTTTTTTGTTTTCTACAGAAATATTAACATAACGTTTAAATAATATATGTGGCATAAAACAACAACAGTGGTGGTAGAAGTGGTGGTCATAATTGTTGCGCGATATCTATTGTTTTAACAGTGGCACGAGTTCGAGCCTCAAAAGTCACAAATGATTATTCTTTTTGCTTTTTCAACTCTCACTCTCTCAGCAATCAGCATGCTATATGACTATGTGCAAGAAAAGAATGACGTATTGGGCTTTTTAATTTCTATTTGAAGGTTTTCTCTTTTTCATATAAAAAAAATGGAATGGTAATATTAGTATTTTTCCCATTTTGTTAATTTTAGTATGTTTTTTCCTCAATATTTTTTCATGTTTATTGGCCGGGTATTATATTTGTTATCCTTGTTTTTTCTATTTATTGGTATCTTTATTTGTATCAGTTTTCTTTTAATCTTTTTTCCAAATAATTAACCAGTTAACATTTGTTAGCTCCGGCCAACCGCCGAATCTTAATATTACTAGTAGACAATTGTTGTGTAAATTGTTAAGAAAACTTACTTCCAAAGCTAGTAAAACCATACACCTCCATGAGGAAACTTCCTAGCACTTTCCTTTACTTAGTAGCAAAGTTATAAACCTCTAAATATCTTTAAAAAATTGTTAAAGTCAAGAATGGATACTAATGCTTTAGTTTGATATATTGGTCTACAGAAATATTAACATAACGTTTAAATAATATATGTGGCATAAAACAACAACAGTGGTGGTAGAAGTGGTGGTCATAATTGTTGCGCGATATCTATTGTTTTAACAGTGGCACGAGTTCGAGCCTCAAAAGTCACAAATGATTATTCTTTTTGCTTTTTCAACTCTCACTCTCTCAGCAATCAGCATGCTATATGACTATGTGCAAGAAAAGAATGACGTATTGGGCTTTTTAATTTCTATTTGAAGGTTTTCTCTTTTTCATATAAAAAAAATGGAATTAATATTAGTATTTATATTAATTTGTAGAATAAGTCTCATTAATTTACATTTTTTTGTTTTCCATCAATAATTTACACTTTTTAACCCTAAATACTTAATTTATATTTATTTTTAGTCATCTAACTTGAGAGAATTTTTTAAAATTAACCAATCAAATCGCTCAATTTCATCAAATTGACTCCCGCTTATGTCATCATTTAATTTAATTATAAATTAAAATCCTAATAATCATTATCCAAATATATTATTATATTTAACTCCATTTTATTTACTATAAATACTAGGCTTAAGTTATCATAAAAACTCACACCTTAAACTTCATTCTCTCTCAATTTAGCATTCTATAAGTCTAAAATCATCCTTTCCCTTCTTGTTATAAGTTTCAAAGAACACTTGATTGTTCTAGTATAAGCAAAGTCGCTTTGATCTCAAAGTTCGCCGAAAATCGTCAAGAGAAGTTGTTATCAACAAATCTCTCTAAGATCTTCAAAAGCTCTAGTTATAATACTCAATTTGAGTTGGGAATAATCTTAAATTATTAAGTAAACAAGTCCAAGTCTTGGGCAAATTTAAAAAAAAAAAAAAAAAAAAAAAAAAAAAAAAAAAAAAAAAAAAAAAAAAAAAAAAAAAAAAAAAAAAAAAAAAAAAAAAAAAAAAAAAAAAAAAAAAAAAAAAAAAAAAAAAAAAAAAAAAAAAAAAAAAAAAAAAAAAAAAAAAAAAAAAAAAAAAAAAAAAAAAAAAAAAAAAAAAAAAAAAAAAAAAAAAAAAAAAAAAAAAAAAAAAAAAAAAAAAAAAAAAAAAAAAAAAAAAAAAAAAAAAAAAAAAAAAAAAAAAAAAAAAAAAAAAAAAAAAAAAAAAAAAAAAAAAAAAAAAAAAAAAAAAAAAAAAAAAAAAAAAAAAAAAAAAAAAAAAAAAAAAAAAAAAAAAAAAAAAAAAAAAAAAAAAAAAAAAAAAAAAAAAAAAAAAAAAAAAAAAAAAAAAAAAAAAAAAAAAAAAAAAAAAAAAAAAAAAAAAAAAAAAAAAAAAAAAAAAAAAAAAAAAAAAAAAAAAAAAAAAAAAAAAAAAAAAAAAAAAAAAAAAAAAAAAAAAAAAAAAAAAAAAAAAAAAAAAAAAAAAAAAAAAAAAAAAAAAAAAAAAAAAAAAAAAAAAAAAAAAAAAAAAAAAAAAAAAAAAAAAAAAAAAAAAAAAAAAAAAAAAAAAAAAAAAAAAAAAAAAAAAAAAAAAAAAAAAAAAAAAAAAAAAAAAAAAAAAAAAAAAAAAAAAAAAAAAAAAAAAAAAAAAAAAAAAAAAAAAAAAAAAAAAAAAAAAAAAAAAAAAAAAAAAAAAAAAAAAAAAAAAAAAAAAAAAAAAAAAAAAAAAAAAAAAAAAAAAAAAAAAAAAAAAAAAAAAAAAAAAAAAAAAAAAAAAAAAAAAAAAAAAAAAAAAAAAAAAAAAAAAAAAAAAAAAAAAAAAAAAAAAAAAAAAAAAAAAAAAAAAAAAAAAAAAAAAAAAAAAAAAAAAAAAAAAAAAAAAAAAAAAAAAAAAAAAAAAAAAAAAAAAAAAAAAAAAAAAAAAAAAAAAAAAAAAAAAAAAAAAAAAAAAAAAAAAAAAAAAAAAAAAAAAAAAAAAAAAAAAAAAAAAAAAAAAAAAAAAAAAAAAAAAAAAAAAAAAAAAAAAAAAAAAAAAAAAAAAAAAAAAAAAAAAAAAAAAAAAAAAAAAAAAAAAAAAAAAAAAAAAAAAAAAAAAAAAAAAAAAAAAAAAAAAAAAAAAAAAAAAAAAAAAAAAAAAAAAAAAAAAAAAAAAAAAAAAAAAAAAAAAAAAAAAAAAAAAAAAAAAAAAGTTCGCCGAAAATCGTCAAGAGAAGTTGTTATCAACAAATCTCTCTAAGATCTTCAAAAGCTCTAGTTATAATACTCAATTTGAGTTGGGAATAATCTTAAATTATTAAGTAAACAAGTCCAAGTCTTGGGCAAATTTGAAAAGATAATAAATCTACATTACAATACCTTTTCTACCTGTAGATCACAAATAGGATGCAAAACTCTTGACAAAACACACTCGAATCACACGTTGCAAGGCTTTTCGGCTTGCAATTTGATGGAGGAATGCTATGGGGTGACTTAGGGCTTGTTTAGAGAATGTAATGGCTGCAAATTATGATCTAGGGACTCCCTCTAATTCCCTAATCCCGTTTTTAGTTTTCCTCATATGTCAAAATCAACCCCCAAGCTTCCTAATCCTTCATTACTAGTCAAAAACTACTCTATGGACCATATACAACATATATACTTCTTTAGATGCCACTACATAGGCGTTTAACTACATTATATACACACATATCCTGCATTATACATTTTAGGCTTTCAAACCTCACACACAATCACACTTTAACTACATATATGCATTAAATCTACAATAGACTTAACGACACCCATAATGTTGACTTAACGGCATTAGTCAACTGTTAAATAAAAAGTTTAGGATGTTACAATTACCTCCCCCTTAAGAGGATTCCGTCCCGGAATCTCATCAGTGACACTCAACTTTCCCTTCTTTCCAAACCTAATAACTTCTTTCCATGGTGACACTTTCAGCATCACTAAATCACCAACATTAAACTCAATCGGTCTCCTTTTTTTATCTGCATATGTTTTCTGTCTTTCTCTTGCCACACGTAAAGCTTCTTTAGCTACATTAACTTTCTCCGCTGAGATCTCTATAATTTCAGGACCCGAGATTTGCTTTTCACCGGGCTCCATCCAACAACTTGGAGTCCTACATCTTCTTCCATATAGCATCTCAAATGGTGGCATTCCAATGCTTGCATGGTGACTATTGTTGTAAGCAAACTCAATCAACTTCAAATGATCATCCCATGCTCCACCATACTCTAGTACACACGTCCTCAACATATCCTCTAAAGTTTGAATAGTTCTCTCACTTTGCCCATCGGTTTGAGGATGATAGGCGGTACTCAAATTTATTCTACTACCCAACTCACGTTGAAGACCCTTCCAAAAGTTAGACACAAACCTCGAGTCTCGATCCGAAACGATAGATAGAGGAACTCCATGTTTCGAAACTACTTCATCAATGTACATCTTTGCCATCTTCGATAAAGGCACATCTTGTCGGGTAGCTAGAAAATGGGCACTCTTCGTCAATCTATCTACAATCACCCATATCATATCATTCCCTTTTGGCGTCTTTGGTAGCTTCGTTACAAAGTCCATAGTGATATGATCCTATTTCCACTCGGGAATGTCTAATTGATGCAACAAACCATACGACTTTTGATGGTCCGTTTTCACACGTGCACACGTCAAACATTTTGCTACAAAATGAGCTACTTCTCCTTTAATATCCGGCCACCAATAAATCGGCTTCAAATCTGCATACATTTTGGTGACACCAGGATGAACCGAATATCTACTTCTATGGGCTTCCTCAAGGATCAATTCTCGGTTACCACCAAGCAATGGCACCCAAATTCGACCCTTGTCTGTTTTGAACCCACGGCTATTAGTCTCCATCACAAGACGTTTCTTCTTTCCAATGCTTTCTTTGTCAATATTATCCTTCATTAATGCCCTCGCTTGTGCTTCTTTAATTCGATCAAGTAGCCCCGACTTGGCTTGAACTTGCATGCTCATCAACTTACAAGAAGAACTTTGCACCTTCCTACTTAGTGCATCCGCCACTACATTGGCTTTACCCGGATGGTATTTGATTTCACAATCATAATCCTTAAGTAATTCCATCCACCTCCTTTGTCTCACGTTCATCTCCTTTTGATTAAAGACATATTGCAAACTTTTATGATCGGTAAACAAAGTGCATTTTGTACCATAAAGGTAATGTCTCCACAGCCAACTCAAGATCATGGGTAGGGTAATTCTTCTCATGTGGCTTCAACTGGCGTGAAGCATAGGCGATCACCTTGTCCCTCTGCATCAGGACACAACCCAAACCCGTAATAGATGCATCACTATACACAACCAAATCATCGGTACCTTCAGGCAAGGCAAGTATAGGAGCTTCACACAAATTCTTTTTCAATGTTTAAAATACATTCTCCTGCTTATCGGTTCACTCAAACTTTACTCCTTTCTTCGTTAGTTCAGTCATAGGCTTGGCTATTCGGGAGAAATCCTGAATGAATCTTCTATAATATCCAGCCAAACCAAGAAAACTTTTAATCTCAGTAGGAGTCTTTGGCTGCTCCCACTTTGAAACAGCTTCAATCTTTGAAGGATCTACTTTAATACCTTCCGATGAAATGACATGACCAAGAAACTGCACTTCTCGAAGCCAAAACTCGCATTTAGAAAACTTGGCATACAACTTCTTCTCCCTCAACACCTCCAAAACTGCTTTTAAGTGCTCACGGTGCTCATCTTCTGACTTAGAATAGATCAAAATATCGTCAATAAACACAATAACAAAATGATCTAGAAAGGGACGGCATACCCGATTCATTAAATCCATAAACGCGGCTGGAGCATTAGTCAACCCAAATGGCATGACCAAAAACTCATAATGCCCATATCTAGTCCGGAAAGCTGTCTTCGCTACATCCTCCTTCTTAACCTTCAATTGATGATAACCGGACCACAAATCTATCTTTGAAAAATATGAAGCACCATGTAGTTGATCAAAGAGATCATCAATTCGTGGGAGAGGATATTTATTCTTAACCGTTCGCTTATTCAGCTCACGGTAGTCTATGCACATGCGCATAGATCCATCCTTCTTTTTAACAAAGAGAACTGGAGCTCCCCAAGGCGAGGAACTAGGTTGTATGAACCCTTTGTCAAGTAATTCCTGAAGTTGAGCCATTAACTCCTTCATTTCTGTATGAGCTAATCGGTAAGGTGCTTTAGCAACAGGTGTAGCACCGGGAATAAGATCTATCTGAAAAGTAACTTCACGATCGGGAGGAATACCGGGAAGATCATCGGGAAACACATCGGGAAAATCGGATACTACATCAACACTAGCAATAGAAGGCTTCTCCTTTCTTACATCAATAACATAGGTCAAGAAATGACTCTTATTCTTCCTTATACATTTAATAGCCTTCATCATACTAATGATCTTTATTCCCCCTCTCTTCTTATCTCCATAAACCGTTACCACTTTACCATCGGGTGTAGAAAACCGAATAATCTTTTGTGAACACAAAATATTAGCTTCATTCTGAGACAACCAATCCATACCTATCACTACATCAAAACCGGCTAAGGTAGTAGGCAATAACTGGACCGGAAACAAATGACCTTCAATCTCAATGTCACAATCATCATATCCCACACGTATATCACTAACCGTACCATTAGCAATCTCTACCTCTATCGAGCAATCTAAAGGGGTAGTGACTCTTTCTAGCTTAGGAGCAAATAAATTAGACACAAACGACCTATTTGCACCTGAATCAAATAAAACAGAGGCAGGTTTTGAATTAACAAGGAAAGTACCACTTACCACCTCGTCGTTGTTCTTAGCATCATCAACAGTCATCTGCAAGGCTCTCACTTTTGTTGCTATCGTGGCTGTCCTCTTTCCGTCGTTCTTCATTTGTGGACAATCGGCAATGAGATGACCCGTTTCTTGACACTTGTAACAGCGAGTCTTATCCCTACATTCTGTTGCAAGATGTCCCAACTTCCCACACTTATGACACCTTCTTGTCTTGTCGGAACATTGACCTTCATGAACAGTCTTGCAAAAAGCACACCAAGAACCATTTTTCTTTTTATCTTTGTCACCACTTGAGCTAGAATTCCCACGGAACTTCTTATTATTATTGTTGTTGTTAGATGACCAATTTGACCTTCTTTTGAATCCTGCTTTCTTGTCATCAACTTTCTCCACAACTTTCTCGCTTTTGAAGTCATCATCCAACCTCTTTGACTCCTTAATAGCCGCCGACAAAGTCACATGCTGTCTACATAATCCACGATAACTAGCGGGGAGACCATCACAATAAGCCTCAATTTGGTCCTCCTGCCTTCGAACCAAGTGTCCAACAAACTTCAACTTCTCCATATATTCAAGAATTGCACCGGGTTTCGCAACCAACGATCTAAACTCCTTTTCAATCAGTCTTAACTCACGAGTTCCCACATACCCCTCTAGAAACTTCTCCTTAAATGTTCCCCAAGGCATAACTGCAAGTACCTCAGGAGCTATAGAAACTGTAGTAGCCCTCCACCAATTACGGGCATTCTTCTTCAACATCCTACTTGCACACAAAACTTTCATATCTTCGGGACAATAACATGAAGCAAATACTACTTCAATGTCCTCAATCCACTCCATAGCACCCACTGCATTTTGGGTACCATCAAACTCCTTGGCACCACATTTCTGAAAGCTCTCATATTTAAAGTTGCTAATGCGAGGTGCATTCACAACTCTAGGTCGACCACCATTCACCTCATTAACTCCTACTGCTGCAACAACATTCTCAGGAGCATGTTGTGACCTCGCCATTGATGGCTCAGCACTTTGGGAGGGATTAGAGTAATTCCCATCCGAATGCTCACCCCTTCGTTCACTCCCATTCCTTTCAGCATCTCTTTCTGCCCTCATTTGTGCTAATCTCTTCTTCATTTCTCATCAAAAGAGCACGGATAGCTCTCAACTCTTCATGTAATTCTGCTTGATTGGGAACCTGTTCAATCACCGGGTTTGCCCTATCAATTTCCGACCTTGTGGGCTGAGCTCCCGGAAGTGGCCTTCGCGGAGGCCTTTGGTTAACTCCATCTCCAGCCCCATTCCCATTAGGCGGAGCACCACTAGCATTAGTTCCATCTAGCTGACTGTTAGCACGAGTAATTGCCATCTTTCTACAAGGCAATGACGACGGTTAGCAAGAGTTAAAGTGAGACTATATTTATCAAGGCTATACTTCATTTAGCTACATAATCACACATAATATTCAAGCCTTAAATTTCCACTCTCACTCACTCCCCAACCCGTCCTATAGTACTTCATCTCAAAGCTAGGCACACCTGCATAAACCTAACTTATCCTACATCGGTTTAAGTCCAAAATCCTACGGTCAAAGTCGAATCTTGGTTCACTTAAACCATTTATCTGATACCAACTTGTAACACCCGACATTTAAAAATATGGGTTTTCAAAAACTTTCACCTAACGGTGTCAAAATTGCAGAAGAAATCTTTAAATGTTCAAAACCGATAAAAACTGTTCGGTTTCTGCATTTATTGGTGTTACATGCAATACCATCAAATAGTTTAAAATGAAAACCCAACGGTTGCCCAACACAAAACAACCGTTCAACAATACTACATAAATTCGACATCAAGTACGAAATGTAAATGAATGTCTAAAGAGACAATCGACTATGGGTAGCTAAGTTCTCCTGCATGCATCTACCCAACTCTCACTCATCCTGCATCAACTAGTCCTTCAAGCTAAACCTGAGGGAACAACCACATTTAAGAAACAAGTGTTAGCTAACGAATTAGCTAAGTAAGATAACACTATGTTATTAAGACATTCGTCCAATTAAAACAATCTTCATTATTAGACAAGTTATTTAGGCACAACACACATCACACGTTCACACATAACTGCATATCAACTTCATATCAATTAGGGTGAATCCCCCTAAATGTGCCTATCCTTCATTTTATTCACAAATTATCACACATATCTTCGTTAACTGCATATAAGTGTAACATAAGTCACACCCGACTAGATGCTTCACCAAAAGGTGAGTCATACTTCGTCGTTAAGGAATGGCAAGCCAATCCAAGAGTAATCCGTATGTGGAGGTTGGTCAAACCCCTCGTATTACTCGCCCTGCATTATAATGAACATGTTGCAAGGAGTCACCCAAGCAACAACTACGTTAACGCACTCGTCCGGCTAAGACCAGTACGGGTTAAGCTTAACACTTTCCCTGCATTATATTTACGAGCTCGGTTTCACACATATGGTTTAGGTAACACACATTCTAAACCATCACACACATATAGTCTAGGTAACACACATTCCTAGACATTCACACACTTTATCTTCATTACGTTTGGATCCTTAAACGTGCAAGTGACATGGCAACCTAATAAGTCTAGTGAGCTAGGTGTACAAGCCATGTAAGCATGCATATATCACACATCAACTTCATTTCTACATTTCATGCATAATGAGATACTTCGTAATACTACATAAACTGCATAACCATACACTACATTAAGCAATACTTCATTTCACTACATTAGGGACTGCATTTCAGGTCTCATGGTCAACTACATAACCCATAATACCTCCCGTGTAACCCCATATGCCCACATGCAATATAAAGATACCAAATGGAAGTATTTATGATTTGAAACCAGCTTTTCGTTGAATCCCCCAGCGTGTCAAAGTAGTGTATCTTACCTCGGCGTAGTCCACAACAATCAACAACTAGTCACTATGTAAAGCAACTATGCTCGTCTACCTATATTAGTAAACGATCATTAGACAACTACATACTCACGTCAATAAGGCCAACAACTAGACCCACACACTTTAAAGACTCACTTATGATTCAGGTCTAATCTACATGTCAAACGACGTTACGGTTCAAAAGTATACATTTTTTCTGAAAACAGTTGAGTTGCGCCGCAACATAGAGTTGCGCCGCAACTCACACCTATCATTGCGCCGCAACTCACACCTATCGTTGCGCCGCAATGCGCCCAATTGCGCCGCAACTTATCCCTCTGGAAACCAGTTGCGCCGCAACTGGCCCCGATTCTACACATGTTTGATCGACTTCATCCCAAACCAACACCAAACGATTCCACATCAAATATCAGACCTTTATACATCAAAATCCTTCATTTTATGAGCAATCAAATGCAATAAACTTCCCCATCAAACAACATATGATTTTCTTCATAAAAACAAACGTTATTACGACATCGATTGATCCTCCAATGACCTAAACCACTTCCTAATAATCCATACAATTGAAAAGATAATAAATCTACATTACAATACCTTTTCTACCTGTAGATCACAAATAGGATGCAAAACTCTTGACAAAACACACTCGAATCACACGTTGCAAGGCTTTTCGGCTTGCAATTTGATGGAGGAATGCTATGGGGTGACTTAGGGCTTGTTTAGAGAATGTAATGGCTGCAAATTATGATCTAGGGACTCCCTCTAATTCCCTAATCCCGTTTTTAGTTTTCCTCATATGTCAAAATCAACCCCCAAGCTTCCTAATCCTTCATTACTAGTCAAAAACTACTCTATGGACCATATACAACATATATACTTCTTTAGATGCCACTACATAGGTGTTTAACTACATTATATACACACATATCCTGCATTATACATTTTAGGCTTTCAAACCTCACACACAATCACACTTTAACTACATATATGCATTAAATCTACAATAGACTTAACGACACCCATAATGTTGACTTAACGACATTAGTCAACTATTAAATAAAAAGTTTAGGATGTTATAAATACAATATTGATAATGTCGTTCAATTTAATAATATATTAGATTAGATTTTTATAAATTATAAATATTAATATTTAGTTTAATATTTAATATAAACACAATTTGAACTCTAGATACATATCCCAAACATAATAACAAATGACGATATACAACATCCTTATCATAAACACAATAGGAATCACAGAACATGGGACGATCACAGAACAAAGCACGATTTACAACAGAGGGTTACTTGAATACTAAATCCAAATCAATATGAACTCCATTCAAGATTCATTCTATCTCTCAATAAAAAAGGTACATAATTTTCTCCTTTTTATATATTAGTTTTGCGTATTAATGTTTAAAGTTACAATTGTCACTCAAATCAAGAGTACTAATTGTTATCAAAGAATATGAAAACAATCTTAATTACTATCTAATTATCATAGGACAGGTGATTGAAAATAAACCTATTCGTGTTATGGGCCCGCATCTTGATCAAATACATATACTTGAATGTTAAGTACAGGATCACAAGTATGTTTATATTTTAATTCTTAATTATCTTTCATAATAATATCACATTATGAGTACAACTGGTTTCAAAAAATTATATAATAGAGAAATTATTATAGCATGTGCCTTGTGGAATGACTACGGCAAACAATTCCATCAATATGTCTCAGCTAATAATGACAGTGACAAACCTGTGATTATTGTACTACAACTTGCAAAGTATAACACTTATAACCGTATATCTTCAAAATTATAAGCTTTTATGACTTAAATGTACGAAGATTTAATATTGATAATATCGTTCTAAAATCTAGTATAATACTAGTTAATAATAAATTAATTAGAATACATTAAAAGACATTAATAATAAACGAGAGATAGTGCCCGCGCGTTGCGGCGGTGAGATGGTGGGGGTGATAAGTCAAGTCATAGAGTATGATAGCCAAATGCCTTAGCCGTACGGGCTCCGCCCTCGGATTTAAAAATTCGTCGAAAGTATATCGAATGACATTTCTAATGAAAGAACATGAAATTTTAAGAACACCCATACAATTTTTATAATTTATCGATATACGGTTTTTGAGATAAAAGATTTTGAATGAATTAGAGGAATAAAATGATTTATGGAGGAGAGAGAAAAAAAATGAGTGGTTGAGATTTGAGGAGAGAGAGAAAAATGAATGGTTGAGATTTAAGGGTATTATAGGTATATTAGGTAGAGATGTTTAAATTAGTGAATAAAGAAGAGGGGTAATTTAGGTAGTTCAAATCATTTTTTGAGATTTTAAAAAAAAGGCAAAATGCTTTATAAGATAGTATTAGATTAATTAATAATTTATAATACTAATAAATAATTATTCCTTAATTAGAGAAGTATCATCATTACTTTTCAAAAAAAAAAAGAAAAGTATCATCATCGGAGGCCACAAAGCGTAGATATTAAACAAACAAAGTTGCCGTCATAGGTTTTCCTCAAACACACATATATCCAGTCAGACCCACCCACCCACCCACTTTGCCGACCCAACGAAAACACACAATCGCAAACAAAACTTAAACTGTGTGTATCAAATCAACCAATTGCTGTTGGGTTTAAGGTTTCCAAGAAGAAAACAAATAGTACACGCCTCTTATTGATTGATCAAAATCGGATAATTATAAAGAATTGAAAAGATGACACAAAGTGGTGTTGGGGGTGGAAAGTTAATGCCAAATCTGGATGAAAACAGTACAAAGATTCTGAATCTGACAGTTCTTCAAAGAATGGATCCTTATATTGAACAGATCTTGATCACTGCTGCTCATGTTACTTTTTATGAATTCAATGTTGAACTTAATCAATGGGTTTGTTTGTTTTTCCCCCTTATTTTATTTCTATTTTTTTTATTTTTGTTATTGAATTGAATTCATATATCCATTTCTATATATATTTTCAATCCCCAAATCATTGTGATATTAGTTATTATTATAGGATATATGACTTATTTATGCAGCCAAGTTTCAATCTTTTTTCTTTTTTTGACCAATTTGTGCAACTGAAAGAGGTTTTTGGCTGTCTTGGGTCTCACCCGTTAATCAAAAGGTTGTGGTTTCAAGTTGAGACAATTGGTTTTAAGTAATTTAGGTGGTTGTAGGTAGGCGTGCAAGTCTTTTTCTTTCGAGGCGAAAAACCTGCAACTGTGTTTCAGTTTGATACTAATTCTATGCAACAAAAAGGAAAGTGAAACACAGATGCATTTTTTGTGAGGCCAAGTTCTGTTAGTTTATTGTTTTTAGAACAATCAGTGAAGTTTGCTTGCAATTTTTGATGCACCCAAGTTTCGTTTTTTATCTTGTTTGTGCATAAGCTGGTTGCCTGGTTTCAGAATGAAATTTATAACAATTCCATTTAGTCGCGTTGATTGGCTTAAAAAAATGAAACTTGGTTGAATAAATTGATAATGGATAGAATTAATTGTGTTCATTGGCTTAAAAAATGAAACTTGGTTAATAAATGAGTAATTTCTATGCCCTGACTACGTATTTGCAAAGATTGTATAGTTCCCTTCCGGATTGCCAGTTTAAGATTTGTATGCTTTTGAAAACGAATTCTTTTTTTTTTTGTATAATCAGTTTGTGTTCTACCACAATGCTAGTTGCATCAAAAAGATGCTATTGAACAGTGGTTACTAGTTTTTTGAACTAGTAAAGAAAGGAAGTGCTGTTATCCTGTTCCTTCTAATCATTTTAGATGGTTTGTAAACCTTCGCTAACTGCATGTTGATTCTTGTTATTGTTTTTGATTTTGAGTATTGTTGGGATTATATGCTATCGAAGCAGCTTGAAGGCAATGTGACAGAATGGTAGAACACAATACTATCCATAATTTATGGGAAAAATACATGATCACACAAACCCCATAAATGAAGTTTACGTCTTTATCAACTATAGCATTGCGTTATCATGTCTTGTCATGGAGCACAAACCAACAGATACATTATATAGAATTAACGTAGTAATTCTTAACGAAAAGTATTAGTTTGATGTTGCATGCTTTTGCATAATAGATCTTAAGGTTCAGCGAAGCTCATGAAAGATCTTTTGCAACCCCCTTGAAAGACTTTTTTCTTTTTAAAAATGTTTTTGAGCTTCCTTTTCTTATTTGTTTCTTCTTATTTTGTTTCTCAGAGTCGCAAGGACGTTGAAGGGTCTCTCTTTGTCGTCAAGAGGTTGTAGTTAACACACATAATGTTATCTTGTTGATTTTTAATTTTTTTACACCAACTGTTTTTATCAACGGGTCTAGTTAAGTATCTAACTGATTCAATGGTTGAATTGATACATTGAAATAAAACCAGTTTGTATATCGATCGCTTTTATTGTGGATAACGGAAACTTACCAATCTAATATATTGTTACTTTACTGTATTGCAGGAACACTCAGCCAAGGTTTCAATTCATAGTAATGAATCGTCGAAATACAGGCATGTTTCCTTCCATATTTGCTAAATTAATTCGTTTGTTACTTTATTGACACTGTTACTGATAATATGCAGAAAACCTTGTGGAGAATCTGCTTGGAGATTTTGAGTTTGAACTTCAAGTTCCATATCTTTTGTACCGAAATGCTTCTCAAGAAGTCAATGGTATTTGGTTCTACAATACGCGTGAGTGTGAGGATGTTGCAAACCTCTTTACAAGGTACATAAATTATAGTCATTTTGGCTTTGATCTTGATAGCATTCGTCAATAGTTAGATGCATTGTAGATGGCCAACTGAGCCACTGAGTAAATATTTTATTTTGTGCATAATTACGAGCTTCTATAGTTCAGAATGTGGTAAGATTAGAGATTATTTGCTTGCACCTTACTATCGAGTGACATAAGTTTTGGCCTACTAGTCTTACGGTCTTGCATACCTTGTAAATTATGCTATATAGTTGGCTACCATACCTTATGATTTGACTACATATATAAGAGAAAATGTGCCTAGAGCATAGTTGTCAAAAGCGAAGGCGAAATCAAAGCGCAATGACCCCAAATGTGGCCTTGGCGAGAGGCGCAAAAAAAGCGCTGGCCCGGAGAAAAAAAAGCGCACTCAAGTAAAAAACAAACCAAATGTCATTCAAATTAGTAAATACCAATTAAATGACCCATAATGCTTTCAGTCAATAAGCTCAACACAGATTGTTCATAAATTGAAAGCAAAAAACTTCAAATCAAATTATTCATGTTGAAACCTGTTTTGATATAGAACCTGTTTTGATATGGAAACCTGTTTTGATATGGAAACCTGTTTTGATATAGAAATCTGTTTTTAGAAGCAAAAAACTTGTTTTGATAGAAACCTGTTTTCAATATATATCACATAAAAAACGTGTTTTGATATAGAAACCTGTTTGACTGTTTCTATATATTTCTGTAGACCTTAGAAACCGGTTTTCATAACCTCATAATCAAAACAGGTTTCTATATCCTTAAAACCTGTTTCTATATCCTTTAAAACCGGTTTCCTTTCTTTTGTAGGGTTTTATATCCTTAAAACTGGTTTGCTTTCTCATTATTGCGCCTTTCACATTATGGGCCTTGGGCCTAGGTTTTCAGGCGCGGGAAGTGAGCCTTGCCCTTGCGCCTAGGCGCATGAGGCGCACACTTTTAATAACTATGGCTTAGAGACATCAATTGTACTGAGAAATGTTAATTTTTCGGCTGGAAAGTTAGTAAGCATAAATCTGTCACAAGGTTAGAGGTACAATTTTATCTATGCATCTGTAAATTGGGCGATCTTGGTTATGTAATGGTAGTTGGGTGGAGCTTAAGGATTTATCTAGGTAGTGGAACGGGTCTAATGGGTTTAGAGTCATCCAAAGTGTGGTTAAGTGCTTATAAATCTCCTACCTTTTTTTATTAGGTAGTACTGTTATTTTGGTAATTGGTTTCTGTAATCATATATAGAGCATACATTGTCTAATTAGATCTAAGGAAGTAGATAAAAAAATGACAGTGGGTGGCAACTTAATCTGACTCGTTATGACGCATACTAAGCTGTGATTAGATTAATAGATACAATATCAGAGCATCCGAAAACTTCTCGCAGTAATATGCTTTCCAAACAATATTTTGTTTTTCTTGAAATTTTCCACTTTTTTGAATCTGCGGAATTTCCGAGTTAGTTTTTTGAAGTCTTGCGGAATTTCCGAGTTAGTTTTTTGAAGTCTTCCACGAATGAAGTTCTTGAATTTTTACTGAATGTGGTAGCTATCCGTATTAAAGACACAAAACTAATAATGACTAAAGAGATGGTCAGTTAATTTCGTGTGATCTTTTTCATTGATTTATTAATAGATCTCATTTATGAACGATACTTGTGTCATGTCTTCCGTTCTTAAAAAAAAAACTTGTGTCATGTCTTATTTTGATGGTGAAGAAATAACTGTCAATTTAATTCAGTTTTTTATTGTAGAAATTTGGCCACATATTATGTGTATATGTTTGAATACAGAGGTCATAAATACTCTTATCTCATTTTTTATTATGTTTCTCCAGAATTCTTGGTGCATATTCAAAGGTTCCCCCCAAGCAGAAAGTGAACAAAAGGTAGCTATTAATACATCTGATTCAGCATGTATGTTATTTATTATCTCTACTTCTCTTGCTCCATATTGGATGCCAAAATACAACCCTTGTTTTAGCTTTAATAATGTTCTAAACTTCTAATGCATTCAAAATGTTCTTTTGAGCTCGTTTTCCCTTCACTTATAAGTTGGAATATAAAAAGTAACATCTTGGTTTTTGTACTTCCTTTTACAGCTATCATGTTGTTATGCCCAAAGTAGGCTTCAATAGTAATTTTTATTGGCACGTTCACCTAGAGTAACTTTATACTTAACTGTAGTTACACGAATCCAGAGCCTGGACCTCACCCTATCTCATTATACTTTGAAGATGAGAAAACTCCGAAAAATTAGCGCTTGCAAGTATTATTACTTTGGAATAAAGAGTCTTAAAGTTACATCATATTTTATGCCATCTAGGAATATCCTAAGCAGCCCAGTCAGTGTGCAGCTCTACTACAGTCTGGATTCCCTTACAAGCTATCCTGTTTTCATTTTTGTTGTGCAGCGAATTTGAGGAACTTGAAGCAGTACCTACTTCTGCTGTAATTGAAGGACCATTGGAGCCAGGGTTGACTACCTCACGCACTACAGATGTACCCGAGGATACTTCATTTGTAAACTTCTTTAGTGTATGTATCTATCTATCAAAGCTTGTCTGAGATTTCTGTTTGTCATAATGGTCGATATAGAGCGGCAAGATGAGCTGCCTAGATAATGGATCAATATGGGTTATATTGGTATGGGTTGGGTTGGCCAGAAACAACGCTTAATACATAATCTTCTAAATAAATCATAAAAGGGGCAGTGCAGTAGTTGGGAGTTGGGGTTCATTGGTGGAGACCCATGCTCAATCCCCACGCTGCAACTTCGAGACAAACCTAAGGTGAGGTGCGTGGCTCAGTTGGAAAATTGCGAGTATTGTTACGTTTCCATGTATGGGCAGACACTCCTTCTAAGTCAGACTGAATATTGCACTCCACATTTGTCGTTGTTTTTTTTTTTTTTTTTTTGGGGGGGGGGGGGGGGGGGGGGGGGGGGGGGGGGGGGGCAACCATAGCCCATATTAACCTAGTCATAAGTAATTAAGTATATGACTTAAAATTGCGACCTTTGTGTAAACCAATTGGGAGGAGGTTCTATCTCTGTGTGACGTGTGCTTGCATGCTACGTATACTGCTTTTGAACATCTCATGGTTCACCTGTGTTTTCTTAGCACCTAACACGCTAACACGACTCATATTTTATACATTAAATTCTTTTGTTGCAGACTGCTATGAATTTGGGACATAACACCTCGACTCCTGTTACTTCCATGCAACCCTACCATAATTCAACAACAATTCCATTATCTTCCCGAGATGCACCTTCTCCTGTGGTGAATAATCCACCATTGCAGATCCCCTCATCTGCCCCATCAATGCCACCCCATGACAATGTTGACCCGCTCTACATGAGCAATCATTTGACCAATCTTATCAAGCCTCTTTCTTTCTTTACACCCGCCTCTTCTTCTTCCTCTACATTAATGAGACAGCCTTCTTCGTCTGTGCCAGTTACCGCTCTTCAGCCACCACTAAATGTACAAAGAAATGTTGGTATTCCCTTGCTTCAACCGTTTCCACCACCCACTCCGCCACCATCTCTCACCCCTGCTTCCACTTCTGGTACATATTACGGACCATTGAGCAGAGAAAAAGTTCGAGAGGCGCTTGTACTGCTTTCACAGGTACTGAAATCTATTTTATTCCCGGGTTGGGATCCTTATATTGGTGTCTTGGCTTTGTTTTCATATTCGAGATGTTATTGACTCCTCGAACCTAATATACCTGGCTTGCCAATGCAAAATAACCGTTACTAATGTGACAACTAGAGGTTGTAAAATTGGCAGCTCACATGGGTTGGTAATAGGTTGAAACAGATATGTTATACGTGGCGAAATTGGTTGGGTTACAAGGGGCGGTATCAGATATATTTTTTGTTGAAAGGGAGCAATATATACGGTGTATGTATCATCCAGTAAAATATTTTATTTTTCAAATCGCAAACAAAACTAACTGATTTTACTTCGAACCATATTGAATCGGAAAATAGTTGGTTTTTGTTCTATTCAATATGATATTTGAAGTAGAAAATTTTATTTTTGTTAAAAGTATATTATCTAAATATATTTTACAGAAAATAAATATGTGAAAAAGTATTTGTATCGGACAGTATGAGATTTTTAATCTTACTAACAAATCTCCATAAAAGAATCAATAATTCCTTCCTTTCAACATTTATCAAAATAAATTTTTCTTCTAAATATGTGCAATGACATATCTACACTGTATAAAAATAAAAATTGACATGCAGGGTTGTTAAGAGATTAAAGTGAAAAGAAATTGTATTGATGATTTTGTATTAATAATTAGATTATTTTTTATTACAACTTATGCCTCTATTTATACTATGGAATTGATACGTAAATAAGGAAATAAAACTAGGGCAACACAATCTGGACCGGGCCTTGATATGAAAACTTGGGGCCGAAGTTGAGATCCAAAACTTAATTCTATCCGAAATTTCGGATATTTCGGATATCCGAAATTTCGGAATTTCGGATATCCGAAACTTCGGATATCCGAAATTTCGGATATCCGAAATTTCGGATATCCGAAATTCGGATATCCGAACTTCGGATATCCGAAATTCGGATATCCGAAATTTCGGATATCCGAAATTTCGGATATCCGAATTCGGATATCCGAAATTCGGATATCCGAAATTTCGGATATCCGAAATTTCGGATATCCGAAACTTCGGATATCCGAAATTTCGGATATCCGAAATTCGGATATCCGAAACTTCGGATATCCGAGTTTCGGATATCCGAAATTTCGGATATCCGAATTTCGGATATCCGAAATCGGATATCCGAAATTTCGATAAATTCGGATATCCGAAATTTCGATATCCGAAACTTCGGATATCCGAAATTCGAATTTCGGATATCCGAAATTCGATATCCGAAATTTCGATATCCGAAATTCGGATATCCGAATTCGGATATCCGAAACTTCGGATATCCGAAATTTCGGATATCCGAAATTTCGGATATTTCGGATATCCGAAACTTCGGATATCCGAAATTTCGGATATCCGAAATTTCGGATATCCGAATTTCGGATATTGAAATCGGATATCCGAAATTTCGGATATCCGAAATTTCGGATATTTCGGATATCCGAAATTCGAATCCGAAATTTCGGATATCCGAATCTTCGGATATCCGAAACTTCGGATATCCGAGTTTCGGATATCCGAAATTTCGGATATCCGAATTTCGGATATGAAATTCGGATATCCGAAATTTCGGATATCCGAAATTTCGATATTTCGGATATCCGAAATTCGGATATCCGAAATTTCAATCCGAAATTTCGGATATCCGAAATTTCGGATATCCGAAACTTCGGATATCCGAAACTTCGGATATCCGAAATTTCGGATATCCGAAATTTCGGATATCCGAAATTTCGGATAAAATTCGGATATCCGAATTTCGGATATTTCGGATATCCGAAATTTCGGATATTTCGGATATCCGAAATTTGATATCCGAAAATTTCGAATTCGGATATCCGAAACTTCGGATATCCGAAATTTCGGATATTTCGGATATCCGAAATTTCGGATATCCGAAATTATATCCGAAATTTCGGATATCCGAAACTTCGGATATCCGAAATTTCGGATATCCGAAATTCGGATATCCGAAACTTCGGATATCCGAAATTTCGGATATCCGAATTCGATATCCGAAACTTCGGATATCCGAGTTTCGGATATCCGAAATTTCGGATATCCGAAATTTCGGATATCCGAAATTCGGATATCCGAAATTTCGGATATTTCGGATATCCGAAATTCGGATATCCGAAATTGATATCCGAAATTTCGGATATCCGAAACTTCGGATATCCGAAATTTCGGATATCCGAAACTTCGGATATCCGATTTCGGATATGAAATTTCGGATATCCGAATTTCGGATATCCGAAACTTCGGATATCCGAAATTTCGGATATCCGAAATTTCGGATATCCGAAATTTCGGATATCCGAAATCCGAATCCGAAACTTCGGATATCCGAGTTTCGGATATCCGAAATTTCGGATATCCGAATTTCGGATATCCGAAACTTCGGATATCCGAAACTTCGGATATCCGAAATTTCGGATATCCGAAATTTCGGATATTTCGGATATCCGAAATTATATCCGAAATTTCGGATATCCGAAACTTCGGATATCCGAAATTCGGATATCCGAAATTCGGATATCCGAAATTCGGATATCCGAAATTCGGATATCCGAAATTCGGATATCCGAAACTTCGGATATCCGAAATTTCGGATATCCGAAACTTCGGATATCCGAAATTTCGGATATGAAATTTCGGATATCCGAATTTCGGATATCCGAAACTTCGGATATCCGAAATTTCGGATATCCGAAATTTCGGATATCCGAATCGGATATCGGAATCCGAAACTTCGGATATCCGAATTTCGGATATCCGAAATTTCGGATATCCGAATTTCGGATATCCGAAATTCACTATCCGAAATTTCGGATATCCGAAATTTCGGATATCCGAAATTCGGATATCCGAAACTTCGGATATCCGAAATTTCGGATATCCGAAATTTCGGATATTTCGGATATCCGAAATTATATCCGAAATTTCGAATTGATATCCGAAATTTCCGATATCCGAAACTTCGGATATCCGAAATTTCGGATATCCGAAATTTCGGATATTTCGGATATCCGAAACCATATCCGAAATTTCGGATATCCGAAATTTCGGATATCCGAATTCGGATATCCGAAACTTCGGATATCCGAAAGTTTCGGATATCCGAAATTTCGGATATCCGAATTTCGGATATTCGGAATCCGAAACTTCGGATATCCGAAATTTCGGATATCCGAAATTTCGGATATCCGAATTCGGATATCCGAAATCACTATCCGAAATTTCGGATATCCGAAATTTCGGATATCCGAAACTTCGGATATCCGAAACTTCGGATATCCGAAATTTCGGATATCCGAAATTTCGGATATCGGATATCCGAAATTTCGGATATCCGAAATTTCGGATATCCGAAATTTCGGATATCCGAAATTTCGAAAATTTCGATATCCGAAATCTCGGAATCCGAAACTTCGGATATCCGAGTTTCGGATATCCGAAATTTCGGATATCCGAATTTCGGATATCCGAAATCATATCCGAAATTTCGAATCCGAAATTCGATATCCGAAATCCGATATCCGAAACTTCGGATATCCGAGTTTCGGATATCCGAAATTTCGGATATCCGAATTTCGGATATGAAATTTCGGATATCCGAAATTTCGGATATCCGAAATTTCGGATATCCGAAATTTCGGATATTTCGGATATCCGAAATTGGATATCCGAAATTTCGGATATCCGAAATTTCGGATATCCGAAATTTCGGATATTTCGGATATCCGAAATCATATCCGAAATTTCGGATATCCGAAATTCGGATATCCGAATTCGGATATCCGAAACTTCGGATATCCGAATTTCGGATATCCGAAATTTCGGATATCCGAATTCGGATATGAAATTCATATCCGAAATTTCGGATATCCGAAATTTCGGATATCCGAAATATTCGGATATTTCGAATCCGAAATTTCGGATATCCGAAATCCGAATCCGAAACTTCGGATATCCGAAATTTCGGATATCCGAAATTTCGGATATCCGAAACTTCGGATATCCAAAATTCGGATATCCGAAACTTCGGATATCCGACTTTGAACACCCCTAACTCCAACCGCATATGCTATATCTGGACGAGTATGAGCGAGATAAATCAGCTTTCCCACCATTCGTTGGTACCTGTTTTTATCAGCAAGTTTTCCATTTAACTTCATAAACAATTTTTGATTGACAACCACGGGTGTGTCTGCCGGTTTACAATCAATCATCCCTGTTTCTGCCAAAAAATCCAGTATATATTTCTTCTGACAGATGAATATTCCTTGCTGTGACCTTAATACTTCAATCCCAAGAAAATATCTCAGATTTCCCAAGTCCTTCATTTCAAACTCTGCACATAAACTTTCTTTTAACTTCTTGATTTCATTTTCATCATTTCCAGTGATAATCATGTCATCCACATAGATTATCAAACATGTTATATGATTTCCTTTATGACTGAGAAACAAAGTATGATCAGCATTACTTTGTTTTATCCATACTTTTTCATTGCAACTGTGAATCTGCCAAACCATGCCCTAGGAGACTGCTTCAGTCCATACAAAGATCTCTTCAACTTACAGACTTCTCCATCTTTGAAATTCTGAGAGAACCCTGGCGGTGGATCCATATATACTTCCTCTTTTAACTCTCCGTGTAAGAAAGCATTTTTTACATCAAACTGATGAAGAGGCCATCCTTGATTTGCTGCTACTGTAAATAAAACCCTTATTGTATCCAGCTTTGCAAATGGAGAAAAGGTTTCAGAGTAATCAATCCCATATGTCTGAGTGTACCCCTTGGCAACTAATCGAGCTTTATATCTTTCAACTTCCCCATCTGGTCTGTATTTAATGGTATAGATCCACCGGCATCCAACTGGTTCCTTTCTTTGAGGTAGTATGCATTTTTCCCACGTTTCATTCTTTTCCAGTGCTTCCATTTCAACTTCCATAGCATCCTTCCATTTAGTAATTTTCAATGCCTGCTCTGTATTTGATGGAATATCTTCTGAATATAATTTTGCTGAAAATGCCTTTGCTTCTTTAGACAGATATCCTTCTGCTATGTTAGCCATTGGATACTTTGAGCTTCTGGGAACTCTTTCTGGGAACTCTTTCTGGAGAGTATCGTTTTGCGGGTATTCCTCGAGTTGACCTGGGTGGCAAAACATACTTTCCTGGAATGGTATTTCCTTCTTACATTTTCCTGTACATTAATGTCTATAGGACCTAGCATATTCTGATCATCGACATTTTCGGAAACCAAAGAAGAATCAGGAGAATCCGCATTTTAAAACCTTAAATATATGTTGGAAAAAAAGAAAAGGCCTTTGTAAATATCGAAGAGTGTCTACTGTCTCGCGGATTAAAATCAGGCATGCCAACCACTGAACCATTGTACGTTTAATTACATGTTTTCAACTTATCATTTATTTGTACATAAGGGGGTGGGGGATCAAAATACAACACCTGTTTATTTTATTTTTAATAACTAGGGACCTAGGGGAAGCGTCTAAAATCTTGAGGGGGCAGCTGCCCACTCTGCCCCCTCCCTGGTACTGCTCTTGTGGGTTGCAAACACTTTCCGCTTCTACTTTCAACTGATTTTATCTTGTAAACCTCATGCATTAAGCATGATTACAGAACTATATTTTACATTACAATTCAATACTTCCAATAAAGTGATTTAGAGCGCCATATGCATCAATGAACACTTTGGGTGAATTTCCAGCCCTTTGTCCATGTCGGTAAGCATGAACTTTCAGATAATCGATCGCCCCATATTTCAGAATTTGTTCATCTGCCTTGGCTTCTTGCATAAAATAGATCAAAGGTTGCAACTGCTAACCAATTTATGCAGTAACTGCTGACCAAGATCTCTATTTTATCTGCTTTTTAATTATGTATTTGACATTATTCATCTTGTTTCCCATTGTAAGTAGCTGTTAATCTAATGCTTAGTTTACCCAAAAGGTTTAAGGAAATTTAAATTATAAACTGACAATCTTGTTTCAACTTCTTTTCACTGTTAAACTTGTAATCCAAAATGTGAAAATGAGGAATTATACTTTTCCCTGGCATGAAAGTTTCTTGTTTAAATTTGGCTTTTCAAGAAGGTATCATAGGTTAAGTAGCTGAAATTCTTGATATCTGCGGCACTCAAGACTCTTATCATTTGCTTTCTTTGCGCAGGATAACCAATTTATCGACATGTTCTACCAAGCCTTACTGAAAGTGCATCAATCATAACATAAGAACTTTCATCTGTAGATCAAGTCTGAAAGTGATTATAAGATTGGCTTTGCATATAGACCCAAACCACCAAAAGCACATCCTGTCCGTAGTCATGAAATAACATTTTCACTAGATATGATAAATGTGTCATAGAACAGCTGGATACTGTAAGATTTGAAGTCCTTTTTTGTTAATATTTTTGCTTGAAATACTATAGGTTTATTATGGTTGTAATGTTTTTTAAGTTTATAGCTAAGGAACATGTGATTTTTCTTTTGAACGATTAATTTGGATTACTGACGGATCACTGCAGTGCCGGCTTAAGCTTTTAGGTGGCCTTAAACGGGATCCAATTTGGGGGCCTAGTCTATAACAAAGAAAGCAAAAAAAGAAGAAAAAAAATACATGCTACGATGAAGGACCACAACTATTCTATTGTTGATTTGTTGCCTTCTCCTACTATGTGAATTACAATAACTGACTTCATATATGAAATGTTACTTGCAATAAAAAACAAAAAGACAAGTATTAGATCAAATGGTGTACTCACATATCTACCTACCAGTGTATTACTATGAAGGATTGAAGGATCACAAGGCTATTGTTATTATAATTTGCGAGTAATAAAAAAAATCTAAAATAAAAAACTTGTGAGTAATAAATGGTTTACTATACGTGCATACCCTATTTCTTTTTTTAGTCGAGGTTAATTTTTTCTTTTAGCCGTTAAATTTTTTGATGTATACAAAAGCTAGATGTTATAAAAATTGGGGGCCTTTTGTATTTGGAGGCCCAAAGCCCATGCTTGACCTTATATTACAATTGGGCCGGCCTTGGATTAGCATCGTGTCTTCTAACACCACAAGAGGAAATTCATCATAGAAGAGTGAAAACTTTATATCCCAACATGGAAACCTCATTTTTGTTATTTTTTATTTTTTCATGGCATGAAGCCATAACTTCTTCATTATTGAAGTCATTGGATGTCTTACTTTAACCATTTGGATCGAGCATCATTGGTTAAAAAAAGTTTGTTTCTTCCTTGTTTTTTGTCATGTTTCATACTTGTGATTAGAGGCACCAAATAGGGTGGGTCTGCTTACAGATTGAAACTGATTCGGTTAAGGACGGGATGGTAACGACCATTCATGAATGTTAAAATGGGTTAGTCTTTTAGTATAGGTTAGATAGGTTTGGGTTTATAGGAATATACTTTATAATAATAACTCATAATATCTCCTTATTATATACTCGTAGCAAACAAGCTGAGAGGCAACTACAAAATAAGCAGCTAAATAACCAGCCCGAATCGATTGTTTAAGTTAGAGAAAGACAAGAAGTGTATTGCGTCTTTATCATAAAATCATATTTTCTTTTAACAATAGTGTCAACAAATTCTTCTAATCACAAAATCATATTTCCTTTTAACAATAGTGTCAACAAATTCTTCTAATCACAAAATCATATTTCCTTTTAACAATAGTGTCAACAAATTCTTCTCATCACAAAATCATATTTTCTTTTAACAATAGTGTCAACAAATTCTTCTAATCACAAAATCATATTTCCTTTTAACAATAGTGTCAACAAATTCTTCTAATCACAAAATCATATTTCCTTTTAACAATAGTGTCAACAAATTCTTCTAATCACAAAATCATATTTCCTTTTAACAATAGTGTCAACAAATTCTTCTAATCACAAAATCATATTTCCTTTTAACAATAGTGTCAACAAATTCTTCTAATCACAAAATCATATTTCCTTTTAACAATAGTGTCAACAAATTCTTCTAATCACAAAATCATATTTCCTTTTAACAATAGTGTCAACAAATTCTTCTCATCACAAAATCATATTTTCTTTTAACAATAGTGTCAACAAATTCTTCTAATCACAAAATCATATTTCCTTTTAACAATAGTGTCAACAAATTCTTCTCATCACAAAATCATATTTTCTTTTAACAATAGTGTCAACAAATTCTTCTAATCACAAAATCATATTTCCTTTTAACAATAGTGTCAACAAATTCTTCTAATCACAAAATCATATTTCCTTTTAACAATAGTGTCAACAAATTCTTCTAATCACAAAATCATATTTCCTTTTAACAATAGTGTCAACAAATTCTTCTAATCACAAAATCATATTTCCTTTTAACAATAGTGTCAACAAATTCTTCTAATCACAAAATCATATTTCCTTTTAACAATAGTGTCAACAAATTCTTCTAATCACAAAATCATATTTCCTTTTAACAATAGTGTCAACAAATTCTTCTAATCACAAAATCATATTTTCTTTTAACAATAGTGTCAACAAATTCTTCTAATCACAAAATCATATTTCCTTTTAACAATAGTGTCAACAAATTCTTCTCATCACAAAATCATATTTTCTTTTAACAATAGTGTCAACAAATTCTTCTAATCACAAAATCATATTTCCTTTTAACAATAGTGTCAACAAATTCTTCTCATCACAAAATCATATTTTCTTTTAACAATAGTGTCAACAAATTCTTCTAATCACAAAATCATATTTCCTTTTAACAATAGTGTCAACAAATTCTTCTAATCACAAAATCATATTTCCTTTTAACAATAGTGTCAACAAATTCTTCTAATCACAAAATCATATTTCCTTTTAACAATAGTGTCAACAAATTCTTCTAATCACAAAATCATATTTCCTTTTAACAATAGTGTCAACAAATTCTTCTAATCACAAAATCATATTTCCTTTTAACAATAGTGTCAACAAATTCTTCTAATCACAAAATCATATTTCCTTTTAACAATAGTGTCAACAAATTCTTCTCATCACAAAATCATATTTTCTTTTAACAATAGTGTCAACAAATTCTTCTAATCACAAAATCATATTTCCTTTTAACAATAGTGTCAACAAATTCTTCTCATCACAAAATCATATTTTCTTTTAACAATAGTGTCAACAAATTCTTCTAATCACAAAATCATATTTCCTTTTAACAATAGTGTCAACAAATTCTTCTAATCACAAAATCATATTTCCTTTTAACAATAGTGTCAACAAATTCTTCTAATCACAAAATCATATTTCCTTTTAACAATAGTGTCAACAAATTCTTCTAATCACAAAATCATATTTCCTTTTAACAATAGTGTCAACAAATTCTTCTAATCACAAAATCATATTTCCTTTTAACAATAGTGTCAACAAATTCTTCTCATCACATAATCATATCCTTCGGATCCTCATTCGTGTCATGTCCTAAAATGGCATGATAAATTCAGGGAGAAACTAGCTAGCAACCATCATTGTCGTATCAGCTATTAGTTATTACAATTAATACCCAGTGTCGTCTCCGGGAATATAAAAAAGTTTTATGACCCGGCTCAAACATAAAAGATGGGCCATAAAATAATAAGTCAAAAAGAAAAATAAAAACATAATATTACGATAACAAATGTCGTTATTCATTACAAAGTTTATTAATAATATCGAACATCAAATTGAAAAAGTCAAAAGTAATATACGATATAAATATTAAAACAATTCTAATCTTTCCAACTAATAAGTCTGTTTCTATCTCTATTCTTGAACCAAATGAAGCTCGTAACCATAAGGAGAAAATAATATTAAAACAATTCTAATCTTTCCAACTAATAAGTCTGTTTCTATCTCTATTCTTGAACCAAATGAAGCTCGTAACCATAAGGAGAAAATAATATTAAAAAACTACTATATTGTTATTGTTATTTTTATTTATTCCAAAATAAAGTTATCATCGTACCCTATGTACATCCTCGCAACCTATAAATGTGGAGTTAATGTGGCCTGCCACAGATCCAAATGTTGCTCATATCCTTCGGATCCTCATTCGTGTCATGTCCTAAAATGGCATGATAAATTCAGGGAGAAACTAGCTAGCAACCATCATTGTCGTATCAGCTATTAGTTATTACAATTAATACCCAGTGTCGTCTCCGGGAATATAAAAAAGTTTTATGACCCGGCTCAAACATAAAAGATGGGCCATAAAATAATAAGTCAAAAAGAAAATTTAAAACAATTCTAAGATGTAAAATTTTGGATAGTTTAGTAGTTTTTTACAAAAATAGGTCTAAACTACATAAGTACATATTCAAGATTACTCCAAAGTTGGTTAAATCATTTTGTTAAAGGTTCAATCTGTAAGTATGCATAAGTATAGGGGGTTATTGAGACATTTGGTTATATAAATAAAAAGAATACGCAGTGGCCATCGTCTTCTTATTTGTTTGAAACAACATAAAACCCCCATGGCTCCATTAAAGCTTCAACTTAGACCTGCAAATATTTTCTTTTCGATTTTCCTGGTGGGCCCTCTAACGAAATGGGTCCGGCTCGGTTGCACCCTTTGCACACCCTCAGAGCCGGCCCTGTTAATACCCATTAATGCATGTCGGTTTAATTTGATGTTAAATCATAAACATAACCTCAAAGGTCATAACCAAAGAAAGCTATGTTTCAGATGCATAAATGAAATATATTCTAAACGTGATAACCCTTTATTTTTATAAATTATGATTGTTTAAATAAAATCATCAATTATACTTATGAATTTTACGTGCAGTTTAAGAGTAAGAGTAAAACAATTTATGGTTTTAGAAAAAAAAATTGAAAAATGAAAATAGTAATTTTCACTATATGTTTTTCGGATTGAGATCCTCTAAAATTGATCCAACTTTATAGATAATAAAGTTGGATCAACTTTAACCATTGGATTAAATCCAATGGTCAAGATTTAAACATCAAATTTTAATCTTGACCATTGAATTTAATCCAATGGCTAAAGTTGATCCAAAGTTAGATCAACTTTATGTTGGAATATGATCACGTTAAATAAACGCATGTCTGAAAATGTTTAAGCCTACGGGGTCACACGCGATGACACTTAGATATCCGCTAAGGAAAATGATTAATCAACCTAACTCATATGTCTAAAAATCAACCTAAAACCTTAAGAATTTGACATATGGATTCCACTAATTCTCTTTCTTAATCTTGCCCCCTGGTTTTTCCACATGTCATCATCTTACTATTAGGCATAACTTTAGGCACACCAATTAGGTTGTTTTATCATTATCCATCCGGTAATATGTATATTTGTATCTACATATTTATAATCACCAAATTGAGAGAAATTATAATTGGACATTATTAACTAGATATGTTAATTAATAATTATATTATTAATTATTAAATATTAATTAATAATTAATGTAATTATTAATTAAACCCTAATCTAAGTCAAAAGATATTACCTTATTAGTGATATATTTATATCCTAATAACTTAACCCTAAATATATATCAAAACAAATATTCGGTTGGTTCTCTCGATCGAAACACAAAACCGAAAATAAGAATCCCACATGTACTCCATAATCGAAAAACTAATTGTAGTGCACATGGAGTTGACTTTATTTAGTATTTTCATATGGACTTGAGTTCGGCAGAAACATATATACTATGTTTCTTGTTTATGTCCGTCAAAACCAATGATAAAAGGCAAACTAGGAGTTTTGGCTTTTGGTGATTCAAGATCTAGCAATCTTCAGGTATTGTTCAACGTGTCGTATGTGCAATCATAGAGGGGTTTTACTTTAAACCCTAATAATAATAATCATTATTATTTGTTTATTGGAAGCTAAGCTAAAAGGTACACATTCACTTATCTTTGTTAATTATTATATTACATATAGTTTATTCCGCTGCGTACTCGTGTAATTACTTGTGATAATAGTTATGAATCCTGACACTTTAGAGAATTCTAATCCATGTTTTTCAAACATTCTTACATCAAATATTTTTGACCTTTTTATGTCTAAAAGTATAATTAGAATGCATGTTATATTTTCAGCTCTTCATGTCTTACACTATTACCAGTAACCATTACCAATATTCGATGTCCACCACCACCACCAACTGCACTGCCAGTCTACCAATGTTCAATGTGGACCGCCCCGACTACTACAAAATCCAAACACCTAGGGAGATCGTGATAAATATCGAAATCATTGAATATTACATGTTCTTCATATAAAATTAATATTTATTTAATTTCTTGCGACATTATATTAAAAAATACATATACATGATTAAAATAAACTGTGATAACTAAACCAATCTAATTAAACCAACATGTTGTTTATACAACTTTATTGTGTTCTTTTTCTATTTTCTTATTACTTGGTTTAGATTCAGGAACAAGTAGAGGGACTAATGCTGTCAAGATGGAAAGATAAAGAGAAGGACCATTTGTGGAAGAAGCAGAAGATGGAGGTTGCTAAAGGGAAGATTGCTTGCCTATATAATCGAAGAGACAACCCACCTAGGGATCTTAACATTCTCTGCACATTATTACCGTTATTAGCTTCCATTCCTTTTTACAATGTAATCGTTTTGAAGCAGCAGCAAAGATTGTTCTATTTTCGTATGTAATAAATCTTAAAACTATTTTCCTTAATTTGTAATCATGAATATTATCATATATATCAATCTTTCAGTTTCTTCTAATGGGTTTTCTCTCAAATTATACATCAAAATCTATTGATTTCTACATGGTATCAGAGCCATGGTTCTTGCTTCTGGCTTGAATCTGGTTCATATAAGAAAAATATCTATATTATTATCTTTATATCAATATATCTTCATATAAAATTAATATTTATTTAATTTCTTGCGACATTATATTAAAAAATACATATACATGATTAAAATAAACTGTGATAACTAAACCAATCTAATTAAACCAACATGTTGTTTATACAACTTTATTGTGTTCTTTTTCTATTTTCTTATTACTTGGTTTAGATTCAGGAACAAGTAGAGGGACTAATGCTGTCAAGATGGAAAGATAAAGAGAAGGACCATTTGTGGAAGAAGCAGAAGATGGAGGTTGCTAAAGGGAAGATTGCTTGCCTATATAATCGAAGAGACAACCCACCTAGGGATCTTAACATTCTCTGCACATTATTACCGTTATTAGCTTCCATTCCTTTTTACAATGTAATCGTTTTGAAGCAGCAGCAGAGATTGTTCTATTTTCGTATGTAATAAATCTTAAAACTATTTTCCTTAATTTGTAATCATGAATATTATCATATATATCAATCTTTCAGTTTCTTCTAATGGGTTTTCTCTCAAATTATACATCAAAATCTATTGATTTCTACATGGTATCAGAGCCAGGGTTCTTGCTTCTAGCTTGAATCTGGTTCATATATGAAAATATCTATATTATTATCTTTATTAATATATATTTAAAAATTATTTTTAGGGTTTTTTATCTTGATTTTGGGATTTATCCTTTTTAGGGTTTGTTCTTCAGATTAATTGATTCTTCATACAAAATACAGATTTAATATATTTATATATAGATATACTCATTAATTTTATCATTTTTCTTCTCATCTCGATCTGGATATTACTCTTTCTAGGGTTTGTATTCGATGATTGATTCTTATATTATTCTCAATATATTTATATATAGATTATTTTTAGGGTTTTTTATCTTGATTTTGGGATTTATCCTTTTTAGGGTTTGTTCTTCAGATTAATTGATTCTTCATACAAAATACAGATTTAATATATTTATATATAGATATACTCATTAATTTTATCAATTTTTCTTCTCATCTCGATCTGGATATTACTCCTTCTAGGGTTTGTATTCGATCGATTGATTCTTATATTTTCTCAATCATCACTCCCTTCTCTTGTTTAGATTGTGGGTGTTGGTTGATTGATTATCCCTTATCTGTTTTGTGACAGATCTGCATCTTTCTTTGACTGACCAGATCTTTATAGATCATGTTGGTCTTTGCATTCTCTCATTATTCTTAAGGATTCTCTGTGTTGGTCTTTTTCTTTTCTAAGAAGAAGATTGACCATTGTAGAGTCCATAGTTGGTTTAGATTTGGGTATTTCTTCAAATATCCATTTCAGAAACCCTGGTTGCCTATTTTACTCAAGTTTAAGGAATTACTGTTGGAGACCCCTCTGTAAGTGTGTTCTTCCTACCTCTTCTGTAGCAAACCACCTTGTACTTGGAGTGCTCTGAGTGCAGGGGGCTTGGCCTATAGATTTGGACCCTGATTGTTTGGTTTCTTCTTTTTTGTGCTGTCTGCTATCTGTGTGTTATTTATCTGTTTATTTGTTCTGTTCTAACCTTGCTGGTAGAAGAGAGAGCACCAAATAATACCTGTCTTGGCACTTGAGTGTCCTTGAATCTGGCCTCTTGTTTGACTGCTCTTTAGGACTGTTTCTTTCTTGCTTTCTCTGTCTGCGTTGTGTTTTTGTGTTATAATGGCTGATGTTGTTAATGAAAACCCTTTAAATAATCCTAATGATGGTCTTGTTGATGATGTTAATGTGTTTGGAACAATGATAAGTAAACTTGATTTTGGTGATGAATTGTATTTGCATGCTAGTGACACCACTGGAACACCTCTAATTAACTTGAAACTTAAAGGAACAGAAAATTATAAGGTTTGGGCTTGTGCCATGGAACTTGCACTTGAAACTAAGAACAAAATGGGATTTATTACTGGAACTTGTGAAAAATCTGTTGACAATGAGGTGTTAGCTAGGCAGTGGGATAGGTGTAACTCTGTTGTTCTTTCTTGGATTCTTAGTTCTGTTACTGAAGAGCTCTATTTGGGACAAAATTTTTCAAAAAATGCCAAAATTGTTTGGGAAGAACTTAAAGAAACTTATGACAAAGTTGATGGTTCAATTACTTTTAATCTTCATCACAGAATTCACTCTTTGACTCAAAATGAGAAACCTATTTCTGAATATTATCATAATCTGAACTCTCTTTGGAAACAGTTTGATGCTCTTGTCAAGTTACCTACCTGTACTTGTAATGCTGCAAGAGAAATTCAAGAGCATCAACAGCTTTTAAAACTCATGCAATTTCTTATGGGTCTTGATGATGTTTATCAACCAATTAGGAGTAACATTTTGTTAAGGGATCCTATACCTAATGTCAAAACTGCTTTTGCTATAATTTCTAGAGAGGAGTCTCACAGGGGTGTTCACACCTCTGAGCACTCCTCAAGACCTCAAAACAGTGCATTTATGGCTAAAACCTTTGAATCTGGAAAAAGTAGTTTTGGTAACAAAAGTTTTAACAAGAATTATGATCTTAAGAGTTTTGAACATAACAAACCATTTGAAAGGAACAGGAATTTTGAAAGGAAAGGTCCAAACACCTCTCTTCAGTGTTCTAAATGTCACAAACCAGGTCATACCATTGATAGATGTTTTAAGATTATTGGGTATCCTCCTGGTTATGGGAGGGACAGTTCTGCCAGGAGAAACAGTTCTCAATCTTTTTTTTAAAACCAGCAACAATGCTGTGATTAATGACTCTCCTTCCAGTTCTAGTGTCTCTCCTAACTCTGAGCCTACTTCTGAAGTTGGTTCAAATATTTCTCTAACTCCTGATCAATATGCAAAGTTGATGACTCTCTTGAATGATAAATCTCCTTCCAAAAGTGTGCATGCCAACATGGCAGGTACATTCTTCAACTCAAATCATCTTTTTAACTCAAATTTCTCTAGATTCTTTTGTTCTAATACTTCTACTAAGACCAATATGTTTGAAAATGGCTGGATATATGATTCTGGTTGTAATACTCATATGTCATGTAGTGAAAAGTGTATGTTTAATCTGCATGATATTTCTGGACTTGGGCTTACTTTTGGGCATCCCAATGGCACCCAAGCCAAGGTTTTAAAGATTGGTGATCTAAGATTAGGAAACAATATTGTTCTGTTTGGTGTTCTATATGTTCCTGAGTATTGTGTGAACCTTCTTTCTGTTTACTGCTTAACTAGAGACAGTAAGGCATTTATTGGTTTTGATGAAAATAGATGTGTCATACAGGACTTACAAACAAAGAATGTGATTGGGAATGGTAGTCAAAGTGGGGGACTTTACTTTTTCAATAATGAACTTAAAGGTAACTTTGCTTTAAGTAATAATGCTAAATTTGAATGTCATGTGTCTACCCAAGTATGGCACAACAGACTTGGTAACCCTGCTGATCCTGTCCTATTTACTCTTAAAAGGAAATTAAAACTTGAAAATCATTCTACAAACTCTCCTTGTGAAGTTTGTCACAAGGCCAAACAGACCAGAAATTCCTTCCCTTTGAGTATGCATAAAAGCCACTCCCTTGGGGAAATGGTTCACTTAGACCTATGGGGACCCTACAAGGTCCAAAGTAGAGAAGGATACAAATCCTTCCTAACCATTGTTGATGATCACACTAGAGCTGTTTGGGTATATCTTTTAAAAGGCAAAGATGAAACTTATGATAACTTTGTGAATTTTTTCAAACTACTAAAAAACCAATTTAACAGAACCATAAAAGTTGTCAGAAGTGACAATGGTTCAGAGTTTATTAACCAGAAAATGATCTCTTTTATGAATCAACATGGAATTATACACCAAACCTCTTGTGTCTATACCCCTCAACATAATGGGGTTGTTGAAATGAAACATAGGCACTTGCTCAATGTAGCAAGGGACCTTATGTTTCAGGGGGGTTACCTCTTAATCTATGGTCTGATTGTGTTCTAACTGCTGCTTATTTAATTAACAGGCTCCCCTCCTTTGTCTTGTCTGGAAAATCACCATTTGAGTTAATTTATAAAACTGAACCTAACCTCCCCCATCTTAGAGCCTTTGGTTGTTTGTGTTTCTCAGCTATCTTAAATAATGATGACAAGTTTTCTTGTAGATCTGAAAAGTGTGTTCTCATTGGATACTCCAATGAGAAAAAAGGCTACAAGTTACTTAGTTTGGATAATAAAAGAGTCTTCTTCTCTAGGGATGTTAAATTCTATGAAAATGTCTTCCCTTTAAAAATAATCAAAGAAACAAATAAAAATGGTTCTTCTGACCAAAATAAAGTTTCTCTTGACCCTTTTGATTCTGTTTTCTTTGATATTGAACATTCAACCATTGGCAGTCCCTCAAAGTCCAATGATGAAAGGAGAGTCACTAACTCTGAGGGTGAGGGCAGTGGTAATGTTCCCTTTGGTAGTACCATTGAATCTACTAGGGAATATGGAGACACAGCAACATCCTTAGATGAAAATATCATTTATGACGACACTAATGAACCTGAACATGGTTCACCTTCTCTTAGAAACTATGACCCTCCTGTCCTTAGAAGGTCCAATAGGATCACCAAGACCCCAAAAAACCTTAATGATTTTGTGTTAGGTGCTAAAACCAAACATAGTATTTCTAACTTTGTTTGCTATTCTAAACTCAATTATGAGAATGCTTGTTTTATTTCAAATCTGAACAAATTATGTGAGCCAGCCTCTTATCATGAAGCATCTAAGGACCCTCTCTGGGTGGATGCCATGAATAAGGAGATGGAAGCTCTTTATAATAATGAAACTTGGGTGTTAACTGATTTACCACCCAATAGAGAACCCATTGGTTGCAAATGGGTGTACAAAATCAAATACAAGTCTAATGGTGAAGTTGATAGGTATAAGGCTAGGTTAGTTGCCAAAGGCTATAGCCAAAGGCATGGAATTGATTTTGATGAGACCTTTTCTCCTGTTGTTAAGATGGTTACTATAAGGTGTTTGATTACTTATGCTGTTAAAAACAAATGGTCTATATTTCAACTTGATATAAATAATGCCTTTCTTTATGGTGACCTTGATGAGGATGTTTATATGCTACCACCCCCTGGATATCATTCACAGTCTAACCCTCAAGTGTGCAAACTTGTTAAGTCTCTCTATGGGCTTAAACAAGCCCCTAAAAAGTGGAATGAGAAAGTGAATTGTGCTTTGATTGAGAATGGTTTTACTCAGAGCAAAAATGATTACTCTTTATATACTAAGACTGTTGGTAGCATTTTTGTTGCCCTTCTTGTATATGTTGATGACATTATCATCACTGGTAATTGCTCAGATGAAATTGATAAGTGTAAAGCTTTTTTGAATTCTAAATTTTCTATCAAGGATCTTGGAAAATTAAGATATTTCTTAGGAATTGAAGTTATTGATGTAGAAAATGGTTTATGTTTTTCCCAAAGAAAGTATACTTTGGATCTTATCACTGAGTTTGGCCTTCTTGGCTGCAAACCTGCTCAAACTCCCATTGAACCAAATGTGGTTATTTCAAGTGACCCTACTGCTAACAAACCTGTTGAAAATGTTTGTGAATATCAAAGGCTGGTTGGAAAGCTGGTTTACTTGACTCTGACCAGGCCAGATATCTCTTATGCAGTTCATATCTTGAGCCAGTTTATGCATGATCCACATGAGTGTCATCTAATACTTGCAATGAGAGTCCTTAGATACCTCAAAGGATCACCAGGTAAAGGTATCCTCTTCAAAGAGGATACCAATCTCACTCTCTCTGCTTATGTGGATTCTGATTGGGCCAAGAGGATTACCACTGGGTTCAGTCTTTTTCTTGGCGGATCCCTTATTTCTTGGAAAAGCAAAAAGCAGTCAACCATCTCCAGATCTTCAAAGAGGATACCAATCTCACTCTCTCTGCTTATGTGGATTCTGATTGGGCCAAGAGGATTACCACTGGGTTCAGTCTTTTTCTTGGCGGATCCCTTATTTCTTGGAAAAGCAAGAAGCAGTCAACCATCTCCAGATCTTCAGCAAAGGCTGAATTTAGGGCTCTTGCTAGTGTCACTTGTGAGATTATTTGGGTCCTTAAGATTCTGGATGAATTTGGGATTAAAAGACACATGCCTGTCCAGATACACTGTGACAGTAAAGCTGCATTGCAGATTGCAGCCAACCCAGTTTTTCATGAGAAAACCAAACATTTTGATATTGATCTCTACTTTGTTAGAGAAAAGATTGGGTATGGCATTGTAGAAACTGTCAAAGTAAATTCTAAAAATAATTTGGCTGATATTCTCACAAAGGGTCTTAACACTTCTCAACACAATTTTATGTGTGAGAAACTGGGGATGTTTGATATATTCCACAATTAAGTTGTGGGGGGTGTTGTTTATACAACTTTATTGTGTCCTTTTATCTATATTCTTATTACTTGGTTTAGATTCAGGAACAAGTAGAGGGACTAATGCTGTCAAGATGGAAAGATAAAGAGAAGGACCATTTGTGGAAGAAGCAGAAGATGGAGGTTGCTAAAGGGAAGATTGCTTGCCTATATAATCGAAGAGACAACCCACCTAGGGATCTTAACATTCTCTGCACATTATTACCGTTATTAGCTTCCATTCCTTTTTACAATGTAATCGTTTTGAAGCAGCAGCAAAGATTGTTCTATTTTCGTATGTAATAAATCTTAAAACTATTTTCCTTAATTTGTAATCATGAATATTATCATATATATCAATCTTTCAGTTTCTTCTAATGGGTTTTCTCTCAAATTATACATCAAAATTTATTGATTTCTACACAACAACAGAGGGTCGTACATGTGTTGGCATTTTGATATTTTGGAGTCATTATATCCAAGCTGATAAAAATATATATAGCAACATCAAAGAAATTCTTGTGCATGACCATTTAATACACTGCAAACTTATCGCCCCTATGCATTTGATGTTTTGTATGGGTTACGGGGGTGGCTTTGCAACCGTATATACTGGTGAGCAAACATACATATTATTATATTAATTGCTTTATGTGTCACCTTTAAAAAAATCACTTTTTCTAAAAAGAGGTGATATTAATTAGTACCCCGTATCATTTTTTTAATACATTTATCGTTATATATGACTTGTATAGTTGACAGAATAATAACGCATGATTGTAGTAAAATACCAAAATAGATGATATTTTCTATCACTTTCCTTAAAGAAAGGAGGTAACATGTCGACCGATTATTATTATTGTAAAAACAGAGAAACAAAATAGCAGTAGGTTCACGGATCGAGTAGATAAGATATGATATGGCCCTTATTCAGCAAGGCAAATTATTTACATGCGTCCATTCAACGAAGTCTTTTCAGTGAACTGATATTTTTTGACATTAAATTAAAATAAAATTAATTAATACTCAATAAACATAACAACAAACATGTCTAAAAGGTTATTATTTATAAACAACTCACACCCATCCAAGTATTCAGGCTCCACTTATTGCCACCAGAATGGACCGTTGTGACTCTGGCGTGGTGGTGTGTGGTTTGACCAAGTGTGATTAGAGTCCTAGTGATAACTGAGATAAAATGTGCATGGACGGTTATAATTTTTATTTTTATTTTTTGTCAGTGAGATTGTGTTTTGTTCTGTAATAAAATTTTGGTCCTATTTATTAGGCATGAAGTTAATCCATTTATCTCTCCGTCAATACTAGGTGGTTCGATCATACACGATACCACATTTTAGTCAAACATGAAGTAAAATAAGTGAAAAACTAGATTAAAAAAGAGCAAATCACAACACATTTGGACCAAAAAAAAGTTAGGCAAAATAGAATAGTAAGTCTTATGTTGACTGCCAAATTTCTTTTCTTCTAGTAATGATATTGGAAAATAAAAGAATAAAGTCAATTTAATTATAGGTTTAGCTCATGCCCAACCCTGTTGCCACGGAACTTTGATTTTATGGACATTAAGCTTTCTATTGTGATGATTAATGGTTAAGTTGACTATATAACTAGAGGTATTATATTACTCCGTATATTATACTCGTATTTCCTTTTCATTTGTTGGTAAATGATGATGATCTACAGTAATATACTTAAGAATACAAAGACGATTCTGGCCTTCCACCTTTCTCACTATTTCTATTATTGATATCTATTAATCTAAAAACACAAAATGGAAAGTTCAGCTACATGCCTACATTTGAGAGAATACAATAGGAGTAGAGTTTACCTTTTACTTTAGATTTTTATCTTTTGAATTACACGACCCATGATGCCACATGCTAGCTAATCAAAATTCTAAAGTTCAAGACTTCCAGTAGATTTAGTTCAACTCAATCTGATTCTCATGGGTATTATGTGGAACATAATTATAAATCATGAAAATAATAGGGGGAAAAATAAATAGTTAACAAAAATGGTCCGATGATAAGGAGTCACAAGAAGGTTCGGTTCGAGTTATTTCCTAAGCATATTTGGAGATGGCCACAACACACAAACATTTAATTTCCACCTATGGTGGGTTTATGTGAGTTTTGCTTTTCCAGATCTCTAAGTAATAAAGATTTCTCATCGAGGGGTTTACATTGAGTATTTAATCTGGGAAGAGATCTCTACCGCGAACCCGGTTAAAACACTTACAATAATTCGCGGGTAATACTCACCTTCAAATTCTTTCCATATACTCATTCTCTTTCCCATTATTTTCATTCTCTATTACATTTCCATTCTCTATGATTCCATCCTACCAAACACCCCCTTAGTTCAACTCAATCTGATTCTCATGGGTATTATGTGGAACATAATTATAAATCATGAAAATAATAGGGGGAAAAATAAATAGTTAACAAAAATGGTCCGATGATAAGGAGTCACAAGAAGGTTCGGTTCGAGTTATTTCCTAAGCATATTTGGAGATGGCCACAACACACAAACATTTAATTTCCACCTATGGTGGGTTTATGTGAGTTTTGCTTTTCCAGATCTCTAAGTAATAAAGATTTCTCATCGAGGGGTTTACATTGAGTATTTAATCTGGGAAGAGATCTCTACCGCGAACCCGGTTAAAACACTTACAATAATTCGCGGGTAATACTCACCTTCAAATTTTTTATAAAGAAAATGAAATTTCCATTATTTGTTATAGATTAAAGAATCTAACATGAGACAAAAATTAGCAAGAGAATTGTATGTTTTGTTTTTGTGTCAAGTTCGGTTACAAAAAGAAATACGTAAGAGAATGGATTTCATTCTTTTATTTCCATCAAAAGGTAAAATGGTTCAATCTAAATCGATGTCAATTGTCATCCAATGTGATTTCTAGGTGTGATTAGTTAATTAGATTACAACAAGAATTAGATAAAACAAGAATTAGATAAATTAGATTATAGTAATTTACTAATTTATCACCATAACTTAATGGACTTTGTTTGAATATTATCGCTTTGAAAACTATACATACACAATAGTGTTGTCTATCTTGATTGATCATTATCAGTGGCGGCCATGAGAATTCAAACACCACGGTCGAACCAAGAAAAAAATGCCCATAATTTTTATCGAATTCAAATATATAAACAACTTTTTTTTATAAATAATAACTAGCATTATAACAAAAAATTATATATGCATAATAATAAATCATAATTTTAGAATTACATACCATAGTAGTTACTCCCTCCGTCCCACTAAAAGTGTCTCATTTTGAATTTTCAAAGTCTTTTTTTAAAAACTTTGACCTTAAATAATTTGATTTATGTTGTATAATACTTGATAAAAGTTATACCAATAAAAAACACATTTAAAACTCAATCAATCCATATAATTTTCATCAAATATCATATAACACAAATCAAAATATAAAAGGTTAAAGTTTATAAAAAAAGATTTTGAAAATTCAAAATAGGACACTTTTAATGGGACGGAGGGAGTACTTATTTAGTAATCGGGTTTGCAAACTTTGTTTTATATACATATTTAGTACCTAACGTATTGTATATTTACATTTTAGACATTAATTAAAATGGAATCAAATATATATTTATATTATAACACATCTTTTTAGCATATTATACATTATATATATATAAAATTTCGGAAATTTATGCCCCTTTAAAATTATGCCCCGACTGGGAATCGGGTTTGCACACCCTCTAGGCCTCCCTGGATCATTATGTTTTAGAAAATTTGGTAAGCAAGTACTATATTAAAAGTTCTGAAAAGCAAAACTTTATTATAGATAAAATCAATAAATCATAATTTTAGAATTACATACCATAGTAGTTACTCCCTCCGTCCCACTAAAAGTGTCTCATTTTGAATTTTCAAAGTCTTTTTTTAAAAACTTTGACCTTAAATAATTTGATTTATGTTGTATAATACTTGATAAAAGTTATACCAATAAAAAACACATTTAAAACTCAATCAATCCATATAATTTTCATCAAATATCATATAACACAAATCAAAATATAAAAGGTTAAAGTTTATAAAAAAAGATTTTGAAAATTCAAAATAGAACACTTTTAATGGGACGGAGGGAGTACTTATTTAGTAATCGGGTTTGCACACCCTCTAGGCCTCCCTGGATCATTATGTTTTAGAAAATTTGGTAAGCAAGTACTATATTAAAAGTTCTGAAAAGCAAAACTTCTTATTTAGATTTAATAAAGAAGTGAGCATAAATAGCTGGTAGTTCGGTACATTCTCTTCTACTTTATGAACATGTGAACTTACTTTTAGATAGTATCCAAATAGAAATCCATACTCAATTAGTTCAAGTATTTTCTACTAAAGAAAATTATAAAAATGACTCAAAACTAACCTCCATAAACTTGATATATATGTTTTTACCAAAATAAAAACAAAGATCTCAGATATACTGCAGTACCATTACTTGTCGTTGACACAATTATATTAGTATATTTCTTTTTGAAAAGACAAAAATATTATTAATCAAGCATGACCGCTAGCAAGTTAGTAGCAAACACCTATAGAAATCAAAGTTACAAAACCACAAAATACAACTAATACCACACTAAATAAAGAACTCATGGCCTTAATCGCAAAGATCACAAAAAGAGACTAATAAAAGCTCGTGTTAATTATGGGAATCGAAGACATGAGAAAAAATCGCCACCAACCGGAAGCCGCAATATAACAATATTAGTCATAATAATTAGTATATATGCATCGAAACACATTGATACGTCACAAAAACGCCCATCTAACAATAGAAAGTATGGTATTTTCTATAACGACTATTTATATCTCTATACATAGATTTCCATTTACAAAATTCTACACTACCTATATTCCTCAACTAATAATTACATACATTTTCATTTGCAGAATTTGCAGAATTCTATATCAATTCTTTAACAAAACACAAAAAACAAACCAGCAAAAACTGATAGGCCAAAAACAACAGACAAAGTATCTAATGTCCCTTCCAATCTCAACTTTCTGTCCTTTCTTTCTTTCTTCATTTCTTCAAATTTCTTGTTCCTAATTCTTGCTTCGTTTTCTCTATTCACCCCACTTCCTCTTTTACCCTCCATCGTCCTCCGTAAAATGACTAAACTATCCCTACCGTTTAAATGTTTTCCATCCATATCCTCAATTTCCAAACACAACTCCCTAACTTGCATCTCCCCTCCCTCGGACTGCCCGCAATTCACCACGATCCCGCATCGCACCACCGCGGCTGCGTCCGACGAATACTTATGGTTTCCGCCCGCGAGTATCGACCCAAAACGCACTTGTACTTCACCACTTAACCAATGTCGTTGCACGGAAACCGGTTTATGAGATGAGAGATTTATGACATGTTTCGAAACCGGGTCTATTAGTATCCAACTTAGTGACATGTCATCCATCATAGCCGTACACGTGTCCTCCCCTTTCGGGTGCGGTATCTCTGTCGGGACCGTATCTTTCGGGTCTAGTAGGTCGATTCTGAAAGGCGAACACTGGAACCAACTAGAAATTGTTTCGGTTTCCTCGATTTTCGTGAAGATAAGTTTGTTCTTGTAGTATACATCCACTGCTGAGATCAATTCACTCGGAGACACTACAAATTATACAAAATCGTACACCAATTATTTAGTCAGGTTCCTCGTGAACCGCATATATTTTTCCGTGTAAATTTCATAAAAGCTGTAATATTTTTTAAATGGGGTCAAAAAATAGTGTTCCTGGTCTAATTATTTTGCGAACATGTACATGATGGTAGTCGGTCGTATAATCAATTTATTTATTTATACTTGAACAATTTAATTAAACTGATATTCATTAATTATTTAATTAATACATTTTGTCCCATTATGCATTATAAACGTGTAAAATACGTTTCATAAACAAAACAAAAAAGATCATACCAGAGTATCATCAATATCTAATTTTGAGGTGCGAAAAATTATACTCCGTATAATTTAGCTAATACTAATGCCAATTTCTTTTATATACAACAAAATTAGTAGTAATATTAAATAGACAAGAAAGGGATAGTAGAAAGCATGAAAATGGATTGTAATAAAAAATATGAAAAGTGATACGAGTAGTAAAAAACATTCAAAGGGATATTACGTGCATATACAACAAAATTAGTAGAAATATATAACATGAAAATGTTATGTATATATGACAAAGTTTTGTTAATTATGTGTATATCGGTGATACACTTTTATATACGAGTATATTTCTGGATATGCTATTAAAGTTAAGGACTTAAGGTATGTAACATACCAATGGCTAATTTGGACGAAGATGGCTGAGTGGCGGTGGTGGTGGGGTCGGACGACGGTAGAGGAAATGCTTGAGAGAAAAACGCCCTAAATCCGTTGTGGTCGTCGGAAAAAGTTGAAATGATGCCATTTACGCGCTCGCTGGAGGTTGAGGGCCAAGTGGTGTGACAAACATTAGACCACAAAAGATTGTTGTTGCGTTGAGACATGGAATGTATCATTGCACTAGTGCAACTAGTTGAGGCTAAAGTTTGTCCATCGAGTCGAGTCAATATATGTGTTTCGAATATATCCGTGTGTAAAGAAGAAATCTCGGTGGTTTGTGGTGGTGATACGGTGGTGGTCATTGACATGGTTTAATTGTTGTGATGATATGACGGTGATGATAGATTACGTGTTTATGAGAGTATTGGGTGTGTATGGAATTTTGGAGTTTGGAGTATATATAATGTATGAGAAATATAGTTGGTTTGGTAAGTAAAGTGTGTGAAAGTACAAAAATGTCCTTAGAGTTTGGAAAGGGTGAAAGTTGACCGATGACCAAAGTAATTGACAACAATATTATAAAAATCGATAGGACATAATTAAGGTTCATTAGAATTAAAATGTGTGATCAATATTCCTTAATAATAGTCATGCTCATGAAAGATTTGATTGTTTCCTGGAAGGATTTTGTAACATCCCAAACTTATCAAGTTTGACTTTTGACGTTGATCGTCAACTTGTCGTTAGTGACCGTTAGTAATTATGTGTTGTATATGTGCTTATGTGAATTAAACGAATTACGTGAGTTATGTGTTAAAATGATTTAAAATAATGAAATTAAAGTAGATAATGATAAATGAAGTTATTTAATGTTCCCGATAAGATTTAAGGGTCGATAAGTGTTTCTGTGGGCGTTAAACGAGCCGTTAAGTGCCGAAACGAGTTATAACGAAGTGCGAGGGCCTAGATGTAAAATTGAAAGTTGTATCCAGTATATAAGGCGCCCTATGGTCGACCAAGAACCCTTTTGATCAGTTACAAAACCCTAGAAACACCTGCAAACAAAAGCTTAGATCTAATCTTCAAGTTATAGTTGATTTCGGGAGATTTTGGAAGGGAATTCGAGTGCTTTTCGATCCGTTGATCAAGCCTACAGGTATAGCATCACCTACTGATTGTTAATCAGGTTTTCAATTAGGATTTACCCCTGTAGATTCGGCCTAAAGGGTTGGGGTTCCTTGATCATGATGTTTTAGGTCAAAAACGTTGTTTTCGTGATTATAATCATTAATAGAGTTGATTAATTATGTCAAGATGCAAACTTTAATGTTGAATAATGTTGTTTATATGTAAATAAGTGAATCCCAGGTGTTTAATTAGATCCATGTGTGTTCAATTGTGTTTTTGAACCAAACGTTGCGGTTTCGAGTCGTTTTGATGATCAAAAAGAAGGATTCATTTATGCAATTGATTCAAGGATTAATTGATGTTTTCAAATGCATAATTGTGACCTATTTGATGTCAATTTAATGGGTGTAATTCGTAGTGGAGGTTTGGGATCCGTTTGGAAGGTGAATGAAGAGAAACTGAGTTGGTTTTGTTGGTCGGCACCCCAGGTGCGGCGCACCACTGCCCATATTAGGGATTTTGATTTTCGAAGGGAGCCCGATATGCGACGCACCAAGGGCAGGTGCGACGCACCTATACCTGATCTGAGTTTTCTGTATGATTGGTGCGACGCACCACTTGGGAGGTGCGACGCACCTGATGCCCAGTTTGCACAAAACATTTCGTTTAGCTTATAGATCGATCTTATACTCGTTCTAGGTTGTCGGGAGCACTTAGCAAGCACTGTAAGGCATACGTAACTCATTGCTAAGCAGTACCAAGGTAAGATACATGACTTTTCTCACGCTGGAGGCACAACAAAAAGTGGTTTTCTATAATTAACCTCTTAATTGGATTATCTTATGTGTGTTGGTTTTTCGGGTTATGCGGGAGGTTATGTGGGAATGTATGCATGCTGAAGTGGTTTATTATGTTATGATGATGCTTAAATATGAAGTAGTTATGTGCATATGTAGTACTATGAACATAATGTTGCTGCCATGATATCTTAACGATATTTATTGTGATGTTGATTATATTGATGCTATGATTGATTATGATATATGATGAAATATATGTGGGATTTAAGTGTGTTACACGTAGGAATGCTATGATCTGTACACGTTAGTAGGATTAAACACTAAAGTATACGTGGGATTAATGATGTTGATGTTATGATTTGACGATGATAGGTGATGAATTATATGTGAGACTTAAGTGTGATAATGTCTAGTTCACTAGATATACGTAAGAAATGTTATGAGTTGTGTACGTTAGTGGGATTAAACGTTAAAGTAGATGTGGGATTAGTTAGGTAATGAATATACCTAATGTTAAGGTAAAGTGTGAAATGTTGGAAATCGTTCTAGCCTTAGTGTTAGTGCGTAAAAGTAAGAAAGATATAAATACGCGGGAAATGCTATAGCTAAATACGTGAGATTTATGTGGGAAGTGTTAAGCTTAACCCGTGCTAGTTTATGCCAAGCTAGTGCGTACGTGGTCGCTTGAGTGGCTCCTTGCGGCATAGTTACGTGGGACTAGTATTTCCGGGTGGAGTGACTAACCACCAATGTTAAAAGCATGACGGGATACTATGGAAATGACATTGCTTTTCCTAAAATTTAAGACGTGGGAAATCGTGCTAGTTGTAAAGCTAGTGCGTAATATGTAAACTGATTAAAGATGTAAGATGTGGGAATAAGTTGATTAAGATAAATATATGAATATGTGAGAAAGATGTACATGTAATTTAAGACGTGGGATTACAATGTGATGTGGGATTTAATGAGATGTGTTGAGACGTGTGATAAGAAAGATACATAGGCACAATTAGGAGTATATATCCTACATGTGCTATACATATATGTGCGATATGTTTATGTGTGATATGTAGACGTGAGATGAAGTTGATTAAGCTGATTAAGTTGATAATAAGATATATGTGAAAGAAATATATGTGCTTTACGTTGTGAGATCACGATGTGACGTGAGAATATGTGCTAATATGAATACGTGTGACAAGTTTATGTGTGAAATGTCAAGATATGATATGAAGTTATGTTTAAGTGGTAAGTCTATGTTGATATGATATAAGATATTGATTAAGAAGAGGGTATATGATGATATGATGTATATGTTGATATGAAATGAAATGTGATACAATGTGGGAAAAGGGATGTATGAGTTGATCTATGATTGTTGTGGATGATATGTAATGTGGTTACGTTTGATAAGTAAAATATGACGAAGTTTTATGAAAGTAAAATGAAGAACGTTTTATCAAAATGTGTGTATCTTACTTAGCTAATTTTATTAGCTAACACTTGCTTTTATGAAAATATTGTGTCCTTCAGGATAAGCAGGTATAAGCTAGTGAAGTGCGTGGATCGTGAGATGGGTAGAAGAATAAAGGAAGATTAGCATTAGTCTCCCTATGATTAGACTTTACCCATAGCCATATGTTTGGCTACTTTATTTATGATTTACGTCTCTTGTAGTGTTGATAGCAATTATGTTAGTGCCATAACTTAGATTTTACTTTGACTATTACGATGATGCTATTAGTAACACCAAACTTTAATGAAAGGTACCATCCGTTACGGATGAAGCAGTTTTTTTAAGTGATCCTATTTCCGCTACGTTTTAAACGCCGTTTGGCAAAAGTTTTTTGAAATCCAGATTTTTAAAATGACGGGTGTTACAGATTTGAAGTTTATACTGAATCTATACCCTATCTTGTTTATACTTTCTTTTATGAAAAATGTCAAACTCATGTTTTTCACGTGAATTTGAAAATAATCATCCTAAGATTTTGCCAAAGTATAATAATGGGTAGTGATTTAATTCACATCGAGATTGATGCATTGTATATACAAATTGATAGTATTATATCTAACAATAATATTAAAAGAACACCCTAAATTCAAAAATGAAAAAAATATGAACCATTGGATGAAGTTGCCTTATTAAATTTAAGCCATTGATCAAGAAAGGTGATGTCATGTTTGACTAATCTTTTGGTCAAGACCAACTTTAGTCATTCAATATCAATAGTTTTATTTAACCACTAAATAAATAAATTATATTATAGAATTAACTATATTATGAATATGAACCATTGGATGAAGTTGCCTTATTAAATTTAAGCCATTGATCAAGAAAGGTGATGTCATGTTTGACTAATCTTTTGGTCAAGACCAACTTTAGTCCTTCAATATCAATAGTTTTATTTTATTAACCACTAAATAAATAAATTATATTATAGAATTAACTATTTATGAAGTATATAACTAACATTTTATGTTTTTGTATAGTAATTTTCATGTTATGTATTTTAATTTCAAATATATGTTATAAATGTAAAACCTTTATTTAGATGCATAAAGTATTTAATAAAATGATAGAGAAACATGACATTAAAAAGAAGTAATGTGCTTATTTTAATGGTTGAAAGATTTATATTATAACTTGACACATTAGACGAAAATGGAAACGAAGATAATATATTGACACATTAGAGGTCAAATGGTTAAAATGTTTTAGACAACAGACGATCATGAAATTATTAACGCATTATTTTGGTATACATTGACACATTAATGTTAAAATGAATTAAAAAAATGTTAAATAAAGTTTAAAATCTTGTATTTAAGGTGTATAAAAAAATTGTAACTTTCGTATCAAAAGTGTACTTCCTTAATTTTATTGAAATGTATAACTATTGTATACACTATACACCTTAACTACATCCGCTATAACTATTTAGTAGTACCTAAAAGTTTATAAAGAATAGAAGATAATGAGGGTATTAATGCATGAATTGTTATTATTTTGGGTTTGATTTCTTTTTAATGTACTGTTTCACCTTAGATCTTTTGTTTCATTTGAATGTTACTCGCTTTGAACATTAACTACAATAGGAATACGTTATGTAGTAAGGACAAACGCCAAAAATGTCGGTTGACGTCGTTCAACGTCCTTGATAGGTATGTAGGATAAGAAATTATAATGTCAGTACGTTATAAAGTTGATTTTTTTATTTTACATATTCATTGTTATGTTGACGTCTTAATTAATAGTGAGTGCAGAATATTCTTCAGGTAATAATATAATAAGGGTAATTCTTAAGGTTTAGGATTGTCATTAAATATGTGATTAGTTAAATATAGTTAGCCGCGTATTACGCAGGTCATTAATCTAGTTAGATTTATTCGTGTATCAAATACACGAGTTGTTTATAACATATTTATATTAAGATTTATATAAATTTAAATTCAGAAAAACATTATAAATTCAAACGTGAAAACATACTAAAAACCAAATCGGTAAATTTAGATGTAAAGAATTTAATTATAATCAAAGTAAAAATAAAATGTGATACTGAAATATTGACAAAAATTGTTTTACATGTTCGATTATTAATGTCATGTCAAGACTTGATAGTGTACCTGTGTTTATATAAAAGAAAAGCATAATGACATGAGTTAAATAATTAATGTAATAAACAAAATGTAAACAATCTTTGTCTCATGTTCATTCACAGATACTAAACCCGACCTTTTATTAATGTAACATGTTTATTTTATAAATATGTATATTTAAAATTGTTATGTTTAATCGGGAAAAAAAGTAAGTTATCAAAAAATTTAAGATGTGTAATAGCCCCTTATGTTTAAAAGTGCGTCCGTGTTGACAAAACTAATGAATGAAGAAAGGGTTAATGTTTTGAGAAAATTTACCATTTATACGTATCAAAATGCGACATTTATAACAGCCAAAAGAAGCTTGTGTTGGCTCGTGGAATTTGAGCCAAAAATATGTTGATTTTCAAAGTTAAGCAACTTGAAAGATGAGAGGGAAAAAAAGATGCCCTAAACGAGTTATATAATTTCATTTTATATACGTATCATACGTGAAGTAACAAAGGCCGAAAGTAAGAACTCGAGTGATATATTGACCATATTAAACGTGATAGTGTGCTTAACTCCTAGTAGTGTCATTATGAGGTGAATTTACAAATAATTATCTATTCAATACAAAGTATCATCTTAACCATCTAACCCCCACAACAAAAAAGATAGCCTTTACACATCAAAAACATCGAATTTCACCACGGTTTCACAACCCGTGATGCCAACCCATCACCTCGGCGGTGGTGTTACCGCACAGCTTGAGGTGCAACCGAGTTCAACTCGCATGTAATGCCAATATCCTTATTAGTTATGATGATGTAAGGTGCTGTTTGGTACAATGGAATGGGGGCATGAGAAAGGGAAATATAATAATTTCCTTTGTTTGTTTGAAAAAAAGAATGGAAATAAAAACATAGTGTAGCTTTCTCTTTCCCTACTTTCAATTCTTTAAAAAAAGTAAAGAAACAAGGTGAATTGATAATTTACAAAGGCTCATTCTCCCTTCTTTTTCTAGTGTGAATCAGTAAAAGGGCTATATATCTATAACAAATATCATGCTCTCATAACACAACACAATCTATAACTCTAGATAAATTTTCTTTTCTTCATCAACCTTCTGATTGCTTTCATCCACAACTAAGGTAATCTTTTACTTCTTTTTTCTCTTTTATTTTGTGATCTGAAATCTCTTTTATTGCTTGTTTTGCTGGTCACATTTTGGTTACTTGTGTTAATATTTTGTTGGTCTATGCTATGGGTGATGTTGTGTATAGGTTTATCTTGTTATATGGTACTCCATTTTTCCTTTTATTATTTTGTTCTTTTTTTTATGGTCGAACATTTATCAGGAAAATTGAAATATTATGTTGTCGTAGCATACTATCATGTGTAATGGGTATTTTGATATAGTAAAAGTGTTAAGTTTATACAAAATAAAATTCTTTTTTTAAAAAAAATCCATTCACTTGACATAACAAACAAGAGAATCTTTCTTTGTCATATTTCTCAAGTTTGATTCTCTGCTCACACCAAACAAGATAATGAATTACACATTTCCATATTGATTCTCATTCTCTCCTTTTCCATTCTCCATTACATTTCCATTCCCTATGATTCCCTGCTACCAAACAGCACCTAATATGATAGAAAGTTGTAATATGTGTTGAAAACGGTAAATAAATAATCTGTCTATTTGTCGAGAGGATATGATACTAGTAACTAAAGAAGACATGGTAAGGTAAATGCGTGAACAAATTTAAAGTTTGCGGTGAGATAAAGCCTCGTATAGGATAAATGGAACATGACAACTTTTATGACAAAAGTTCAGCCAAATATTATCACTTGATGATTCATCGACTTTGGAGCGCGTGTAAGTGGCTAACACCCGCCAAAACTGAAACAAAAACTATCCGCAACCCGACTCGAACCTAAAATCTATCAAATATCATCTCTCCTTTTTTGCTTATTTCTTCTACTCTGTCTGTCTCACACCACAAGCTTTCCTCTCATCGACGTGGCTCTTCCGCCGATCGCTCCCCCGCTTTCCTTATCCTCTTTCATTTTCCCTTTTCTCATTCTGTTCCCCGAACCCTAACTGCTTCTTTATATCTACACATTTTCTCTTCTTATAATCTATACATATATATCTTATATACTATATATACTCAGTCAATGACCATATCTCAACCTCACGCTCTCCCTACCGTTTCTTCCGCTCGTTCCGTAACCCTAACCAAGTAAGTTCATATATTATAATTATATATACTACTCATTATATAATATGTATATATGTTGTTTGACTAATAATCTATTTGATACTACATTATGCAGAGTTATATAGGTTTAATTGTATGTTTATAAGTTCGTTGAGTAGTAAATTAAAATTTAGCCGAAATTAGACGTATTGAATTCCGTTTGTAGTAAATGATCAGGATGTATTAAGCTTGATCAATATTAATAAGTTGATCAAGTCCTGAAATGCCTTTCATTTATGAAGAACCTACTACTCTATTAGGTATTTCTACTTAGGTAATTGGTTACGAAAATTAGAACGCAGTTGAATTCGTTCATGGTAGATGATATTTGATGTGTACTTAGAGTTCTAAAGCTTGAAGTGTTAACTAAAACTTGAATTGTGCCCGTGCGATGTGGTGACAGATAGTTTTAGGTAGTAAAAAGGAGTTTAAATGGAAATATTAAAACCTAATAGAAAATAATTCTGGCAACGTCGGCTGGCGCCGCTGACATCTGAGTTGGGCAGTTCATATTTGAGGTGACGTGTCACTTTTTTTATAAGAATGTAAAAAAAAGGGTGATGTGGCGGTTTTATCTAGGTATTACTTAGTCTTAAAGTGGGGGAAGGGGCTTGCCTTATATTCTTACAGATAAGTCACACATTAGTTACTGGAGTTAAATCATTGATACGATAGTTCAATTTGGAACCAATTACTTTCTTATATAAGGAATTTATAATTGTGTCGGATCCTATATCGTATGGTGTGTGAAATGCATAGTTAATGAGGCTGGGGCTGGTGGAGTTAGTGGCATTGGGAAGAACATTAAAAAATGTTTATAAATCATGACTATCTGCATTGATTATTGAGCCTTGCTATCACCACACCGTTTTTCAAAGAGAGTTAGTATTGACTTGATAGAGAGAAAAAGAATGCAGCAAAGGTCTCGTATTAGTCAAAGCATAACTTTTATACATTGCATATATGATGCAGATATTTGAATACATGGATTTCGTGTAAACATTCCAGAACATGTTATTTTCACAAGAAGGTAGGTGCTGTGGGTTACCTATTGTTTAATAAGGCGTGTTCACGGAAGAGAGGTCAGATAAATCTTTGTTTGTCCGTGGATCCTCAATTGAATCGTTACAAATCAAGAAGAACAAGACAGTGTATGTTGTTTGCTTCTGCTGATGATGGTGTAACAGTTAATGGGAATCCTCAAGCAAGTACTAGTGGTGATGATGAAGAAATGAGGGTCAAGATTGACGATACAATGCAAAATGAAGAATATAACAGTGCGCTTATCCAATCGTTGCATGATGCTGCAAGGGTATATGAGCTTGCCATTAGAGAGCAGAGCTCCACATCCAAGTTATCATGGTTCTCGACCGCCTGGCTTGGTATAGATCAAACTGCTTGGGTGAAGGCCCTATCTTATCAGGTTTGTTCTGAACATGCTTGTGATCTGTGTACCTCATGTCATTGCTAGAGTTCTGTAAATCTTGCTTGAATACATTTGTATATACTGCAGTATAGAATTTCAGATCCACATATTATACTTTAATCAATTTTATGGTCTTTTGGTGGTTCTCTTTTTTCTATGAAACAGAATCGATGTTGATAAATATTGATAGTGTAGGTTTCCAGTTTAACAAACAAATTAGTAAAATGAATTAGTCATTGAAATAAGCGTATTCAAGTGCATGTATTCTATATAAATTTTATTTTTGAACATACAAATATTAGGTACCAGCTGATCATCTGTATCTGTTTTAACCATATCTTCAATCAAGTTCGGCATAGTACTTTCCTTTATGGTCTGTAGGAAGTCTGTACAGTGGAGATATAGTCCATTACCACTTGAAGGCAATTCTATATCTTCTGATATTCCCGTTGGATTCTGGTTTATTATCCACCCATGGCTTTCAACTTATGGCTATAGCTGATAACTTCTGATAATTTCAGGCCTCAGTGTATTCGTTACTTTTAGCAGCATGTGAGGTTTCATCTCGTGGAGATAGAAGAGACCGAGACATCAATGTTTTTGTTCAGAGGAGGTATGGATCTTTTAATAGGAATATTTAATATCAAACTCGATGTCTTCCTTGTGCATGAGAAAATAAAAGATGCAATCATTCTATTTTGCTACATATATGCCTAAATGGTCGAGAAAGATGTCTCTTTGGAAGTCAGTTAATTGTTTTGGTCGCTAGGTCTGGCATGCGATTTACGACCAAAAGAATTTTATGGTATCATCTCATTTTACCTCTTCTTTTGCTGGTTGCTTATTCTTTTTTCTAAAATAGACACTCCCTGTTGCATTTAGAAGGTAATTCTCAGAAATCATGTGTTGTTTAGTTTCCGTTTTTCCTGCTTTCATCTGTATATCCATACTTTTCTGATTATAAAGATGGCATTTCATTATGCAGTCTGTCACATTAATTTGACAACAACTATTATGCAGTCTATCTCGTCATTCTGCTTCCTTAGAAAGTGTAATCCGGGATGCACTATCTGACAAACAGCCCGAACTTTATGACTGGTTTTGGTCTGAGCAAGTTCCATCTGTGGTGTCCAGTTTTGTCAACTATTTTGAGAAGGATCAACGATTTGCAGCTGCTACCGGAGTGTAAGTAATACCTCATATATGCAGCATATTGTTTGGTTTTTTATCATACTAACTTGTTCATGTCTCTAGGATTAGAAAAGGAATGTCCTTGAGCTCAGGGGATGCAAGTGACAGATCTTTGCTCTTGTTTGCGTTGAGTTGTGTTGCTGCCATTACAAAACTAGGTCCTACTAAAGTTGCTTGCACACAGTTTTACTCTGTTCTTCCTGAGATAACTGGTCGACTGATGGACATGCTGGTTGAATTTGTTCCTATCCGCAAAGCTTATAGCTCCATAAAAGAGATTGGTCTACGCAGAGAATTTCTGGTTCACTTTGGACCTCGAGCCGCAGCATGTAGAGTGAGAGATGATCAAGGTACTGAAGAAGTTTTATTTTGGGTTAACCTTGTACAAAAGCAGCTACAACGAGCTATTGATAGAGAGAGAATATGGTCAAGACTGACAACTTGTGAAAGCATTGAGGTAAAACTTGTCAAACTTTCTCTGCTCTCGTAAAGAAATAGATATTTATATATGATTGAAGATGGCTCTTTCTGCATTCCGTTTTTTTATTTTTCTTTCTTTTTGGTGAAAAGCGTTGTTACTAAATATGATCTTATAGATATTGAATTGGGATACATCTCAGAATATAAGATCCATATACTGCTGCCATTTGCTTTTCTTTCTTGTTGCTATCATTAGAATTGCTCTATGTTTTCACCTTATTAGGTGATGGCACATGTTTTTGTTTGTAAGTAGAGGTCTTCACTTTTTGATCCCATGGCTAATTTTGCATCAGGCATGACAGTTTTTGTAGCTGGTCTTTTCCAATTTTTTCAATGTTCATCTCATAACTTGTGGTAGCTATCTATAAGTTGGACATTTCTTTGTATTTTGTAATCACTATTTCAAATGTTATCTCTTTGGCGTAGGCAATATTCCTGTACAATATTAACAGTAGCCACATTGCATAGTTTAAGTTGTTTATTATGCCTGCAGGTCTTGGATAAGGATCTGGCTATTTTTGGATTCTTCATTGCTTTAGGAAGGAGGACACAGTTGTACTTATCTGCAAATAACTTTGAGGAGGTTCCTAAACCCATTCAAAGCTTGATCAGGTGAAGTTTTCAGATTATGGTCATTTCTCCATCGATCAGCGCTCTCATGTCAACTTTGAATTGGAACTGAGTCAGATCATTTTGTCTCTTCTCAAATCAGGTATCTTATTGGTGGGAGTGTGCTGTACTATCCTCAGCTTGCATCAATAAGCTCTTATCAACTGTATGTGGAGGTTAGCATATTTGGACTAAAGTATCGAGTAAATTTGAAATTGCAAAATCTGAAAATGACCAACTCTTGGTAGGTTGTATGCGAAGAGTTGGATTGGCTTCCATTCTATCCAGGTGACATTGACACTAAAAAAGGTTCCCATGGCCATAAAAGTAAACAGGGTCCTCCAAATGAGGAAGCTGTCCCCATTGTTTTAGATGTTTGTTCGCACTGGATTCAGAGCTTTATCAAATATAGTAAGTGGCTTGAGAATCCTTCTAACGTCAAGGCTGCAAGATTCCTTTCTAGAGGGTATGCCATCTCTTTTCTCACAACATACAGATCTTAAATAAATCTTGGCTAATGAGGTAATCTAAGTCATACATGTTTTCTTCATTTCAGGCACAACATCTTACAGGAGTCTATGGAAGAATTAGGCATACCCAAGTACGTTGAATGCTATGCAGCCAACGTCTGCTCTATTTCTTACACGATAACACTGTATTTCTATTACTTCGTTGATTTTCTTTTCTGTAAAGATCCCGTCATTTAGTGCATATGGACATGTTAATGTAGGAGGCAAGTGATTGAAAGCAGTACCACAAATGCGTTGGAGATTGTTCGCTCAGGAGGTTATGCTCCATTGAAAAAAGAATTGGATTCTTTTGACAAGGTATCTTGATCTTCGCTATCAAGTATTAACAGTTACATTTTCCAATGTTTTTTTTGCTTTCAGTGTGAATCTTACTATATACTCTCAATTTGAGATTTTAAACCTTGGGAAAATGATATGATCTTCTCATATTCTTAATATATGTATCCAATCTTTACATATGTACACAATATAGTCAGCAAAAACTAAATCAGCTGATTTAGTGACAACTGACAAGGTATCTTGATCTTCAGTATCAAGTGTTAAAGTTACATTTTCCATTTTTTTTTTCTTTCAGTGTGAACCTCACTATATACTCCCAATCTGAGATTTTAAACCTTAGGAAAATGATATGATCTTCTCATATTCTTACTATATGTATCCCAATCTTTACATACGTACACAATATAATCAGCAAAAACTAAATAGCTGATTTAGGATCCAGACCAATTATGAAGATAGCGTGATAACATTTTATGGGCCTGGAAGGAGTAAGATCCCAATAATAGATACATAACTCCAAATACTCTGAGAAGTTTTGGTGTTTCTTATTCTAGTCTTTTGCAAATGGAAATTTTGTAAGTGGCTATGATATGATGAGTGACTAGTATTTTATTTAGGCATTGGAGAGTGTTGATGAAGCCCTTATAAGGCTTGAAGAGTTACTTCAAGAGTTGCATGTATCTAACTCCAGTTCTGGAAAGGAGCATTTAAAAGCTGCATGTTCTGACCTTGAGAAGATGAGGAAACTTAAAAAAGAAGCTGAATTTCTGGAGGCATCTTTTAGAGCCAAAGCAGCTTCCCTTCGGCAGGTATCTGTATGACTTTATGTTTAAGCAATGACAATCCACCTTGTTATGACAATACTAGATTTACATTTTACAGTTTCTTGATTAATTTAAATTTTGCATGGTTAATATTTCTGTATTTCTGCTTTTGATTACTAGTGGATGATAGTCATCAAAGTATATCCAAATGGTCAATATGTGCTAAACAATTCCTCGACTAACTAGGAGATACTTTGTCACCGCAGCATCTTGTTCATATAATTTTCTTCACTGTGGATATTGGCCGGTTATCTTTTTCTATCTAGATAAGTATGAAACTGACATCAGTTATTGGAAGATCAAAAGGATGGATACATTTATCTGGAATGGTGTACCATTGTGACATGGTTTCTTTTCCGTATCATTATTCCTTTGTCTAGCTACAAATGTTAAATAAAAAAACAATTGGTTGAGCAACTACTGCTTTAGTTTGGCATTTCAGAATTGAGTGGTAACTGATAACACACATCTTAATATTAATGATTACCCTAGTCAAAAGGCAAACAAAGATTTTGCAAAAGCAAAGAACATTCACTTGACACATGCATAATTCAATGCTCACTTTTTTGAGATGCATGCCAACAGTTGAGTGCCACACATGATTTTTGCATATACTCCATTTGTTACCACAGATTTATGTTATAAACATGAATGCAGACTTTATTTTATGTGTGCATGTGACTGTATCTTGTTTGTATCTAGGGAACTGATGATGGCCGCTCAGAATCTTCTGTTAAGAATAAAAGGAAATCTGATAGAGGCAATATAGACATGGATGTATCCAGCAGGTATAGTTCTTTACCAAATAAGTTCAAGCACTCGCACAAGATTAGCATTTCATACTAATGTTTTGGTCTGTTCATGCTTCTTTTTTAACCATCTAATTTATTATATCAGTAAACCTGATGGCTTATGGAACTTTCTGCTACCCCGTCCAACCCCATCTGCCGACCTCCAGTCAGAAACTGCCTACAGAAATGTATGTCTTATGATTACCTTTTTAAGATTGTATACGCATATAAAGGTTTGCCTGCATGTCTTGTGTAGGTCAACCCCTTTATGTTATATGATGGTTTCTGCTCCATGAAAAAGTATATTTGATAGTTGACTTTTGATTTAGAGTTTGTGAATATATTTAAATGAATGAAAAGGCATTCATTTTGGACCAAGGTTCAATTTATATGTCAAAGTGCATGTTGGCAACAAGGTTCAATTTGTCTCAGCTTTTGTTTATTGTTTGCTAGGAAGGGGAAGGTTCGAACAAGAACTACTAGTTGCTTGTTAATTCTCATGTGATTAGTGATAGATGTTCAAATGACTTGAAAAATATTGAAACCTAAGAAATTACCTTAACATGTGATTAGGTCCGTTCACATGTAAACAATCTAGACCATACACAAGTGAACGGATCGAATAACATGTTTTCAACTTTTTTTATTCTCATGTGAGCCCCTCACTCTTTTCACATGTTAATGGACTTGATCATTTTTGAATCAGCTCTAAGTTTTGCAGTGATTAACCTTCTTGTGTTTCTCTTTCTCCATTTGTTAAAAGTATGTGGTCTAGATGTCAAATATATTTCCAAACATCGAACGAAGTTCTAATTTTTTTAATTTTGGTTTCTCTATCTCGTATTTGCTTGAGTAATCATTGTTTATACACGCTTGATTATGTTATCTTTTATAATGCACATATCTGTCAGTTTGAAATTTAAATTAATCACTTTTCTGCAGGATGATACAAGTGTACTGGAATCAAATGAGATCCAGCGGTTTGAGTTATTAAGAAACGAGCTTATAGAACTTGAAAGGCGAGTCGAAAGAAGTGCAAAATGCTCTGAGAATGAAGAGGTTCTCCTGTTATTTTGTTATTAAAAACCTTTTTAGCAATTCGTATTCTCAAATCTCAATTCCTTATGGTCCCTGAAAGAGAAGACTTATGAACTGTTAATGTCAAATCAAATGATGTAAGGTGGCAAAACAAGCAGGTTTTTTTGGTAAACTTAGCCACCCGATTATCCCCGGGTGACCACCTGCTTTGCGGGTAGCCCGGAGTCGTCGCAGGTGAACCTTTGGGCAAGGTTGTAAATAACGCTCGGCGGTCACTCGGCGGTCGACCACCTTTAAGGTTAAATCTCATTTTGCGGAGTTATAACGGCGTTATAACGGAGACTATAAAATATAAAGGAATTTATATAAAAAATATACATATTAGCAATATCCTAACAAAATTAGTCAAAAAGGATGTCTTTTGACCGTTATTTGACTGTTAAGGCCCGTTAAACTCCGTTAAATCCGTTATTTGACCGTTAAATCCCGTTATTTGACCGTTAAATCCCGTTATACGTTAAATCCGTTATTTGACCTTTATTGACTCAGACCTTCAAATTTACCCTCCAACCCCCTTAACGTAACGGTGGACCTCCGTTACCGTTATAACGGCCGTTAAGGCCGTTATTTACAACACTGCCTTTTGGGCCACAAAGGGGTATTTTTATTTTCTCCCATGTCAAAATGGGTTTGGGTTAAACCAGGTAAGGTTTATGTTCGCGGATGTGTCAAAACACCTTTGCTAGGGCCGACGCATTGAATACATGTTTACCGACTTCTAACCATCTAACCTATTAGACTCATTGTTAATTAAACACAACCCGATTAACTCGCTTTTGTATAAGTGGGTTGAAATCACTACAACTATGTATACAAAGGGTTGGATAAGATTGATACGATGTGCAGTTTTTGATAGCATTGTGGTTTAGGGTATATGTGGTTTTTAAAAGTACAATAAGATCTGTTCATTTAGCAATTTATCTGTTTCCTCACCTGTTCTTTAAGTCATATTAGGGTTCGTTTCCTTGGTGACCATAATGTCACTGTTAACCTATAAATTCTGAAGTGATCTGTTTTTGTCTCTGTTTGTTATAGATATTATATCCATAATTACCGATTCCCTATATTTGCGTATAGGAGGATATAAAAATGACTGGTGATCCTGGCTATTCTAAAGATGCTAAAGGGATTCAGCTGGTCAAGACTGGGGAGAAAGACAATATCATTGAAAGGTCCATAAGCAAGTTCAAAGGAACTACCACGGTAAATGACAAATTTATCCTAATTGCTGTTCCTGCAGGCTGATTATATTTCTCGTTGATTAGACAATATACCCTAACTGTGCAAGCAGTCGGATATGCTAGGCTTTATAGATTACACCATATTAGGCTTTATAGATTACACCATATTATTTTGTCTACCTCCACAATGCTGGTAACTGATCATAGTAGGTGTATAAACAGGATGTGTTGCAGGGTACCCAACTTCTGGCCATAGATGTTGCTGCAGCTACTGGATTACTTAGAAGGGTTGTTATAGGGGATGAACTGACTGACAAAGAAAAACAAGCTCTTCGAAGAACTTTAACCGATCTGGCATCAGTAGTTCCAATTGGCATTCTCATGCTACTACCTGTGAGTTCCTTTATTACTGTTACATATTTAGAGGTGGCAATTATGATCCATTTAATTGTGAATTGGTTTGTTCAGGTTATGTTTTTATCTCTGCTGGGTCAAATGAGCATACTAAAAATTATTGCTTATCTTGAAATTGTAGTTGTAAATGAGCTCTTCTATCATGGAACAGATACAGAGTCAGTATTTTAGAGAAAGTAGACAGCATTAACAAATATTATCTTCTAATGTCAGAGTACTTAGGGTACTGCTGTCTAGAAAATGGACAACTTTGGGAATGCTAATTTGTTATCCACTGGACTTACAAAATATATTAAAACCGTCATACTATCTTCTATTACCCCAGATGCAATATAAGCCGGTGTGCATCTTCCTTAATCTGTGATCAAAACAAAACCAGGAGAGAAGAAATCTTTGCTCCTTTATTGGTCATTCTCTCTAATGTTGAAGATACACCTAAACCATGATTTGTGATGTATAGATCACTCAAGTGGGCCATGCAGCAATGTTGGCTGCTATTCAAAGATATGTACCATCATTGGTGAGTACTACATATCTGGCATAGCTCCTTCATGTTGCCTTATTTCTTGCATAAAAACCTGCCAGGATTTTATAACCGTATCTTTTTTTCTTTTTGTGAAGATACCATCCACATATGGACCTGAAAGGCTGGATCTTTTGAGGCAGCTTGAAAAGGTCAAGGAAATGGAGACCACAGAGTCGACCCTCACTGAGTCTGCCGATTGAACACAGCCTGGATGGAAGCATTCCTAGAAGAAACGTCTAACAATCAAGTGAACTGATTATATCCAAACAACAAGATCTAACCAAGTACCATATATTCACCTTGACTTGGTTATGCATCCGTTGGATAATAGGTGAGCATTATCTTCATTGACTATGCAAAATAAACTTGTATAGTAATATATTATATAATATAAGTTTATACTAAAGTTTATGTTCTGAAGTATTTTCTGCATTTTCTGATATAAGATGTGAGACTAGGCCTTTTGTTAGAGGTGGAATTTCAACGCACTTGCTTGTAAATGTGTCGATTTGGTTTCCGTTATATCTCAAACGGTCAAATTAAAAGTTTTGCTTAAAGGGAGCCGAATCAACTGGGCTGAAAGTTCCCCAAAGTCATATTTTAATTTATACAACCTACTATATCATTTTACGTATTATTTATAAATTTAATTAAATGTTGTAGTAATCTGTAATCATTATTCATACTCAACGCATTATTTGATAGAAAAAAAAAAGGTTTCAAGTGTTTGTGGGTCAACCCAACCCAGCCGGAACTGTTTTGAGTTGTACTACACATGAGCCCTTTCAGCCTTAAACCGTTGACTTGTTACTCTACCTTTCGGACAACCCAACACAGCCGAAACTGTTTTGAGTTGTACTACACATGAGCCCTTTCAGCCTTAAACCGTTGACTTGTTACTCTACCTTCCGGACAATCCCATCTCGCCAATAGATAATTTTGGTTATTGTTTCAAACTTCATATTAGTAATTGTATGCATATACATGTGGATATTCGTAAACAGATGAGCATTATCTGATAATTACAACATGATATTAGATATCAAATACTATGATTACAAATGTGATTATATCTACAGATTGCAATTAATCAGACTTCCAAATCTTACGAATTACACTTGTTTTTCCCAGTATGGATATCTCAGGCGATATATACACATGGTTCAGTTTCCCGGGTTTGTCGAAGCCTGGTTCTCGTGCTGCAACTAACTTTGTTTTCTTGGTCTATACACGGCAAGTAGAACAATTTTTTGTAAATGTTTATAGATTATTTGTTGAAAGCGTCCAAGTTATTTACAATATAGTTATAATGATGGATAGCAAGTTAGCAACTTATGAAAACATCTCTTCCTACTTTTCTATTCTTCAACAGCAAATTTCTTGTGTTATAAAGATGCAATGAAAGTTGTCTGTTCTGCTGCATGTGCTTCTAAGAAAGAAAAGTTTGTATTAAAGAGAATACTTTGTAGTAGTGATATGAATGGGTGAAAGGATGAGGTTATACCCTATTGAGGTCTGGAAACGGGAGTCTTTTGACTCCGATGTACACGGCCTAGTCATGTTATCCCTGTGGCCATTTTTGAATATTTCCCTTCCCACCTTCAAGATGTTGCTTAGTTAGATTCATACCTGAGACCTCTTGTAAAGACATTATGCAATCTTGGCAGTGTTTTTTTTTTGTAGTTATGCTCTGTAAATGCATATTTTTTTAAATAAATAATAAAAAAAAAACTTTTTAAAGCCTCAGCGGATCTTATGGTAATAGTGAATTCCTGAAATACTTTTTCATAGTAGCATCTTACCCCAGTTAAAATAATTGAGATATGGAGAAGTGAAAGTACATGTTATACATGATTGCAAGTGTTCATATGATCTTTCGGTTGTGTTCATTTTATGTTCAAGTTAAAAAGGAAGTGATTCTCACTTCTTACATCACTCTTTCCCTGAAGCAAGTAGTATGGCAAAATGTGTAGAGTAAATAGTAACTATAGTGAAGTAAAAAGTCACCTTTTATCAACTATAACTGAATTCTTTTGTTTGAGAACAAAAGATAAATTTAGCAAGGGTAACAAGTACAAATGGAGAGATGGTGCAAGTAACTTCTGTTGTATTAGCAACAATTACACAAGACAGTACTAAAGTTTTACTGTATATACATCTAATGTAATGGAGGTACATGTACTGTTTTTACTATACATGCACATACACATGATGTCCATCCTACAGAATCATAACAGTTGCTAGCAACATCCCCACCAGACACATATCCCCTATTGGACCTTTTCTTTCTCAAGTCCTTTTCATCCCCCATTCCTTCAATGGCCCATATCATTCATCATGCCTTTAGGCACAATTTTTATCTCTATCCTATTTAACTTTAGAAATACTATCTGATGCTTAGTTGATGAATTAAAGAACCGACAATAGTGTCTGGTTCGTCGACATGGAACCCATTGATTTGAGAAATGTTGGGTTCAAAAGTTGAATACGAAACTCATCCCCATTTGACAATATATATATTAGTCATTTCAAATCCCACAATTAACCTTTCTATTTTTTTTTTTTTAAAGTGAAAAAAAATCTGCCTGAAAATCTGGGATCTCCCTCATTTTGTGCCATCCAATCAGAAATAATTGAGACTCATATTCCAGTAGAGGTCTTATCCTTCATGTTGGTGGTATCTCATCTGTTACATACACAGCACACAAACAAATTCCGTTAGGCCCACTCAATATTCATTCATTATTTGCAAAATCTCAAAATACACTGATGAAACTGTATATCTTTCACTTCCTTGATAGTTAGACACAACATGTTTACACATTTATATTCTTGTATATATATCATCCCCATTCGGTATTATTCAGACTATTAATTAATGATATTTTAAGCAGTTTAGTTGCTTTGCTAAATATGTTTTGTTTCTCAGGAAACAACTGGTAAATATAGTAGTTTTAACTATTAAGTATCCGTAAATGTTTTTCGGATACAATAAGTTGATACCCAAAGAGAGGTATGTATCATGAGTTTATGACTAGTCCTTAGGAAAAAGCCAATTAGGTCCAAAAGACCACAAGGTCAAGTTTCTCCATTAATTTGAACCTTTGGCTAGAAGTATGTAACAAAATGGATATATATGAAACGAAAAGAAGAAAAGGTTACTGGACTTGGATATGTAAACATTAAATAAACGCATCAAATTTATTTGTCTCCTAATAGGAAGCAACAAAATCATTACGTGTGTATTAAATATAATAAAAACACATGGACGGAGTATAATTATGAAATCATATTTCAACTTGGAGATAATATCCCATATGAACCAAGATAACATACAGATAATAAGATAACTTAAATTTACTTTGATTCAAATAGGCTGATTACACGTACATTACTATCTTTCCCATTAAGTAATATATCAAGCTGTTCTTCACAATTTTAAATTCTATACTTTATCAACACCAAAAAAATAAAATAATTGTTATCTTTTTTCTTGCTTTCAGTTTGTCATTTAAAATAACAAGCATGGTCATTTAACTCAGAAAACATGAAAGCTAAACCATGAAAATGTAACTAACCACGTGGTGCTGAAGATTGTTGGAAGTTAAGTTGTATTGGTGGTCCGGTTGACCACCACCATGGCTCGAGCCATCTGATGTCGATGGCTCGGAGTCATTATAAGGACACTCTAAATTCACCCCGAACAACCTCAATCGTCTAGTTCCTCTTTGGTAGCTATCCACATTTTCATATACCTCTCCTGCATTTTTCATTTCATAACAAAACTTTAATCAAATTCACTATAGATCATCATAACTATACTGTCTATACAAATTATGCAGCATATCATAATTAACACGTACTCAAAGTAAAACACAGTAATAATTATATGAAAATTTGACACATGTATAGACACATAGTCATGCCAAACTATATATATATATTGAGAATTTATTTACTTGATTTTCTATCCACATTTTGATAACTAAGTAAATTTGTCCAAATCGAAAGTAATGCTTGTAAAACAAATTATATGTAACACTTATAAAGAAAATAATTATGATTACCAGCTGCATGAAGGCAATCAGGTTGGTTATATGGGAGCGGAAGAGAAAAATTTGAAAGATGGTGCTCAGGATAATACACCCTATTATTACTCCAATCACTAACTTGTAGATTATTAGCAACCGGCTGATGATGAGCCACCGCGACGGGGGTCTCAGACCTCCGTCTGTATGCTATAAACATCCTTTGGCAATCTAACATATGTCTTTCAAACAAAACAACATCACCGGCATCCAATTGTTTCTCCTTGACATACTTGCTCCAACCTTTAGTTAACACATAACTTTGACTACTATTCCAATACGAGTACCGAAACTTCCATTGTTTTCCAGACTCGTCCTCAAAACTCAACAACACGCCTTTCTGCTGCTCGGCCGCGTCAGTATTGTCGCGGCCGAGCGGGAAGTATTTTTCAGCGTGTTGTTTGGGAATTACGAGTCGATTTAGTTTTCCCACGTCGCTGGGGGTTAAGGGTTTTTCAAACATGTGTTCCTTGTTGGATGCGTTGTTTATAATATGTTGATGATGTAATTGTTGTTCATGGGATGATGAGTAGAAGATAGGGTTGGTTTGTGTTTCCATGATGGGTTGGATAATTTAGAGTAGTAGTAGTTGATAGGAACTAGTATATGATTGAATTGAGAGACATTTTGTAGCATGGCAAGTGAATAGTAAAAGAGGCAAATTGATGTGCGTTTTTGTAACGTGGGACTACTGTGTGTGGGGCCATGTTTCCAAAAAGAAGTTTTTTCTCAAGTGCAAAAGGTGGCGAAAACCTTCACCCTCACGTTGAATTTAGTTCTATTCGAGTTAAGTTGAAAGGAAATTTATACATCCTTTTAAAAAAATTATTTATTTGTCTTATTAATTTGATCATGACATCTAATAAATTAAAGATTAAATTAAAAGGGAAAAAAAACTATTAGCAGATTTGTCAAGTGATTAAGTAGTTAAGAAGATAAATAGGTTTGATTTGTTAAGAAAAAAATATCATTTTTCAAGTTGAAAACGAGAAATTTTCATCAATACTTTGACCCTTAAATACTTTAATTTCATTTTTCTGATGGCAGCAATTAATGGTGGTATAAACATTCAATTGTTTATTATTCAGTTTGAGGTTGCAATTTGTTATGGGGCTTCAATGCATGTCCGGATCTAAATGAGTTACTATTAAAAACGACATATGGTAAAAACCAGTGACGCAACCCTACTTTCAATGGTTTTTTCCAGGGTCACTCTCATATTCATCGATTTTTGTATCCTTCCAGTTATGATCGTGACATCTATGGTGTATAAATTGTAGTTTCTATTCTTTTTCAATAAAAGGTCGTGTTTCCATTATTCTTAATGTTATAGTTTTTCTCTTAAGCTATGTAACCATATATCACTTTACTAGTCCTAATACCCGTACGATGTACGGTAGCTATATAGATTGTATCATAAAGAAATTCAAATATGTCTCACACATGATTCGTGAGTATGAAATAAATTATGGTTAAATTAAATTGATGATCGAAACTAAATTATAATAAACAGTAATGATAAATATAATATTGTTTAGTTAGAGTTTTGGATTTACCTTAAATTTTTAGAATCACGTCAAAATCGGAACTTGTAAGCATAGTGGATGACGGCAAATAGCCTTGTGATTTCAGATCGTAAACTCAAATAAGGTTATAATGTCTTTTGTATCAATAAGCCAAGAGTTAGAGTTTAATTTTAAGTCTAATAAGAAAATTGAATATATATACAATTAAAAAAGCTAATTTAATAAAATAAATAAATTAAAAGGACACGTGTCGATCAAGGATTTCACCACGTGTCGTTTCAAGAATATCTCAATCATGTTTTAGTTTATTGGTAGATTGAGATCGGATAGTAAGTTGTTAGTAGTCGTTTATCAATATATTTTTATTCCTTTCGGAAAAAAATGAAGTGTTAGGTTCAAGTATAAACTCAATTATTAAGTTATTTAAAGCTTGAAACTCGAATCGAATACGACTGAACCTATAAATTGAAGCTCCGACTTGCCTAATTAGATGATACTTACAAACTTGATTCGACTTGATGAAACTGAATAATTTTTTTTTGGTAAACCACCATGATGTATATAATAATACAGTAACAAATTAACTCCGACATTGGGCTTCAACGAAGGTTTAGAACACATTCTATCGTGATAAGTCACAACAATCAACTAGGCGACAAAAAGAAAAACATGACCAAAAAAGCTTCCAAATTAAATTAACCAGGCCAAGCCCAATTAACCCCTTACCATGCAAATTAAACTCCAAATAACTCTGAACCACCATGGTGTCATACCCCTTTGCATAAGCCTCAAACACTTCATGAACGACTCATGGAATTCCACAAGTCCGCCTCAACAAATACCCGCAAGCGAAAACTCGTCCAGCTTGTCATCCTCACTTTCTGTTGGATAGTTTGGAAAAGCGGAAATGAGCGTATCTTCTCCAACAAACCACCCTCTCTTAGATTCGCTATTAAAGAGCTCAAGAGTTTAAGTTTTCTTTGGCTCAATAAGCGAGCAAACCCCGGATCAATTAATTGGTCGCATTGGAACTGTTTTGATGTCTAAATTTCTGTAATAAGCTGCCCCAGCACTTGTATGTAAATCTAGCTCCTTGCTAGTTTTCATATAAATAAAGATTTTCATTTTAATGTTCAAAAAAAAAACCCTGAACCGAGCTTAATTACTTAAGATCCAGGCACGCGCATTCGTGTAACTCTGAACCGCATATGTTCTCAAAGCATGTATTATTACTCGTTTAATGGTTTTTAAGTTTAAACATATTTTATGCATGAGTAGATCACTTTCCTCCCTTTAGAAATGAACAATTTTACTAAATTAATACGAGTATATGCGTATTCTATTTATAAATTTGTGATTAGCACATCATATTCATAGAATAATTTATTGAATGTCTCAGCCATTTTAGCCTTTAAAGCTTAAAATTACTATGCAAAAGATGTTTAGGAATTTTTTTTTTTGTTTGTCTAATTATTTTTTTTGTTTGAAGTAGATAAGCTAGTATAAGCTCGATCAGAAATCGTTTATATGCTTCTTATATATAATTTAATTAAAAGATAGATAGCTGTATTAATTTTTTTTCAATTAAAAAAAAGTAAGTCATTCCAAACTAACTTTTTTTCTTCTGAAAAGTGAATTTCGTTTGAAAATTCGTGTCGTGATTCGACAGCGAGAGGTCTAGCATACGTTGTCTTAACCGGGTCCGCGCTAGAGAGCTTCCTCGAAGTAGAACTGCCTATTTGAACTTGGGTATATCCAAACCAAACCCTCATAGAAGGACTACATATATCTTAAAGTTGGCTGAATGAGGATTCGAACCTGTGACCAATAAATTAACAAGAAAACTCCAAACTACTACACCAACTTATCATTGATCAAACACATTATAGCTGTCTCGCAAAATTAACTTTTTACACAAATAATGTTACTTGGTAAAGGTAAAAAGAATCTTTTAATGTCAAGAAAGTCCGAGAGTAGGTTCTGACAACATTTAATCTGGGTACGGAAAAGGAAAGAAAAATGAACCTAGGAATCACATCAACAGTAACATGTACCCTTTATATCAAATGTCTATTTCTATTTTTGTTTTGATTTTTAGTTTAAATACATCAAAGAAAAATGATATAATCAAGTGAAGGTTTTAAGGTTCTAATCAAAATCTCATCTTAAGTGTTTGTGGAATTAAAACGACGTCTTTGTTTAGGACTTAAAAAATGTCTTTGTAACTGAATATTTTTATTTAAATATCTTATACATATTTGGTATTGAAGTAAAAGTATTTGTGTCCATCTATTACTATCTTATAAATAAAAAATAGTCCCCATGTTGAAAGTTACATGGGAAAAAATGTTTAAAATATCTTAATAATTATATTACACTAACAGTCATTTATCTTTTAAAATAATCTATTAATATTTTACATCAATTATCTAGACCACTCGACGCCGCCTCTACCACCAACAATCGTCTCAACCACCACGCCGTCGCCGCCACGAACATCGCCGCATTGCGCGGGTACCGCGCTAGCATCATTTTTTAATATTTAAGATAATCCAATTTTTGGTAATCTAATTAATATTTGGGAAGTAATCTATACTAAACCATGATATTTGAGATAAACAACCATATAGTAAAATGATAAATTTATTTAATACATCCTTTTAATATTAACAAGTTTTTTGACTCCGGGCGTTGCCCGGGATCGACGTTGCGTTATGCAAAACATTACCTAAAAGTTTGGAAACTTAAAGTTTACTATAAGGGGTAGAAACTAAAAAATTGGTGGTCAAAACCAAGAGTTTGATGGTAAAAGTTAGAAGCCTTAAAATAAGAGATAGAAAGTAAAAAAAAAAAAAAAAAAAAAAAAAAAAAAAAAAAAAAGATTTGATGATTAAAGTTAAAATCCAAAGTTAATTGATAAAAATTAAAGACTTTAAAAGTAAATTATACTTGTATACAAAAAGTTAGAAGCGTTAAAATAAGAGAAAGAAAGTAAAAAAAAAAAAGATTTGATGATTAAAGTTAAAATCCAAAGTTAATTGATAAAAATTAAAGACTTTAAAAGTAAATTATACTTGTATACAAAAAGTTAGACTAAAGTGATAAAACCTAAAAGTTAAGTGGTAAAAATAAGAAACTCAAAAAGTATACAATCGTTAAAAAAAAATATCACATGTTGAAAGTTACATGGGAAAAAATGTTTAAAATATCTTAATAATTATATTACACTAACAGTCATTTATCTTTTAAAATAATCTATTAATATTTTACATCAATTATCTAGACCACTCGACGCCGCCTCTACCACCAACAATCGTCTCAACCACCACGCCGTCGCCGCCACGAACATCGCCGCATTGCGCGGGTACCGCGCTAGCATCATTTTTTAATATTTAAGATAATCCAATTTTTGGTAATCTAATTAATATTTGGGAAGTAATCTATACTAAACCATGATATTTGAGATAAACAACCATATAGTAAAATGATAAATTTATTTAATACATCCTTTTAATATTAACAAGTTTTTTGACTCCGGGCGTTGCCCGGGATCGACGTTGCGTTATGCAAAACATTACCTAAAAGTTTGGAAACTTAAAGTTTACTATAAGGGGTAGAAACTAAAAAATTGGTGGTCAAAACCAAGAGTTTGATGGTAAAAGTTAGAAGCCTTAAAATAAGAGATAGAAAGTAAAAAAAAAAAAAAAAAAGATTTGATGATTAAAGTTAAAATCCAAAGTTAATTGATAAAAATTAAAGACTTTAAAAGTAAATTATACTTGTATACAAAAAGTTAGACTAAAGTGATAAAACCTAAAAGTTAAGTGGTAAAAATAAGAAACTCAAAAAGTATACAATCGTTAAAAAAAAATAAAAATTGATGATTAAAGTTAAAATCCAAAGTTAATTGATAAAAATTAAAGACTTTAAAAGTAAATTATACTTGTATACAAAAAGTTAGACTAAAGTGATAAAACCTAAAAGTTAAGTGGTAAAAATAAGAAACTCAAAAAGTATACAATCGTTAAAAAAAAATAAAAATCCATATATTTGTATCCATTCGATCTAAATAACAAAAACAGGTTGGAATATCTATATATCCATTCATTCATGTTTTTTCAATCACATACGATTTCCTTAATTAAAGATTTTCAATTGGATGCTGGTCTTTCGTCGCCGTCTCTTGCTTCGTTTGGTCGGAGATCTACGCCTCTTGCTCTCGCCGGCGCCTCTTGATTTGTTTTCGTTTGGTTGTCGGAAGCAAATGAAGGAGAACATCAACTGATTTAGTTGTAAGTAACTACTGATTTAGATGTACATATCGCCATCTTCAAAGTAATCATCATCACCATCATCTTCAAAGGAGCTGAATTTATATGTGTGTATATATACACACACACACACCAGATCTGGGTTATATAAAGAAATTTATATATATCAGATTCAAGATCCGACCCGAATCGAGCTATTTTTCTCTTCTTCTTTTTTTGGATAGTTCTAGATCCACTATACCGTTGCCGCCGGCTTTCACTTTTGGACGGAATCTGAATGACGGGGAACATCAAAGAGTGGGCTACGTAGACATAACCCTGGAAACGAAGAAACCCCACCACCGCGCAGCCACCACTGACCTTTACCTACATGCCGACCAACCATGGGAAGGTATGGTCGGAATACGAGGTCCCTCCGGTGAGTGCTTTAATTTGTGAAGTGCAATTATATGGATTTGTTTCTTGATATTTTTCTTGTCTGATTTAACTAGAAGGGATGATGAATAATGATAGTAATTCTTGTTTGATTTCATTGTTAAAGTTTTATTTTGATTGTAAATTTGTTAAGGGTTTTTTAATGGTGAATTGATGATGGTGGTGGATGTTGGAAAAATATACAGACAGACTAACAGACATATGGATATAGAGATGTAGATATAAGGAAAATGTATCAACTTCGGTCCTTTAGTTCTTGAAATGACACAACTTCGGTCCACGTATGGTTAATTACATTTTTGGTCCTATGAGTTTGAAATGACCATTGTACCCTCGGTGTGCAGATCACGTGACCCCTTTTTTAACGGACGTTTGGGTCGTGGACCAAACTTGTTAACAGAATTCCATACATAGGGACGAAACGTGTAATTTCGGATACTCAGGGACGGTCTGTGAAAGTGGGGCAAACCACAGGGACGAAAAATGTAATTAACTCTTATTTTTATATTATCTATATTAACAAAATCTTTTAGTTAATTAAAAAGATTATTATTTTAAAAGATATATCATTACTCAATCGTATATTGTACCCGGTAAAGGTGGTTGTTCTTAATTTGCAGTGACTGCCACTTACATTATACAATTATATCTATGAGACTTGCGAGTATGATGATAATGTCGACCTCTGTCACTTCCACTATATGCTTTCCGTGTCCATTCAATAATAATGTTGTTACCACGTATCCATAAGCAGAAAATTTATCAATATAAGTTTCTAATATTCTGTTTCAAACAGTTTAATCTCATGTTTGGTTGACATATATATAGAGAGATGAAAATTAAAGTTAGATATCTATTAGACAATCATATAAATTAAGATCAGAATCTTCTATTTAAAATAAAATAATTTTGAGAGGAAAATCGATCGACAATATTTCACGACAGTGGAACCCTTTCAAATATATTTTTGAAAAATGTTAATATGCATAAAAAGTTTATATTTTTTATTTCATTCTACAATGAAAAAAAACTTCAAATCGTTTGTTTCAGTTGCAAATTTCAACAAATCCCCTTCGAATCCAAGCAAAAACTGAATCCTAGTTTGAAGCTTTTCTTATTGTCGGCAAGCTTTTAAAATCAACTATTTGGAATAATATAGTACGTACGTACAGATTAGCCAAAGTTAACTATTCATAGGAAAAAGAGAGCTCGAAATGCACGACTCATTTGGGAAAGAGCACAAAGCCAAAACTTATAACATTATCAACTTATGACTTTTCACTTTCTTTCGTTCTACCAACATATGCCATTAATTCATCTTTTGTTTTAGAGTGCTTGCAACCATGTTAAAAATTACATAGATAAATCTTATCATGTATATCGATTTTCTTTTTTATAATTAACTCCACATTTTAAACCATTATCTCACTTAGAATATATAATAACTCTAAATACTTATCGAAAAAAATTCTACACATACAAATACGTACATGGCTTCAAAATAAGAATAGTACGTAATATATAAAAATAAAAATATTGATGACCGCGTCCTTGCATACAAACAAACCATGAAAACGATGTAACCTTAGTTTGGATCTATGTAGATAGGTTGATAAATAATCATAGACATATAGTATAGAATAGAATATACATATATAGTCAATAAAAAGGGTCGAAGATCTTGACCTTCAACGATCTAATTATTTTCCTTGTTTTAATTCCCAATAAACTAAAGCAAACAAGTAAACTATTACAAACAAAAGTATATCACTTTGTAGTTAGTATATTATAGAATTAATGGTGTATCAAGTTATCAACAATAAGAACAGGAAGGTATTTCTTGATTCTCATTGATATTTGATTACATGGATCTGGTCTTTTGATAAGATAAATTATTATTATTATTATTATTATTATTATTAATTATTATATATATAATATATGTATATGTATACATGTATGTGAAATAAAATGATGAAGATCGAAGATTTATAAAAATAAGGAAAATCGAATATGCAGTTGACTGCAAAGTTTATAATTGATTGATATATTACAAAAATGTCATCTCTGGTTTTCAAAGTAACTTTAATAGACAATCTAATAAATGTTGATGTATATACTTGTCATATGATAAAAAAGGAAAATAAATATTTTTTTGAAAGTTCTTAGAATTAATGGTGTATCAAGTTATCAACAATAAGAACAGGAAGGTATTTCTTGATTCTCATTGATATTTGATTACATGGATCTGGTCTTTTGATAAGATAAATTATTATTATTATTATTATTATTATTATTATTATTATTATTATTATTATTATTATTATTATTATTAATTATTATATATATAATATATGTATATGTATACATGTATGTGAAATAAAATGATGAAGATCGAAGATTTATAAAAATAAGGAAAATCGAATATGCAGTTGACTGCAAAGTCCATACACCACACATATCATATAATTGATTGATATATTACAAAAATGTCACCCTGATTTTCAAAGTAACTTTAATAGACAATCTAATAAATGTTGATGTATATACTTGTCATATGATAAAAAAGGAAAATAAATATTTTTTTGAAAGTTCTTAGAATTAATGGTGTATCAAGTTATCAACAATAAGAACAGGAAGGTATTTCTTGATTCTCATTGATATTTGATTACATGGATCTGGTCTTTTGATAGATAAATTATTATTATTATTATTATTATTATTATTATTATTATTATTATTATTATTATTATTATTATTATTATTAATTATTATATATATAATATATGTATATGTATACATGTATGTGAAATAAAATGATGAAGATCGAAGATTTATAAAAATAAGGAAAATCGAATATGCAGTTGACTGCAAAGTCCATACACCACACATATCATATAATTGATTGATATATTACAAAAATGTCACCCTGATTTTCAAAGTAACTTTAATAGACAATCTAATAAATGTTGATGTATATACTTGTCATATGATAAAAAAGGAAAATAAATATTTTTTTGAAAGTTCTTAGAATTAATGGGTAATTGTTTGGGGTTTAGTGCTATATGGAGGTATGACTAGTTATTACTCACAAATCGGTACTTAAAATTTAGCCGGGTCTGGTTTTATGGAAATTTTAATAATGTATAGTTAATTTTATTGTTTAAAAATAAAATGAAATGCTAAATGTTATATATCCTCGTGCCAAGTTGCATTTTTCCAGTATATCTTTCTCTTATATTTCGTTTCAATTCCTATTTATTTCAGATTTAAGAAGATATTGATCGAGGTATATATAAATACATAAATTAACAATCAAACACGTACACAAAGCTCCTCCGACAGAAACTTGAACAACTGCCTTAGCTCCTCAAAATATGAGTTTTGGAAACATCTGGAATATGAGAATCCAAAAGAAGAGAAGTATCCTTAGCGGTGCACTTGAATGTAATGGTTGCCAGCTTCATACAAACTGTGTTGACAATGATTTCTTTAATTTGAGCTGCATTTCTTTCTTTGTTGGAGAACAGACGAGTGTTTCTTTCTTGCCAAATGACATAAGCTGTAGCAGCCACTAATAACCTTCCAATCACGCTTTTGATTGAGGCTGACTTCGAGATAGAAATAAGCCAATCAACTATATCTTTCCATTGATGTGAAACCCGCTGCATGCCTGCTAAAGGTTTAACGAGATCCCAAACCTGCCTAGAGAAAGAACATTCAAAGAATAAGTGGTTATGAGAGTCTGGTCCATGCTTGCATAACAAGCAACACAAAAGATTCAGGTTGGTTGCGCCACCAACTTCCCAAGGCTTGAGACGATCCTGAGTTTTGTGTTTTTCCTTCATAATGAGCCACATGGTGAGTGCATGTTTAGGAATGGCTTGAGGAAACCAAACCAGATTAACCCAGTCAATCTCTATACCACGAACACGGATCGTATCCCAAATCACAGTAGTAGAGAACTTCCTTTCCTTCCCATTTGAATCTACCCAAATCAATTCATCCTTTTTGTCACGAGTCAGTGATGGGGGCTGGATATTGATTAAGACAGGAAAAAGGTCATACCAAGCAATTGGCCATTTCCAAATACCATTGTTAATCATATCACTAACCGTAGAGTGCATTCTGAAACCACATCCATTAATAGCTCTAGGCGAGATGTATTGACTCAATAGACAAGAAGTATGCCAGTTATCAAACCACATGGAAGTATTATTCCCATTGCCAAGACGTGTCCTTATATGGGGACGAATAATACTTCTGATTTGTAATAATTTCCTCCATCCCCAGCTCATATTAGCTTGTGGTAGGACATCCCAAAAATTGCGCTCTTTTAACTTGTAGGAGTATATCCAGTCCACCCAAAGGGTATTTCGCTTATTCAAGATACACCAGATGTGATTAGCCATAAGCGAAATATTAATGTCATTAATCTTTCTAATTCCAAGACCACCCTCATATTTAGGTTGACAGACATATTTCCAAGCAACTTTCGCTTTTGTTTTTCCCTCCAAACTATGATTCCAAAGAAACTTACGCATTTTCTTTTCCAAATCATTAATAATGCGAGCGGGGAAGATGAAAACAGAAGCCCAGTATATATGAAGAGAAGAAAGAACAGACCTGACTAATTGTATGCGCCCTGCCAAAGAAAGAGATTTGTTTTTCCAATCATCAATGCGTTTCTCCAACCTTTCAACTAGAACATGACAGTCCCTATATATAATCCGGGTTGAGATTAGGGGAACCCCTAAGTAACGAACCGGCAAGTGACCTTCATCAAATGGCATGATGCCCAAGATAGCTGTTTTGACATAAGTAGAGACATTACATAAGAAGACAGTACTTTTAGCAAGACTTGGGACCAAACCAGAGACATTTTTGAAATAACTAAGCGCATCCATAATCAACTGAACAGATGTAGTATCCCCTCTCGAAAAGAGGAATAAATCATCAGCAAAGCAAAAGTTCACAAGTTGTTGTTTCTCGCATTTGTTGTGAAATCTGAATCTAAGAGGATTGCGGATCAATTGTTGGAGACGAAGAGTAAGCACTTCCATTACAAGCGTAAATAAATAAGGAGACATCGGATCACCTTGTCTTAACCCACGTTTACCTTTGAAGTAGCCATGGAGGTTACCATTAATAGCAACAGAGAAGGAGGTACTAGTAATGCAAGACATGATCCAATTTACCATATTAGCATGAAAACCGAATCCATATAAAGTGGCCTCCAAAAAATCCCAGTCAACAGTATCATATGCTTTTTGAATGTCAATTTTAAACGCACAACGAGGGGGGCCAATGTCTCTATGATAATTATGCATTAGCTCCTGAGTCAACAAAATGTTATCCGAGATCCGTCTACCAGGTATAAAGGCAGATTGATTAGTACTAACAATGTCATCAAGCCCGGTTTTCATCCTGTTAGTAATAATCTTACTGATACATTTAAAAAGGACATTGCAACAAGAGATAGGGCGATAGTCATTAATACCATTAGGAGTAGACACCTTAGGCACCAATGCGATGATGGTATGATTGATCTGTTGGAGCAGCTGACCATTTTGGAAGAAATCTCCTATTGCAAGGCAAACATCCTTACCAACAACGTCCCAAGCTTTCTTGAAAAAGACTGAAGAGTAACCATCTGGACCAGGGGCTTTATTGTCCCCAATATCAAACATTGCATCACGAATCTCTTCATGGGAAACCGGCCGTATCATATCAGCAGCCTTTTGAGGATCAAGAGTTCTAGTGAACAGATCATCATGGATAAATAAACTTGTAACACCTTTGCTGCCTAAAAACTTTTCATAGTGTGATACCAATACTGATGTAGCAGCAACACCCTCATGCAGAACTCCATTAAAATCCATAATACTATCTATCCGGGAACGGTGATTTTTGCATTTAACCGTATTATGGAAGTATTTGGTATTAGCATCACCACATTGCAGCCATTCAATCTTTGCTTTTTGCTTTAACAAGGATTCTTCATCATAAGCAGCTTCATTAAACTCCTTTAACAATATTATTTCTTTAGCTCGTAGTTCCTCATTAGTAGGGTCAATATCGATAGCACTTTGAACTTCATCCAGGTTACGACGACATTTGATGACCCGAGAGTGAATGTTAACCTTAGAATACAAGAGCTTACACAAAGGAGACTTCAAAAACTTAAGTTTTTTTACAACCTGAAACATGTTATGACCAGCAACCGGTTGGCTCCAAATGGTGGCGACAGTTTCCTTGAAACCCTCCTTTTCAGCTAAGAAATTTACAAATTTGAACGGCTTGGGTCGATCTCTAGAGACCGATGGAAGTTTCAAAAGGCAGGGTGAATGATCGGAGATCCTGTATGGCAAAAAGATAGCATGGGAGGCCGGAAAACAGGAAGTAAAACCCACATTACACAACACTCTATCAATCTTTTTAAGTAATCCCACGCCTTTTTTTGGTTTTTGGGTCCAGGTGTAATGAAGTCCACTACTGTTAACATCAAAGACGTCGATTTTCTCAAGGCATTCTTTAAATTCCCGCATACCAATGTTGATGGTCGAAGACCCAAAGGTATTATCCTCCAAAAACAAAGACGAGTTAAAGTCACCTAGTAGAGCCCACGGCCTATCATGAACAAATTGATGATGCATTTCAAGGTCTCGCCATAGCTGTCTACGTGTCTTATAATAGTTGGCAGCATAAACAAAAGAGCAGAAAAATGATTTTTTATCAGCTTTGAACATAACCTGCACATGAACAACTTGGTCAGTTTGAGAGAGGGGCATAACATCAACCTCATCTCTGTTCCAGCCAACAATAATCCTCGTTCCTTTGTCACAAGCATTCCCATTAGATATCCAATCCCAAGACTTACACACTTTCTTGCAAACATTATGAACTTTCGACACATCCATATGAGATTCTAAGATAGCACATAAATTGAGATGATTTTCTTTTACCATGTATCGAACCTCTTGTTGTTTCAGGGGTCAGTTCAAACCCCTTACATTTCAAGAAGCTAGATGTGATAACTCGTAATTAATTAACATCGAGTTAGTCTTAATCTCAATTAGACAGTCATTAGACGTGGAAATTATTAGACTTTTGGACTTTTGACTTAGTCAAATTAGACGTATCTTGATGACGTAGACTATTAGCTATTTAGACGAATGCCGAGTCTTAAAAATAACTTTAAATAGATATTTAAAGGTTATGTCTTGTACAAAATAATTAGACGGTCTAGACTTAATGTTTCAAAGTTGACTTTGACGAAATATTATTGACTCGTCTTAATTTAAATAACACGAAGGAAAATACCTTTACTTTAAATTTTAACCTTTTAGTCAAACGGTATTTAATCGTAAGCATTTTACCGAATAAAGGGTACCAAAATATCAATATTTGGCCACATAGGCCGGTTCTACAGTGTGTGGAGGGAAAAGAAACAACAAAACAGCCCCTCCCCCCTTTTCTTTGATCTGTCGACACACACACATAGAAACACACACACAAAAACCTCTTGAATCTCAAATTCAGTTTTGGCAAGGAAATCAAAGGAGAAATCAAAGGAAGTAATCACTTTGCAATAATACTTAGGGTTTTATCATCATCACCATTTTCTTCTTTTTCTCAAGAACATCAAATATTGGTAAGTAAACTTTTCCTTCAAACTTTTGATTTGTCTAAATTTATCTTGTGGGTTAATTTCAGTTATGATGTATTGATTAAATAGACTTGGAACATAATATGAATTGAGGGTTTTGTTGTATAAATGAATTTATTTAGAAATTAGGTTTTGGAAATCAAAAGTGTTGGATTTGTGAAATGGTAAGCGAAATGGATTGTTTCCAGGTTATGGAACCTGTTGTCACTTGTTGAAATGAAAAGAATTGAAATAGAAATGTTTTGGTTTGGCGAAAATGGTCAAAAACCAGGTTTTCACTCGTTCAGGTCAAATATCGCGCCGCGAGCCTTCAGGGTCGCGCCGCGATATAGTGTAAATCTTGAATCGTGCCGCGATGGTCCAGGATCGCGCCGCGAGTTTTTGGTCTGTTTAACATTTTCAGTTTTCGATAACTCGAACGTTTGAACTTGGTGAATATCGAATGGTACTTTAGGTTACCTTATGATGACAATGTCATTGATATTACCAACTAAAGTTAAATAAAATGAAAGTTTAAATCACATTCCCGGTTATGGCATTCTAGGGTCTATAGCTAAGTAGTTCTACATAGGATACTTGTCGTCGTGAGATTTGATCCTCACCATTGGTACTCATATCCTAGGTTTTGGATAGACGTGGAGACTAGACTTGCTCATTCTCAAGTTTGCTCGCCCTTTTAGCTCTTTGATTGCTAAGGTGAGTTTATGGCGCCCTTTTTCCTTTTACTTTGGGCCTGAAAAGCATGTACTGTATACACAACTACTTTATAAAGGATTTGTCTTTGTCTATGCCATGAGATTTGGTAAATTAAATCATTTGTCTTATGTCTTGCCATGTTGACGGCTGTCTGAAAATGTGTATACATGTGTTATGGAATATTGAACTAAATGACTTTGACTTGCCATGTTGTCGGCTGACTAAATTGTTCTTTGTGTTTGACGAACTAAAATGTTGCCCCTATGTAGTTATTACCATTATGAGATCCTAATGGTTGTCTTGTCAGTTTTTGTGTCTGACTGTCTTGGTTCTGGTCCGCACCCCATTATAGACGGGAGACCTGTGCGAGGTATACTGGTCCGTACCCCATTATAGACGGGAGACCTATGCGAGGGAAATTAGTCTTATTGTAGGACCTTGCTCCTGACTGTCTTGTCTTAATAACTACATGTCATTGTGTGCTCCCAATGACGACTGGTCTTTTAGTCAAACACACTGTAAACTCACCAACTATTTCGATAGTTGATCCTCTCAAATTTCATGCTTTTCAGGTGACCAACAGTAAGTCTTGGAATCGTATTTGGCATTATAGGGCCATTCTTTTGACATTGGACGTACAATTAGCATCAGACATTTGAGGACTCTCATGTTATTAGCTATAATTGTATTAGACTGTCCAATTTATTGAACTCGTATTCAGTGGGCCCAGTTCCAAATGAGGATGACTTGTATCCGTATTTTGGGGTCCACATTTGAACGATTGTACTTGTATTGAACATGTATTGGCTTTAATAGATGTAATCTCTATTTACCTTCTGATTAGTACGCAATTATTTGTTAACCCTGTATTTCCACTACAACGAGGTGTGACAAAAATTGGTATCAGAGACAAGGTTATAGTTAATACAGAGTTTTTCCGCTGGAAAAACTCAATCTATAGCCATTTTCGTTTCAAAAGGAAATCTAAGTCTACTAAGGTTTAGGATACTTATATCAAGAGTTATATTATTTGTCTATAATTAGACCTAGCCTGATCAACTACGTCCCGATTATGTAAAATAATATAAGACTCGAAATAAATATCTTAGACTTTGTATATACGTTATAGTTTGGATTATACTCACAACATACTGTAGATGTGGTGGGAAGGCTGCGGGTGACCCTATATATAAGCATTGAAGGTATATTGTTAATAGAAACCCAAATCGTATGTGTATACATGGGACTTATATACGTGATAGTTTGGATTATATTAACAATATACTGTAAATGTGGTGGGAAGGCTGCGGGTGACCCTATATATAAGCATTGAAGGTATATTGTTAATAGAAACCCAAATCGTATGTGTATACATGGGACTTATATACGTGATAGTTTGGATTATATTAACAATATACTGTAAATGTGGTGGGAAGGCTGCGGGTGACCCTATATATAAGCATTGAAGGTATATTGTTAATAGAAACCCAAATCGTATGTGTATAGTCTAGACGAAGATTTCTTTGAAAAATTCATATGTTGCGTACTGTCACATCCATTTGACTTGTACTGTCTCATCCATTAGACTTATATGGATTTTTTGACTATCCTTTCAGACTTGTCATGTCGGACGGAGCTAGCTCTTATGCTGTTGTTCCTGTACTCCTCAAGTTCCAGTTGTAGCAAACTCCATTCCTCGTGTTCCCCACTCTTCTGAAGAGGAACAATTTGAGGCTTCGGGCAATGAGTCTCGCCCCATTAACCTGGTGTCAACATCCAGTGAATCTGGAAATGAACATGTATCTATTTATGTTCAACCATCTCTGTCACCGGTAGCTCCATATCAGAGGAGGACTACCGAGGGAACTCGTCTGCCTTATGCTCCTCGAGACCCTAATGCTCCTGGTCCTTCTGCACCGGTTCAGGACAACCGTGTGTTTGGTCCCTCTTTTCTTCTGGGCGATCCGTATGCTGCGGGTCCCTCCAGAGTGCCTGTTTACAATCCCAATGCTGCTGAAGTGATGCCAGTTGCAGATGCAACTGATAGGTCGGAATATTATCTCCGACAAATGTCAAGGATGAACAACTCTCTCATCCGTACTAGGGAAGCTATTGAGAATCAAGCCCACGCGTTGACTGAAGCTTATCTTCATGCTTCTGATGCTATGACTGTTGCTAAGGGGGGGAAGGAGACTGTTAGAACGTTGGTCTGAATGTTGTTGGTTTTGTTGACCTTGGTTGTGGCTTTGCTAGTTGTTGTTCTTTTCAAGATGTAATCTTGTAGTAGTTATGTATTGTAAGCCTAGAACTTATAACAACTCGTACTTTTGTACTTTGAGTTGTAGTCTATCTGTTGTGGATGTAGTTCCCACATGTTTTGAATCGTACCTGTTAGACTATGTAAATTTTGGACCTCAATGAAATACGATCGTCTTTTTGGCTTACATACTTGTTCAAAACTATGTCAATTGCTTATTCTTAACGCTAGAAAATATGATGTTCCATATTTCTTGTCTTGTCTAGTACATGAATTCATACAATTTTATAATTTATGATTTGCATGGTACTGTCATCTGTCTCGCAAAGCTACTTTCCGATTTACCTTTTAGGGAAATCTCTAAATGACATTTTTGTTCATGTCATAGACTTATGGCTTCCAAGACGCGAAGCAAAATCCAGAAAAAGGCTCCAAGTAAGAAAACTGCTCAAAAGAGGGTTACTCGATCAACTCCTAAACCCAATGAAGCTGAACAGGAAGAACCTGTGATCCAGCAAAGACCAGAAACTGCTGCTGCAAATGTGAACACTGGTCCTGGATCTACCCCACATGCTGGCGGGGAAAATAATATGGCGGCATTTGTGACACAACAACTGTTGGCCGCTATGCCTACTTTAGTCGCTCAGATCACTGCAAGCATGAACGCCAATAATAATCATCATGCTGACAATAGTAACAACGTTGAACCTACTGCTGAACAAGTTATTCCTCGAGTTCATCTGCACGGGAGTGACTTTAAGACCTTCACTTATTGTAAGCCAAAGGAGTTCCATGGCACCGAAGGTCCTGTCGGACTAATCAATTGGCTAGAAAGCATAGAGGCGGTGCTTCATATCAGCCGTTGTGCCGAAGAGCACAAAGTAGAATATACTGCCTCTCAATTTCAAAAGCACACCTTATCATGGTGGAACGAGCAGATAAGGACTCGTGGTCGAGAGCCAGCTAATAGTATACCTTGGTTGAACTTTAAAAGGATGTTGATGGAAAAGTACTGCCCTCGGGAGGAAGTACAGAAATGGAAGGTGAATTCTGGAATCATAGTATGATTGGACTAGACAACGAGAAATACACAACTCGTTTTCATGAGTTGGCAAGATTAGTCCCTCGTATGGTAGATACGGAGGAGAAATTGATCGAAAGATACTGTTATGGATTGTCACCTGATGTCCGAAGGTTGGTAGCCGCTTTTAATCCTTTGACTCTTTAAGCGGCAGTTAGTGCAACCAACCGGATGGTGATAGACTTGAAAAGAACCACTGGTTCTTCTGTTGGAAATGAGGTTGTCAAGAGAAGAAATGATTATGCCTCTAGTAGTGTATTTGGCGACGGTGGAAATGGCAAGAGGTTTAGGACTGCCAGAAACTTTGCTGTGGTTGCTCAAGACGTCAAGAGGAACACTGGCATAGACCCCAAGTGTAATAGGTGTAACCTCCATCATAAGGGAAATTGTCCTACTTGTCACCGCTGTAAAAAGACGGGACATTCGATAAAATACTGTAAGGAGAAGGCACCCAATCAATGCTACGAGTGTGGGAGCGAAACCCATGCGACCCGCTTGTCTACGACTCAATCTAAACCCGAACAACAATGCTATGGTTCCTGTGAGGAACAATGCGGGGAACAATCAAGCTAGGAATCAAGGAGGACAAGGCAGAGGTCGAGTTTTTGCTTTGGATGCTGCCGATGCACGACGTGATCCCAACATTGTGATAGGTATATTCATACTCAATAATCATTATGTCTTTGTGTAATTCGACTCTGGTGCTATGACTTTGTCTCCCACTTGAAACTCAAGTGGTTTCCTCCTACGGTCGGCATAACTATTTTGGCGATCTTGAGCCGCCTTCAGCTGTGCCCTAATTTCAACAATTTGATCAGTAGTCTTCTGAACTAGTCTATATTTGTACAAACGACGTTCTCCAACATCAAGCCAACAGATAGGAGATCTACATTTCCGTCCATACAAAGCCTCATAAGGAGCACATTTGATGCTAGTGTGATAGCTGTTATCATATGAAAATTCAGCTAACGGCAAAAAGGTATCCCAACTACCTTTGAAGTCAATGACACATCCCCGAAGCATGTCTTCCAAAGTCTGAATGGTACGCTCACTTTGCCCATCTGTTTGGGGATGGTAAGCCGTACTCAAATTCAACTGAGTGCCTAAGGCGTCTTGAAAATATCTCCATGATTGTGAAGTGAAACGACCATCACGATCAGAGATAATAGACACAGGAACACCATGAAGTGACACGATCTTCTCAATATATAATTGAGACAATTTCCTTATCTTCCAATTCTCCCGTATTGGAATGAAATGAGCAGACTTCGTTAATCGATCGACAATGACCCAAATAGTATCGTATCCTTTCAGGGTTCGAGGCAATTTAGTAATAAATTCCATAGTAATCTGTTCCCATTTCCAGTCAGGAATTTGGGGTTGTTGGAGCAGCCCAGAAGGCTTTTGGTGCTCTGCCTTGACCATTGAACAATTTAGACACTTTGAGACATAAGTGGCGATATCTCTTTTCATACCAGGCCACCAATAAAAGTCCTTTAGTCCATGGTACATTTTGTCAGCACCAGGATGGATTGAATACTTAGATCGATGACTCTCGTTCATTAAGAGTTCTCTAAGTCCATTGTACTTGGGAATCCACACTCTGCCCTTGACATGTCGGATCCCATCGCCATCCAATTCAAATAAACGTTCAGCATTCCACAATGCTTCTTTCTCGATACGCCCTGGCTGTAGGGCATCATTTTGATCGTCCAGAACTCTATCCCTTAATGATGAGCCAAGATAAGAACTTGCTCTTTTTATGACAGATAGGGAAATTCTATCTTTTCGACTTAGCGCGTCAGCAACAACATTTGCTTTACCGGGATGATATTTGAGTTCACAGTCGTAGTCACTAAGTAATTCTACCCATCGGCGTTATCTCATATTTAGCATTTTCTGATCGAAGATATGCTGAAGACTTTTGTGATCCGTGAATACAGTACACTTGGTACCATACAAGTAATGTCTCCAAATTTTTAATGCAAAGATAACCGCTCCGAGTTCAAGATCGTGGGTTGTATAGTTCTTTTCGTGGATTTTGAGCTGTCTAGAAGCGTAAGCAATGACCTTACCTTCCTGCATAAGTACACATCCCATGCCTTGATGTGAGGCGTCACAGTATACCACGAAATTTTCAATGCCATTTGGTAATGCTAGAATAGGAGCATTACATAGTCTGTCTTTTAATGTCTGGAATGCCTTTTCTTGGGCATCCTGCCAAATAAATTCCTTAGTCTTCTGAGTTAACAAAGTCAAAGGTTGAGCAACCTTAGAGAAATTCTCAATGAATCTCCTGTAATAGCCAGCCAGTCCAAGAAATTGACGGATTTCTGTCGGAGTCTTAGGGGCTTCCCACTTCTTTATTGCCTCGACCTTAGATGGATCTACATGGATTCCATCCGCATTCACTACATGACCCAAGAAGTGTACTTCCCTAATCCAGAATTCACATTTTGAGAACTTTGCGTACAGTTCTTGATCCTTGAGCAGTTGTAAAATGGTTCTCAGATGACCTTCATGTTCGTCTTTAGTTCTTGAGTAAATCAGTATGTCATCAATGAATACAATGACAAACTTGTCGAGATACGGTCGACATACTCGATTCATTAAGTCCATAAACACAGCAGGTGCATTGGTTAAACCAAAAGGCATAACCAAAAACTCATAATGTCCATATCGAGTTCTGAAGGCTGTTTTAGGAATGTCCGTCTCTCTGACTCTGAGTTGATGATACCCAGATCTGAGATCAATCTTGGAAAAGTGTGATGCACCTTCCAGTTGGTCAAACAAGTCGTCAATACGAGGTAAAGGGTACCTGTTCTTGACAGTCAACTTGTTCAATTCTCTATAGTCAATACACATGCGCATAGAGCCGTCTTTCTTCTTGACGAATAGGATTGGAGCTCCCCACGGTGATGAACTTGGACGAATCAGTCCTTTAGCTAACAACTCTTGAAGTTGTTCGGACAATTCTTGCATTTCTGACGGCGCAAGGCGATAGGGTGCCTTGGCCATAGGTGCAGCTCCAGGGACCAAGTCTATTCCAAACTCGACTGGTCTATGAGGTGGAAGTCCCGTCAAATTTTCGGGAAACACCTCCGGAAAATCTTTAACAACTGGAATATCTTGAATGCCTTTACCCTCTGGTTTCCTTTCAACCACTAGTGCCAAGAAAGCAGGGTATTCTTTTTGTAAATATCTATTCGCTTTTATCGCCGACACTAAAATCAATTCCTTCCCTGACTTGTCTCCTTGCACTATCAATGTTTCGTCATTTGGAAGAGGTATTCTTACAACTTTCTCGTAACAACCAATATCAGCGTGAACTCTAGACAACCAGTCCATACCAACGATCACATCAAAACTTCCTAGTTCTATGGGAATAAGATCAATTTTAAAGGTTTTACCGGACAATGTCAAACTGCAATCTACTAAATGGTCTCTAGCAACATACTTTTGACCGTTTGCATATTCGACAATATAAGTTTCTTTCATGGGGATAGCTACTATATTAAATCGAGACTTGAATTCTAAGGATATGAAGCACTGCACGTTTTGGCGTGAGAGGGAAACTTAGTCCTCGTTATATCGGACCATTTGAGGTTGTTCAAAGAATTGGTTCTGTGGCTTATAAGCTCGATTTCCCCAAGAGCTAGAACACGTTCATCACACGTTTCATGTTTCGAATCTTAAGAAATGTCTAACTGATGAAACATTAGTCGTACCTGTCGAAGAGCTGCAAGTGAACGACTCTCTTCAATTCGTCGAGGAACCTGTTGAAATTCTAGACCAACAGCTCAAACAACTTAGACGAAGTCGTATCAAATTGGTCGAAGTTCGTTGGAACACAAGACACGGACCCGACTCGACTTGGGAACGTGAAGACTATATGAGGGATAACTATCCTCATCTTTTTACTGAGCAAGACTTGATTTCGGGACAAAATCCTTAGAAGTCGGGGATGCTGTGACAACCCCCCCCCCCCCCCCCCCCCCCCCCCCCCCCCCCCCCCCCCCCCCCCCCCCCCCCCCCCCCCCCCCCCCCCCCCCCCCCCCCCCCCCCCCCCCCCCCCCCCCCCCCCCCCCCCCCCCCCCCCCCCCCCCCCCCCCCCCCCCCCCCCCCCCCCCCCCCCCCCCCCCCCCCCCCCCCCCCCCCCCCCCCCCCCCCCCCCCCCCCCCCCCCCCCCCCCCCCCCCCCCCCCCCCCCCCCCCCCCCCCCCCCCCCCCCCCCCCCCCCCCCCCCCCCCCCCCCCCCCCCCCCCCCCCCCCCCCCCCCCCCCCCCCCCCCCCCCCCCCCCCCCCCCCCCCCCCCCCCCCCCCCCCCCCCCCCCCCCCCCCCCCCCCCCCCCCCCCCCCCCCCCCCCCCCCCCCCCCCCCCCCCCCCCCCCCCCCCCCCCCCCCCCCCCCCCCCCCCCCCCCCCCCCCCCCCCCCCCCCCCCCCCCCCCCCCCCCCCCCCCCCCCCCCCCCCCCCCCCCCCCCCCCCCCCCCCCCCCCCCCCCCCCCCCCCCCCCCCCCCCCCCCCCCCCCCCCCCCCCCCCCCCCCCCCCCCCCCCCCCCCCCCCCCCCCCCCCCCCCCCCCCCCCCCCCCCCCCCCCCCCCCCCCCCCCCCCCCCCCCCCCCCCCCCCCCCCCCCCCCCCCCCCCCCCCCCCCCCCCCCCCCCCCCCCCCCCCCCCCCCCCCCCCCCCCCCCCCCCCCCCCCCCCCCCCCCCCCCCCCCCCCCCCCCCCCCCCCCCCCCCCCCCCCCCCCCCCCCCCCCCCCCCCCCCCCCCCCCCCCCCCCCCCCCCCCCCCCCCCCCCCCCCCCCCCCCCCCCCCCCCCCCCCCCCCCCCCCCCCCCCCCCCCCCCCCCCCCCCCCCCCCCCCCCCCCCCCCCCCCCCCCCCCCCCCCCCCCCCCCCCCCCCCCCCCCCCCCCCCCCCCCCCCCCCCCCCCCCCCCCCCCCCCCCCCCCCCCCCCCCCCCCCCCCCCCCCCCCCCCCCCCCCCCCCCCCCCCCCCCCCCCCCCCCCCCCCCCCCCCCCCCCCCCCCCCCCCCCCCCCCCCCCCCCCCCCCCCCCCCCCCCCCCCCCCCCCCCCCCCCCCCCCCCCCCCCCCCCCCCCCCCCCCCCCCCCCCCCCCCCCCCCCCCCCCCCCCCCCCCCCCCCCCCCCCCCCCCCCCCCCCCCCCCCCCCCCCCCCCCCCCCCCCCCCCCCCCCCCCCCCCCCCCCCCCCCCCCCCCCCCCCCCCCCCCCCCCCCCCCCCCCCCCCCCCCCCCCCCCCCCCCCCCCCCCCCCCCCCCCCCCCCCCCCCCCCCCCCCCCCCCCCCCCCCCCCCCCCCCCCCCCCCCCCCCCCCCCCCCCCCCCCCCCCCCCCCCCCCCCCCCCCCCCCCCCCCCCCCCCCCCCCCCCCCCCCCCCCCCCCCCTTTTCTTTGATCTGTCGACACACACACATAGAAACACACACACAAAAACCTCTTGAATCTCAAATTCAGTTTTGGCAAGGAAATCAAAGGAGAAATCAAAGGAAGTAATCACTTTGCAATAATAATTAGGGTTTTATCATCATCATCATCACCATTTTCTTCTTTTTCTCAAGAACATCAAATATTGGTAAGTAAACTTTTCCTTCAAACTTTTGATTTGTCTAAATTTATCTTGTGGGTTAATTTCAGTTATGATGTATTGATTAAATAGACTTGGAACATAATATGAATTGAGGGTTTTGTTGTATAAATGAATTTATTTAGAAATTAGGTTTTGGAAATCAAAAGTGTTGGATTTGTGAAATGGTAAGCGAAATGGATTGTTTCCAGGTTATGGAACCTGTTGTCACTTGTTGAAATGAAAAGAATTGAAATAGAAATGTTTTGGTTTGGCGAAAATGGTCAAAAACCAGGTTTTCACTCGTTCAGGTCAAATATCGCGCCGCGAGCCTTCAGGGTCGCGCCGCGATATAGTGTAAATCTTGAATCGCGCCGCGATGGTCCAGGATCGCGCCGCGAGTTTTTGGTCTGTTTAACATTTTCAGTTTTCGATAACTCGAACGTTTGAACTTGGTGAATATCGAATGGTACTTTAGGCTACCTTATAATGACAATGTCATTGATATTACCAACTGATGTGACCAATTTATATAGATCGCCCACATCATTATTGGCCTTTTTTGTATGTGTTTTGAGTCGATTTTGTATGCATTTGGCGCGTTTATAGTGTTTGTTAGTGCTTTCAGGTTCTTAGCAGGTTGCGCGTCCATTTGGTACATTTTCTGACAATTTTTGGCCAAGAAGTTGACCCGAGTGTTCGATTGATGTTGATAAAGAAGAACCATAGATTCCAGCAGGATTTAACTGCGCCGCAGTGGGAAGACTTATGCCCCACTGCGCCGCAGTCATTGGGTGCCAAGGCCAAAGCGTTCCAGTGATTTAACACTGCGCCGCAGTAGGAGTGCGTGTGTCCCACTGCGCCGCAGTCAAGGTCGAGAAAAAAGATATGCTTTTCAGAGATTTAATACTGCGCCGCAGTGGGAGTGCACTAGCCCCACTACGCCGCAGTTACTAGAGAACAAAGTTTCCAAGGGTATTCCACTGCACCGCAGTGGGGGTGCACCTTGCCCACTGCGCCGCAGTCAGCTGCACGGGGAATCAGGGTTCAGCTTCTTTTGCATCAGATTTGAAGGGGGTATAAATAGAAAACATAACCCTATTTCCCAACTTATCAAGCTTTCTTTCTAGGAGCTGTTCTAGGCGAATTCTTCGAAGGATCATCTCAGTTTTCATCAATTGATTCATTGAAGATTCAAGAACACCCATCTAGATCGTATCTACTTATCCGTCTTTGCAATTTCTATTCAAACAATTTGGTACAATATGTTCTATTTCTATTTCGTTTGTTATTTTCTATTTAGCATGAGTGGCTAGATTTATAATCATCCACTTTGATGAAACTTGACGAATGATATGATTGCAATATTTTAATTTAAGAGTTGATTCAATTATCGTTGTGTCGTGATCTTTATCAATTAATTCCTAGTGATTTATTCTTTTGATGTTGATGGTTTATGTGTTCATCGTTAGTGGTACTAGGTGAATATGTTTATCATTTCAATTCGATTGTCTATGGTCGTTTGTCACCGGTTCATGATATGACGGTGAATGTCAAATCTATAATAGGAATTAATCGGTAAACGTGTTTAGAAACGGTTGGTGGTACCACGTTTTTATTCACATAGGCATAATTGGTAATTGGATAATCAAACAAACTAATTGTTGGGGAGATTTTCTAGGCATTGGTGGTACCGGCTTGGGTAATTAAACTAGCAACTTAGGTGTTTGGGTTATTTGTGAGCGGTTGGTGGTACCACGCGAGCATTTTATCCTTTCACGATTATCTTGTCAACTCTAAAGAATTTGATCTTTAACATGTGCAATCATAACTGAAGTCAAGTGGATTCGAAGTGGATGATCTTTATTTATATTGTCTGAACTTTCTTTACTTTTAAATTGTCTTGTCGTTTAAATTTCTTTAAACTCAAATTGTCAAAGTGAGGTTGCAATTCGGCTACGGTTCCATCCTGTTTCCAAAACTGCTTTAGCATACAATTATTTCAAAACCAATCCCCGTGAACGAATTCGGACTTACCTTTGAGCTATACTATATACGAACGGGTCTACTGCCCACTAGTGTGTAGTAGTCAGTTTTAGGGTAATTCTTGTTTATAAATTTTAAACTCGATTTCACACATCAAGTTTTTGGCGCCGCTGCCGGGCATTGTGTGCCGATTTAGTTGTTAATTTAGTGGTTTGATCCTTCCTCACGCGTGAGGAAGTTACTTGTTTTATTAGTTCAGTTTTCTTTTCTTATCACAGGTGCATTTGACGTGTTTGTGTTAGTTGTGTGTTTGCAGGCATATTTCTTTAGTTGATGAACTTGCGTTCTTTGGGTCTCCCTTTGAATTTTCCTTTGTCTACTCCTAGAAGACCAAGAGGGCGTCGGTTTAACTTCACTGAACCTACAACACCAATACCTACACCATTTTCACCTATAGCTAAACCCACTCCTGATTCGGACGAGGAAGGTTCTTTTTAGACGAATTTTTCAATTTAGAAGTTAAGCAAGAAGAGATGGGTGACGAACAACCAAGGGGTCCAAATGACACTCGCTATGGCGAGAGGGTTCGAACTATCCCAACTGGTCGTGGTTCTGTCATTAGACCTCCGGCTATTGATCACATTTTCGCTTTGAAAGGAAACCATCTTAAGAGCATAGAAGAGCATCAATTTGATGGAAAAAGAAAATGGGATCCTTACCAACACTTGGATAGGTTTAAAAAGTTGGCTCGGCTTTATCAATATGGGCAAAATCAAATGAATGCCGTGAAACTTGAGACATTTCCCATGTCAATCACCGGAGAAGCACTTGATTGGTTCAATGATCTTCCGGAAAATTCAATCACTACTTGGAACCAACTTAAAGAAGCTTTCATTGGTGAGTTTTATTCACTGAGAACTCAAAGAAGGTTGGAAAATATGATTAGATCTTTTGAACAAGATGATGGGGAAAATGTTGTTGATGCTTGGGTTCGTTTCAAGGAAATGTTGAGAAATTGTCCAGGTCACGATTTGACTAGGGAAAAATATGTGGAGCTTTTCTTTGATGGGTTAGATAAGAAGTCCAAACGCGAATTGGGATATGCTTTCGGGGGTAGTTTCAATAACATTACACCCAATGAAGGTTATCAAATCTTGGAAGATATGGCAAAGGATAGCTCAACTTTGGATGATGAAAGGTTCTTGAAGAATGAAAGAAAGATGAAGAGAGGTACTAACCAAGGGAGAGTTGCTAAGGTTGAAGCTAGCAATGACCCAGGGGTTATTGGAGAGATTAGGGCGCTATCTGAGCGCATGGAAAAGGGGTTTGCTACTCAAGAGAATAGGTTTGGAGCAATTGAGAGGGATGTTAAGGTAGTCGCCGATGGGTGTGATCATTGTGGTGATATGCACTATTCTGATGAGTGTCCAAATCGGGCACCCGAAGATGTGAACTATGTTCAGAATCAACCCCAAGGGAATTTCTACCACAACACCGGTTTCCAGAACCGACCTTCAGGTAATACTTCTTATAACTCTTCTTTTCAGACTAATAATTCTAGTTTTTCAGGTAACAGGTGGCAAAGAGATAATTATCAGAATCAGCCACAACAGCAGACTCAGCAAGGACAAGGATCAGGTTCTTCTTCTTCTAATGCCGATCCTAATGCCGAGTTAAGGGAGATGATGAAGCAGTTGGCTAGTAATCAAGTTGAAACAAATACTAGCATTCAAATGATCAGGGAAGATACTAAGACTTTGAGTGAGAGGTTGGATCAGTTAAGTGGGAAGGTGGAGATCAACATGAAAAACCAGGGAGTTAATTTCAATGATCTCGAAAGTAGGATGGCAGCTCTTGCTAGGCCCACGAGGACTCTTCCTAGCAACACGCAGCAGAATCCTAGGCCTCAGTTTAGCCAGGAACTGAAATACACTCCACCTCCAGTCCGTAATGAGCAAGCCAAAGCCATCACCACTCGTACTGGTAGGTCTTATGACTCACCTCCTATGCCTAATGTTGTTGTTTCAGATGTGCAGGATAAGGGGAGTGATGATGAGGTTGATGAAGAGATAGAGATGGAAGAAGAGTCGACCGTGAAGACTCCGGTCACTCCACCAAAACCGGCTGTGGTTCCAGAGGTTAAAGCATACAAGCCAAAGATACCATTTCCACAGAGGTTCAGGAAAGCAAAGCTAAAGGAGCAATATAATAAGTTTGTGGAGATGATTACAAATGTTCACATTAATGTGCCTTTAGTTGATCTTATTCAGGGGATGCCCCATTATGCCAAGTTCATTAAGGAGCTTGTGACAGACAAAGGGAAGATGGACGAGGCAAAGGCTACTTTTCTCAATGTCGAGTGTTCTGCTATCTTGCAGAACCGCAT
>CM067167.1:20410030-20430030 GCA_034093135.1 Erigeron breviscapus
AAGATATATATATATATATATATATATATATATATATATATATATATATATATATATATATATATATATATATATATATATATATATATATATATATATATATATATATATATATATATATATATATATATATATATATATATATATATATATATATATATATATATATATATATATATATATATATATATATATATATATATATATATATATATATATATATATATATATATATATATATATATATATATATATATATATATATATATATATATATATATATATATATATATATATATATATATATATATATATATATATATATATATATATATATATATATATATATATATATATATATATATATATATATATATATATATATATATATATATATATATATATATATATATATATATATATATATATATATATATATATATATATATATATATATATATATATATATATATATATATATATATATATATATATATATATATATATATATATATATATATATATATATATATATATATATATATATATATATATATATATATATATATATATATATATATATATATATATATATATATATATATATATATATATATATATATATATATATATATATATATATATATATATATATATATATATATATATATATATATATATATATATATATATATATATATATATATATATATATATATATATATATATATATATATATATATATATATATATATATATATATATATATATATATATATATATATATATATATATATATATATATATATATATATATATATATATATATATATATATATATATATATATATATATATATATATATATATATATATATATATATATATATATATATATATATATATATATATATATATATATATATATATATATATATATATATATATATATATATATATATATATATATATATATATATATATATATATATATATATATATATATATATATATATATATATATATATATATATATATATATATATATATATATATATATATATATATATATATATATATATATATATATATATATATATATATATATATATATATATATATATATATATATATATATATATATATATATATATATATATATATATATATATATATATATATATATATATATATATATATATATATATATATATATATATATATATATATATATATATATATATATATATATATATATATATATATATATATATCATTCTATATATATATATATATATATATATATATATATTGACTTAATATAATAACAAGAACTAAATAATATATAATATATATATATATGTATAATCAAGTATGTAGTATTGAGACACGTTGTTTTCTTTCTAATGTATTTGATTTATTGATATATAAACAAATACAAGGATTGTTGCGGAACAAAGATAAACACCCAAGTGTAAGTATCTAAAAAATCCCGAAAAACAAGTGATCTAAATAACTTGGAAATACTCGTAAGTTTACTTAGAGTATATCTCACAAGTTGCAATGCTAAAGTTTTTAAGCTCTTTGCAAGTTGTGAGAAGACTTCATATTTATAGACCAAGTTCATGATGACATGGACAAGATCGTATAAAAGTGGTTGTGAGCATTTAAGGAATTAAACTTAATTCCTTACATGCTTGTACTAGGAAGAGTATATAAGTCAGTTGATGTGACTTATAGTACTACGTCCCAAACCTATACTTTTACCTTGTACCTTTTATTAATAGATAAATCTATTAACTGGGTAAAGGTATGTAAAGTAAAAAGTCTTCCTTGTAATCAGTGTAAAGTGTTGTAAATACTTTATACTGAGATGCTTCAGTCTTCGATCTGGTAGAATCACTCTTTGCTCGCTTCTGAGATGATTCTCTTCTTCATACTTCAGTTTTTTGACTTCAGAATGAATGCTTCAGATTTATCTTGATCTGAACTGAAGTGAAGCTTCAGTGAAGTAATTCTGATACGGCTCAGAATTCTGTACAAACATTTTCACTGAACTTCAAGCTATTTCTGAACAAATTATACTTGGTCGATTTCCGACCTAACAGGAATGTTATTGAACAGGTTTGATCCAATTGATGGCAATACCTAGTGGAAGCCAAGTGTGGGGGAGGACCCGTTGGATTTGTTTGATTGTGTGATTGTGTTAGTAGCTCACTATGATGTCATGTGCATATGCTGGCAGTAAGTTCAGCGCAATATTTTTGATTGGCATCTTTATTAACATTGTTTCACATACAGCTCTCGCACCTTCCGTTTTGGGACTAAGTTTGTTTCTCCCGTCAACCAAATTGGACTTCCTTTTTAGGAAGAGCAATTTGTGGTGCGGGGTCGACTTACTTGTTTTGAAACGGAATGTGTCAATGTTCTGGTATGTGCTCTCATTCTTTCTGTCTATTTTGCTTACCCCTATTTACCTTAGTTTTGACCGAATATTGAACATTGAGGGCATTGTCCATCTTAAGTGTGGGGGGAGGTGGCAAATAGGTTTAAGCAACCGGATATATCTCTTTTGTTGTTTTGCCATTGAGATTTAAACCGTTCTTGTGAATGTGTCCCTCTCGTAGGCTTTTGGGTTTTATCCAAGAGTAAGGGTTCTATCTTGAATTCTGAACTATGATGTGCATGTTTGAGATTGGTTGTTTCGATTTGGTAGGATAACGGAAGATGGTATGATTTGAAACTTGTGTTGAGCTTGTCCTTGTGGTAAATTGCTTTTGTCACTTAATTCATAATAACTTAATGAGCAATTTTACTACAAAATTTTTCCTTGGTACAAAATTTAATCGGTGAAATGTGTTCTGAACGGTTATTGGGCTAATCCTTGTGGATTGATAACATTACTTGCATACTCTAAATTCCCAAACACCTAAATGTTGTGAGATTCATCATTCATTTATAGATGTGCTAGGTGTTTACGGTTTTGGTTTGATTGCCTTGTAATTTGTCCCTCTCTTAGGCTCTTGGATTTATTCGGGAGTAAGGGTTCCATTTCGAACTCTGAACTAAGATGTGCGAATTTGAGGTTTATTTATTCCATTTCCGGGTTCATTTCTTTGATATGAGTGTGCCAGTGATGTGTTGAGCTAGAACTTGGCCTGGTGATCGTTACGAGACCGCAGTGAGATCACTTTTGTGATATAAGTACATTGGATGACGAATTGGCATATTAGGTTTGACCCGTATTTTCTTTCTTTCTTTGCACCTTTGCTTTTGTATATTTTTACCTTTACTATATATACACTTTCTTTCCTTCCTTTGTAAACCTTTGTTGCACTCATCTTTAGTGCAAGATACACTTAGACACACTTTTTGAACTTAGCCTTTTCCTTTGTATAAATCCACTTAAATATGTAAACTTTACCTAATTATACCTTACTATACCGATAGTCTAATCTGGGGGGCCATTGATTGTCATTGGTTTGTTTGGATGGTTTGGGAGAGCTTCAATGGGTTATCGGTTGGAATATTCTTGTCTATGAGAATACGTCATTTGGTCAAGTTATTGGGGAATGTCTTGGATTGTTCAAAGGAAGTATATGGTTATAGACATTGGATGACGAATTGGCATATTAGGTTTGACCCGTATTTTCTTTCTTTCTTTTCACCTTTGCTTATGTATATTTTTACCTTAGTATACATACTTTTATACATGTACATACATGTTTTGTGTAGCTGGCTACTCTGGTCAGTGATTTTCCTTTCTTTGTAAACCTTTGTTGCACTAATCTTTAGTGCAAGATACACTTAGACACACTTTTTGAACTTAGCCTTTTCCTTTGTATAAATCCACTTAAATATGTAAACTTTACCTCACCATACCGATAGTCTAATTTTGGGGGGCCATTGATTGTCATTGGTTTGTTTGGATGGTTTGGGAGAGCTTCAATGGGTTATCGGTTGGAATATTCTTGTTTATGAGAATACGTCATTTGGTCAAGTTATTGAGGAATGTCTTGGATTGTTCAAAGGAAGTATATTGTTATAGACATTGTTCATCATTGTAAGAGGGTGCCTACTAGTAGAGTAAAAATGGTTCATGAATAAAAAAAAAAGTGAAGTGAAAAATACAGAAAATATAAAAAAAATAAAAAAATGAAATAAGAAGAAAAAGAAAGAAAGAAAAGAACTTGGGCTACTAGTAGGTACTTCTCATTTTTTTTATATGTCAAAAGAATTGTTGTATCATTTGGTTCGTAAATAGAATGGAAGATTTGGTTGTTCCTAAGTTGTTTGAAGTTGATACACCACAATGGTGTCGGGTTTGCTTGTTACTTTTGAGGTGTGTTCATGGGATAGCATCTTATGGGTTGGTGGCAATCAATGGTAAGGGTTTGATTAGACTATTTTGTACATAACTTATACTTTTGTTACTTCTTATCACTAGCCTAAATTTCCCAAATCCCATTGTAAATACCCTTAGCCTAACTTTACAACCACCTTATATGCCAAATTTTGATGATGTACTTGGTGCTCATGCCATGTCGGTGAAGTTATGATCCTTGTTCAAACCTATGGTAAGATATGCATCACGACCGTGCAATGAGTGATTATTCATATATATTCAACCCAATAGTAAGTTCGTTGGAGTAGGATGATTTTGATAGGCTCGTTTGTTTCACTTTTGCTTAGTCGTGTTATTGTGGCTTGTGGATTGTTCAGATATTGTCAAACATTTCGGATTTTCAGTTAAGATTAAAACTGCTTCACCAAAGTCCTTGTCATCAACATACTTGGTTTGGCATCTTTTTGGAAATTTGTAATGTGTTTATGTAGCTTCGTGCCAAGGAATGCTTTATGTTTAATTTCCAGATTTGCTTGAGGGCAAGCAACGCTCAAGTGTGGGGGGATTTGATGTGACCAATTTATATAGATCGCCCACATCATTATTGGCCTTTTTCGTATGTGTTTTGAGTCGATTTTGTATGCATTTGGCGCGTTTATGGTGTTTGTTAGTGCTTTCAGGTTCTTAGCAGGTTGCGCGTCCATTTGGTACATTTTCTGACAATTTTTGGCCAAGAAGCTGACCCGAGTGTTCGAGTGATGTTGATAAAGAAGAACCATAGATTCCAGCAGGATTTAACTGCGCCGCAGTGGGAAGACTTATTCCCCACTGCGCCGCAGTCATTGGGTGCCAAGGCCAAAGCTTTCCAGTGATTTAACACTGCGGCGCAGTGGGACACGTGCACTCCACTGCGGCGCAATCAAGGTCGAGAAAAAAGATATGCTTTTCAGAGATTTAACACTGCGCCGTAGTGGGAGTGCACTAGCCCCACTGCGCCACAGTTACTAGAGAACAAAGTTTCCAGGGGTATTCCACTGCGCCGCAGTGGGGGTGTACCTTGCCCACTGCGCCGCAGTCAGCTGCACGGGGAATCAGGGTTACAACCTCTTTTGCATCAGATTTGAAGGGGGTATAAATAGAAAACATTATCAAGCTTTCTTTCTAGGAGCTGTTCTAGGCGAATTCTTCGAAGGATCATCTCAGTTTTCATCAATTGATTCATTGAAGATTCAAGAACACCCATCTAGATCGTATCTACTTATCCGTCTTTGCAATTTCTATTCAAACAATTTGGTACAATATGTTCTATTTCTATTTCGTTTGTTATTTTCTATTTAGCATGAGTGGCTAGATTTATAATCATCCACTTTGATGAAACTTGACGAATGATATGATTGCAATATTTTAATTTAAGAGTTGATTCAATTATCGTTGTGTCGTGATCTTTATCAATTAATTCCTAGTGATTTATTCTTTTGATGTTGATGGTTTATGTGTTCATCGTTAGTGGTACTAGGTGAATATGTTTATCATTTCAATTCGATTGTCTATGGTCGTTTGTCACCGGTTCATGGTATGACGGTGAATGTCAAATCTATAATAGGAATTAATCGGTAAACGTGTTTAGAAACGGTTGGTGGTACCACGTTTTCATTCACATAGGCATAATTGGTAATTGGATAATCAAACAAACTAATTGTTGGGGAGATTTTCTAGGCATTGGTGGTACCGGCTTGGGTAATTAAACTAGCAACTTAGGTGTTTGGGTTATTTGTGAGCGGTTGGTGGTACCACGCGAGCATTTTATCCTTTCACGATTATCTTGTCAACTCTAAAGAATTTGATCTTTAACATGTGCAATCATAACTGAAGTCAAGTGGATTCGAAGTGGATGATCTTTATTTATATTGTCTGAACTTTCTTTACTTTTAAATTGTCTTGTCGTTTAAATTTCTTTAAATTCAAATTGTCAAAGTGAGGTAGCAATTCGGCTACGGTTCCATCCTGTTTCCAAAACTGCTTTAGCATACAATTATTTCAAAACCAATCCCCGTGAACGAATTCGGACTTACCTTTGAGCTATACTATATACGAACGGGTCCACTGCCCGCTAGTGTGTAGTAGTCAGTTTTAGGGTAATTCTTGTTTATAAATTTTAAACTCGATTTCACACATCACCAACTAAAGTTAAATATAATGAAAGTTTAAATCACATTCCCGGTTATGGCATTCTAGGGTCTATAGCTAAGTAGTTCTACATAGGATACTTGTCGTCGTGAGATTTGATCCTCACCATTGGTACTCATATCCTAGGTTTTGGATAGACGTGGAGACTAGACTTGCTCATTCTCAAGTTTGCTCGCCCTTTTAGCTCTTTGATCGCTAAGGTGAGTTTATGACGCCCTTTTTCCTTTTACTTTGGGCCTGAAAAGCATGTACTGTATACACAACTACTTTATAAAGGATTTGTCTTTGTCTATGCCATGAGATTTGGTAAATTAAATCATTTGTCTTATGTCTTGCCATGTTGACGGCTGTCTGAAAATGTGTATACATGTGTTATGGAATATTGAACTAAATGACTTTGACTTGCCATGTTGTCGGCTGACTAAATTGTTCTTTGTGTTTGACGAACTAAAATGTTGCCCCTATGTAGTTATTACCATTATGAGATCCTAATGGTTGTCTTGTCAGTTTTTGTGCTTGACTGTCTTGGTTCTGGTCCGCACCCCATTATAGACGGGAGACCTGTGCGAGGGAAATTAGTCTTATTGTCGGACTTTGCTCCCGACTGTCTTGTCTTAATAAGTACATGTCATTGTGTGCTCCCAATGACGACTGGTCTTTTAGTTAAACACACTGTAAACTCACCAACTATTTTGATAGTTGATCCTCTCAAATTTCATGCTTTTCAGGTGACCAACAGTAAGTCTTGGAATCGTATTTGGCATTATAGGGCCATTCTTTTGACATTTGACGTACAATTAGCATCAGACATTTGAGGACTCTCATGTTATTAGCTATAATTGTATTAGACTGTCCAATTTATTGAACTCGTATTCAGTGGGCCAGTTCCAAATGAGGATGACTTGTATCCGTATTTTGGGGTCCACATTTGAACGATTGTACTTGTATTGAACATGTATTGGCATTAATGGATGTAATCTCTATTTACCTTCTGATTAGTACGCAATTATTTGTTAACCCTGTATTTCCGTTACAACGGGGTGTGACACTAGACTACCCGTTAGAACCATCACCAGCAGGAGTGCTTGCCCCGTTTTATTTATTACTGGACGAGTACCCTCGGCCATGAATTCAGAGGTTTCGTTAAATACCTCAATTACTTCATCACCATCAGAATCTATCTTCACGCAGGAATCATTATTAATCCCTTTAATAACTTCTCCATCAGTCCGGTTCTGATCATTCTCGACATCAAGTGCGCCAAAAGAGTTACTCAACTTAACAGGAATGTTTAGGAGATTGTACCTTAGCTTGTGTACTAAAATTTGGAGGTGGAATGTAACACGAGTATATTATTTTATTAATATATATCAAATTAAATCAAATCAAAATAATACACCCAAGAGAAACAACTTCTTGGAACATAAACACGTGTATATTATTGTTTATATCTTCATAGAGTATAGACATACTATATAATATATATTGTATTCCTCTAGTATTTGGTGTAGACGTGAAACTTCGCTGACCAAGAGTTTCCATTATTAAATATGAATGGATATTACATATTATAATGCTTTTCAAAACTGTAATTTGCCTTGGAATCATTGCATGTTATTTGGACTACAAACATTGTATCAGATCTATATATATTCAGATATCTCATCGTGGCTTCCAAGTGGTCAAATTATATTGTTACACGACTTTCAATGCCAACATGACATATGTATTCTAGCTTGTTTGTGGCGGATCTATGTGGTGGCCAATGCTGGTCATGACAACCCCACAATATCTTTAAAACTCAAGATTTCTAGTACTAATTCTATGTATTTGTTGAGTTTTAAGGTAATTGGCAACCCCACAAAATATTCACTTAAAATCTCATGCCTTCAAATAAGCTTGTTAGTATTATGAAAATGGTTTGGCAACCCTAGACTCAAAATCCTGGCTCCGCCACCGTATGCATCTATATGTAAAATTCATTCATATATATACTCCGTAAACAATATCAAATTATATTTAGTATTACGTATGTTCGTATGTGAGTAGTTTTCAATCACGAGAGAAAGCGCCCGCGCGTTGCGGCGGTGAGATGGTGGAGGTGATAGGTCATAGGAGGTGATAAGTCATAGAGTGTGATAGCCAAATGCTTTAGCCGTACGGGCTCCCTCGGATTTAAAAATTCGTCGAAAGTATATCGAATGACATCTCTAATGAAAGAACATGAAATTTTAAAAACACCTATACAATTTTTATAATTTATCGATATACGGTTTTTGAGATAAATTTTTTTGAATAAATTAGAAGAATAAAATGATTTATGGTGGAGAGAGAAAAAATGAGTGGTTGAGATTTGAGGAGAACCACCACCACCACCACCACCACCACCACCACCACCACCACCACCACCACCACCACCACCACCACCACCACCACCACCACCACCACCACCACCACCACCACCACCACCACCACCACCACCACCACCACCACCACCACCACCACCACCACCACCACCACCACCACCACCACCACCACCACCACCACCACCACCACCACCACCACCACCACCACCACCACCACCACCACCACCACCACCACCACCACCACCACCACCACCACCACCACCACCACCACCACCACCACCACCACCACCACCACCACCACCACCACCACCACCACCACCACCACCACCACCACCACCACCACCACCACCACCACCACCACCACCACCACCACCACCACCACCACCACCACCACCACCACCACCACCACCACCACCACCACCACCACCACCACCACCACCACCACCACCACCACCACCACCACCACCACCACCACCACCACCACCACCACCACCACCACCACCACCACCACCACCACCACCACCACCACCACCACCACCACCACCACCACCACCACCACCACCACCACCACCACCACCACCACCACCACCACCACCACCACCACCACCACCACCACCACCACCACCACCACCACCACCACCACCACCACCACCACCACCACCACCACCACCACCACCACCACCACCACCACCACCACCACCACCACCACCACCACCACCACCACCACCACCACCACCACCACCACCACCACCACCACCACCACCACCACCACCACCACCACCACCACCACCACCACCACCACCACCACCACCACCACCACCACCACCACCACCACCACCACCACCACCACCACCACCACCACCACCACCACCACCACCACCACCACCACCACCACCACCACCACCACCACCACCACCACCACCACCACCACCACCACCACCACCACCACCACCACCACCACCACCACCACCACCACCACCACCACCACCACCACCACCACCACCACCACCACCACCACCACCACCACCACCACCACCACCACCACCACCACCACCACCACCACCACCACCACCACCACCACCACCACCACCACCACCACCACCACCACCACCACCACCACCACCACCACCACCACCACCACCACCACCACCACCACCACCACCACCACCACCACCACCACCACCACCACCACCACCACCACCACCACCACCACCACCACCACCACCACCACCACCACCACCACCACCACCACCACCACCACCACCACCACCACCACCACCACCACCACCACCACCACCACCACCACCACCACCACCACCACCACCACCACCACCACCACCACCACCACCACCACCACCACCACCACCACCACCACCACCACCACCACCACCACCACCACCACCACCACCACCACCACCACCACCACCACCACCACCACCACCACCACCACCACCACCACCACCACCACCACCACCACCACCACCACCACCACCACCACCACCACCACACACACAGATCTCACCTCTCTCCCCACTACACCAGCACCACCACCACCACCACCACCACCACCACTACCACCACCGTGCTCAGGTCACCATCGCGTTTCAATCGATATGGTACAGCCATCGTTGCCTCTGTCATCATCATCTCCATCATTCATCATCAATTGATCTTGAAGATGACTTTTTGTTATGTAAATTCGAAATATTCAAATGTAATTAGATAACATGTGATTAGATCTTTCCAACATTTGAATTTGTTAAATTTTATTAGTTATTTAATTGACTTTGTTGTTTGGTATAATATTGCCTACAAGGTGTTTGATGAAATGTCTAAACCAAAGTTTCTTATATATGATTTAGTATCAAATCACATCTGATTGAGTATTGCATATAAGGTGTTTGATGAAATGTCTAAACCAAAGTTTGATAATACCTTTATGATTCTAAATCAAATTTGATTGTGTATAGGTTTATTGATATAAACCCCATTTGCTTGTGTAAATGTATGAATAAAATCAAATTTGATTTTGTATAGTTTTTTGAAGCTGTATGTATACAATCAAATTTGATTGTGTATAGGTTTTTTGATATGGACTTCATTTAGTTTTCTAAATGTATGCAGAAAATCAAATTTGATTTTGTATAGCTTTTTGACACAGTACGTATCAAATATGGGTAAAATCAAATATGATTTCGTATGGGTATTTCACAATGTATGCTTAAAATCATTTTTGATTTTAAATGGGTTTCTTGGTATGTAACTCATTTTGTTTTGTCTCAATGTGCTATACAAAATCATATATGATTTTGTATAGCTTTTCCCCAATGTATGCGTAAAATCATTTTTGATTTTGAATAGTTGATTTTGAATAGATTTTCATACTTTATGAGTAAAATCAAAAATGATTTTGAATAAATTTCTTTTTATGGAAGCCATTTGGTTTGACTCAATGTGTACATTTTCTTGACAATGTATGCGTAAAATCATATATGATTTTCTATAAGTTTTTCACACTGTATGCTTAAAATCATTTTTGATTTTAAATGGGTTTCTTGGAATGTAACTCATTTTGTTTTGTCTCAATGTGCTATACAAAATCATATATGATTTTGAATAAATTTTTCAAAGTGTATTCTTAAAATCAATTTTGTTTTTGAATAAGTTTATTTGTATGGAAGCCTATACAAAATCATATATGATTTCGTATGGGTATTTCACAATGTATGCTTAAAATCATTTTTGATTTTAAATGGGTTTCTTGGCATGTAACTCATTTTGTTTTGTCTCAATGTGCTATACAAAATCATATATGATTTTGTATAGCTTTTCCCCAATGTATGCTTAAAATCATTTTTGATTTTAAATGGGTTTCTTGGTATGTAACTCATTTTGTTTTGTCTCAATGTGCTATAAAAAATCATATATGATTTTGTATAGCTTTTCCCCAATGTATGCGTAAAATCATTTTTGATTTTGAATAGTTGATTTTGTATATGTTTTTCACAATGTATGCGTAAAATCATTTTTGATTTTGAATAGTTCATTATGTATAGGATTTTCACACTGTATGAGTAAAATCAAATTTGATTGTACAAACCAAAGTTACAAAACACAAATCTATAGAATCTATATACAAAATCAAATTTGACTGTACAAAACAAAGTTACAAAACACAAATCTATAGAATGTATATACAAAATCAAATTTGATTTTATATGTTCCTATTTACAATTATACGTAAAATCATATATGATTTTGAATAAATTTTTCAAAGTGTATTCTTAAAATCATTTTTGATTTTAAATAAGTTTATTTGTATGGAAGCCTATACAAAATCATATATGATTTTAAAAGTATGGGTATTTCACGGCTAACCCTACAACTTCAAACCCAAAACTAAAGCTTTATCACGGGGGCCTTCGGCCCGCGCTTTAGTTTAGGGTTTGAAGTCGTAGGGTTAGCCTAACGGCTAACCCTACAACTTCAAACCCTAAACTAAAGCTTAATTGCTAATCAAAATTGATTTCACATGTATAATGTTAAAAATCAATGCAAAATCATTTTTGATTTTATGCATACATTTATTTGTATGGAAGCCTAAAATCATATATGATTTTGTATAGCTTTTTCACACTCTATTCTTAAAATCATTTTTGATTTTATGCATACATTTTAGAAAAGTTGCATTCTAAAACCCTAAAATCTAAACCCTTGGGGGCTAAAAGCTAATCCGAGGGGGAAGTGTGATTACGGGGGCCTGCGGCCCGCGCTTTAGTTTAGGGTTTGAAGTCGTAGGGTTAGCAGGCTAACCCTACGACTTCAAACCCTAAACTAAAGCTTTATCACGGGGGCCTGCGGCCCGCGCTTTAGTTTAGGGTTTGAAGTCGTAGGGTTAGCCGTAATCAAAATTGATTTCACATGTATAATGTTAAAAATCAATGAAAAATCATTTTTGATTTTGAATAAGTTTATTTGTATGGAAGCCTATACAAAATCATATATGATTTTATAATGGGTTTTCAATCTATGCAAAATCATTTTTGATTTTATGCATACATTTTAGAAAAGTTGCATTCTAAAACCCTAAAATCTAAACCCTTGGGGGCTAAAAGCTAATCCGAGGGGGAAGTGTGATTACGGGGGCCTGCGGCCCGCGCTTTAGTTTAGGGTTTGAAGTCGTAGGGTTAGCCTAACGGCTAACCCTACAACTTCAAACCCTAAACTAAAGCCATTTGGTTTGACTTAATGTGCTACACAAAATCATAAATGATTTTGTACATTTTCTTGACAATGTATGCGTAAAATCATATATGATTTTCTATAAGTTTTTCACACTGTATGCGTAAAATCAAAATTGATTTTCTATAATTTTTCACATGTATGCGTAAAATCATATATGATTTTCTATAAGTTTTTCACACTGTATGCGTAAAATCAAAATTTGATTTTAAATAGGTTTATTTGTATAGAACTCATTTGCCTTGTCTCAATTTTATACGTAAAATCATATATGATTTTGAATAAATTTTTCACAGTGTATTCTTAAAATCAATTTTGATTTTGAATAAGTTTATTTGTATGGAAGCCTATACAAAATCATATATGATTTTGAATGGGTTTAATGATACCGAACTCACTTTTTTTGTCTAGATGTATGAATAAAATCATATATGATTTTGTATAGCTTTTTCACACTCTATTCTTAAAATCATTTTTGATTTTAAATGGTTTTCTTTGTATGGAACTCATTTGTTTTGTCTCAATGTGTGCACAAAATCAAATTTGATTTTGTATAGGTTTTTGACACCGTATGCATAAAATCAAATTTGATGTTCCACGAGACTCAAATAACTACAAAAAAGCTTATGCTATGCACAATCAAGTATGATTGGATGTATAATTAGCAAATACGTATATAATCAAATTTGATTTAGTACATACACTTTGGTTTAGACATTTCATCAAACACTTTGTGGGCAAAATTCTTTAAACAACAACAATCAAGGATACAACTTCTTATCATATGAAAAAACAAAAATAATTAAAAATAACTACAAATCATGGATAAAAATGGTTTGATTATCTACTTTTTATATAAAAAACATTAACTACATAAAATCTCACTATAATAATATCTAAAACATCATCATCCATTTGTTGTTGTTGTTAGTGATTTGAGGTGGAGATCCAGACAGGAGGGGGAGCGCGAGATAATGGTGGAAATGGTGGTGGTGGTGGTTACCGTCGCTGGAGTTGATGAGAGAGAGAGAGAGGGAGAGAGTGTGTGTGTGTGTGTGTGTTTCCATTAGGAGGAGGAAAGGGGAAATAGAGTTTTTTTTTATTAAGCAAATTTACATAAATTCCCCTCCGTGTTTTTTTAATTAAGGCATAAGTTTAAATCCTAGCCATTGATTGAGATGATCAAATGGCTAGGATTTGGTCCTTGGGTTTCATGAAAAATTAAGGATTCAAATGAACATGAGTTAAATGCATTTTTGATCCCTGTGGTTTATCAATTTTTGCATCGGCAGTCTCTCTCATCTTTTTTTCGCATGGATAGTCCCTGGAGGCATGTTTCACTTGCAACCATGGTCCACTTTGACGGATCCGTTTGATTTAAGCCGTTAAGCCCATCACGTGAGCAACACGTGATGGGCATTTATGTATTTTACACATACCCACCTACCACCACGTTTATTTATACCCTTTTCTTATTTTTCTCTTTACTTTTTTTTTTCTCTTTGTTTCTTCCATCCAGACAAAAAAAACCCTAATTAGGGTTATCAAAATTCACTCAGATCGATGGTGATGTGCAGATGTGGATCTCCTTCTTCGATTCTCACGTCATGGACATTGAACAACCCTGGAAGAAGATTCTACTGTTGTGCTAAAAAGGTTACATATTTACATAAATTCTTTCTCATTAAAAAAGGTTAAATACAAGAAATTGTTACATATTTACATAAATTCTTTCTCATTAAAAAAGGTTAAATACAAGAAATTGTTACATATTTACATAAATACATATTTACATAAATTCTTTCTCATTAAAAAAGGTTAAATAGAAGAAATTGTTACATATTTACATAAATTCTTGATTTCTTGCATAGGGATCAAGATGTGGCTTTATCAGTTGGCACGATCCACCTATGTGTAGAAGGGCTGTTGAAATCATTCCTGGGTTGTTAAGATCTTTGAATAAGGTTGAAGAACATGCTAGAGTAAAAGAAAATGAAGCAAGAAAATACAAGAAATTGTTAGTGATCAGTTGGGTTTTTTTTGTCATCTGGATTATGTTAGGAAAATGATGTATTTTGTCATCTGGATTATGTTAGGGAAATGATGTATTTTGTCATCTGGATTATGTAAGAAAATGATGTATTTTGGATGTATATGTACTTTTGATTGAATTTAGAGTTGTTGTAATGGATGTAATTGGATGTAAATGTTTGTCTTACATTAATGCAGAATTGGTGGTGTTTACAATTTGGTCAAATTTCTGCAGAATTGGTGTTTTTACAATATAGTGAATGTTTTTTGCAGAAAAATGGTACTCAAATTTCCTGTTGACATGTATACAAAAGAAAGAAAAGTGCAATAACCAAAATTGTGCCCATAATGGCACTCATATTTCATATAAGTAGTGTTTCAACAAAACCAACAGACTGCCGGCCTTAATACATAGTGGGATCAAAGTAAAACATCCATAGTGTTAATACATAAGTGGATCAAAAGATGAGAATCATAACAATTGTTTCAAACTAGTAGCATAAAATAAAGATACTAAACAGGTTGGGAACCACCAACTTTGGAAGTTGCAGCCTTCTTACCACCACCTTTGGAACTTGCAGCCTTCTTACCACCACCCTTGGAACCACCACCAGACTTTGAACTTGAATTTGTGAAACCATTTTCTATATACACTTCTGTTAACTTGAATTTGTGTATATAAGTCAATAAATGTCTAACATCATCATCACTACCTAAAGCATGAAGTCCATATCCAAATCTTTGTCTGGTATTTTAAAGTGGTACCACATGGGAATGCTGCATTTGTTAAACCCTAGTTCTTGTAGCATGTCATTCAATTCAAGTACTGAAAATTGATCCCCATCTATTAAATCAAAGTAATTAACTTTACCATTCACGTATTTTCTTCCTGGACCTTTAGTAAACACTCCTCCGTGATGGACTTCCAAAGAAAAAAAATTAGGGCTTGAACCTGAAAAATATAATAACAATTGTAACCATATTACTTACTCCATTTATCATTGTAAATCAATTTCTGAAGAAAATCCCCAACAATTTTAACACAAAAAAGAAACCCCTAAAAATATTTAACACAATATGAAAAACCCTAAAAACTCACCGTATAGATCATACACATCAACAACCGCATCTTGTTTTCGAAGAAACCACTCTGTCAACACCATTATTAAGCATTCGAGTACCAAGGTTCTTTAACCCGATTGGGTCTTTGATGTTTGAATAAGTGTTTTTCGTATATGTGTTTTGTTTGTAAGAAAATATATGAAGAGAAAATGAAATGATTTTGGTAGTTATATGTATATATATATTCATCTGGTAACGTGGTGGTAGGTGGGTATGTGTAAAATACATAAATGCCCATCACGTGTTGCTCACGTGATGGGCTTAACGGCTTAAATCAAACGGATCCGTCAAAGTGGACCATGGTTGCAAGTGAAACATGCCTCCAGGGACTATCCATGCGAAAAAAAGATGAGAGGGACTGCCGATGCAAAAATTGATAAACCACAGGGACCAAAAATGCATTTAACTCAATGAACATTTACCGTATGATCAATCATATGTTCATATATGAGTAGTTTTCAATCATAAGTTTAAGCTTACACTTGTTTTATTATAACTGATCATGTAGACGCTAAAACGCTCCATATTATTAATCCATCTAAAAGCATAAAGATATAAATCTCCTTGTCCCTAGCTATTTAACACCTTTAATATTCACATTCAAGACCGCGAAGTTATAAAAATGAAAGATGTAATAATATGTTTTGTCACAACATAAAGTAGAGGCATAAACCGTATGATACTATGGTTTGGTTGCTTTTGGTAAAAAAAATTGGCCCAAATCAAATCGATAAAAAAAAAAAAAAAAAAAAAAAAAAAAAAAAAAAAAAAAAAAATTATCGTGAAGAATGAAAAAAAAAAAAAAAAAAAAAAAAAAAAAAAAAAAAAAAAAAAAAAAAAAAAAAAAAAAAAAAAAAATCCGAAAAAAAGATGAGAGGGACTGCCGATGCAAAAATTGATAAACCACAGGGACCAAAAATGCATTTAACTCAATGAACATTTACCGTATGATCAATCATATGTTCATATATGAGTAGTTTTCAATCATAAGTTTAAGCTTACACTTGTTTTATTATAACTGATCATGTAGACGCTAAAACGCTCCATATTATTAATCCATCTAAAAGCATAAAGATATAAATCTCCTTGTCCCTAGCTATTTAACACCTTTAATATTCACATTCAAGACCGCGAAGTTATAAAAATGAAAGATGTAATAATATGTTTTGTCACAACATAAAGTAGAGGCATAAACCGTATGATACTATGGTTTGGTTGCTTTTGGTAAAAAAAATTGGCCCAAATCAAATCGATAAACCACTCAGGTTAATTTTTTTTTGTATCAAAGCGCCAAATATTCAATTATCGAACTGTCGAAACCATTTAATTATGACTAAATAGTTAATTTATAATTACATAACTAAATAACGTTTCATATTAATAATTCAATTGTTAATTATTAATTATTTTTATCAAAAGTTGATATGTAATTACAACATTTAGGTTTTAAGTACGAACAATTGTACGTTGCGATAAGTCGAGTTAAATCGAAAAGTATCTTAAGGTGATAATATTAAACGAGAAATGTCAGATCAAAAAATATAAACAAATATTGTGTACAAAAAATATTAAAAAGATGAAATACAACAAAAAACGTTCAATAGTTTAAAATTATATTTGTTTATTTTGATTTTACCTATAACTATTACATTTAAATTTACATATTGAACAATTTACCATATATTAAAAATGTTATAAACAATCTGTATATTTGACACGGGCATAAATCTAGTTAAGATATATGGCTTTTCTATCTTTGTCATACTTTTAAGTGCAAAGGTTTAAAATTCAAGTTGTCACACTAAATTTAATGAATTTTATTTGTATATATTCGAATTATATCAAAATCTAAATGTTTTTTATAAACTATTGCCAACCATCACGTATTGATCGGATACTATTTCAAAATTCTTTTAAAAATACGGACGTATGCTTATGAGAGTATGAAATAAAAAGGTTAAAAAACGAAAATAAAAAAATCCATCTCATTGTACAATTAAAAGAAAAATATACGCATAAATGTGTGCCGATAGATGGTTTGTATGTTACTACTACTAGTTTGTGTAGGAATCAGCCAAATTGTTGTGATAGTATTCCGAGATCCAATCCTTGATAATACTGATTTCTTTTTTTCTTACATCTCGAAGCCATTTAGGATCTTTATCGGTTGCAAATCTTAGGTCAACATGGTGTGCCCCTGCCATGACATGCATGCTCGAATAATGAATTTCCAAATTATAAATTCTTAAAGAGTACCTCCCCCAACCTGGCTATCGTAAGACCTCTAAAAGTCTAAATTATAAATAAAAGTCTGGGCGGGGACATTCTAAATAGCCCAAAAAATCCAAAGGCCGAAAGCCCAGGCTATTCATAAAAATAGAGCCTAATTTTAACTTTAAAAATGTCCGTTTATGTAACAGATTTTATACATTATTATGAATTACATGTATGGCAACATTGAAGTATTTAATTGTATAAATTAAAAGTAATAAGTTCTTTAAAGTTATATTATATCTTATAAATATTGAATTATCTTTTTAAGTTTTTTTTTCCTAATTACATATAACTCATCCTTTATATATTGCCAATTTTCCTATAAGTTGTCGTTTTTTTAAACATTCGTACGTATTGTAAATTATTGAAATTGGTTAACCTTATTAGTTGAAAAGGGAAATAATTGAGAAGATAACGCTAAAGATACTATTACAGCATTATTATTTAAATCTATGCAACCTCGAATTAACATTTTACATCAAGTTTATATATTTATTAATAAGGAAAAATAGCCCGATAAAGCCCAGCAGGACTTAGTCTTAGCCCAATCTGGCTCAGCCTATTCATTACAGCTCTACAGCCCTTAGAAATTATACTACCTATTTTTCGTAATTTGACTTATGATAACTTTAAAATCCTATGATCGAAGTCTAGTTCCTTTCTTTTGAACATGTATATTGTTGATTCACTTGATTGTCTTTTTGGGAAACATAAAACCAGAATAATAATGATCAAAATAAGATATTTACAATATAATTTTCATACCTTCTTTCTCAACTATGGCAATAATGCTTTTTGATATATTCTTTAGCACCCTGTATTTACAAAAATAAAAAGATATGTATTAGTTTTTGTAAACATTGATCTGGATATTATTTAATCATCAATATCAATAAAAGGAATGAGAGATACCCGCCACCACTCCAAGGGTCTCGTAAACCATTGAAAAAAATTATATTGCTCCCAAAACGCTTTAATACTTTCGCAATATCCTGGTGTCATATGAAATTGAATATTCATACAAATGTTAGATCAATTTAAAAATGCAGTGTAATTCTTTTCAACTTACAACAAAAAAATTATTAAAAAATAAACATGTTAGTACCACTTTTTACAAAAATACTTGTGTTACTCTGTAAAACATTTTTTTTTTAACATGTTTTTTTAAACTTTGTGATTTTTAATTTCAGCTAAAGAATACCACGAGCAACTTAATTAGATATACCGCGTATTTAATATTTAAAAATGAACATTTATTTTTTTGATCTTAGATAGAATGACGATAATCATTCCTCAAGTATCTATTTCCAGATACTTAAATCTCAATTTGTTTGAAAATGATCAACTTTTTTTTTTTTTTTTATCAAAAATATAAATGACTCTACAGTTATCAGAAATGCGTTATTTCAAGAATTGTGTGTATTAGCCAACTGA
>CM067167.1:20435030-20452760 GCA_034093135.1 Erigeron breviscapus
ATATAATATATATATATAATATATATATATATTATATATATATATTATATATATATATTATATATATATATATATTATAAAACATAATTTATTATTCATTAATAATATTCAATCTAATGTAATAAACTAAGAAAACAAAGTAAACACTTTTATGAGATTTTCGGCTATATATATAACTACTTTATGTTGTCTGACTTTTTTTTATTTTGTATCCAATTTTGACGAAAAATGATAGAATTTTTCTAATTAAATCTACTAAAAATTCTTTTAATTATAATATTATTACATATGATAAAATTAAAAGTTGAAATTAAGAAAGAGAGAAGCCATTGGATTAAAATCCAATGGTCAATGATCATTGGATTTAATGATTAAATCCAAAGGTTAAAATTGAATTAATGGATGATAGATTCACAAAATTTAATACACGAATTGTATGATTAAGTAAGATGGGCTCTGTTCAAAAAAAAAAGAAAATAAGATGGGCTATAGCCCAATATGTTTGTAACCGCGATTATGTCCCAAGATAGTCACAACAAAATCTCTCTATATAACTAAGAGAGGATAATTTTTTCCCTAAGTGACACTCCTCTTTTCATGCCAACTAAGCTTTTGCTTATGTGGCATTTTCTGATAATTTTAATGTTTTTTTTTATATGTTGACATTTAAATCTATATTTTTTAGTGCTTATGTGACACTTTATTTGACACATCATCATTTGTCTACGTGGACATTTGTTTTTTTTTTTATCAATTTTAAATAGCAAATAAAAAAGCCAAATACAAGATTAGAACTCATGACCTCTAACTTTTAATATTATGCACAAACCACTTGATCTAACTTAATATTTGTTTATTTTTTGCAAACTATGATAGATATTTAGTGAATATTAAAAGTAATTAAAAGACATTGATAATATAATATCAATCTTTGTAACTTATCACTTTCTATTTTGCTTTTGTATTTAATTATCTTTGTATGTGGAATATAATTTACTTTAATATAATATAAAACTAGATTATATTGATAATTTTATCTAATATTTTACTATCCGATTATATTATCAATGTTAAATTAGATATTTACTTTATCAATTTCACACATATATTTTTGATATTTGTTATTATATATGATTTAATTTCCTATCTTCACCTTTATATCTTCTTTTTCCTCTTTTTTTTCTTTCTTTATTCTACTTTATATATGTTCCTTTCAGATTTTACATGCATAATAAAAGTATAATATCATTAAAAATCCTTTTAGTTATTATTATTATATAACATTTATTAATACTTTTGACGTATATATGTTAATCATTGTTTTCAAGTAATATTACTTAAAATCTTATATTTGTAATCAATTTAATGTAATGTGTATATTACCATGCATCGCATGAGACATAATCTAGTATATCGAAATATGCAGATGCTCTGAGCCTATGATCCGGGCGAGATACGAGTCGTTCCAACGCGATTTTTCACGTCAAATCAGGGTACACATTGTGGGCCCTCATTGTTTAATTCCTTTCTCTCTCCTCGGCATTCATCACCGAAAAGGCGAAAAACCTCCCCTTTTCTGATCACCCAACGGCGGGTTAGTATTCGATTCGATGGCCGGCAAATCAAAAGATTAATTCGTTGATTTACATTTTGCAGAGAAGTTGTAGATTGATCTTGAATCTCTGATCCCCAATTCGTTTTCTGGCAGATGGCAGATGGCGAGGTATCTCGGCCTATACACACACACTGGGTCCCCTATATGTATATATATCAATTTCTCAATAACTAATTTTTATTTGATTTGATTTGATGACATACAGTTTATAATTGCCTGTATCGACAATTCAACGGAGGCATATCTTCGTGGTACCTATGAGGCTCAAATTGTTGCTCTTAAACATTATTGCAAAACTAAATTGGCTGTATGTGCTTTTTTTCCCCATAAAAATTTATTTTTTTTATTATTAACTGTTTGTATTCTATTAGTATACTCAATGTAATTTGCTACTGCAGGATAATTTTAATACTGAGGTGACCTTATTCTCAATGGCTTCACGTAAAATTCGTCTTCATGCAACTGATTATGAAAAAATTCGGCTTTACTTACCAAGTATGTATTTATATATATATATATATAAATATATATATATATTTAGATATACACACATATATATATACATATATATAGTATATATATATATATATATATATATAGTGAAGGGATCAAGTGAGAACAACATATATGGTGAGAACCGTGAGAACCACTAAAAATCCATCTCTAAGGGTTTTGCCCTTAGAGTTAAGGGCTACGCCCGTACCGTATACAACCGCCACCATCTCTTGGATCGCCGCCCATCAAATCCATACCATTCCCATATGCGTCCGGTGACAACCTCTTTAGAACGGATGAGGGCAACGCCCGTACCGTATCCATACGTTTTCTTAACACGTAACCATATGATTTTTTACAAAAAAAAAAAAAAATTTTTTTTTTTTTTGGAATGGGTTTTGTAACACCCCGACTAGGGCGGAAACACAAGATGCCACAGAACGACATGGTACAAAAAGATTAAGTAGAAAACATCAACATAAAGTTTCAAATGACATTCGAATCCCAAAAGATTACAAGTTCAAGTTGACGTTTAACAATCATTACATAACCAAATCCATAACCAAAAGATCAAATGTTTGCATTACAATTCGTCAAGCATAAAGACAAATACAACATCCAAGAGGCGGTCAAGTACTAGCTTACTGCTCTACACCTGAAAAGCATGAAGATAAAGTGTCAACTACGAGAGTTGAGTGAGTTCATAGGTTTATACTAACAACATATATATATTTGATCCAATACAAGAAGTAATGTCATAAAATTTCCAAGAGTTCCATCATAACATCCATACCCAAACCGTATGTCCAAACAATATTAACCAACCATAAGTAATATCAATAACACTCGGCCAAAGGCATAATTCGATGAGTTTGTCTTGAGCCACTACTAAGACCCTTTCACGTCCAAATAATAATATAAAGGGGTCGTGCCATGGAAACGACCAATGATTTATAAAGTAGATTAGAGCACCCCATGACCGACACCGTTGAAGGCGGCCAATCAACCTGTCGCCACTGATGTGAGTGAGGGGACGAATCCTAGTTGCGCAACCCTCTAACTACAGGCCTCAATGAGTTAATAGTAGTGTACAGGGGACCACCGTTTGACAGTACTCAAGCTCATCATATAACATATAACACGTTGGACATACAATAACATTCCCATATAATCATCATTCGTTCAATATAGCATTTTCACAAAAGAAAACCATTTTAATTAATCATGCTTTTCACCTCGTAAGTAAAACATATAATGTATATATTCACGACGTAAGTTCGCGTGACATGAACTAGTGAGCTAGATCATGAGATGTATACTAGTAGACTTGCCATTCTTTGGTTGTTATTAGTTTATGGAGTTAAAGTGTGTTATATGTTCATAATGTTTGGTTGGAAGATATTTGATGGAGAAAGTCATTTTCTCACTATACATTGTTGGAATTTCGGTATCTTGACTTTGATTGTCATGGTTTCCATTGTGGGTTTTACTCATTCTTGATACTTGTCATTAGTTACCTAATAATATTCATTTTTGTGAATATTTTCTGATTTATAAGTTTTTATTTAATTTAATATTATTTAATTAATTATTTATTCATTTTATTGATTTATTAATTAAATAATTCCTTAAAAATACTTTTAAGTTCCATATTTATCTTTATAAATTATGAATAATTATAATTGAGTTATATTCTGATTTTTATGCTTTTTAACTTATGATTTTATGTTTTATATAATTATTTGTGCATTTTCCCATTAATTTAATAATAGTGATTAATTAGTGATTTTTACTTAATTGTTTACCTTAAAATTGAGTAACACTTGTTTCTTGGTTTTTAATTATTTGGATCCAGAAGGTTTTAGTTATTTTCACCATTGGTTATGAAGATTAAACCAAATTCATGATTTACATAATTTATTTATTGATTTATATGTCTTTTAATTACCATTTAAATTCAATAAATTATGGAAATCCTTAGAAATCACCACACAACATTTTAGCTAAAAATCTCAGGCCTTTTAGGCAACTTTTATCAATAAAAATTCATATCAATTCAACCTCTCTTGTGTCTTGCTTATTTTGAGGACTTTAAGCTTAAAAATCTTTTACCGAAATAGTGATTTTAGCCTCATTTCTTAAGCAATTAAAGTGCTTCAAAAAGGGTTTTCATTCTTGTTTCATTATTTCCAGAAAGTTCATCATATTTTGGTGTTCCAAGTCGTGATAGTGGTGGTGGTGTGATATGTGCAATTTAGTGCTTTCGGTTAGTGATTATTTGACCCGAAAAGGTGATTTTTGAGCTTATCATTGCCATGAACCATACAAGTTGAGTTCTTATAATATTGATATCACTTTTTCACAGTAACTTTATGATATTTTGATGATTCTTTGAATATGGTGCATGTGTGTGCTAAAAATGCATTTTTACATGATTTCGGTTTATGATTTCTAGCTTATTTTCACTAGTTTTGGTCCAAGCTTTGTTTCTTTGTTATTTCATTAATTTTTCCAGAATATTAACATCAAGATTAACATATTTTTCACTTATAACAAGTCCATATCCATCTCATAATCCAACAAAAGATCCAACTTTCTTAAATCTAACATGCATGCATTCAAATCAACACTTTTTAATACAAACTTTTATAGATCTCACATCCAACAATATAAAAACACCTTTTTAATGAAAAATCCAGAAATATATTCATCATAATATGCAAGAACATATCCATCTTTCAAAGAAAAAATCACTTTAAAAGCTACTTAATCTATAACAACACTTTTGGGTCTTAAACTTGTTGAATCCTTGGATCTTTCTCATGGATTTCGACATGCATGTGCATGAGGAGAAAGATCCTATCAACTTTGCCCTCATCAAGTGTGTATTACAAAGAAAACAAGAAGAAAACATAAACTTTTGATAAAACCTTTGAATATAAACAAGAACAAGATTAAATCTAGTAAAAAGGATGAAGATTTATCCCCTCTTAGATTCGGTTTTGATGTTGGTTTTAGGGCAGAAAAATCGTGGCCTTCAAAGCCTCAAACAAACCTTAATCCTTGCTTAAATTAACCCTTTCATAATCTAGCTTAAACCCTTATTATTTGTATATGTTTAATTTGATTTTTGCTTGTGTTTTCTTGCCCTTCTTGTGCCGAAAATGAGAGGAGAAAGAAGAAGATGGAAGAGTTTTTTTTTTGAGAGAAAAGATGTGTGTGTGTGTGTTGGAAGAATAGGGGTGGGTTATTTAGAGTACAAGCAATCCAAAAAGTACAAAAAGTACAAGGCACCGTTGGATCTTCTTCCTCCTTCTACCTTCTTCTCCGGCGAGACTGCCGCCGCCAGCTACCACCTTCTTCTCCGGCGACCGCCACACCTCTTCCTTCTTCCTTCTTCTCCGGCGAGACAACCACCGCCACCACCTCCGGCGACATCTCCGACGACTTTTCCGGCGAGAATCAGGTTCGCTTTCGGGTGGATACGGTACGGGCGTTGCCCTCATCCGTTCTAAACTGGTTGTCACGGGACGCATATGGGAATCATATGGATTTGATGGGCGGCGATCCAAGAGATGGTGGCAGTTTGATACGGTATGGGCGAAGCCCTTGCTGCCGGCGCCGTGGTTGGGGTGGTCGGAGATGATGGTGGTGGCGGTGGTTGTCTCGCCGGAGAAGAAGGAGGTGGTGGCTGGCGGCGGCAGTCTCGCCGGAGAAGAAGGAAGATGGAGGAAGAAGATATCCCTTGTACTTTTTGTACTTTTTGGATTGCTTGTACTATAATTATATTTCCCCTTATATATATATATATATATATAATATATATATATATATATATATTGGTATACATGTTTTTTTTATGTATTTTTAGTGCACAATTTAGTTATAAAAATATGGGTATATGTTTGTTTTTTAGGTATATTAGTGCAGGCTATTGTGGTTTGAAAATACATTAATTGATGCCGGTTGCTTGTGTAATTTCCCTTGTCCCCCAAATATGCAAAAAAGGATACTTTTTCTTGTTGGAAGGTATGTTAATATGCTTAAAATTTCTGCATGTGTGTATATATGTGTGTGTGTGGCGCTAATTAATTATGTATGTTTGAGTGTTTCTTTGCTGCCAGTCCTGTAGATTTGAATGGTGTGGATATGAAGGAGTATGGATCGAAATTGAGAGGCTTGGGTGTAGCTGTTGATGTTGTCACCTTCTATCTAGGGGAAAAGCTCAAAAATACGTTCATAAATAACCAATATGGGAGGAAGGAGCTTGATGCATTTTTTCGTGCTGTCGACTCTGGTAACAGCAGCATCAAACATATTGAACCTGAAGACGTTAAACATGGATCTTCTTCTATTCGCAAGGTCCTATCCACGTTTATTTTAAGAAAGACAAATCATCATAAAAAAGCAAAAGGGAAGAATCATGCTGTTGGGCATAATAAACATGTCCGATATGAAGCATTATCTCTTGGGAATGAAGGGGTGAAGTTGGGCAAGCGGAAGCTGTATAATCATTTGAATGTTTTCTCATTGTTTAAATCGTTTTAATGCCTTTCTATGCTGCTGGATGGTTTATGTTTGTTTTGTTTATCGTGTCCCTCTATGTATTTGTCAACTTGACCACAAGTGTTTGAACGACTTATTATCGTACTAGCGTTTGAATCTGTTACATGTACTCATGGTGTCTGGGTCTTCAAGTTGTTGCCAGCAATAAGAGGTCAAGATCTATTTGATTGGTTTTTTATTCAACCACTTTTGGTTAGATAATATTTTAATTAATATATATTTTTTATTTGAGTTGTACTATTGCAGTTTCTAATTTGCAGCCTCATTGGTGGTTGGAGATTATACTAAAGGTGTTCGATGAAATGCTTGAGACTCAAATTCTTTGTAATCTTAATTAATATGTAGTATTCTATTACATCTTCTAAAGTTAGATGACATCTTGTGTAAGCATTATAATTAAAGGTAAGTTTCCTAGTCGTGCCTAAATTTGACACTTCATTTTTGTACAGCCTGACTTGCTAATTAGCAAAGATATTAGTAGACTGCAAGGAAAACATCATCAACAGGTACAAGTTTTTGATGACGAACCAGCAAACTAGAACTTTTATATATAATCATAACTAGTGCTCCTGTGGTATTTTTTTATATTGATAGTACTACTAATAATGAATGATGGTAGGAAGTTTTGAATATAATGAGTAATATCTATCCTGTATGCCGTTTGTGATTCTAAAAATATACAAATAGCTAATGTCAGAGTTTTGTAGTAATTATCCATTGTTCATATAGGCTTTGTTTGGAGAATTCTATTTGGTAAAAGACAATTACTATCTGGTAATAGACTTTGTGTGTAGTTATGTGTCCAATGGTCCTGATACAGTTGAGTAATAGGTTTCTAGGAAGAAAAGCCTGCTGGACAGGCTTATAAAGTCTGACCAGAAGCCCTTTTAGAGTTCCGTTAGTTCATACATAACTTTGATTGAAAAGCGAAGTTATCCGTTCTGTTATCGTTCCTTAACACAATGTGGGAGCCTTGATTGGTCTTAACTTATAGATATATGTATAGGCTGCTTTTTATGTATGTTGTGTTTGTTATCCTGCAGGTTCTGGTGTCGGTACTTTCTCGAGTTCAATTGAATTGTTGAATTTGTAATCACGTGGATGCATATTATCGAGATAATGTAGACATGCGTGATATGTATAGGCTGCTTTTTATGTATGTTGTGTTTGTTATCCTGCAGGTTCTGGTGTCGGTACTTTCTCGAGTTCAATTGAATTGTTGAATTTTGTAATCTTAATTAATATGTAGTATTCTATTACATCTTCTAAAGTTAGATGACATCTTGTGTAAGCATTATAATTAAAGGTAAGTTTCCTAGTCGTGCCTAAATTTGACACTTCATTTTTGTACAGCCTGACTTGCTAATTAGCAAAGATATTAGTAGACTGCAAGGAAAACATCATCAACAGGTACAAGTTTTTGATGACGAACCAGCAAACTAGAACTTTTATATATAATCATAACTAGTGCTCCTGTGGTATTTTTTTATATTGATAGTACTACTAATAATGAATGATGGTAGGAAGTTTTGAATATAATGAGTAATATCTATCCTGTATGCCGTTTGTGATTCTAAAAATATACAAATAGCTAATGTCAGAGTTTTGTAGTAATTATCCATTGTTCATATAGGCTTTGTTTGGAGAATTCTATTTGGTAAAAGACAATTACTATCTGGTAATAGAGGGGGGCTGACTTAGATGGGAAGAAACGTGGTCAAAGCCCATTAACTATTGGGTGGAAACGGAGAGGAAGGAGTGATCAGTATTAAGAAACAAGGTGTTTAGCAGGAGATTTGCTTCAAAATCTTCCAACGTGTGGGGTAAGTCCTGAACCAAATTGAATCATACAAGGATAGTTGCTGATTATACCGTGAGACATTCATTCGATTATTTACCATTCCAATCTAATCAAGGTCAGGGGAGAAGGCAGAGTACAACAGGAGTGATAGGCGAGAAGTGGGTGTAAATCAGCGAAGGAGGGTGTCATCTTGCTAGGATTCGATATCGGCATTAGAGGTTCAACTAAACTCGATCATGTATATTAATCCTGTGTTGTTACTAGTCTCAGTTTTAGTTTTGTTAATCATGTATGAGATTTCCATAGCCGAAACTAACCTGGAACAGTACTGTTGATGGTTACATAATAATGGTTTCGGGTTTTAGATTAAGTAACTCTACTCTACCAGTTCTGCTTTTAATCACAGTTGTTAAGCAGAAGTTGAGTCTTGGAATAACTAGTCGGCTAGCACTGTATTCAATTGGAATAGGAATAGGAATGGCGGCAGTAGTAAATGTGTTCCACCATTTAAAAATAGGTCGGTTATCATTCTTTTCTCTTTTTACTACGTACAACATGTGTTACAAGTACATTGCACAAAGCCATCTTTCAATAACCTAATCCAGCGAAAACTAGTCTTATCCTAGTCCAATGATCTGGAAGGAAAAAACAAAAAAGTACAAGGCTATATTCTACACGATAAATCCTAAAACGTATACTACAACGGAACACTAGTGAAAGTAAATTACTATACATAAATCATGATAAAAGTAAACAATATAAAACCTCACCCTAGAAGAAACCGAAGGCGGAGGCTGCATTACCTGTTTCTCCGAATCGGCCTCACCTCCAACCACCCTGTCTTCGGGCGAAATGGTTGCCAAATTTGAATCCTTAGCCACATCATTATCCTCACCACCATCATTATTATCACCACCACCACTAGCACAACACTTAAATCCACCAAAATCTAAACCTAAAATTCTCTTGTCCATGTAGTTTTTCAACAACAATAAATCTCTACTACTACTACTACTACTACTACTACTACTACTACTACTACTACTACTACTACTACTACTACTACTACTACTACTACTACTACTACTACTACTACTACTACTACTACTACTACTACTACTACTACTACTACTACTACTACTACTACTACTACTACTACTACACAAAACATTACTGTGCTTTCTACATAGCTGAAACCGAGCTGCGAAATCGATACGATTATTGTTGTTATTATTATATGTACAATATATATCTATATCTATATATGTATATGATGTAATGTATGTGTAGGTTTTGAATAGAAATGGAAATTGGGGGAAAGTTTTGAGCGAAGAAGGAAACGGATAAAATGTTTATTTAGGAGAATATATTTTAAATATTTCTTTTTTTTTCTTTTTCTTGTTCTTTCTGAAACGATGGGCACAAATTGTTTACTCAGTGTAACCAAATTTACAAGTAACTTTTAAAGCTTTTAAAGGGCTCGCTCTCCCCGCAAAAGTCAATTTACATTTCATGGATGCGTTTGTTTCATGCGGCCGTAATCGGTGTAAGGTTTGGATATGGTGATTGTGCACCAAAACGAGGTTAGGTTTAGAAAGGGGATGATGGGTGTTTTGGTTGTTTGTTGGCGATTCCCCGAAGGTAGGTTCGTGCATCTTTACGCCAATCAAATGTATGTGCGTGTTTTCGATCTGTTCGACCGTGTTGAGAATGTATTCTGATCTGTTTGATCGAGTTGAGTATGCTATGAATGCCTTGAAAGTCTTTAGGATTCTCCTTTGATAGAGAGAATTTATCTTGGAGGAAAAGTTAACCCTCTTTAGGGTTCCCTAAGTCTTAGGCTATAAAAGTCCAGGAGGATTCTTTCCCTCTTTATTGGACTTAAGTGATAAGATTAAATCCCGAAATTATAGGGGAACAATTCTTATCCTTTTTATCTTCCTGCGGGAGCCTTCGTAACGGAGAAGCTTCGTGTCGTATCTTGTTATTGTGTCTTCGTGTGACAGGTCTTGCGTACCGCTCGGAGGGTATATCATCAAGCCCCCCAATCCAAGGTGATGATTTTTGCTAAACAAGCATTGCTTTGGACTAGTTCTGCCAATTTCTTTACTTCTTGAGGGTTATACTGTAACTTCAGGAGTCCAAAAAGTCTTTGTGTCAGTGCGCGTATCTCGAGGTGAGTTATCGACGGTTAGGGTTTTTTCTTGAGTATGCATATATGTCGCCTGTTCCTTTATTTTCCTATTCAATTCACTTCAACTGTCACCATTCGTCTCCTGTGAGTTTTTTCTCTTTCTTTAATTATTCCGCCTCCGTTTACTGTTTATATTTTCTCCTTTTCTATCTTTGATGTGTACATTCGGTGCCGTATAGAATCGTTTTCTATCGTTAAGTTACCCTGAATAACCAAACTTTATTCGTTGGCCGTTAAAAAGAGATTAAGAAAACCAACATCCGACCAAATAATCAGTCTATGAAAAAACCAACCTGTTTGACCCTAGGTCTGTTATACTATAAAAGATGCTTACAATTAAAGCATCGAATAACTAGGTAGCGATCTGCTCGCTTGGTTTTAAAACATTGTTGTATACGTCACCTTAATAAATTTTTTAAATGAGAGAAGAGGTGTGATCTTTTCTATACGAGATCACATAAATGACTATATTTTCGATTCATATGTACAATATATTACTCCCCCCGTCTCAATTTAAATGTCCAAATTTGACTTGTTGAGTCTTTCGTTTCTAATTTTGACCGTAAATATTTTTGTTTGTTTAATATAATACCTAATCAAAAGTTATATTAATGAAAAATACATCTAAAACCCAGTCTCCATATATTTTGCATCAATTATTGTATAACACATAACAATTTACGGTAAAAGCTGGGAATGAAAGACTTCAAAAGTCAAAATAGAAGATTTAAATTGGGGTGGAGTGAGTAACAAAAAAAAAGAGAGGTCTGCCATCCACATTATACACCAAGCTATCGTGACTATTGATAACATGATGTAGCACATAATTGTTTGATGGCATATAGCTGGCTCAGGCTCATTGTCGTAAGAGAAACACGATCTCATTTCACACAAGTTTAACTCTTTTGACCTCAATACCTTATGTGTTTAGCAGGTTGTTTTAAAAATTCAATGTTTGATTTGCCAATGATTGAAACCACATACATCGAACTACTATAAAATGGATCACATACAAAAGATATTTAAACTGTTTTTTTTCCAGTTATTTAGAGGCGTTTTTAAAATCTTTTAGGTTGTTAATTTGTTTTTGAGTTTTTCAATATGTGATTAATGTTTAAAATTCTTTCCTCAGAAGGGTCAGAATTTAATCCAATTGTTTGATTTGCCAATGATTGAAACCACATACATCGAACTACTATAAAATGGATCACATACAAAAGATATTTAAACTGTTTTTTTTCCAGTTATTTAGAGGCGTTTTTAAAATCTTTTAGGTTGTTAATTTGTTTTTGAGTTTTTCAATATGTGATTAATGTTTAAAATTCTTCCCTCAGAAGGGTCAGAATTTAATCCAATTGTTTTGATTGGCCCTTCACCGTTTCATCAAGAGTAGAGACTGATTTACGAACTTCATCTACAGCCTTGTCAACCTTCTTGTTTGTATCCTTGGTGAGTTCAGCGACCATAAATAGACTGTTTAGACTTAATATTTTAAAGTTCACTTTGATGAAATTTTATTGACTTGTCTTAATTTAAATGAGACGAGGGAAAATACCTTTACTTTAAATTATAACATTTTAGTCATACGGTAGTTAATCGTAAGCATTTTACCAAATTAAGGGTACAAAATACCCCAATTTTAGGCCACATGGGCCGGTTCTTGGTTGTGTGGCAGGGAGGGAAACAACAAAACAAAACCCCCTCCTTTCTTCTTTTTCTTCTTTAGGTCGACACACCACACACACAAAACACACACACACAAGACACAATTCACTCTCAAATCTCCTCTTCTTCTAAATTGGTTTTGGCAAAAGAAAGATTAAAGGAAAGGATTATAAAACTATAATAATTGGAGTATTTTCATCATCATTATCATCATCATCATCATCATCATCATCATCATCATCATCATCATCATCATCATCATCATCATCATCATCATCATCATCATCATCATCATCATCATCATCATCATCATCATCATCATCATCATCATCATCATCATCATCATCATCATCATCATCATCATCATCATCATCATCATCATCATCATCATCATCATCATCATCATCATCATCATCATCATCATCATCATCATCATCATCATCATCATCATCATCATCATCATCATCATCATCATCTTCTTCATCAATTTCTTTTCAAGAACTTCAAATTTGGGTAAGTAAACATTCTATTGAACTTTGGTTTGAATCAAAGGGTTATTTCAGTTTTGTTAATTAGATTATTAGGCTTTGAATATGAAATGAGTTTTGGGTTTATTGATTTAATGAGTTTTTATTAGAATAGACTGTTGATCTTCTCGAGCTACTCGCACCTTTTAGCACTTTGACCGCTAAGGTCAGTTTATGGCGCCCTTTTTCTTTTACTTTGGGCCTGAAAGCATGTACTGTTGTATACACGATTACTTTATAAATGATTTGTCTATGTGTATGCCATGAGATTTGGCTGCTTAAATCATTTGACTTAAATTTGCCATGTTGACGGCTGTCGAAAATGTGTATACGTGTCTTATGAAATATTGAATGAAATGACTTGAATTGCCATGTTGTTGGCTGATTAAATTGTTCTTTGTGTTTGACAAACTAAAATGTTACCCCTGTGTAGTTATCACCATTATGAGACCCTAATGGTTGTATTGTCAGACTTGGTTCTTGACTGTCTTGGTTATGGTCCGCACCCACTGTAAAAGGAAATCCTGTGTGAGGCATATTGGCTGATACTGTTGGAGTTGCTCCCGGCTGTCATATGCTACCATCGGACTTTGATCCCGACGGTCTAGTCAAAAATATTGTTTCTGGTCCGCACCCCACCGTAGAGGGAAATCCTGTGCGAGGCATAGTGGCTGATACTGTTGGACTTGGCTCCCGGCTGTCATATGCTGTTTTCGGACTTAGACCCCGGCTGTCTTGTTATAAAATATTGTCGGACATAGACTCCGACAGTCTTGTTATAAAATATTGTCAGATTTGATCCTGACTGTCTTGTCTTATATAACTACATGTCATTGTGTGCTCTCAATGATGATTAAACTTTGGTCAAACACACTGTAAACTCACCAACTATTTCGATAGTTGATCCTCTCAAATTTCATGCTTTTCAGGTAACCAACAGTAAGTATTGGAATCGTATTGGCATATTAGGGCCATCTTTTGACTTTGGACGTACAATTAGCGTCAGACATCTGAGGACTGTTGCTTTATTATTTCTAATTGTACTAGACTGTCCAAATGTTGTAATTGTATTTAGTGGGCCCAGTTCCATTCGAGGATAACTTGTATCTGTGTATTGGGGTCCACATCTGAACGATTGTACTTGTAATAAACTTGTATTTGGCATTAATGGATGTAAATCTCTATTTACCTTCTGATTAGTACGCAATTATTTGTTAACCCTGTATTTCCGCTACAACGGGGTGTGACAAAAATTGGTATCAGAGCCAAGGTTATAGTGAATACAGAGTTTTTCCTTCGGAATAACTCAATCTATAGCCATGGTCACTTCAAAAAGGAAATCTAAGTCAATTAAGGTTTAGGATAGTTATCTCAAGAGTTATATTATTTGTCTATAATTAGACCTAACCTGATCAACTACGTCCCAATTATGTAAAATAATATAAGGCTTGGAATAAATATCTTAAATTGTGTATATACGTGTTAGTTTGGACTATATTAACAACATACTGTAGATGTGGTGGGAAGGCTGCGGGTGACCCTATACATAAGCATTGAAGGTATGTTAGTAATAGAAACCCAAATCGTATGTGTATACATTAGACAAAGATCTCTTTAAGAACTCATGTGTTGCGTACTGTCTCACTCAATTGACTCGTATTGTCTCATCCATTAGACTTATACGGATAAATTGTCTATCTTTTCAGACTTATCATGTCAGATGGAGCTAACTCCTATGCTGTTGTTCCTTGTACTCCTCGAGTTCCAGTTGTAGCAAACTCCATTCCTCGAGTTCCTCACTCTTCTGAAGAGGAACCAATGGAGGCTTCGGGCAATGAGTCTCGCCCCATCAATCTGGTATCATCATCTAGTGAATCTGGAAATGAGCATGTGTCTATTCATGTTCATTCATCTCTGCCACCGGTAGCTCCATATCAGAGGAGGACTACCGAGGGAGCTCGTATTCCCTATGCTCCTCGAGACCCTTATGCTGTAGGTCCTTCTGCACCGGTTCAGGACAACCGAGTGTTTGGTCCTTCATTCCTTCTGGGTGATCCGTATGCTGCGGGTTCCTCCAGAGTGCCTGTTTACAACCCTGATGCTGCTAATGGGATGCCAGTTGCTGATGCAATTGATAGGTCGGAATATGCTCTCCGACAAATGTCAAGGATGAACAATTCTCTCATCCGTACTAGGGAGGCTATTGAGAATCAAGCTCAAGCGTTGACTGGAGCTTACCAACAGGCTTCTGAGGCTATGACTGTTTCTAGGAAAGGGAAGGAGACCATTGGGATGTTGATCTGGATACTATTAGTTTTGGTAGTCTTGGTTGTGGCCTTGCTAGTCATTGTGCTTTTCAAGATGTGATCTAGTAGTAGTTATGTATTGTAAGCCTAGAACTTATAACAACTCATACTCTTGTATTTTGAGTTGTAGTCTACCTTTGTGGATGTATTTCCCACGTGTTTTTGGATCGTATCACTCCGACTATGTAGTCTATCACTGTGGATGTAGTTCCCACATGATTTTGAATTGTACTCGTCAGACTATGTAAATTTTGGGCATCAATGAAATACGATCGTCTTTTGGCTTACATACTTGTTCAGACTACGTCACTTGCTCATTTCAACTCTAGAAATATGATGTTCCATATTTCTTGTCTTGTTTAGTACATGAGTTCATGCAAGTCGATAAATTGTGACTTGTGTTTGTACCCTCATATGTCTTGAAAAGCTACATTCTGTGTTATTCTTACGAGAAAACCTCTAAATGACATTTTTGTTCATGTCATAGACTTATGGCTCCCAAGACGCGAGGCAAAGTCCAGAAGAGGGCTCCAATAAAGAGGGCTGCTCCAAAGAGGGCTACTCGATCAACTCCTATACCTCCTGAGACTGAACAGGAAGAACCTGTGATCCGCCAAAGACCAGAAACTGCTGCTGTCAATGTGAACACTAGTCCTGGATCTACTCCAAATGTCGGCGGGAAAAAACGATATGGCGACATTTATTACTCAACAACTAATGGCTGCTATGCCCAATCTAGTCGCTCAGATCACGGCAAGCATGAACGCTAACAATAATCATCATGCTGACAATAGTAACAATGTCGACCCTACTGCTGAACAAGTTATTCCCCGAGTTCAACTTCGAGTGGGTGACTACAAGACCTTCACCTATTGCAAACCAAAATACTTCCACGATACCGAGGGTCCTGTCGGTCTAATCAACTGGTTAGAAAGCATAGAAGCAGTGCTTCATATCAGCCGTTGTGCTGAAGAGCACAAAGTGGAATATGCCTCCACTCAATTTCAAAAGAACGCTCTGTCATGGTGGAATGAACAGATTAGGACCCGAGGCCGAGACCAAGCTAATAGGATACCTTGGTTTGACTACAAAAGGATGTTAATGGAAAAGTATTGTCCTCGGGAGGAAGTACAGAAAATGGAAGGTGAATTCTGGAATCATAAGATGGTCGGGTTAGACAACGAGAAATACACTACTCATTTTCATGAATTGACGAGATTAGTTCCTCGTATGGTGGATACGGAGGAGAAGTTAGTTAAAAGATACTGTTATGGCTTGTCACCTTATATCCGAAGGTTGGTAGCCGCTTTTAATCCCTTGACTCTTCAAGCGGCAGTTAGTGCAACCAACCGGATGGTGATAGATTTGAAAAGAACCACTGGTTCTTCTGTTGGAACTGAAGTGATCAAGAGAAGGAATGATCATGCCTCCAGTAGTGGATTTGGAAATGGTGGGAATGGCAAGAGGTTTAAAACTGTAAGAAACTTTACAGTAGTCAATCAGGATATCAAGAGGTACACCGGAGCAGACACAAAATGTAACAGGTGTGGCATCCGTCACATGTGAAATTGTCCTACTTGCCACCGTTGTAAAAAGACGGGACATCTGGCAAAGTTCTGTAGGAGAAGATACCTAATCAATGCTACGAGTGTGGGAGCGAAACCCATATGCGACCTGCGTGCCCACGACTCAATCAAGCCCCGAACAACAATGCTATAGTTCCAATGAGGAACAATGCGGGGAACAATCAAGCTGGAAATCAGGGGAGAAATCAAGGAGGTCAAGGTAGAGGCCGAGTGTTTGCTTTGGATGCTGCTGATGCACGACGTGATCCCAACGTTGTGATAGGTACATTCATACTCAATAATCATTATGTCTTTGTGTTATTCAACTCCGGTGCTGATAAAAGCTTTATATCCTTAGAATTTAAGTCTCGATTTGATATAGTAGCTATCCCCATGAAAGACACTTATATTGTCGAATATGCAAACGGTCAAAAGTATGTTGCTAGAGATCATTTGGTAGATTGCAGTTTGATATTGGCCGGTAAGACTTTTAAAATTGACCTAATTCCAATAGAACTAGGTAGTTTTGATGTGATTGTCGGTATGGACTGGTTGTCTAGAGTTCGCGCTGACATAGGTTGTTATGAGAAGGTCGTTAGAATACCCCTACCGAAGGGCGAAACCCTAATAGTGCAAGGATACAAGTCAGGGAAGAAATTGATTTTAGTATCGGCAATAAAAGCAAATAAGTTTTTACAAAAAGAACACCCTGCTTTCTTAGCGCTAGTGGTAGAGAGAAAACCAAATGGTAAGGACATTCAGGATATTCCAGTAGTTAAAGATTTTCCGGAGGTGTTTCCCGAAGATTTGACGGGACTTCCACCTCATAGACTAGTCGAGTTTGGAATAGATTTGGTCCCTGGAGCTGCACCCGTGGCCAAGGCACCCTATCGCCTTGCGCCGTCAGAAATGCAAGAATTGTCCGAACAACTTCAAGAGTTGTTAGCTAAAGGACTAATTCGTCCAAGTTCATCACCGTGGGGAGCTCCAATCCAT
>CM067167.1:20453760-20472846 GCA_034093135.1 Erigeron breviscapus
TGTATATATATATATATATATATATATATATATATATATATATATATATATATATATATATATATATATATATATATATATATATATATATATATATATATATATATATATATATATATATATATATATATATATATATATATATATATATATATATATATATATATATATATATATATATATATATATATATATATATATATATATATATATATATATATATATATATATATATATATATATATATATATATATATATATATATATATATATATATATATATATATATATATATATATATATATATATATATATATATATATATATATATATATATATATATATATATTTGTAAAATGATATATATTATTATAATAATATATAGAGAGTTAATTACATTTTTCGTCCCTGTGGTTTGCCCCACTTTCAAGGATCATCTCTGAGTATACGAATTACGTATATCATCCCTGAGTATGGAACTCCGTTAACAAGTTTGGTACACGACCCCAACAGACGTTAGATTGGTGGTCACATGACATGCACACCGAGGGTATAATAGTCATCTCATTTGTTCAGGGATCAAAAATGTAAATAACTCTTATCTGATGACTTATTCAATCTTTCTCCTTCAATCCTTTTCTTCCTTTCCTTTCCTATTCATCTTCTTCATCCTTTCTTATTCATCTTCTTCAAAAGATTCAACAATCAACACCCCAAAAATATTACCAACTTTAAGGTCAAAATTGTAATTTTTAAACTTTAGGGATGAAAAACGTGCCAACTTCAGGGACGAAAAATGTAATTTACTCTAAGAAATATGTATTTCGGTTTGGACAGCTTGGTTTGGGCTAACCTCCAGTATTGTCTCTTTAGTTTTGTTATCCCGAATGTGCATCCTTATGCCATTTATTTTTGTTCAAATAATGTTTTCATGGTTCGTGTTTGTCATGTGTAGGATACTTAGCAGACTTCAAAATGGACCCGTACGCCGTAACTGAATTATGAGGATGTGCAAGCTTGAAACTGGCGATGGAAAAGTTATCAAGAGTTTGGAAATAGATGAAGAAAATCACACCATAACAATTAAAATTGAATTTCAATAGCAAACAGCAAGCACAAAGTGTGCAAAATAAGTTGCTGACTAAAGTGGATTTCTATATGTAAATTTTCAATCTAATGTTTTTTATTTCATCACTAACATGTACTAAAGTAATTTCACAGAAAGTTTGATGTTAGTCTAACGTGATTGTGGTTGTGTTTGAAGTACAGACTTTAATAAAATTGATTTTATAAATTCGTATTGACATCCTGTGTTTTCACACGGGTTCTAAGGCTTATATAAAATTAAGACAACTATTTTTTTAAGACATATTTTAAGTTATTTATTAAGGTTATATTTCCAAACATATCCCGTGTTTTCACACGGGTTCTAAATCTAGTAATAAATATATAAATAATAAACACAAGAAAAATGTCGAAATCTGTTTTAACACCAGAAACTAACTTAGCAAGAAATTACATAATAGCAAAATACAAGGTTAACAGATTGTAGGTTAAATAATATATTCCAATCTATTGGACTTTAATTACATCTTTTTCTCCCCTATTAACTAAGTAAAATGATCAAAAGAAAACATCAACCTACCTTCTTGGAGATATCTTGAAAATTAGTAGCATTTGGATTCAATCCCAAATACCATATGCTCGAGAGTAGGGTTGGCATAACAGGTCACACGAAACCTGTTAAGACACGAACCTGTTAAGAGCAAACACGAACACGACCTGTTAAGGATTCGTGTCATTTTTCCTAGACACGAACACGACACGAAAATTAACAGGTGCACCTGTTAAGACCTGTTAAGAAACCTGTTAACATATATTCTATATAACTAATACTTAAAAATAAAGAGAAAATGAAACTTGTTGTGAAAAAGATTCTTCTATTCAATGAACAAAATGAAAATTGTTGTGCACTAACTACACTTCCAATTAAATCTCAGCAAATATATGTATTAGTAGCATTACACAGCAGCTCATTAAACGATTTAACTTGTTATATATCTTGGCCAATGTATATATTAAACTGTTATATATCATCTATATATATATACCCCGATATTATAACAATAGCAATATAGCATTACATGATTTACATCAGATCATATACACATTAAAATATTAGATCATATTTATAACAGTTATATATCAAAGTACAAGATCAAACCTTTCAAATTTTTAGTATTGTATATATGTATTATCTTAACAGGTCTTAACATGTCTTAACAGGTCTGGACCTGTTAAGACCTGTTAAGATTCGTGTCTTAACAGGTTCAGACCTGTTAAGATACTTATATATATATATAAATATAAAAATTTGAGAGGTTTGATCTTGTAGTCTGATATATATGTATATATATAGATATATATATATATATATATATATATATATAAAGGTTATATAAATCAAGTATATATATAAATATATACTTAACTGTATATATATATATATATATATATATATATATATATATATATATATATACATATATATATATATATATATATATATATATATATATATATATATATATATATATATATATATATATATATATATATATATATATATATATATATATTATATATATTAATATATATATATATATACAACTTATACAAATGCATATATATAAACATGAATTTGATGCATGGACGATTTTTAGATTATTAATAATGCATATATACCAAAACCACTATAAATTTACCCATATACAATACAAAAATACATATGTAAACTACTAAAATTAATATTGGCAACATAATGTTATGCAATAACACAAACTGGGCTTTTAAAGCACACGATTTTTTATTTTTTTTTTACTTTTTTACTCTAAAATATTAAATTATAAATAAAACCTTGAAAGATATAAAATCCTAGTTGTATTTTGAAATAACCTTAAATCTGTGTTTTGAAAGAATTTATATAGTTCTGGGTTTAAATTGATAAAATGATAATATAAATCACAGAAGTCATCCAAGATTAAAAAAGCCAAATGTTGTTTCATCCTTGAAACTTATTTCAATTAAAGCTTGTACCTTTGTTAAAAAAAATGTACATCACAAGTTGGTAAGTAAATAGAAAAAAAGTGTTGGAGGGTACTTCTAAGTTTTAACTAATTTTAATAAAGAAAAGAAAAATAATGCTTTCTTGGTTTTTGTAGTACACGTGCCTCACTGTATTCATAGTCAGAAAGCATTGAACTATAAAATGATAAATACTTCATCTTCTTCCTTGGTTTCTTTCTTTTAAAGTCGCCGGAATTTATTTTTTTCCTCACCACCTAGCATGAATGTTTATACAACAATAGGATGTAAGGTAGGTCCTGATCAGATCTATAGGTAGGTCCTTGAAATAATTATCATATAACCTCTATATTTTTTTCAAAATTATGGTAGGTCCTAGGACCTACCTTCTCCTATGGTGGATCCGCCCCTAGGACCAAGGTGAGCTATAATTATAGGCATGTTCATGAACTAATGAGCAATATCAACACCTAAGAAGAATTATAAACGAGTAATAATTGTGAAATGTTTCCCCTGCTTTTACCATGATTATTGCATGTTAAATATATTTATATTCCAACACATATCTTGTTGGTCAAGCAATTACTCAAAGAAAACTAATAATTAACAAAAAAAAAAGAAAAAAAAAGTAAGCTGGTGGGAACTCTGTCTCATAAATCGTCCAGAGACTCATGCCCAATGACTCACTACACATGGTCCACAAAATATAATTTCTCAACTTGTCTTTGACAAGTTTCAAACCTATGACATGCAACTTTCATCTATGAATCCATGTGATCACAGGATGTCGAACCACTTGTTTTCCTCATTGGCACTAATTAAAAATTACTAATATTCTTCACATTACAACTATAAAAGCTAGTAATGAATATTCTTCAATTCAACATATTAGTAATTCAAGAGACTAAAGAAAATAGACGAGTAGAAGTAGAACCATGCATTATTGACATTATGTAGTGTTCTAGCATAACAAGAACCATAATGAATGTTGAAGACTTGATCATTCATCTGCTCTTCAAAGATTGGCACATCGTCGAGTATTGCTCTAATCTTCAAGTCTTTCCCGTATCGATCGTATTCTTCGATAATAAAAGCAAGATCCTCATCCGACGTAACAAGAACTAACAAGCCAAGATCGTCACCGGGCAAACTACACCTCAAACGCATGGATGGTCCACATCTGTCCCATAACGAACTTGATGATCAACTCCGTGTAAGTGATATCGTGATCAACCGCTAGAATCCCGTTGGTGTTGCCAACGTACCGGAGCTTGTTGCCGTTGCTCCCCCACACAATCTTTCCTCCATAGCTGTAATGAAATTTAATCTTTTTCTTGGAAGCCATATTGAATGAGGGTTTAACGAATGGAGCGAGGGTTTTAATATCCTTTTGTTATTATCAAAATCTATCAGTATACGAAGTATATAGTTAGCGTTTTACAAAAACGATTATATTGACTATATATCCACTTACCATATATTATATATGTTCGACTTAATTTATTTAAAAGTTGTATTTAGATTTCGTAATTAGCTTCATTAAATTCTTTTTTTAATTAAACGTGTGAATTATTGATATTCAAAATATGTACAATAATACAAAACAATAGAACATTCAAACTAATACATCCAAATCAAGTAAAAATCTATACCCAGCCCACATACATCTTCTATTCAAACCAGCAGCCATTTCATTATCTAAAATGCAGTCCCTCCAGAACCTCAACTCAGAAACTGCATCAAAACTCAAAGTATGCTAGAAAATGACCAAGTAGCTTCATCTTTCACAGCTCACTATTCCAATTCGCAAGCATACTTCAAGGAGCAGATACATTCACAACCAATCTTCATATAGCCACAAAACTGTAGTTAACCCAACTCACAAAAAATAAAAAAGACGATTTACAACCAATCTTCAGACTAGAGATGAAGTTTCTGTTGTACATTCTTCTCAGGCAATATATAATATGTTTTTAAATTAGTATAGGATATTACTTATGAAATTAGAAGATTTGGTACATATTTTCATGTAACACCCCGAGCTAGGCTCGGAATGCACCGAAAAGCATGACACAAGATGGAATTATCGTAGAACGAGACTATGAATTCAAAAGGGTTCCGTGAACCCAACAATTAGATTACAATGTCACAAAAGCACAAGGAGCATACAACCATCAAGAGTTTACAAAATAATATCAAAAGATGGCTCATGATCCTAAGCAAGTCCATCAACGGGTAAGAATCACGGATCCATGGTCATAGTCCAACTCCTAGCAATGCACATCAAGCTCTTGGGTTCTCTTGATTACTGAAAAGTGTACTAAACAATGTCAACACTAGGTTGGTGAGTTCGTAGGAATGAAAGGACAAGAATACATACCAATGCCATCCAACACATAAGCAAACATAAAGAACGGGAAGTTTGGTATCAATTAAGTGTCTAACATGTTCTATGATTTCACACTTGTACCCAATGTCCCTCAATTGACCCCATGTCATCCATAATGTCATCAAGTACTTGAAGTACCCGTATAATGTCATCAAGCACTTAAAGTGCCCATTTATATTGTCATCATGTCCCTTATGTCCACCGTTGTTCTCAACACATCACAAATTGTTCATCAATGTCCCTTATGTCCACCGTTGTTCTCAACACATCACAAATTGTTCATCAATGTCCCTCAATGTCCACACATTACCAAAACACCATGTGCATATACTTCGTACGATACTACTTTTGAGAAGTCATAGATGCTTATATATATGGTCACCCGCAGCCTTCCCACCACATTTACAACCTTTCAAAGGTATTACCGTCTTCCATATATACCCAACTAACCTAACAGTCACTCAACATGCACATACATTAATCATATAACAACCACATAATTGCACGTCAACAAATCCATCAAACAATCATTCAAATCACGAATGTCATCACAAACATCAGCCCGACTCTTAAAAGAGTAAGGGAACTACGAAAACTCACCTTTGCCTTGAATTATTGAATTTAGAGTGAGCTAGAACGTCAATTATTTGCCAAACGATCACAACCTATCATGATATACATGTACGTATCAATATATATAATTAATATGTTCTTGTTTACTTTTATGAACCTTTGAATTGAACCCGGGACTTGAACACGTGTTAGGGCTTGGGTAAGACAACTTAGGAGACAAGAAAGGACCCATTCGAATGCTCGATTCGTCCCAAGGAAAGTGAAACTCAAGCTAGGGTTCAAAACAGAAAAATGTATTATAAAGGGGGGCGTAACTTACGGTCTGGACCACCGTAAGTTACGCTGGTAGTCTTCTGCATGGGCGTAAGGTACGTTGGGGGAGGCGTAGGCTACGCTAGGCAAGATTCAAAGGGCGTAAGCTACGCTGGGCAAGCACCGTAAATTACGCTGGCCCTCATTTGTGCTTTTTGGCGTCTGGTTCAAGTTTTCTAGCGTAAACAGAGGTGTTTTTGAAAAATGAAGTTAGAGAGAGGCGTAAGCTACGCCATATGGGGCGTAACTTACGCTGGGTTCTGAACAAACACACCAGCAGCTGCTCATGGTCCAAAATCGACCCATTTTACATCAAAACTCAATTTTTCGACTTCTCACAATTATGGGCAGGTTCCAAACTCAATTTAGGACATAATTAGACTTAGAGTACAACCACAACTCGACTCCTTACATCTTTTGTTGCTAGAAAACCTATTGACCCGAATTTAAACCCTAGAAAACCCTAGGTTGACCCAAAACTCAATTTTTGGTTTAGAAATCGTTTTGAGAAGTTTTAAGACTCATTGTCAGCCAAGATGAACACATTTAACTTCAACCCACCTCAGGAACCCGTTTCATAACAACAATCTTAGACAAAAATCGGCCAAAACCATCCAAGAACTTCCATAACCCTGTCTTGACCTAAAAATCCATTCTTGCACCCAAATCGACCAAGAACCCATTTATTTGACTTTAAACACGACTTTTTAATTCAAAAAGGGATGGTTTAACTAGAAATTACCTTTGAAAGCCTTCACAAAATGTTGAACCCAAAATTGACCCTATTGGAGAAGTTTTCTTGCACTTGGGAATGAAATTTTGAGATATGTCATATAAGAGATGATGAGGATGATGAATCTAACATAAATCTTGCCAATTGCATTAAATGATGCATTAATGTAGAGAGAGAGAGATTTGAGTGTGGGTGTTCTTGTAAGGATTGTAGAGAGAGAGAGTGAGATAAGAAAATGATTGGTGGAAATGAATGGAAGGAGATTGGGTAGGTTGAGGATAGGGTTGGGTCACTTGATGGGTCATAGGTTAGGTATAACCCATGGGTAGGATCCATTTTCATTTTACTAGTTAAATTAAATGTTATCAATAGTCATAGAATCAATGAAATCGATTTATAGACCCGAATGAACATATTGCACGTAATTGAACCACAAATTGAACTCGAATATATATTAGCTAACTAAATAGTTAGTCAAATTGTACACATGGTCAAAAGGTCAAAATTCACGATTGTTTCATTTCAAGATGCTATTACGGGGTTTATCAAATTAAAAGATTTGGTGCATATTTTCAAGATGTAACAAAAAAATATAATATAATGTCCGTCAATTTCTTTCACGTATTTTTTATATTTTATTTTGTTTATATAAATATTAATAAATATAGATTATCTCGCGTATTACGCGAGAAAATAATCTAGTTAAGTACAAAAAAGAGATTAAATAAATTACGTATATATCTAAAATAATCAAATCATGTTGATAAATTGAAAAATTACAACGTATCTTTAGAATCTTCTCATCATTGTTAAGTAAACTCGTTTATAAGCTTATAAGCTTATAATACTTAAAGATAACTTCAAATCAAATATCAAATATACAAAAGATTAAAATCTTGGTATGACACCAAGATTGATGTCATTGAAAATAATCATATTGATGAATAAAGTTAATAAAATAGTAACATAACTTACGCCAATACACATACATCTCCTAATTTTCTTTAGTTACCTTGTATATACCTAGAAGTAATTAATTAAATAAACTAATAACCATCCATCATATGAGATAATTCGAGTAAATTAATTAATATTTATTAACTATGACTACGTATAATTTTTTTTTTTTATTAACTCTCTCTCTATATATATAATAAATATAAATATAAATATTTATTTTGATAGTAAATTAATTGTATAAATATTTTCCTAGTAAACTATATCTTTACCTAATATATATGTTAAAATCTATAAAAATAAAATATCGGTATATGTAGAAGAGCTATAACTTAACGATATCTATAATTAATATTAGATAGTAAATATTAAATCAAATTTTAAAATAATTAAAAAAAGCAAAAAGTTATAACAATTTGACAAATAAGCAAAAACCTTACTTGTCATTTAAAAGAAGATGCCACATAAGCAATTTCATATCCTCTCTTAGTTATATAAAAAGATAGATACAACTAGATTTTAGACCCGTGTCAAATACACGAGTTATATACATGATCAATATAAGAATTAGTATATGGAACAAAAAAAATTACTTACACCTTAAAATGTAAAAATTTACTTAAAAAATAATTGAGATATTTATATGTAAATATTGAATGCTAAATCATATCAAGGCTGGATGGTATAACAAAGTTTCTTTTATACAAACCTTTACAGAGAACCAATATTTTAACATTGATTACACAATTGACCGAAATCTCATTGATGTGTTGCAAAAAAATAATTTTACTATCGTTAGCCATGATTGGTAAGAACAGTAAAAGTAGCAGCTGATTCGTGAGGTTTTTAATGATTTCGTGTCATGTGATTTTACTTGTAGGGTTCGGTTTATATAAGAAAAATTTATATCCTAAATATAGTTTGATTTTAATTACTAATAACAACAATGATTATCCTAATTATAGTTTGATTACAGTTAGATGTATTTTAATTAGATATATATTTTAATTTAATCATTTTTACTAAGAAGAATCTCTAATTGTTAGCTATATTTTGTTATGCAATAAATTATTAATTATATTTAAATTCGGTTAAAATGTAAATTGGTGATAAAAAACCAAAAAGTCTAAATTAATTTAGACATGATTGAATTAAATAATTTTGAGAAATTGATAATTGTGATTGGTCTATGTATAGTTTTATTAAGATTAATACTTTCATTATAGTTTTTTTAACGTTTTACTAATATTTTTAATTGATTAATTATGGCATAAGTATATTTTAACTTGATGAGATTTAGTTATTTGAGGTATTTATCTCCGTATTTAGACTATAACATAAGTAAATGTTAGATTATATGTTAGAGATATCCTTTTCCATGTCGTATTTATTATGACATAAGTTTTAAGTTGATGAGATTTAGTTATTTGAGGTATTTATCTCCATATCTATCAATAAACTAAAACAGGATTATAGCCTCCATTAAACGACACATGACATTATATTAAATCGCCAAGTGTCTTTTTAGTGATATTAATTAAAACATTTGTTAAATAATAATTATAAAATATATTTATTAACATTCAAATAAACTAACTGTTTCCTTATCTATTTGTAAAAAAATAGTTTCCTTATCTATTCGGTAGAAAACTTTTTAATCGATAAAAAATATATATTATACCCATATATTAATACTAATCGTTTCCCTATTTATGAAGATTTTATAATTATCCAATTTCTATGTATACTTTTAACAATTATCAATTACGGATATCAATTTCGAAAATTGCGAGGCTTCATCATATACAAAATTTTGTTTTCCTTTTGTGTTTCTTGAGACATTATTTATTTTTTAGTCATATACTTTATCATATACAAAATTGATTTTCGTTTTTTATTTCTTCAAATATATTTTTTAATTGTTGACATTATGTATTACTTAGCCATAGCAAATTTGTAGGTTTATGATTTTATATATCTACCAATAAACTAAAACAGGATTGAGATGTTCTTGAAACGACATGTGGCGTAATCCTTGATCGACACGTGTCATTTTAATTTATTTATTTTATTAAATTAGCTTTTTTAATTGTATATATATTCAATTTTCTTATTAGACTTAGAATTAAACTCTAACTCTTAGCTTATAGATACAAAACACATTATAACATTATTTGATTCATCGTTTTCTCATTAATAAAGTTGTCTCTTTTCTTTCTCAATTCTTCAACTTCTATTATTTATATTATTTATAATAAGTTAATAACATGAAGACTTCAAAAAAATGAGTTTACGATCCGAAATCACAAGGCTATTTCCCGTCATCCTCTATGCTTACAATTCCGATTTTGATGTGATTTTAAAATTTTAAGCTAAATCCAAAACTTTAACTAAACATATATTATATTTATCATTACTGTTTATTATAACTTAGTTTCGATCATCGGTTTACTTTAACCACAATTTATTTCATACTCACAAATCATGTATGATGCATATTCGAATTTCTTTATGATACAATCTATATAGCTACCGTACATCGTACGGGTATTAGGACTAGTTTAGACTATAACATAAGTAAATGTTAGATTATATGTTAGAGATATCCTTTTCCATGTCGTATTAGGATCGGATGTATAATTGTTTTGTAACTTATATTAAAAAGGTCGGCATTATTTTTTTATACTAACAAAGAATATAACTTATTTAATAGTTGTAGTTATCTAGAGTTATAATAACTTATAACAATTGTATTTATCTCTATTGTAACTAGATTTAGACCCGTGTCAAATACACGGGGTTTACAACATTATCATTATAAGAAATAGTATATGGAAGACAAAAATACTTATAGGTTTAAATGTAAAACTATATTTTAAAAAAATTAAGATATTCAAATGTAAATACTAAATGCTAAATGAAATGGTTATATATAGTAGAAGAAAGCATAAAGTTATTTGATCTAATAATACTTCTCTATTGTTCAAGTTCTATTCGGTTTTGGGATGATTAAAACTTACCTGACATGTACCTCTATTAATAGATAACGTAACATCATATTTCTATTCTACTCTAACTATTATTGGTAGTTGTATACCATCTAGGTATAGAGTAACTAAAATACATTGTGTTTTTTTTTTGCCTTAAAAAAAAAAACTAAAATACGTTTTTATTAATAGTTGTAAAAATTTTAAGTTTCCTTGTCATGAACAGATAAATACTATTTTTGTTATTGCATTTTTTTCCTTCCAAAGATAATAATATAATAACTATTATAATTAAATAAAGTTTACACACATATTGATCATTGTATTCTGCGGTGTGATGGCAGAATAGGGAAGCAGAGGAAACATATGATTTTAACTTGAATCGTCTTTTTTATTGTCGGAATATTCTTAAAAGTCCACATTTCATAATTTAATATTTGTTTATATATTAGTAAGAAGTTGTAATTTAATATTTGTTTATATATTAGTAAGAAGTTGTAATTTAATATTTTGTTCGGGTAAGACTTTTTTATCTGGGTCGGCAACCATTGTATTTTGTCAGAAAACTTCAAGATTCTGGTGGGTTTTATATATTCTCTTATAGTTTTTTTTTTCTTTAAGACAATTATATATAACACATATAAATATATACACACAAATATTACTAAAACCAAAAAAAATAAAAATATTGGTTAGTGGATCATGACATCAACATGAGATAAAAAAAAACATTGTTGACCGGCCTAAATGGTTGACATATCAGTTTTTCTTATGTCATGGAGACTTCTTCTTTAAAGGAGATTCTACTCAATTTTATTCTGATTGTAGTGTAATAATTAAATAACCATATATGTGAAGATGCGAACATTTTTAAATACAAATCATAATGGGTTGGCCTAGGTTGGTGATGGTTGAACGCATTTCAGGTTAATTTGTGTAATGTATAATGTAATGCCATAACGGGTCAAACTCTTATATTGCTATTGTTTCTTTATTCTTTATTTTTCTCATGTAGCTTAGATATGATAGATGATTTTTTTTATCACCTTGAATCTTGAAATCGAGAAATTTAATCATGAGAAAAAAACATCTATGTTCACTCACCTTTGCACCATATGCCACCCTCCAAAGGGTTCATGATGCTGAAAAAAGTGAATGTGTCCAATTCTCCATTTCAAGCAATAAATTGCCCTGTATAAGCCAAGTTGAAAAGGTCCATAAGTGTCGATGTATGCAATGACTATTATTTGCGTGTTTTTTTAACGGGAAATTCCACTATACTTTTACTCTAATCTATAAAATTCATAATATACCATTGGCAGGGTTTCTTTATGAATTTAAAGTGTTGCGGCCTACTTTAATGTCTCGCTTTGTGATCCAACAAGTTGCAAGTTTTTAGTGAAACATTTTTCTCAATTATAGTTCTCTTAAATATTCAAAGAAATCATCGCTGGTCCATTTCTACATGAAATTACGAATCAAGTAGCTTGGGCTAATGATGTTATACAAGCAAAACGCAACACATTGAATATTATTCAAACATCTTTAATTTATTTCATGTGCTTAGAGTTGTTTATATGTTGGAATTGAAAAGGATATCTGACATGGACATTATGTTTGTTATCAATGGAAAAGTTTACCAGAATGGAATTCTTGCGGTTATCAATTTCATTAATAATTTTAAAAGCAATATGATAGAAGTATAACATTAGAAATATATTTATTATTTATTGTTGAATGTATATATGTTTATTCTAATATTTTGGCTAGAGACCAATACACTGTTAACTAATAAACTACTGTGGCTTGCCAATGATGACCAATTCAGCTGGTCTTTTAATGGGTCCGTTTAACACCTAATATCCATGGTTGTTAGTAAGCTTAATGCAATATATTCTGCTTTTCTTATTTTGCCTTTTATTCTCTTTCATTCTTAACTTTTTATATAACTGTTATATATTTCGATATGCTAATTTGACAGTATGATTTTGTCTCATCATATGAGTACATCGGATTACTACATTTGTAACTTTTGGCTCATAATTTTGCTTTTTATATATCAAAACTTAAATTGTGGATCGACATTTCTGCAAGTAAAGAAAAGCCGGCATGAATTCACTTTATTGCAACCTTGATGATGGATGAAGTTGTTATGCAAAATATGCAACTTTAGGTAGTATCTACTATCTATAGCTTTACAAGGTACAATTTTTGTTTCCTACTTCTGAATCAAGTTTCGGTAAGTTTGTTTTGGAAACATATTTTGATGCTCGGGTTTTCGTAAGTGTAGGTTGCTGAATGTTACTAATAGAAGGTCATTTATAGGCATGCTACATTTAATAACTTATTTGTCTAATTTTTACTGTTTGTTTATTTTTGGCAAATTCATAACCAAATTACAAAACAATTGAGTCTGATTTGGAATGTTATGCACTTTACCAGATGTTTTGATGTTTAATGGTGATGAAAAGGGAAGTTTTCAGTCCCTCATAAGTCGTGTTGTTCATTTGTTAAGCTTTATTATAACAACTTATATCAAATTTAAATATTTCAATCAGAAGTCAACTACCTACAACTCTATATTTCTATCACTTCTAAAATTGAAAAAGGATATCAAACATGAACATGATATTTGTTACTTGTGGAAAAATTTACAAAAATAATTTGTTACGATAATCAATTTCATTGATAATTTAAAAGCAATATAATATACAAGTATATTATGAGAAATATGTTTATATTTGTTATTGATTTTTTTTAACAACGAGTTAGTATTTGATAGTTAGCATGTAACATTCGAGACACCCCGGTGACATCCAATTGGGCAGTATGCAGAGCTCGAACCACGAATGTCTGGGATGAAACTCAGGAATCTCCAATTGGGCAGTAAAAATTGTACATCATCAAAATCTTGAACTAAAGTTAATAAAGTTATTTACGGTTGTAAGCGCATCGCGCGGGTCTAAGTACTAGTATAACTATATAAGCTTAAAGAGACCGATGTGTATATATCTATATCTATATCTATACTATATTATAAAGCAAATAGCCTCTGTCTAAAATTTTAAGTTTCAACATTTACTTTCCCAAAATGTCCCTCCTATCTATTATATATTTACCTAAAATAACTATAATACCCTTTCTCTCTCCTCAAATCTCAACCACTCATTTTTTTCTCTCCTCCATAAACCATTTTATTCCTCTAATTCATTCAAAATCTTTTATCTCAAAAACCGTACATCGATAAATTATAAAAATTATATGGGTGTTCTTAAAATTTCATGCTCTTTCATTAGAGAGGTCATTTGATATACTTTCGACGAATTTTTAAATCCGAGGGCGGAGCCCGTCAGGTAGATCACCCCATCACCGCCACCGCCATTACATCACCACCCCGCCATCACCTCCATCACTGCCGCAACACGCGGGTACCTTTCTCTCGTCAGTTATAATCAATACATGCATATAATTTACTGCCTTAACACCAATCCCTACATATATAAGATCACATACAACAGATCTTACCAGTTTGATTAGCCTATTCAACAATACCTCAACTGCGGAAAAGAACATCATTCAGATTACCAAATATTCTATAAACCTTGGAAAAGAAAAAGTCAGTTACAAACAAAGAAAATCTTACTAACTTAGCAGATACCTATGTTAGGTCGAAAATCGACCAAGTATAATTTGTTCAGAAATAGCTGAAGCTCAGTGAAGTTTACTTGTACAGAATTCTGAAGTCGTTCAGAATTAGTTCACTGAGGCTTCACTTCAGTTCAGATCAACGTATCAGAATACCGTTCAGAATGAAGTCAAAGACTGAAGTCTGAAGAAAGAGAATCAGCTCAGATGTGGAGCTCAGAAGTTGACTCTACCTGATCGAAGACTGAAGCATCTCAGTGTAAAAGTACTTACACACTTTTACACTGATTACGAGGAAGACTTTTTACTTTACATTTCTTTACCCGGTTAATAGATTTAACTATTAATATAAGTACAAGATAAAGTAAAGGTTGGGAATAAGGTATGATAAGTCACATCAATTGACTTACATACTTAAACCTTAAAAGTACGCATGTAAGGAATTAGCTTTAATTCCTTAAATGCTCCCAACCATATTTGTACGATCTGGTCCACGTCATCATGGACTTGGTCTATAAATATAAGTCTTCTCACAACTGCAAATGGCTTGAAACCTTTGCATTGCAACTTGTGAGATATACTCTAAGTAATCCTTACGAGTATTTCCAAGTTATTAGATCACTTGTATTTCTAGGTTGTTTAGATATTTACACTTGGGTGTTTATCTTTGTTCCGCAACAACCTTTGTATTTGTTTATATCAATAAATCAAATACATTGAAAAGCCCTAGGTGTAACTAAAGACAAAGAAATTTTGTTAGAAAAGTTTTGTGACATCTTACCTTCTAAATGGGAAAACTTGATCTTGGTTTTAAGACAAGGAAAAACCTTGCACAGTCACACTCTTGCTTCCCTATATGGAGCCTTCAGATACACTGAAGAGAACAAAGCTGAGAGAGCTGTGGCTGAGCAAGATGCCAAAAATCATGCATCTACCAGTTCAGTCATGGTTCAGCATTCTGAACCACATGGGACTGCTTTACTATCTTCTGAGAGTGATCATTCTGACTCGATGAAGAAGATGGTCTCTGAAATGTTAAAAACTGGTATTTCTAGTAATGTTACTCATTACCAGAAAGAAGAATATATGGTATCTTGACAGCGCTGCTGGCAGAACCATGACTGGTTATCAAACCCTGCTGGAGGAATATAGGGTGCAAAAGGGACCCTCAATAAAATTTGGAAATGATGAAAATGGAAAAACTGAGGGATATGGTGTTGTGAATAATGGACAAGTCAAATTCACACGTGTTGCATATGTGAACGGTTTGAAATATAACCTGATCAGTGTCAGTCAACTGTGTGATGATGGCTTCAAGGTATTATTTGATATTTCACAAGGCACCATATTCAACAGGGATGGAAAGGTAGTATTGATTGCACCAAGAAAAGGAAACATTTATATCATTGATATGAATAGTTCACCCACTGAACAATGTTTCTATACAAAGGCAGATGAAGACACAAACTGGCTGTGGCACAAGAGATTATCCCATCTGAACTTCAAGAACATTAATAAGTTGTCAAGAAAACAACTTGTTGATGGGATACCCTCAATGTCTTTCAATAAAGACAAGCCATGTCCAGGTTGTGAAATGGGTAAGCAGAAAAGAGCTTCATTCAAGACAAAGCAAAGCTTTTAGTATAACTGAACCTCTTCACATGCTTCACATGGACCTCTTTGGACCAGTGAATGTTCAGACCAGAGCAGGAAAGAAGTATACCCTTGTTATTGTTGATGAATATTCAAGATATTGCTGGGTAATTTTCCTCAGATCCAAGAGTGAAGCTGCTGCTGAAATCATTGCTCTCATCAAACAAATTGAACTCAAGCATAAGCGAAAAGTTTGTCAGCTCAGAAGTGACAATGGCACTGAATTCAGAAATGCCACTCTGGAGTCCTTCTGCACTGAACTGGCATATCTCAGAACTTCTCCTCAGCCCACACACCAGAGCAGAATGGTGTAGTAGAAAGAAAGAATCGGACGCTGATTGAAGCTGCTAGAAGTATGCTAAATGAATCTGGTCTTCCCAAGAATTTCTGGGCTGAAGCTGTTGCAACTGCTTGCTACACTCAGAACAGATCTATCTATGTCAAAAGACACAAGAAGACAGCCTATGAAGTACTCAGAAATAGAAAGCCCAATATTGAATATTTCCATGTATTTGGATGTCCAGTATACATTCTGAATGATTCCAGTCAGCTTGGAAAATTTGATGCAAAAGCTGATGAAGGGTACTTCCTAGGGTATTCATCAAATCGCAAAGCCTTTAGAGTCTTTAACAAGAGACTTGAAAAGGTTGATGAGTCAATTCATGTTACCTTTGATGAATCTAATTTTGCAATCTTTAAGAATTCAACTCCTGTACCACCCTCAGAAAGTCCAATAAGTTTTGGTGATTCTGATCCTATTATCCAATCTGATCAGTCACCTGAACCTGTTTCTGAACATCTCAGTTCAGAACCAATAACAAGCAAGTCAAGCAACATTCCATTCTATCCTCCAGTCAGTTTTAAACTACCTTCTGAACTGACTATTGGATCAGATGTACATGCTGCTTCACCTCAGATATCAGGTTCCACTAAGATTACCCCAATCTGAACAGATTTCATGATGCAAATCATGATCTGCCGGAGGAAGATGATGAGACTGAAGTAGTCTTTTCTGAAGCACCTCCTGAAGAATTTCAGAGGAGTTCTTGCACTGATATCATCGTTCATCCTGGTCATTACAATAAGTGGACAAGAGCACATCTAATCGAGCAAATCATTAGAAATTCCACTGGTGGGGTTCAGACCAGAAGAGCCACAAGCGATCAATGCTTAAATGTCAGCTTCTTATCTCTAATAGAACCGAATAAGATTGACGACGCTATGAAAGACCCTAGCTGGATTGAGGCCATGCAAGATGAGCTCAATCAGTTTAAGAGGAACGATGTTTGGGAACTTGTTCCTTGTCCCAGTAATCTAAAGAAAGAACCAATTGGGACAAGATGGGTCTTCAGAAACAAGATGGATGAAGATGGTCACGTGATTCGAAACAAGGCAAGACTTGTTGCAAAGGGTTACTCACAAGAAGGAGTAGACTTTGATGAAACTTTTGCACCAGTTGCTAGACTAGAAGCTATCAGAATTTTCTTAGCTTTTGCAGCTCATCATGAGTTCAAAGTCTATCAGATGGATGTTAAAAGTGCATTCTTGAATGGTGAATTGGAAGAAGTTGTGTATGTATATCAGCCACCAGGGTTCATAAATGAAGAAAGACCTCATTGGGTGTACAGACTGAACAAAGCACTATATGGTCTGAGACAAGCACCTAGAGCCTGGTATGATACTCTTACTAAACATCTTCTGAAAAATGGTTTTAAAAGGGGTGCAATAGATAACACTTTATTCATATTGCATGATAAAGATGATATCTTACTTGTACAAGTTTATGTTGATGATATTGTGTTTGGGTCTACAAATAACAAAATGTGTGAACAGTTTTCTAAAATATGTCATCTGAGTATGAAATGAGTATGATGGGTGAACTGACATATTTTCTAGGTCTTCAAGTAAAACAAACCAGTGATGGTATTTTTATAAATCAAGAAAAATATGTCAGAGATTTGTTAAAGAAATATCAATTTGACTCTGTCTCATCAAAAGATACTCCTATTTCTGCACCATTAACTTTGGACTCAGATCCAATAGGAAAACCAGTGGATCCCACAAAATATCGTGGTATGGTGGGATCCCTCATGTACTTAACTGCTAGTAGACCTGACATAATGTTTGCAACATGCCTTTGTGCAAGATTTCAGTCTGATCCAGAGAAGCACACGCTAATGCTGTGAAAAGGATTTTCAGATACCTTAAAGGTGTCCCCAGACTTGGTCTTTGGTATCCCAAAGGCTCAAGTCTAGATCTAATGGGTTATTCAGATTCTGATCATGCAGGTTGTAAAATAGATAGAAAAGTACCACAGGTTGTCATTTCCTAGGTGGCAAATTGGTTAGTTGGACGAGCAAGAAGCAGACTGCAGTATCACTCTCCACAGCTGAAGCTGAATACATTTCTGCAGCCAGTTGCTGCGCTCAGATTTTGTGGATGAAGAACCAACTAACTGATTATGGTGTTAAGTATACAAAGATTCCAATATTTTGTGATAACACCAGTGCCATTGCCATCTCTCACAATCCTGTCATGCACTCCAAAACCAAGCATATCGACCTCAGGTATCATTTTATTAGAGATCAAATTATTAAAGGTGACATTGAACTTCATTTCATTCCCACTGATAAACAACTCGCTGATGTTTTTACAAAACCCTTGGATGTCAAAACGTTTAAACATCTCATCAGGGAGTTAGGTATGCTAAATCCTGTGTAGCATCACCTCAGGGGGAAGTGTCAAATATTTGT
>CM067167.1:20473846-20498846 GCA_034093135.1 Erigeron breviscapus
TTAATGATCAAAACGGAATCAAACGAGTTTGTAATCGATCATTATGATCAAAATATGTTTAACAATGTCAAAAACGTGTTTTGGGTGAAGCCCAAGTCGATTGATTTCTGGAAAAATGAAGAACAAAGTCGTTTTACGAATTCTGGTCGAAGTTAAGTTCCTGATAGCTAAATTCGTTTCCTGATGGCTATTTCCGTTTGCCCAACGAAGTTTAACTTCGTTTGGGGTCATTTTCGTTTGTTGTTGAAAGCTTAAAATCGTTTTGGCCTAATGGGAATCTAAATTCGTTTTAAGTGTTAAATTCGTTCTGGAATGCTAAATTCGTTTAGAGGGTTTAAGTTCGTTTTGGCTTGAAATGTAGCTTAAATTCGTTTGTGGATGATTAAATTCATTTGGCAAACGAATTTAAAGTTCGTTTTTTTATCAGAAAGCAGTTAAGTTCGTTTTATGGAATTAAGTTCGTAAGAACAAAACTAAGTTCGTTTTCAATTCCATTTAAGGTCCTAAATGACTTATATTTCATATATTAATGTACGATAGGTGTCGGGGATTACTATTAAGCACTGTTAGCTTTTGTTTGCGCGCACATTCTACTACCAGGTAAGATACACTACTTTTGTCACGCTGAGGGTGCAACAAAAATGGTTTCATAAACTATAACCTCCAAAACGGTAATGTATAACCTATATTGTGGTTGGGTTGATATGGGAGGTATTCGGGGATTAAAGATGACGATGCTTATGCCTAAAATGATTCCCCGTAAATACGTTTATGATATGATATGTGATGATATGTTTAACGATATGATATGTTATGATGAATGGTGGTTAATGATATGATGTAATGATGATATGTGCATGTATATGTGGCTTGTTCATCTAGAACACTAGACCTTTTTAGGTTGCCATGACACGTGCACGTTGTAAGGGCCCTAACGTGAAAAGATGATAGATGTGGATTAGTTTAGGATTAATGTGGAAACCTAAACTAAACGTGGTAAATGCTCGAGCTAATTAGACGTTAAGAGTTATGCATAACCCGTGCCTGATGGTGGTAATAGGTACGTATAAACCGTGCTCGTATGTGGGAGAGTACGTCGTGCTCGCATGTGGGAGAGTACGTAGTGCCCGTATGTGGGAGGGTACGTTAAAATGGTTGCTCGGGTGACTCCTTGCAATAAGTCATATGTGGCGAGTAGTTCGGGTGGCCTGATGACCCACCTAATGTCGTGAACATAACGTGCTACTCATGGATCGACATTGTCTTTCCTTAACGGTAACTTCGGTTACAACTTAACGGTGACCTAGTCACAACTTAATGAGATGAGATGAAATGACGAAATTGATTAGGCACACTTAGGGTCATGGACTCTATGCTTATATATGATATGGATACGTTATGTGGTGATATAAATGCCTAAATCAAATGACGTAATGTTTTAAAGTGACGTGTTTAATGGATGAAATGTTTTGCCTAAACCTGGTGTTATCTTACTTAGCTTTATAGCTAACACTTGTTTCTTCTTATGTGTTGACACCCCTCAGGTTAAGCAGTGAGATGTCGTGTGAAGCTTTGGCGAGAGATGGGTAGATGATCAAGATGGCTTTAGTTTACCCAATAACTCCGCATAGACTTAATGTTAATGACTTCCTTTATGGAACTATTGTAATGACTATGTTATGGTTGCTTTATGTTGGGCAATCTTATGGATTTCTTTTATTACTGATTTGATGCTATTAGTAACACCACTTATGTTTCTCAACTATTTTCTTTAGTTGAGGTTTTTAATAAACTGTTTCCGCTTTATTGACGCCGTTAGGCGAAAAATTTTGGAAATCCATATTTTTACGAAACGGGTGTTACAGGTAAAGATGTGATCGCTTCACTGGGTCCATGAAGACTTCTTCAATATCAAGAAATCAACAAATGAAATCCGATAGAAACGTGTTACCCGGCTTTTTGAGAATTTAGGGAGGGCTTTTGTTTATTTTAGCCCTTTCTCACATCATATCACCTTAACCTCTCACTTTTCGACTTTACTCCCTCCATCCTATTTGCACAAAACAACATCACTCAAAATACCCTCACTATCTAATGAAAGAAGTGAATACTCCGGGGTTAGAACTCATCGGCGATGATGAAATTCATGGAGTAAATTTTGAGAAATACTTATCACTCATGTGCAAACTAATCACCGAACTCCATTTGATTGAAAATCATTGGAAAAAACATCAAATGTGTGCATGAAAAAACATTTGAAACACATTTGAAGTTTTGAAGGTTGTTGAAATCACAAACTCCTCCTTAATCTATGCAAGAATAGATCAAAAATTTTCATAGAAAGGTGGAGCAAAAATTGGTTTTGTGAGATCAAACATTTGAGAGTCTATTGTGAACAAGATTTTTATTTGAAAAACATAAAGTTTTGCTTCAACAACAATGTTGATAGTAAGACAGCTAGGGAGTACACAAAGGCGTTCAATCCGTCGCATCTTACAACAACACGTTGGAGGCAATTAAAACATTTAAGCAAAAAATTAACCCAAGCAATTGTTCAAGATGAGACAACAAGGGAGTACACAAAGGCGTTCGATCCTTTGCGTCTCATATCAACAATTGAGAGTTTTGAAAACTTTATTTGAACAACTTGATTGCTATCACACATACATATTCATATAAGAACACTTGGAAGTACACAAAGGCGTTCGATTCCTTGTTATCTTATATCAATTTGTATGTATAATAACAAAAGCTTAGAATTTAAAAACACTCTACAAATAAATATATCATTTAAGAACGGGTTGCATACATAGTATATGCAAGCCACTGAAATATATCTTTTTGTTTATTTTTGAAAATATGCAATTTTGTATTTTGGTTTTCTGGAATGTGTCAAGAATTCCTTCAAAAGAGTTAAGGTTTAAGATTTAACATACCTAGCTTGGAGATAAGAAAGTTAAACCTCTTTTCATCCAGTGGTTTTGTGAACAAATCTGCAAGTTGAAAGTCAGTACCCACAAAGTAGAACTCGATGTCACCTTTCTCAATATGATCTTTGAGAAAATGATATCTAACATCAATATGCTTTGAGCGAGAGTGGTTTACTGAGTTGACTTCAATGGCAATGGCACTCTGAGAATCACAATAGATAGGGATATGATCATATTTCAGACCATAATCAGTTAGTTGTGTCTTCATCCATAAAACTTGAGCACAACAACTAGCCGCAGCCACATATTCTGCTTCAGCCGTTGATAGAGACACACAATTTTGTTTCTTGGAAGACCAACTCACAATTTTATCGCCTAAAAATTGTAAAGTACCGGAAGTGCTCTTGCGATCAAGTTTACAACCTGCATGATCTGCATCTGAATATGCAGTTAGATTGAATCCAGTATCCCTTGGATACCAGAGACCTAAATCGGGTGTCCCCTTCAGATAACGAAAGATTCGTTTCACAGCTTGATAATGTAAATCAGTTGGAGCAGCTGATATCTAGCACACATACATGTTGCAAACATTATATCTGGGCGAGATGCTGTTAGGTACAACAATGAACCAATCATACTTCGATATCTCTTTTGGTCAAACGGTTTTCCATTTGTATCAGTATTTATGTTTGTTCGAGCAGCCATCGGAGTAGAAATTGAAGAACATGAAGTCATGTCAAACTTTTTCAACATATCATTTATGTATTTACCTTGTGATATAAAAATACCAGTTGGTAATTGTTTGATTTGAAGACCCAAAAAATAATTCATTTCCCCAATCATGCTCATTTCAAAATGATTAACCATAAGAGATGAAAAGTTTCGGCAAAATGTTTGACTGGTCGACCCAAAAATAATGTCATCAACATATATTTGAACAAGTAGAACGTGCTTACCTTGTTTGCGAATGAACAAGGTAGGGTCAATTGTGCCTTTGGTAAAGCCACCTCTTAGTAAGAAAGTAGTTAAAGAATCATACCATGCTCGGGGTGCTTGCTTAGACCGTAGAGAGCCTTGTCTAACCTGTAGACATGGTTTGGCCTTTGAGGATCAACAAAACCTTCTGGTTGATCAACGTAACTTCTTCTTTGAGGTCACCATTCAAGAAAGCAGTCTTCACATCCATTTGAAACACAATAAAGTTTCGGAATGCTGCATAAGCTAAGAATATTCGAATGGCCTCCATTCTTGCAACTGGAGCAAAAGTTTCGTCGAAGTCAACAAGTCGAGCTTTATTCCTTACTACCACTCCATTCTCATCCTTTTTGTTTTTGAATATCCACTTTGTACCGATTGGATCATCTTTTATAGGATTTGGAACTAATCTCCATACCTTCAGTCTTTCAAATTGTGCGAGTTCATCTTGCATTGCCTTAACCCACTCTGGATCACGAAGAGCTTCAGATACCGTTTTGGGTTCAATATTGCTAAGAGAAAGTGCAACAAGACACTCATTTACTGAGGTACGAGTAGTTACTCTTGCTTGTGGATCTCCAATTATTTGATCAGTAGGATGGTCTTTCTGCATTCGTGTCCACTTGTGAGCATGAGGAAGAGGATCTTGTTGTTGAAGATCAATATCACCATCATTAAAACTTGAGTTTTGTTGAGAGATGGAGTCATAACTTGGTATAACTCTTTCCTCATAAGCTGGATGATCAAAATCAAGTGGTACATACACATTTGGAGTGTTTAATGGATTTTTTTGTCTGAGTTAATCGAGAAGGTTGTTCTTGAACATTCACTTGAGAAGAATTATCCTGAGAGGATGGTGGAGAAATATCAATAGAAGAGGATTCTTGCTCTGAAGAACTTGATGAAGATTCATGAATGTTGTCAGGAACTGGATCGTTGTTATGAAGAGGTTCATTGTTTTGAATTGGTTCAAAGATGACCTGAGGTTCTTGATCATGAATCGGTTTTGAATTATAGAATTCTTCAAAAAGAATATCTAATTCATCACTTGTTGGAGTTGGAAACTTCTTGAATATAGAAGCTAAGGTAGAATTCCTTGTAGAAGTACTTGAAGTACTTGGATCATTACTTGTTGGCAGCAAACCTTCTTGCTCAAAAATCATGCCTGACATCTCATCAAACCAAACATTCATTGTTTCTTGAATTGTGTTGGTTCGACGATTATAGATTCGATAGGCAATTGATGTTTTGGAATAACCAACAAAATATCCTTCATCGCCTTTCTTCTCGAACTTTCCAAGATTCTCCCGATCATTCAAAGTATAACAAACACACCCAAATATATGAAAGTAGTTGATGTTGGGTTTGCGTTTGTTAATAACCTCATAAGGAGTCTTTTCGAAACACTGATTGATAATGGACCGATTCTGAGTGTGACATGCAGTGTCAACAGCTTCAGCCCACATATTGGATGGCAATTTGGAATAAGCAAGCATTGTCCTTGCTGCTTCCACCATCGATCGATTTCTCCTTTCAACAACACCATTTTGTTGTGGGGTGCGAACTGCTGAGAATTGATGAGTGATACCTTTGGATTTGCAGAATTCATCAAAAACAGCATTCTTGAACTCAGTTCCGTTATCCGAACGGATGTAACGAACTGGAAGTTGAAGATTTACTTGAGTATTAGTGATGAAATCTATCAACATCTGAGTTGTTTCATCTTTGGATGCAAGGAACTTGACCCAAGTATATCTTGAATAATCATCAACAATAACCAAGATGTATTTCTTCCCATTTCGGCTTTGTACTTTCATCGGCCCACAAAGATCCATGTGAAGCAAATGAAGAGGTGCTAAGAATTTGGAGATTTCTTCGGTTTATGAGAAGCTCTCTTAATTTTCCCAACAGCACAAGAAGGACAAACATGCTCACTTTCATACTTATAGTCAGGTAAGCCTTTAACAAGATGCTTGTTGACCAAATATTGATGGTTTGAAAATTCAGATGCGACAGCCTTCTATGCCATAACCAAGAATTCTTTGAAGTAGCCTTTGAAATGAGACAAATATTATCGGTTGGTTGGTTATCATCGAGATTGACGGTAAAAAGATTATCATCACGGTCACCACAAAGAATATCAACTCCATCTAGAGTTTGGACTTTGCAAAGAGATTTTCGAAACAGAACTTGAAGATTGTTATCACAGAATTGTCCAACACTGAACAAGTTGTGACTTAATCCTTCAACATAGTGAACTTTCTTGATGATAATTCCATTTCTTTCAATGTCTCCATAACCTAAGATAGGAGCAAAATTGTTGTTTCCAAAGCGAACTGTTCCCATGAATCTTTCAACAAAATTCTTGAGCAAAGATTTATTTCCAGTCATGTGCTTCGAACACCCGGAATCGAGTATCCAAACACAGATGGTTATTTCCTGCAATCAAAGAAATTTAACTGTTTTTAGGTACCCACTTGAAGACGGGTCCTTTATGGTTAGTTAAAACAGGCAGGGTATATAACTTAGGATATGCATTCAAACATGTTTTCGAATCAACATAAGCATTAACAAGCACATTATCAACAAACACATTTGAATAAAAAGTACGAACATTCACATGAGAATTAAAAGTAACATGTTTACAAGCATCATCATCAGATACACAAGTATGAGAATTAAGATTGTTTATAAGCTCACAAGGTCTTGCCTTGGCATTTTCAACAATATTTGACAAAGAAAAATTGTTTTGATTAACATGAACACCCTTCCTCCTATTAACAGCCTTTCTCCTCTTTCTTTTCTTCTTTTTCTCAACATCCTTTTGATTACTAGTGATCCTAGGTACTAATGTATTAGCGACCCATTTAGCATCACTAGTTATGCTCTTTCCACCTGTTGAATTGAAACTAAGAAGATTAGAACTAGGAGTTTTAAACACTTTCATCTTTTTGGAATCTTTTGGAGGTGAGGAAACTTCTTGCTTCTTTGGTTTATCATGAGAAAACCATCCATATCTATCCCTATATCTAGTTGTACCATTTGATGTATCCTTAGTTAGCGAAACTGAGCTAGACTTAGACACTTTAGGTATAAAGCTAGATTGAGAGCTAGATTGAGAAGCATTAGGATAGTCTTTCGGAAGTTTCACTTTGGTGTACTTTGTCCTGAGTGGGGTTTCAGCTTGTTCCTTTTTGACATGTTTCACTGGGGTAGCAATAAAGGTTTCTAACTTAATGGTCTTTGGTTCAGTCTTGACTAGTTTGGTCTTAACTTGTTTCTTTGAGTAATATGAAGTTGGAGCTTTGGACCATGGTTTTTGAGATTCCACTTTTGTTTCCACTTTGATTTTGGTAGATTCAATCTTTTTCTCAGTTTCTGAATTAAAAACATATTCTTCCTCCATGAATTTATCAAAATCATTCTTTGTGAAATCTTTGGAAAAAGAAAATTTCAATGGAGATTGATTAGTTTCAGATTCATTTGAAAGTTTTGAACAATCAGGAATCTTGGTGTCCAACTTCACAATATGGGTAGTCTCAGAAATTAGGTCAACTTGAACTGACACATCTTTGGTTTCACAAGAAAATTGAGTAGAAGTATCAACACCTATACTAGCACTAGGCTTAGGGTGAACAACTAACTCATCAACAGTGTTGCATGTGAAAAACCTATAGAAGTACCATATCAAAACTAAACTATGTGCAAGTTCTTCATTAGATAAATCAGATTGCACATAATCATCAGCTATAAATGTAGCAGTATTTTGACAAGTACACTGAAGAAAATCAGTCAAGGTCTGGGTAGAGGTATTGGTAGATGAATCACAAGTAGTTTGGGTAGAATTGTCTACTAAAGCACTTTGGTTAGTTTGAGTAGAAACATTCTCACAAACTTTCTTAGTATCAACAACAATACATTTATCCTCTGAATTCGGACTTTGAGACTTGAGGTGATTAATAACTTTTTGTTGAGATTCCACTTTTTGTTTCCACTTTGATTTTGGTAGATTCAATCTTTTTCTCAGTTTCTGAATTAAAAACATATTCTCCTTCCATGAATTTATCAAAATCATTCTTTGTGAAATCTTTGGAAAAAGAAAATTTCAATGGAGATTGATTAGTTTCAGATTCATTTGAAAGTTTTGAACAATCAGGAATCTTGGTGTCCAACTTCACAATATGGGTAGTCTCAGAAATTAGGTCAACTTGAACTGACACATCTTTGGTTTCACAAGAAAATTGAGTAGAAGTATCAACACCTATACTAGCACTAGGCTTAGGGTGAACAACTAACTCATCAACAGTGTTGCATGTGAAAAACCTATAGAAGTACCATATCAAAACTAAACTATGTGCAAGTTCTTCATTAGATAAATCAGATTGCACATAATCATCAGCTATAAATGTAGCAGTATTTTGACAAGTACACTGAAGAAAATCAGTCAAGGTCTGGGTAGAGGTATTGGTAGATGAATCACAAGTAGTTTGGGTAGAATTGTCTACTAAAGCACTTTGGTTAGTTTGAGTAGAAACATTCTCACAAACTTTCTTAGTATCAACAACAATACATTTATCCTCTGAATTCGGACTTTGAGACTTGAGGTGATTAATAACTTTTTGTTGAGATTCCACCTTTTGTTGTAAACCTTCTATTTGTTTTTCCAAAAATGTGGTTGAAAAGTACATTTTAGTTGGTTTAGGTGGAGTACCGACAGATTCTTGGTTTTGAAAATTTGATTCAATTTCTTCCAATTTGAAAATTGAAGATTCCTTAGTTTTGTATGAATCATTTATTGCATCATAATTAACCAAAAATTCTTGTTTTGGTATTCTCTCAACTTCATCAGTCTCAAATTCGTCATCCAATGGACGAATAAATTGTTGTATCATACCAAGTCGTAGGAATTTTTCATCATACAAGGGTTCAATTTCCTCTTTGGCTTTTTGTAATGGTGTGATATTCTCAAATCCCAACCCGAGAAGAAGTTCTGTTTTGTCAATTTTTGACTTGTTGAAATAGGCAGTGAAATTCAAGAGAGGATTTTGTTCAACTTTATATAACTTTTCTTGATAGAAAAGTATATACTTTTTAAGTTCCTCAACTTGTTTTTCAAGATTCTCAATCTCAATGCCTTTTAGAAAACAATTATGATTTAAATCAGAAATCTTCCTTTCGAATTCAACATTGTTTGGTTTAGCTTCTTGAAGCTTTTTATTGAGAATATCAACATCCATTTGTCTTGCATTTGCCCGAAGCCATTCATTGGACTTTTGAATTTCAAGATCTTGATTGGTCTTTTCAAGATCATGAATGGTCTTTTCCAGATTTTGACATTTTTGTAATAACTTAGAATCAAGAGAGACATTCAACTCACATTCTTTAACCAACATCTTATCTTTGTAAGTTTGAAAATCTTGTTTAATAGCATCATGTTCAAAAAGTAATTTTGAATGTTCTTCAAGAAGGTTTAAAATTCACTTTTAGAAAATGAAATGCTATTTTTCAACTTTTTGTTTTTGTTGGCTAAAGAATTGATATGAGTTGCTAAATCTGATAAAGCTAATCTACATGACTCTTTGTCCTTAATCAAAGAAAAAGTAGAGTCGAGATTTACCTCATCATCTGGGTATTCATCATCAGTGCTTTCTGCTTCAAAGACTTTGTTCTTGGCCAACCTTGCCATATAGCAAACATTAGCAGAGAGATCTTGATCTTCATCATCTGTGAGTAACAGCCATTTGTCATCTTCAGCTAGCAATGCATGTCCTGCTTCGACTTGTTTGGCTAACAACATCTTCTGCTTGTAATACTCATAGTTCCGCTTTCGAGGTTGTTTGCAATCAACAGCAAAATGTCCAGGAATACCACAATTGTAGCACTTTTTGTCTGATGCCTTACCCTTCTCAACAACTTGTTTCTCATATACTTCCTTCTTTTCACCATACCTTGATCCATTAGCTTCACCTAGCTCATTACTCTTAGGATGATAGTGTTCCTTATTGGGAAATGCACTTGTAGAAGAAGTGCGGAGATTGTTGTTTGTTGGCCTCGCTTTGTAAAATTTCCTCTTGATATGCTTTGTTACCGCGGCAAGAGCTTGATATAGTTCATCTGAAACACCATCTCTTGTAGCCATCAGATCATCTCCCTCCTCATCAGATGAAGAAACAACTACCATTTGCCTCTTAAGAGCTTCAGAAATCTTCTTCTCAACTATCAATGCCAAAGGATCAGAAGATACAACTTCTGGCATTTTGTTTGATGAAGCTTTGTTTAGGACTTGGTTTTCATTTAGTTTGAAAGATTCATAAAGAGTATGAATGGTGAACTTGGTCAGATTTTGATGTTGCTTGATCTGTGTTCCAAAATCTTCCCATTCTGGACCAAGAGCTTTGATGAATTTGATGTTTAACTCAATCTCTGTTTTCTTGACATTGTTCTTCCTCAGTTCATTTATGACATTGCAAAATCTGTAGTAGACAGCTTCAAGAGATTCATTAGGCAATTTGGCGAAGTTGTCAAACTCAGTCAAAATATTGGTCAATCTTATCGTCGAAGTCACATCAGCTCCTTCCATCTGTCTAGCCACCTCATCCCATATCTCCTTGGCCGTATCATAAGAATCAACAGAGCCATAGATTTCATCCGGTAGAGCTTTGTATAAGCATGACCTAGCTCTGTTATCTGCAGCTGTTCGATCTTTTTGTTCAGCATTCAAAAGATCAGGAGTTAGAATTATTGCATCAGTAGTGGGATGGCGATGAACGGCAAGTCCATTAAGGATGGAATCTTTCATCATATGACCATTTGTTTGACTTTCCACATAGTCCATAAATCTTTTCTTCCATAGTCCATAGGAACCACGGTAGAGAACTGGAGGTCTTGTGTCTGAACCCAATGCCAATGCTTCACGAGAAGCCATTTGAATTTGATTTGATTTAAAAAATTGAATTGAATTAAGATCAGAAAATGAAACGATCTTGATAAGATCGTCCTGGGAAATGAAACGATCTTGATAAGATCGTCCTGGGTAAGATCGTTCTGGGAGAGATCGTCCTAAGCAAGATCGTTCTAGGTGAGATCGTCTTAGGTTTCGAAGAAATGAAACGATCTTGGTGAAGATCGTCTTAGGTTTCGAAGAAATGAAACGATCTTGGTGAAGATCGTCTTAGAGTTTAAATGAAACGATCTTGGTGAAGATCGTCTTAGGTTTCGAAGAAATGAAACGATCTTGGTGAAGATCGTCTTAGGTTTCGAAGAAATGAAACGATCTTGGTGAAGATCGTCTTAGGTTTCGAAGAAATGAAACGATCTTGGTGAAGATCGTCTTAGGTTTCGAAGAAATGAAACGATCTTGGTGAAGATCGTCTTAGGTTTCGAAGAAATGAAACGATCTTGGTGAAGATCGTCTTAGGTTTCGAAGAAATGAAACGATCTTGGTGAAGATCGTCTTAGGTTTCGAAGAAATGAAACGATCTTGGTGAAGATCGTCTTAGGTTTCGAAGAAATGAAACGATCTTGGTGAAGATCGTCTTAGGTTTCGAAGAAATGAAACGATCTTGGTGAAGATCGTCTAACAAGCCACAAAGCACAAGAATGAAAAACGAGCTTTCAAAGACTAAGACGATCTTGGGAAGATCGTCCTAGTGAAGATCGTTTTGGTGTCATCTTCTTCATCTCATCAGTTTTCCAGAAAAACTCCATTAACAACTTCAGAAAGCTTCAATAACTTTTGAATTACTGGGAGTTAAATCATGAAATCACTTGCAAACTGATTGTATTCACGTCGCAACAAGTGTATGAACAAAATTCAACACAAAACACAACAGATTCAAATCCCTCAAATTCGCGCCAAAAACACAAAATTCAATCTCGAGAATTAGATTGAATTGAAACTTAAAACTTGACAGGATTATGTTTTCAACAACCACGAATCTATTGGTGAACAAATAACTGTGATTTTATGTGACTTTTAAGTGTGAATTTTGATGAACCAGTAGGTGAAAAATACGAACTAAAATTGTAAATAAATTTGATTTTGATGAATTTGTGATTGAATTCAGTTATGGATCGTCGTCAGATCGATGTTTTGCTCTGATACCACTTGTTATAACACGATTTATAACACCGAATTCAAGTCATCAATGGTGGATTTGGTGAGTGTGTGTTCTTGGTGTTTGTGTGTGTTTTGAGAGAGAACTGTGTGTTAAAGTTATCAGGTATTAAAGTTATAAAAGGATTATACAAAAGTTATGATCTATAAGGTATGAGAGGGCTATTTATAGTCTAACTACACAATTATGCTAATTGTCATAATTAGCCCCTCAACCTTAGTGATCATTTATCTATGATTTAATAACAAGAAATTCCTCTAATCTAGATTACAATTTATCACTATTTTTGGATTTCTAACAGTCAAATTAAAGCTTTCGGTTAGTGCTTATAGGAACCGAATTAGTGATTTGTAGGCTTGTCTTTGCCATTTTAATAACCAAGTTAAGTTTTATAACTTTTATTTGACATATTCTTAGTAGGTTTATAATACTTTTTGTTACGAGATTGTTGGAGTTGATCAAAGTTGCAATCTAGTGACTTTTAGCTTATTTTGTTGTGAAGAACTTTTAATTGGAATTTTTCTGTTTTAACACTTATTTTCATAAAATGTTGAGTAGTCATTCTTGGTTAAGTTGAATTATTTGGACGTTGGTGATTTTTATACAGAGACATATATGTGTCCTATATTTATGTGAATGTTTGCTAAATTTTTAGACATTGTTTACTACCTCTAAAAATTACCAAACCAAAACTGGTCAGAACAAGAGCTGCTGTGCGACTCAAAATATTTTATAAAAGATTTCTATGATGGACATTTAAGAAAAATCTCCCAATTTTATTTTAAGTTAGGGACACTTTGAACTCAGTTTACACCAAGTTTAAACTTCTGAAACCTATTAGTTAAGAAATTAAAAATCGTCAAAGTTGACTCAACATTAAGACAAAAATCCAGTTTTGACCACTTTTGGTAGAAAAATCATATCTTTGGTTTGGTTTAGTATTTTTGAGTGATTCCAGTTGGAGGTTAAACTTAACTCTTTTATCTACAACTTTTATTTTTAAAGTTTTGCTTGAAACGGCCCTCACATGTTCAGTTCACCCGATTTAAGACAGAAAATTATTTCTGCCAGAATGTCTTTGATTATAACAACTCACCAATGACCATTCTTGCTTTTTAACACTTGAGTTCATCATTTACAAGATTAATACTTTATTTTTATATCTCTCAACATCAAATTTCCAGATTATTATACTTCTTTTAACATATTTTTCACTTAATACAAGTCATCAATGGTGGATTTGGTGAGTGTGTGTTCTTGGTGTTTGTGTGTGTTTTGAGAGAGAACTGTGTGTTAAAGTTATCAGGTATTAAAGTTATAAAAGGATTATACAAAAGTTATGATCTATAAGGTATGAGAGGGCTATTTATAGTCTAACTACACAATTATGCTAATTGTCATAATTAGCCCCTCAACCTTAGTGATCATTTATCTATGATTTAATAACAAGAAATTCCTCTAATCTAGATTACAATTTATCACTATTTTTGGATTTCTAACAGTGCAAATTAAAGCTTTCGGTTAGTGCTTATAGGAACCGAATTAGTGATTTGTAGGCTTGTCTTTGCCATTTTAATAACCAAGTTAAGTTTTATAACTTTTATTTGACATATTCTTAGTAGGTTTATAATACTTTTTGTTACGAGATTGTTGGAGTTGATCAAAGTTGCAATCTAGTGACTTTTAGCTTATTTTGTTGTGAAGAACTTTTAATTGGAATTTTTCTGTTTTAACACTTATTTTCATAAAATGTTGAGTAGTCATTCTTGGTTAAGTTGAATTATTTGGACGTTGGTGATTTTTATACAGAGACATATATGTGTCCTATATTTATGTGAATGTTTGCTAAATTTTTAGACATTGTTTACTACCTCTAAAAATTACCAAACCAAAACTGGTCAGAACAAGAGCTGCTGTGCGACTCAAAATATTTTATAAAAGATTTCTATGATGGACATTTAAGAAAAATCTCCCAATTTTATTTTAAGTTAGGGACACTTTGAACTCAGTTTACACCAAGTTTAAACTTCTGAAACCTATTAGTTAAGAAATTAAAAATCGTCAAAGTTGACTCAACATTAAGACAAAAATCCAGTTTTGACCACTTTTGGTAGAAAAATCATATCTTTGGTTTGGTTTAGTATTTTTGAGTGATTCCAGTTGGAGGTTAAACTTAACTCTTTTATCTACAACTTTTATTTTTAAAGTTTTGCTTGAAACGGCCCTCACATGTTCAGTTCACCCGATTTAAGACAGAAAATTATTTCTGCCAGAATGTCTTTGATTATAACAACTCACCAATGACCATTCTTGCTTTTTAACACTTGAGTTCATCATTTACAAGATTAATACTTTATTTTTATATCTCTCAACATCAAATTTCCAGATTATTATACTTCTTTTAACATATTTTTCACTTAATACAAGTCCATCCATCTCATAATCCAACAACAAGATTCAACTTTCTTAGATCTAACATGCTTGATTCAAAGAATACCCAGAAACAACTCTTCTAACTATCGTTGATTCAAAAGAATACCGATAACAATTTCTAACTATCGTTGATTCAAAAGAATACCGATAACAATTTCTAACTATCGTTGATTCAAAAGAATACCGATAACAATTTCTAACTATCGTTGATTCAAAAGAATACCGATAACAATTTCTAACTATCGTTGATTCAAAAGAATACCAGATAACAATTTCTAACTATCGTTGATTCAAAAGAATACCAGATAACAATCTTCTAACTATCGTTGATTCAAAAGAATACCCAGAAACAACTCTTCTAACTATCGTTGATTCAAAAGAATACCGATAACAATCTTCTAACTATCGTTGATTCAAAAGAATACCAGATAACAATTTTAACTATCGTTGATTCAAAGAATACCAGATAACAATCTTCTAACTATCGTTGATTCAAAAGAATACCGATAACAATTTCTAACTATCGTTGATTCAAAAGAATACCGATAACAATTTCTAACTATCGTTGATTCAAAAGAATACCGATAACAATTTCTAACTATCGTTGATTCAAAAGAATACCGATAACAATTTCTAACTATCGTTGATTCAAAAGAATACCAGATAACAATTTCTAACTATCGTTGATTCAAAAGAATACCAGATAACAATTTCTAACTATCGTTGATTCAAAAGAATACCCAGAAACAACTCTTCTAACTATCGTTGATTCAAAAGAATACCGATAACAATCTTCTAACTATCGTTGATTCAAAAGAATACCAGATAACAATTTTAACTATCGTTGATTCAAAGAATACCAGATAACAATCTTCTAACTATCGTTGATTCAAAAGAATACCGATAACAATTTCTAACTATCGTTGATTCAAAAGAATACCGATAACAATTTCTAACTATCGTTGATTCAAAAGAATACCGATAACAATTTCTAACTATCGTTGATTCAAAAGAATACCGATAACAATTTCTAACTATCGTTGATTCAAAAGAATACCAGATAACAATTTCTAACTATCGTTGATTCAAAAGAATACCAGATAACAATTTCTAACTATCGTTGATTCAAAAGAATACCCAGAAACAACTCTTCTAACTATCGTTGATTCAAAAGAATACCGATAACAATCTTCTAACTATCGTTGATTCAAAAGAATACCAGATAACAATTTTAACTATCGTTGATTCAAAGAATACCAGATAACAATCTTCTAACTATCGTTGATTCAAAAGAATACCGATAACAATTTCTAACTATCGTTGATTCAAAAGAATACCGATAACAATTTCTAACTATCGTTGATTCAAAAGAATACCGATAACAATTTCTAACTATCGTTGATTCAAAAGAATACCGATAACAATTTCTAACTATCGTTGATTCAAAAGAATACCAGATAACAATTTCTAACTATCGTTGATTCAAAAGAATACCAGATAACAATCTTCTAACTATCGTTGATTCAAAAGAATACCCAGAAACAACTCTTCTAACTATCGTTGATTCAAAAGAATACCGATAACAATCTTCTAACTATCGTTGATTCAAAAGAATACCAGATAACAATTTCTAACTATCGTTGATTCAAAGAATACCCAGGAACAACTCTTCTAACTATCGTTGATTCAAAAGAATACCGATAATCAGGGTAAATTCACAAACACTAACACACACTTGTGATAGGAAGGAACAAACTTTTCATATATTTCATCATAATGTCAGACCTCGTATCCAATTACTAAAAGATTGGATGGTCTCTATTTTGTGATTTGATTGAGTTATTGTATGTTGTGTTAGTTTTCCCACCTGCACCGCAGTATACTAAGCGGTCTGGATAATTGACATCATTATCGTAACCAGGATTATGTAGAATGTCAATAAGAAACAAACCATCTGCCTTTCTTGCATTCACTTTGATTAAATCTTCATCTAAATATGGATCATTAGTCTGTCTTTCTTTAGCATTCATATCAAGAATATCTTGAACCAACTTCTTTTGATATTCTTTCCACACCATTTGAGAAGAAGACTGAAACGACGTAAACGACACAAAAGCTTCTTTATTTTCCGTACAAATCACTTGTTGAACACAACTCTGAACAGGAGCAATATTTCTAGAACCTCTTATGGAATCATCATAAACACAACCATCAAATTCAAACCAAAAATACCATTCTTCGTCACCGTATACATCATACACGGGCGGATGATCATATATGATATCGTCATTAGAAGACATCTTGATCAGGATTTTTGGCTCTGTTACCAACTGACGCAGCGAGAAAAAAGGATAGATAATTGAACCTGTTGATTCAAAAGAATACCGATAATCAGGGTAAATTCACAAACACTAACACAACTTGTGATAGGAAGGAACAAACTTTTCATATATTTCATCATAATGTCAGACCTCGTATCCAATTACTAAAAGATTGGATGGTCTCTATTTTGTGATTTGATTGAGTTATTGTATGTTGTGTTAGTTTTCCCACCTGCACCGCAGTATACTAAGCGGTCTGGATAATTGACATCATTATCGTAACCAGGATTATGTAGAATGTCAATAAGAAACAAACCATCTGCCTTTCTTGCATTCACTTTGATTAAATCTTCATCTAAATATGGATCATTAGTCTGTCTTTCTTTAGCATTCATATCAAGAATATCTTGAACCAACTTCTTTTGATATTCTTTCCACACCATTTGAGAAGAAGACTGAAACGACGTAAACGACACAAAAGCTTCTTTATTTTCCGTACAAATCACTTGTTGAACACAACTCTGAACAGGAGCAATATTTCTAGAACCTCTTATGGAATCATCATAAACACAACCATCAAATTCAAACCAAAAATACCATTCTTCGTCACCGTATACATCATACACGGGCGGATGATCATATATGATATCGTCATTAGAAGACATCTTGATCAGGATTTTTGGCTCTGTTACCAACTGACGCAGCGAGAAAAAAGGATAGATAATTGAACCTGTTGATTCAAAGAATACCCAGGAACAACTCTTCTAACTATCGTTGATTCAAAAGAATACCGATAATCAGGGTAAATTCACAAACACTAACACAAACTTGTGATAGGAAGGAACAAACTTTTCATATATTTCATCATAATGTCATACAAAAACATTGTAATCCCATATATAGGCAAACTAGTATTTAATAGTACCAACCTTTCTCATTCTTAATTATTCAATAACCTCAAAATTATTTATGAAAAAACTCTTCAGGTTCTTTAAAAACTTGACCTTCATCAATATGTCTTTGGACCCAAGTCAAGTGATCGGCCTCTCGCATCCAAAATTTCTTTTGCTTTAAGATCAACTCGCCTTACTGGTGCCCCTATGTTAATTCATTGGTTTTTGATTCCTCCCCCTACACAATCTTCCTACATATAGCTTGGTAATAACTAAGAAGTTCCCTAACTTTATTTCAGGCATCATTTGAGTTTTTGGGACCAAATGGAGGCAGTGTTTGTTATGGGTGAAATTTTAAGTACCAATATCTTGAAAGTCCAAGATCTTGACGTATCAAGATCTTGACATTAGTGAATATTCTGATGACTTACTAATATTTTGCTAACGTTATGAATTACTTGTTATTATCATTTCCACATGAGTTAAGTATGCAGATTACAAAATATTCGATATAAAGCCAAGGAAAATATCTCCAACGGTAAACAAAGGATTTCACACATGGGATTAATCTCCAACACGCAAAGAAGACCCAGTCTCCCAACATAATCGGACTTCAAGTTGATTTCAGCATGAGGAAAATACTTCAACGTACACTTGACTGGGCAAGATACTCTTCAACGTTCAATTACTGAAGACCTGGAAGATCCCTACAAACTCGCATAGTTAGTTGAGGTCTATATAAACGAATGAGGCTGATCGATCTATGATATCTTTTGGCTCACTACTCACTTGTATTCACACACACTGCTCTCGATTCTCTAATCTCTATTCTCACACTTAGCTATATCGATCAACCGAATTCCACCATTGTAATCATTTTAACAATCATTAATAAGAGAACAAAGGCAGGGACGATTGCTTCCTCCCGGGGTTTTTATGCCGGGAATCTATAAGGATTAAGGGCTTTTCCTCGATAACAAATCTCGGTGTTCTTGTTCCCTTATCTTTACTTTTATTTTGTTAATTGCTAGATTCATACTTTAATTAGCATTACATACTGTTCTTTATAATTATTTCGATACTTATTATGTTGTCCTTGATTACATTTGTTCTTTTAATCCTTGTTTAGTCGACATCTTTCTTAAGAAAATCTTTACTTCAATACGCATCTTTGAAACTCAACATATTTTACAAGCCCTTAACCTCACGAATGAAAGTTTGGTTACATAATTAATCTAAGTCTTCAAGGTAGATTATCTTGGGTAGTTTTTGACCAAAACAGTGTTACATCCATATCACATGCTCCCTGTGGATTACGATACTCATCTTGTTTTTTGGCACCTACAGCAAAATCATCTTCTTTCCCGACAACCATTTCAAGTTTGCCAGTATAAGCAACCTTCCCGGTGGTATAACCAACCTTTCTTGTGGAGCTCGGATGCTCCCAAACATCTAGTTTTTTAGTCGTAAAACCTGTTGGCACCATTGAGGCTTGACTCCCTTTCTCCTTTATGGTCAAATCTTTCTTTAGACTTCCTGCTGCAGCAAGTGACGGAGCCTTCAGACCCATCACAAACATAAGCCTGTCTCCATCGAACTTAAGATCATTAGTATCATCCAGCGGCCTCTTTTTAAGAAATATTTCGTATCCCTCATTCCGAAAGGGGATACTTTTAATATCCCTTTGACCCTGAGAAAATGATTTGTCAACTGTCATTAATACTATGTGTTATCAAAATCAAGAGAACTTGCGAATGAAAACTGTCGCTTACATGAAATCGTTGTTTATCTGTTTTATTTTCTTAACCTATTGATTTGTTGGCTTACTTTTGTCCATTGGACTTGTCATTTGACTGTATTATGAGGTATGTATGTAACTTGATAGAGGTGGCAAAATGGGTGGGTTGTTGGTAATGGGTTGCAACTGGTATGGGGTCCATTGGATTTGGTCAGGTTGGGTTGACTTCTTTGGTATCTTTGTTGAGTCAATTGTACATGTATTCAAAAACTATGGTTTCTACTGAAGCGTCCTTTGACATTGTACTTTCGTGATTAGAGATTGACATTGTACTTTCGTGATTAAGTATGTTTTTTTATCATGTCTTTTAGTACACTAATCTTTTATATGCGTAATTGACATTGTACTTTGGTTTAAAATTTTCTTTGGGCATTCAGAACTTTTGAAAGTAGTTTGGTTTCATAGCTAAAGGTTTTTGTTGCAAATTTTGACACTATTTGTTGTTATGTGTTTATGAAATTTAGCAGAATCTATGGGGGAAAACTCTAAATCGGACCCGAATGATGATATTAGCCAGCCAACGTCTTCTTCAGGTAATATATGCTTTAACTATAAATTACAAAACACAAGGTGTTTAACACATTATAGACAGTTTTTTTTAAACTTTAACAACAGTTTACATATATAAACTTATTTATGCTTTCATTATATGTGTTTATCTAATGTAGAAGCTACTCATTCTAAGAAGGAAAAGTCCAAAGAGACAAATGACGATGATCATCAAACAGAACCTCCTTCCTCGGGTACTACACATATGCTTTTTAAGAATGTCATTTTATGTGTGCATTCTTTTATTTGTTTTTGTTTTTGTATCATTTTGTTTGCTTCTTATATTTTCTTTTTTTGTTTCTACGTAATGAAAAAGAACCTGTTACACTAAAGACAAGGTCTAAGAAGAAAACGAAAAAAGATGATCTTGTTGAACCCAATGATGAACTTACAGAACCTCGTGCCTCTGGTACTACACATATGGCCATTTAATAATGTCTTAGATTGTTTTCTTTTATATATTTTCATTTTTGTTTTTTGTCTAATCAAAGAAGAGGCTGCTACCAAAAAGAAAAAGGTGACAAAGAGGAAGTTGGATGATTATTTTACACAACCTTCTGGATCGGGTACTACTTTAATGATGGTTTAGTTTTTGTTTTGTATTACTTTATCTTCTTTTATTTATTTTAATTTTATGTGTTGTAGGTGAAGCTGGTACCAAAAAGAGAAAGCCAAAAAAGAAGAATCCCGATGATGTTTCTTCTGACCCTGCTGCACTAGGTACTACGCTTATGCCGTTTCATAATTTGATTAACTTCTGTTTACATATATATTAGTTTATTATTGTTTCATTCTATGTGTTTATGTAATGTAGAAGCAACTACTTCGAAAAAGTCAAACTCGAAAAAGAGGAATGCTCATGATCATGTTACAGAACCTTCTGCCCCGGGTAATACACTTATTTCATGATATGTGTTTAATGATTCGTATCATTTTATTTGTGTTTCTTATATTTTCATTATATGTTTATAGGCAATAAAAAAGAACCTGCCAGAAAAAAGGCAAAGTCAAAAAAGACAATGCCAGAAGAACCTGTTAGAAATGAACCACCTCCTGATGCGGGTACGACACATATGCCCTTTAAGATTTATATCAGTTTGTTTTATTTTATATATTCTGAGTTTTTGTGTTTATATAATGTACAAAGAACCTGCTATAAAAAAAGCAAATTCGAAAAAGTCAAACTCGAAAAAGAGGAATGCTCATGATCATGTTACAGAACCTTCTGCCCCGGGTAATACACTTATTTCATGATATGTGTTTAATGATTCGTATCATTTTATTTGTGTTTCTTATATTTTCATTATATGTTTATAGGCAATAAAAAAGAACCTGCCAGAAAAAAGGCAAAGTCAAAAAAGACAATGCCAGAAGAACCTGTTAGAAATGAACCACCTCCTGATGCGGGTACCACACATATACCCTTTACTAATTTTATTAGTTTGTGTTCTTTTATGTATTTTGATTTTTTCTGTTTATATAATGTTTTTTTTTTTTTTTTTTTTTTTTTTTTTTTTTTTTTTTTTTTTTTTTTTTTTTTTTTTTTTTTTTTTTTTTTTTTTTTTTTTTTTTTTTTTTTTTTTTTTTTTTTTTTTTTTTTTTTTTTTTTTTTTTTTTTTTTTTTTTTTTTTTTTTTTTTTTTTTTTTTTTTTTTTTTTTTTTTTTTTTTTTTTTTTTTTTTTTTTTTTTTTTTTTTTTTTTTTTTTTTTTTTTTTTTTTTTTTTTTTTTTTTTTTTTTTTTTTTTTTTTTTTTTTTTTTTTTTTTTTTTTTTTTTTTTTTTTTTTTTTTTTTTTTTTTTTTTTTTTTTTTTTTTTTTTTTTTTTTTTTTTTTTTTTTTTTTTTTTTTTTTTTTTTTTTTTTTTTTTTTTTTTTTTTTTTTTTTTTTTTTTTTTTTTTTTTTTTTTTTTTTTTTTTTTTTTTTTTTTTTTTTTTTTTTTTTTTTTTTTTTTTTTTTTTTTTTTTTTTTTTTTTTTTTTTTTTTTTTTTTTTTTTTTTTTTTTTTTTTTTTTTTTTTTTTTTTTTTTTTTTTTTTTTTTTTTTTTTTTTTTTTTTTTTTTTTTTTTTTTTTTTTTTTTTTTTTTTTTTTTTTTTTTTTTTTTTTTTTTTTTTTTTTTTTTTTTTTTTTTTTTTTTTTTTTTTTTTTTTTTTTTTTTTTTTTTTTTTTTTTTTTTTTTTTTTTTTTTTTTTTTTTTTTTTTTTTTTTTTTTTTTTTTTTTTTTTTTTTTTTTTTTTTTTTTTTTTTTTTTTTTTTTTTTTTTTTTTTTTTTTTTTTTTTTTTTTTTTTTTTTTTTTTTTTTTTTTTTTTTTTTTTTTTTTTTTTTTTTTTTTTTTTTTTTTTTTTTTTTTTTTTTTTTTTTTTTTTTTTTTTTTTTTTTTTTTTTTTTTTTTTTTTTTTTTTTTTTTTTTTTTTTTTTTTTTTTTTTTTTTTTTTTTTTTTTTTTTTTTTTTTTTTTTTTTTTTTTTTTTTTTTTTTTTTTTTTTTTTTTTTTTTTTTTTTTTTTTTTTTTTTTTTTTTTTTTTTTTTTTTTTTTTTTTTTTTTTTTTTTTTTTTTTTTTTTTTTTTTTTTTTTTTTTTTTTTTTTTTTTTTTTTTTTTTTTTTTTTTTTTTTTTTTTTTTTTTTTTTTTTTTTTTTTTTTTTTTTTTTTTTTTTTTTTTTTTTTTTTTTTTTTTTTTTTTTTTTTTTTTTTTTTTTTTTTTTTTTTTTTTTTTTTTTTTTTTTTTTTTTTTTTTTTTTTTTTTTTTTTTTTTTTTTTTTTTTTTTTTTTTTTTTTTTTTTTTTTTTTTTTTTTTTTTTTTTTTTTTTTTTTTTTTTTTTTTTTTTTTTTTTTTTTTTTTTTTTTTTTTTTTTTTTTTTTTTTTTTTTTTTTTTTTTTTTTTTTTTTTTTTTTTTTTTTTTTTTTTTTTTTTTTTTTTTTTTTTTTTTTTTTTTTTTTTTTTTTTTTTTTTTTTTTTTTTTTTTTTTTTTTTTTTTTTTTTTTTTTTTTTTTTTTTTTTTTTTTTTTTTTTTTTTTTTTTTTTTTTTTTTTTTTTTTTTTTTTTTTTTTTTTTTTTTTTTTTTTTTTTTTTTTTTTTTTTTTTTTTTTTTTTTTTTTTTTTTTTTTTTTTTTTTTTTTTTTTTTTTTTTTTTTTTTTTTTTTTTTTTTTTTTTTTTTTTTTTTTTTTTTTTTTTTTTTTTTTTTTTTTTTTTTTTTTTTTTTTTTTTTTTTTTTTTTTTTTTTTTTTTTTTTTTTTTTTTTTTTTTTTTTTTTTTTTTTTTTTTTTTTTTTTTTTTTTTTTTTTTTTTTATTTATTTTTTTTTAAAAACACTTTGTGTTTTGTGATTTTAGGAATTAAATAATACCCCAACACAATGTGTTTTAGTTTTGAAGTTAGCTTTTTCAAATACCCCAACACAATGTGTTTTAGTTTAAAGCACCTTTTTCAAATACCCCAACACAATGTGTTTTAGTTTGAAAAACTTTTTTCTATAATACCCCAACACAATGTGTTTTAGTTTTTAAAGCACCTTTTTTCAAATACCCCAACACATGTGTTTTAGTTTAAAAATTTCAAAACCCCAACACAATGTGTTTTAGTTTGAAAAACCTTTTTTCTATAATACCCCAACACAATGTGTTTTAGTTTTTAAAGCACCTTTTTTCAAATACCCCAACACATCTGTGTTAATTATTTTTTAAAAACACTTTGTGTCTGGTGATTTTAGGAGTTAAATAAACCCCAACACAATCTGTGTTTTATTTTTAAAAACACTTTGTGTTTTGTGATTTTAGGAATTAAATAAACCCCAACACAATGTGTATTATTTTGTAAAAACACTTTGTGTTTTGTGATTTTAGGAATTAAATAATACCCCAACACAATGTGTTTTAGTTTTGAAAGCACCTTTTTTCAAATACCCCAACACATCTATGTTATATTTAAAAACTTTCTATAATACCCCAACACAATGTGTTTTAGTTTTTAAAGCACCTTTTTTCAAATACCCCAACACATCTGAGTTGTAGTTGTAAAATTTCTATAATACCCCAACACAATGTGTTTTAGTTTTTAAAGCACCTTTTTTCAAATACCCCAACACATCTGTGTTAATTATTTTTTAAAAACACTTTGTGTCTGGTGATTTTAGGAGTTAAATAAACCCCAACACAATCTGTGTTTTATTTTTAAAAACACTTTGTGTTTTGTGATTTTAGGAATTAAATAAACCCCAACACAATGTGTATTATTTTGTAAAAACACTTTGTGTTTTGTGATTTTAGGAATTAAATAATACCCCAACACAATGTGTTTTAGTTTTGAAAGCACCTTTTTTCAAATACCCCAACACATCTATGTTATATTTAGAAATTTTCTATAATACCCCAACACAATGTGTTTTAGTTTTTAAAGCACCTTTTTTCAAATACCCCAACACATCTGTGTTAATTATTTTTTAAAAACACTTTGTGTTTTGTGATTTTAGGAATTAAATAATACCCCAACACAATGTGTTTTAGTTTTGAAAGCACCTTTTTTCAAATACCCCAACACATCTGTGTTAATTATTTTATAAAAACACTTTGTGTCTGGTGATTTTAGGAATTAAATAAACCCCAACACAATGTGTATTATTTTTAAAAACACTTTGTGTTTTGTGATTTTAGGAATTAAATAATACCCCAACACAATGTGTTTTAGTTTTGAAATGCACCTTTTTTCAAATACCCCAACACAATGTGTTTTAGTTTGGAAAAGCACTTTTTCAAATACCCCAACACAATGTGTTTTTGTTTGGAAAACACCTTGTGTTTTGGAGTTGTAGAAATTTCTATAATACCCCAACACAATGTGTTTTAGTTTGGAAAACACCTTGTGTTTTGGAGTTGTAGAAATTTCTGCACAACCCAAAGTCAATATTATTAATCGGTAATTTTAATTTGTAAATGCTAGGCATATGTATTGATTTGATTTTGGTTAGTATTATGCAAGCATTGATGAACTAA
>CM067167.1:20503846-20506346 GCA_034093135.1 Erigeron breviscapus
GTATCCAAGAGGACCTGATCTGGAACATGTGTTTAAACCAACTATCATTCTTCAGTGAGAAATCGACCATCAACTGTTCCCATTTTTCCTCGAATTCTTTCGGTTCCATGTGCATGTTCCATACAATACTGTCGAATCGCTCTTTGAAATCCCTTTCTGCTTCATCTTCAATACTTGGAATCGCCTCCTTAACCTGTGATAGGGAGTTATGTTTATATTTTTTAAGGGATGTTTATATTTCTGCTTATACTGCAATCTAAGGCTCGGTTCGGTTAATCTAAAAACAGAGTCAATGGAATCATACCTTGGTTGGCAACTTCTGTGTAATGTGCCACATGCACAACCTGTGTTTGGCTGTTTTAAAAAAAAAAAAAAAAAAAAAAAAAAAAAAAAAAAAAAAAAAAAAAAAAAAAAAAAAAAAAAAAAAAAAAAAAAAAAAAAAAAAAAAAAAAAAAAAAAAAAAAAAAAAAAAAAAAAAAAAAAAAAAAAAAAAAAAAAAAAAAAAAAAAAAAAAAAAAAAAAAAAAAAAAAAAAAAAAAAAAAAAAAAAAAAAAAAAAAAAAAAAAAAAAAAAAAAAAAAAAAAAAAAAAAAAAAAAAAAAAAAAAAAAAAAAAAAAAAAAAAAAAAAAAAAAAAAAAAAAAAAAAAAAAAAAAAAAAAAAAAAAAAAAAAAAAAAAAAAAAAAAAAAAAAAAAAAAAAAAAAAAAAAAAAAAAAAAAAAAAAAAAAAAAAAAAAAAAAAAAAAAAAAAAAAAAAAAAAAAAAAAAAAAAAAAAAAAAAAAAAAAAAAAAAAAAAAAAAAAAAAAAAAAAAAAAAAAAAAAAAAAAAAAAAAAAAAAAAAAAAAAAAAAAAAAAAAAAAAAAAAAAAAAAAAAAAAAAAAAAAAAAAAAAAAAAAAAAAAAAAAAAAAAAAAAAAAAAAAAAAAAAAAAAAAAAAAAAAAAAAAAAAAAAAAAAAAAAAAAAAAAAAAAAAAAAAAAAAAAAAAAAAAAAAAAAAAAAAAAAAAAAAAAAAAAAAAAAAAAAAAAAAAAAAAAAAAAAAAAAAAAAAAAAAAAAAAAAAAAAAAAAAAAAAAAAAAAAAAAAAAAAAAAAAAAAAAAAAAAAAAAAAAAAAAAAAAAAAAAAAAAAAAAAAAAAAAAAAAAAAAAAAAAAAAAAAAAAAAAAAAAAAAAAAAAAAAAAAAAAAAAAAAAAAAAAAAAAAAAAAAAAAAAAAAAAAAAAAAAAAAAAAAAAAAAAAAAAAAAAAAAAAAAAAAAAAAAAAAAAAAAAAAAAAAAAAAAAAAAAAAAAAAAAAAAAAAAAAAAAAAAAAAAAAAAAAAAAAAAAAAAAAAAAAAAAAAAAAAAAAAAAAAAAAAAAAAAAAAAAAAAAAAAAAAAAAAAAAAAAAAAAAAAAAAAAAAAAAAAAAAAAAAAAAAAAAAAAAAAAAAAAAAAAAAAAAAAAAAAAAAAAAAAAAAAAAAAAAAAAAAAAAAAAAAAAAAAAAAAAAAAAAAAAAAAAAAAAAAAAAAAAAAAAAAAAAAAAAAAAAAAAAAAAAAAAAAAAAAAAAAAAAAAAAAAAAAAAAAAAAAAAAAAAAAAAAAAAAAAAAAAAAAAAAAAAAAAAAAAAAAAAAAAAAGAAAAAAGAAAAAAAAAAGAAAAAAAAAAAAAAGAAAAAAAAATAGAAACCTGTTTGTTTGGCAACTTCATCTGCCCAAAACAACGAGTGCAACACGCTATCTTCAGCCTTGTAGTAGAACGAAAAACCGGGGAAATACTCTTTCTTTTCTTCCATTTTGTTTATTAGCATTTGTGAATCGCTTTCACTTATATAAACATTCAGGTCCCGTTTCCAATTTCTGAAATCATCTACGGTTCCATTGACATTTTCATCACAACCTTTCATGCTACTATAAAGCTGATGTGCCTTGGTTGGTCCTATATTGCATACTGATGCATTGTATACAAACAGTTGTTCGGCATATTTGAGCTGCTTGTCTTGCTTTGATAAGTGTCGGTATTGAGGCGGAACCATGAGGTGGTTGTGTATTTCTTGGAAAACAGCGAGCCTGAAATACCCTGTTTCACCTATGGCATCAAATCTCACCATCGCCCTGCATCCTGTACGCTCTATATTGCTTTTTCTTATTGGCTTTCCACAATTTTCTACTGTGTCCACTTTCATTTTTGGTGGTGTTCCAGCTCTGCTGCATATATACCACTTCTGGTATATCCTCCCACGTTTAGTCCTTTTGTTATTAGACTTCCTAACATCAAATCCTGCCCTATATGCATATTCTTGGTACATTTGTTGGCATTGTTCTAGGCTTCCGTAATTCATTCCTATAACTGGCATTAAACTATACAAACATCTTGTGTTTGACATTCTAAGCATATTGATGATCAATCAGTTTGATTCAAACCTACCAATAATCACACAATTACATAAAATCTAACTGTCATTAAGCAATAAAATACGATTAATAATGTGATTCCATACAATCCTTCTTTCATTGATAGCATTTAAC
>CM067167.1:20511346-20548229 GCA_034093135.1 Erigeron breviscapus
TTATTGTTTTGAGTTATAATTATAACAAGCCTTTCTAGACAAGAAAATGATCTATTGCAGGGTTTTTTTTTCCTTTTGTGATGACAATTTTCTCTATCGTAAGAATGGTGAGCTTAGTTTAGCCGTTTTCATAAAGTTTCTTTTCTTAAGACACTAAAAAGAAAGTATATTATACATAACCTTAATGTTGTACGAAGTAATTTGATAGTTAAGGTTTTAGAAAAATCCATTCTAGTCTATCAAACATATGTAATTCTGGTCTTTGTAATTTTTCTTCCTGGGATTCTGTCGGGAAGGAAATGTGATATCAGAATTATCTTGTGCAAAACCGTGCAAGAATATAGCTCTGTAATCTATTGTTTTTATAACTACATTGTAATCTCTGTTTTTATGCAGCAAAAATGTCCAATTCTTAAATGTGCGGAACATAAAATATGAATATGAATGTAGAAAGCTTCGAGATTCCAAATATATTTATATGAATGGTTATATTCACAAATAAAAATGACGAGGAAAGGATTAACGAAGTAACGAGTATGTAAACGACCTTTATACTCAATGATCTTTTTGTTTCCATTGAAGTTTCTAGAAAAATACTAAGTAGTATTAAGATATGTTCTTTGCTTTTTCGAGTTTTCCATAAAAAAATTTCCAACAAACACATCAGTTTTCTACCGCTAAAACGCTAAAAAGACTCTGACTTGATCATAAAACTCATATGTGAAGAAAATTGGCATTCTGAACAGTATCTTCTTCCCTACAATTACAACAGATGGGAAGATTGCATACTTCCCCAAATAAAATGTAGGAAACAGCGAACAACAATCAGTTTCATCTCTTCTTTTTCCCCCAATACCATCTTGAACCGCGCTTTGCATTAGTTTGTTAATAAAATTTTTTTTTTTTTTTTTTTTTTTTTTTTTTTTTTTTTTTTTTTTTTTTTTTTTTTTTTTTTTTTTTTTTTTTTTTTTTTTTTTTTTTTTTTTTTTTTTTTTTTTTTTTTTTTTTTTTTTTTTTTTTTTTTTTTTTTTTTTTTTTTTTTTTTTTTTTTTTTTTTTTTTTTTTTTTTTTTTTTTTTTTTTTTTTTTTTTTTTTTTTTTTTTTTTTTTTTTTTTTTTTTTTTTTTTTTTTTTTTTTTTTTTTTTTTTTTTTTTTTTTTTTTTTTTTTTTTTTTTTTTTTTTTTTTTTTTTTTTTTTTTTTTTTTTTCCTTTTGTGATGACAATTTTCTCTATCGTAAGAATGGTGAGCTTAGTTTAGCCGTTTTCATAAAGTTTCTTTTCTTAAGACACTAAAAAGAAAGTATATTATACATAACCTTAATGTTGTACGAAGTAATTTGATAGTTAAGGTTTTAGAAAAATCCATTCTAGTCTATCAAACATATGTAATTCTGGTCTTTGTAATTTTTCTTCCTGGGATTCTGTCGGGAAGGAAATGTGATATCAGAATTATCTTGTGCAAAACCGTGCAAGAATATAGCTCTGTAATCTATTGTTTTTATAACTACATTGTAATCTCTGTTTTTATGCAGCAAAAATGTCCAATTCTTAAATGTGCGGAACATAAAATATGAATATGAATGTAGAAAGCTTCGAGATTCCAAATATATTTATATGAATGGTTATATTCACAAATAAAAATGACGAGGAAAGGATTAACGAAGTAACTATGTACCAGATTTCGTATCTTGGAGATTCAGTCAACTGCAACCAGCACATGACACACCAGCTACATCATACAGCCATCACTCACGACTTTGGAACGGTCACATTCAAAATTTTCACATCTTGATAAGGTTTATCTCCCTTGTCTGTCTTCACTTTCTCAATTGCCTGCAAACACATGTTTGTTTCAGTACGTGGCAGAACAGGCAAGTTGGATAGCTGGTCAAACAGGTTTGGGCCAAAATTGGTAGTTTTTGTTCGAATCAGGTTGAGACGTTGAGTTGCTTCATGACACTAATTGTCTATTTTTAATCAATAGCTGATGTGTATAATATGATAACAAAAGTTATATTATATAAACTCAACAATGATCAACCTTTTGAATAAAAAAACGAGAAGCTTCTGTTAATAAAAAACACTACGTGTTTCCTTTTAAGCCACCTTTTAAATTTTATCGACTTGACCATTCAGAGATAAGAAATTGACCGGAACCACGAATTAATGTCACTGGGCTGAAAAAGCCACCATAGATTGACGATGATCATGGTTATATGGCGTTCAACAGTTCCAAGATTAACGCTTGGTGTAACAACAGTTGTGATAAAGAACTGAGACCTGTTGGTGTAGCCAAACATGATAAGAAAAGCTAATTCACATGTACCTGAACAACATCCATGCCCTTTATAACTCTGCCAAAAACAGTATGCTTACTGTCCAGCCATGGTGTAGCAACAGTTGTGATAAAGAACTGAGACCCGTTGGTGTTTGGGCCCGCATTTGCCATAGACACTGTAAAAGGCCTATCATGTCTTAAACTGTAAATCACAACAAATTGTAACGTTTAGTTACATAAAAGTGAACTACATTCAATTAAGAGTTCAATTGCAACATAGTTATATATTTATACCACATCATTTATGTCCTTGATTGCCAATACCTTCCAACGTAAGGGCAAAATAGTTTTCACGATAAGGTTTAAGGTGTTACCTTTTGTGAAATTCATCTTCAAACTCTCTTCCCCAGATAGACTGCCCACCTGTCCCATCTCCCAAGGGGTCTCCAGTTTGTATCATAAAACCTTTAATAACCCGATGAAATATCAGATTATCATAGTACCCATTTTTACAGTGCGTTGTGAAATTCTCTACAGTTTTTGGACACTCTTCAGGGTACAGCTTCATGTGGATATCCCCTAGCGTTGTGTGCATAATCTAGCACAACAGATATCATTGAGACTAAACGTTAACAAGATAACCTAGATACTTAACAATCATAGTTGGATATAAATACTAATATGTAAAAGTACTCACCACGTTCTCCGGAAGAGAGGTCGTAACAGACTTTCCTATATCTGACACAGCCATTAGTTCATCGGCAGGTGGTTTTTCATTGAAAACATCCCGGCCCTTTGTTGCATCTTCAGGTTCCTCGGGTTCCCTCCGACTACAAGAATAAATATTAGATTACGAATATAAAATTTACACAAAATAACTTACAATGAATAGAACAAAGTGTTTAAACCTGAATAAATAGATTCTGTGTTTCTTGAAAGCACAGCATAAGAGAGTAGGATCTGTGAGTGGTTCCTTGCTCTCATTGACATTTGCAGCAGCAGCAGGAATTTTGCGCATTTTTTTGTTGCTTTGATCACCTTGGTACAATGCAATTCTCAAAAACCGATCATTGTTCTCTACCTTCCCTAGTATTCTGGCAACTTTATTTGTGTGCAGATTTACAATCTACCACCAAAAAAATGTCTTTAGTCCACGATTTAAGCAGGGAAAACAAAAAAAAGAAGAAGAAATATTGTAATCTTACTTTAATACCAAGGAGAGTTGGATATATAATAAAGTTGGAACTTTCATCGAATACTGCATTGGGCTGTGGTACATTTTCTGTTTTTTCAAATTCTCTATCAACTGCCATTCTTCTACCAAAATCAATAGTTTCCAGCCGGTACAAGGGAACATCACTTCTCTGAAGATCTTGAGCATTCTAAACACACCAGAGTCCGATTATTTTAAAAAATTAATGAAACAAACTTATGACATGAACCTTAGCTCCTAGAGTTGGCAAGACAAGCTGATTGAGATTGTTTGGAACAGGTCAAAATGAGAGTACTTGTCAAATTTCAAAACAGTTGCTTTTTTAAACAATATAAAAATTTAGACGATAGCACCAATAATCTAATCTAAATCTTTGAATAAAGCAAATTAAGAAGTTGTATGCATTAAATACTCAATTCTGGAAACTATAAGCGCTTTTGATCCATTTGCCCGGTTCCCTTGTTTGAAATTTAACATAACCCAAATTGACCCATTCATAGATCAACGGGTGAGGTTGCCACCTCTACATGTATCTAACTGCAAAGAACATAATACCTCTAACGATTCATCGTAGATGCGTCTTAGTTTACCGGTTCTGTACCAAAATATGCGTATCCTACGATCAGGTGACGTGAGTGCAAATTGCTTCCCATCCTTGCTTACCTAAGGCAAATACAAAATAAGTAATTAATCTCTTTTCTTAAATCAATTACTACATAGGAACAGTTGAGTACAAATACATGATAGCCAGGATGCTCATGACTATCTTCAACTTACTAGTAACAAGCAACTCTGATAAGCTTTAACTTAATTGATATCTCATAGAAACAATAACTTTGTTTGAGATACAACATAACCCAAATTGACCCATTCATAGATCAACAGGTTGTAACCTCTACTTGAATCTAACTCCAAAGAACATAATTACCTCTAGTGATTCATCATAGATTCGTCTTACAAGTTCTTTACCAAAACATACGTATTCCTATGATAAGGTGACGTGATTACAACCTGCTTCTCATCCCCTTACCTAAGAAAAGTACAAAATAAGTTATTAATCTCTTTTTTAAATCAGTTGCTGCATAGGAAGTTATCATGTATCCGTACTCGACTGTTCCTATGCAACAACTAATTTTGAAAAAAGATTAATAACTTATTTAGTAATTGCCTTAATTAAGCGCGAATGGGAAGCACTTTGCAATTACGTCACCTGATCGTAGGATATGTATATTCCGGTACAACACGGGTAAACCAAGACAAATTTATGATGTATCCTTAGAGGTACTTTTGTTCTTTGAAGTTAAATTCATGTAGAAGTGGAAACCTCACCCGTTGATCTATGAATGGGTAGAAATACCAAGCATTCTTCATATAAAAAAATAAATATACATTTTTTTATGATGGCTATAACTGCTCTGTGAACATTATCACAAATCCACACATTACCTCTATAGCAGAAACAACAGTTTTACATTTGAGGATTGCAAATAGATCGGTATCACTTTTGAATTTAAAATTAACCCTGTAAAATTATAAGAAGAATCGTCAGTATACGCAGCCAAGACATAACAATAAAAAATCAACCACTCTAGACTTCACAGCTATAAGCCTATAAATCCAATATGTTTTAACTTGAGGTGACAAAATGGGCGGGTAAAAAATCAACCACTATCGAAGTAAATACCGCATCAAATACAATTACAGATGTTAGGCATACTCAATTCTTACATAAAGTGGTTCATGAGTTTTTTTTTTTTTTTTTGCATAATGAATACATTTTCGACAAATTTTAGTTCAATAAATTTTAAACATTTCCTATTTAGTTATTATTTTATACTTTTAAATCTGTGGTAGATAAAAAGATAACCGAAATTATCTTATTCCCGATAATAAAGTCAACCTTTCTCCTTATAACTTGTCTTGGGTTGAAACACAAAAGAAAAATGATGGATACGCTAGTAGAGCATACCCTTTTTTAGGGAAGTTCAGCGTAGAAGGGTCCCAATATTCAATGATTCCCATGGTATCTGCAGATACCACAGTATCAAAAGCATGGTTGTAGCTCATTACTTTAACAGGGTTCACATGTATCTGATGGAAACAAAAATTAAAATTATTGTCAGTTGGGTTCTAGATGGTGATTATAATTCAAGAACAAGACAAGCAGTGATGAATGCAAACTCAAGTGATCCTACCTTTTTAGAGATAATAGGTTCGGCTGATCCAGCTCGTGCATCATATACATGGACAGATGGGGAGTTACGATCACTAATAGCAAGTTTGGCTTTGACATCCCCGTGTTTGTAAACCCATTGAACCGCACCAGGTATATATGGAAGTTTTATCATTGACATCATGTCATAGCTGTGGACATCAAATATTTTGACATGGTTATCATCCGAGATTGTACAGCAAAGCAAACCATCTACACTAACCTGCAGCCGCCGAGTTTTAAAAGATGTTAATAATGGTAAAACCAAAAAAGTTATAATCACATAGCCCGTATTAGCATAAATACTGCATTAAAAAAATATACACATAACTCACCGACAACCCTTCAATAGGCCCACGGTGGGCTTTAAAAGTCTTAGCGAACTCGATACCGACACCTTTTTTCTTCCAAAATTTCAAGTGTCCTGAAAAGAAAGCAAGAAATATGGAGGATTAAATGTAACACCAACATCTTTTTCTAATTAAGCTTCATGAGGTTTGATCAGTAACATCAATTGTACCGTTCAACAACGCTATGAACTATCCGGATGAAACGTGTTGTCCCTAATCGTTTGATTCACAAAAGTGTACGAGAGAGAGAAAAGTTACTGAAATAATAATCGTATGTGATAGATTGATTCAAAATTCTATACAGACACTTGTATATATAGACATAAACTGAACCATCGTGACTGTTCACGAATGGCACATCTATTCCTAAGTAACTGCCATCGTTGCCAACAATCACGACCCTTTACAAGTAATAACCGCCATTCGGTTATTATCTATCATATTGACACACTAAACCCCTATATTTACATAATACACTAAATATAGTATTAACCGAGCAATAATTCGGGATTAGGTCCACATTCTCCCCCTTAATCTCAATAGTTGCTTCGTCCTAGATCTTGAACCCCGAGCATCTGCCGCATAGTGACAAACTTCAACCTTGGTAGTGCTTTAGTCAATATATCTGCCCTTTGTAATTCGCCACTAACGTGTTCCACATTGATGTGTCCATTCTCTACGCATTCACGAATGAAATGGTAACGAATGTCGATATGCTTACTTCTTCCATGAAATACCGGGTTCTTGACGAGTGCTATTGCTGAAACGTTATCAACCTTCAGTGTTATTTTTTCCTCTTTCCAGCCCGTTATTTCACTAAGTAGCCGCTTTAACCATAAAGCTTGACGTGCTGCTCCAGTAGCTGCCATGAATTCTGATTCACATGATGAGAGTGCTACTGTTGGTTGCTTCTGAGTGCACTAGGTAATAGGGGATTCTCCAAAGTAGAATACTATTCCAGTAGTTCCTTTTCCTTGATCAGTATTGATTCCATAACTACTGTCGCTATAACCTGTAATCTTGCAGCCGCCATCCTTTTTGTATATAATACCATGCTCCTTGGTTCCTTTGATGTATCGGATTACTTGCTTTATCGCCTTCAAATGGTGATCCTTTGGTTCTTGCATAAATCTGCTGAGTAATCCAACCGAGTAACTTAGATCTGGTCTAGTGTGTAGTAGATACCTGAGACATCCAATTAAACTTCTGTAGTAAGTTGCGTCAACCGGTTTTCCATCTTCCGCCTTGACCAACTTTGTTCCCGGATCCATAGGTATCTTGGTGTCATTGCTTTCCATCATACTGGCATCCTTTAAGATATTGTTGATGTAACCCGTCTGCTTGATTGTAATCTCTCCCCCTGTTTGGGTAACTTCTATCCTGAGGTAATAAGCCAGCAATCCTAGATCGCTCATTTCAAACTTGTCTTCCATCTGGGATTTGAACAGGTCTATTTCCTTCCTTGGAGTGCCCGTGATTATCAAGTCATCAACATAAACTCCAACTATCAGTGTGGAAGTCTTACTTCTCTTTGTGTAGACCGCTTGTTCGAAATTACACTTCTTGAAGTCCAATGACTTTAAGGTTTGATCAAGCTTCATATTCCAAGCTCTTGGTGCTTGCCTTAAACCATATAATGCCTTCGAGAGCTTGTAAACTTTCCCTGAACTTCCTGGTTTTACGAAACCTTCAGGTTGTGTAACGTAGACTTCTTCCTTTAATTCCCCATGTAAAAATGCTGATTTGACATCCAAATGATGTACTTGCCATCCATGGTGTGCTGCCAGTGCTAAAATCAGACGAACTGTCTCAATGCGTGCAAATGGTGCAAATACTTCTTCGAAGTCTATTCCATGTTTCTGCACGTAGCCTTTTGCTACTAGTCTTGCTTTGTATTTGATGATACTTCCTTTTGCATCCCTCTTGGTCTTGAAAACCCACTTGAGTCCTATTGCCTCATGATTCGTAGGCAAAGTAGTAAGAGTCCATGTGTTATTCCTGTTAATTGAATCCAGTTCTGCTTCCATGGCCTCAATCCATTTCCTATCTGTCGATGCTTCCCTGTAGTTACGTGGTTCTTCTTCCGTAAGTAGCAGACTTTCAGTTTCAACTACACGTGCATTTTCATATACTTTATTCAAATCTTTGAACCCTTGTACAGGTGTATCATCAAATCCTCCTTCTGAGTTCCCAAATGAACTAGTAGTAGCATATTCCTCCTCTGAGTATGGGTTGTAAGTATATGTTGGTGGGGTAACTGGAGAGTTTGGAGCAGTAGTTTGTTCCTGTTCCTGATGCGCATCTTCGTTGCTTTCCGAGTTGACTGATGTAGTATTTCCATCGTCTATTCCTCGTTTGTCCATTCTGAGTTTTGTGTAGTTGGTTCCTCTCTACTGTTATCCCAATTCCATGGTCTGGTTTCCATAAACTTAACATCCCTGCTTACATGTTTCCTCTTCTTTTCCGGATCATACAATCTATATGCTTTTGATCCTTCCTCTACACCTAAGTAAATCATGGGTATGCTTCTGTCATCCAGCTTCTGTAAATGAGGTCTCGTTACCTTGGCATAAGCTGTGCACCCAAATATCCTTAGTTTTTTCAGATTTGGTTTTCTGTTGTAGAGTGCCTCATATGGAGTCTTATCCACCAGGGCTCTTGTAGGGACCCTGTTTAGTATGTAGATGGCGTGTCTGACTGCTTCCGCCCAAAAGTTCAGTGGCAACTTCATTGCCTTCATCATACTTCTAGTTGTAGATAGCACTGTTCTATTTTTCCTTTCCACGACTCCGTTTTGTTGTGGTGACTAAGGTGCTGTTAACTGTCGTGCTATTCCATTTTCCTTGCAGTACTTGGTGAATTCATTAGATGTGAACTCACCTCCTCTATCTGTTCTCAACATCCTTAATTTTGTCCTCAATTCTGTTTCAATATGTTGTCTGAACTCCTTGAAAGTATCAAATGCTTGATCTTTCGATGTCAGAAAGTAGGCCCACGTGAAACGTGTACAGTCGTCCACTAACAAGAAAATATATTGCTTCCCGGAGTGTGTGGTTGGGCTTATAGGGCCACAGAGGTCTCCATATACTAAATCCAAAGGTTTCTTTGATCTAAATTTGGCTTGATTTGGGAATGGAGTCCTACTGTGTTTTCCTAATAAGCAGGCATCACAAATCTGTCCTGCGTGATTTATCTTTGGTATTCCTTCCACTAGATTCTTTCTTGTCATATTCTTGATGTCCTCAAAGTTTAAATGACCTAATCTAGCGTGCCACAACCATGCTTGGCTATCTATATTCGCTAGGAGACATATGGGTGTACCTATCTTTAGTTTGATGCTGTAAAGCCTATTCCTTGATCTCTCAATCTTCATCAGCCTCTTATTTTTGTCATGTAAAGTCAGTTTGTTTCCTTCCATGACAACTTTACACCCTATCTCCATGAGTTGTCCTAGACTCAGTATGTTGCTCTTAAGGTTTGGAACGTAGTATACTTCCGATATAATCTTCTGTTCGTGATTCCTACATCCTAACAAAACAGAGCCTTTTCCTTTTATTTCTACATACGATCCATCTCCAAAACGAACACGTCCTGTTATGTTATCATCAATATCCCTGAAGTGACTCTTAGTTCCCGTCATATGGTTGCTTGCACCATTATCTAAATACCAGATGCATCTGTTGTAGCATACTTTTCGGGTTGAAATTGTCCTTCATTTAACAGTACCTCTTCGTGCTCAGTTTTGTGCGTTGCCATTAACAATGATGGCTCTTCGTCTTCTTGGATAAGATTCGATTGTTCCTGCGTTGTCGGCAGTTGATTGCAGTCCCTCCTAAAATGTCCAAATTTTCTACATCTGTGACATTGTACTTTGCTCATATCCCTCACTTGCTTATTCCATTTTGTGTTTGTTCTCGCCTTGTGAGTTGAGCCTTCCTCTTTCGAGTCGTTTCTATTTCTATTGTTTTGCCAGTTTCCTCGTGAAGAGTTTGATCTACCACGTCCGCGATTGCCAAATCGCCTTCCTCTTCCAGAGTGTTAGCCATGTGCGAATAATAAGTTTTCCTGGCTGTCTCCACGTCCGCCTTTCTTGAGTCTAATTCTTTCCTCATACGCTTTTAATTTTCCAATGATCTCGTCGAACGTAACTTCGTCTAGATCAGAGTTTTGTTCTATGGATGCCACTATTTGGATGAACCTATCTGGCATTGAATCTAAAAGTTTTCGTACTAGTAATGGTTGATCCAAGGTTTTTCCTAATTCTTTTGCCTTAGTGGCATAACCATTTAACTTAGCGGTAAAGGCATCTAACGTGTCGTCCTCCTTCATTTCTTCATTTGGAGTGTTTGAAATCCAATCATCAACGATTGTAAACGTGCCTTCTGAACTTTATCTTCTCCGACATGTCTCTTTTTTAACGCCTCCCGGACTTCCTTCGCAGTCTTACACCCCGCAACTTGCAATATCACATCTTCGGTCAATGCTTGGTATAAAAAGGCAATCGTTGCCTTATCCCTTTTCTCATCGGGTTCCGCATCTTCCTTAGGTTCTATCATCTCCCATAATCCATTTGCTTCAAGTATAACTTTGATTTGAATGGCCCAAACGGTATAATTTGTTTGTTTCAAAACGGGGCATTGATAATGAGAGATTGGTGCAACGGGTTTTTGTGTTACTAAGGCGCCATTAGGATTTTCTCCAGACATGGTTTCTATTCTAATAATCTTCACTTTCTAAAATTTGGGGTTTCCTAATAGTATAGATGATAAATTTATACTACTAGTAAATTAGAAATCCAAGAATGATTTAGATTTCTAACCTTAGTGTTGTGGATATCCAAAAATAATTCCTTTTAAAGAACCTTTCCAAGTCGAAGCGTCCTTCTCCTGTCGGTCCGATAAAAGTGTTGTAAATCCCAAATTGTAGATTGTGTGTTTCTTTCAAGAAATAAATTCCTTTAAGAAATCTGATTTCAATAGAAGCCCAAATAATTGTTGTCGGCCCAAGATAAAAATCCGGTTGTGTAAGCCCAAACCGTATGGCTTCCTTTTGTGTTGGTCTCTATATGCCGCTCCAAACAAAAGTAATTGATAAAAAAAATACCCAAAAACTGATGGGTTCCTTTATGTGTCGGTTCTTCACGCCCTGCTCCCAACAAAAAGTATTTTTTCCCCCAAAATCCTAAGAAACAGATATGGGTTTGCCTCTTGTGTCGTCTTCAACAACTGCTCCCACAAAAGTGATTCTGATAAAATTGAATGATAGTTCCTTTTGTGTCGGTCTTAATCTATGCCGTTCCCAACAAAAGTGTTTTTAAAAAAACAGATTTTTCTTTCTTCTGTGTCGATCCCACGATCAGTTCCCAACAAAAGTTATCTTCCCCCAATTTAAACAAAAGAACCCTAAATTCTTCACTGGTAATCGATGGGGTTAAAATAGATTCCTTCAATCTGCGCGCTTCCTCTTTCTCCTTCAAGAGTATGATTGAAGTTGGTTTGTTTCCTCCAATCGGTATTCCTCCTTTTCAAGAGTCTGATTGAAGTGATTTCCGTCGGGTTTTCTGGATTCCGGTTGTGCACCACCGTGTTCCGACGTATTCCGATTATAATTTCAAGTAAGTTATTATTTTCTCTTCTTCCTGTAACCGTCCACCACCGTAGAATTTCCGGTTGATGTTGTTTTTTTTTTAAATTCCGGTCACAGTGTTTTGGGAATCAAAGATCCTATGCTCTGATACCAATTGTTGTCCCTAATCGTTTGATTCACAAAAGTGTACGAGAGAAAAGTTACTGAAATAATAATCGTATGTGATAGATTGATTCGAAATTCTGTACAGACACTTGTATATATAGACATAAACTGAACCATCGTGACTGTTCACGAATGGCACATCTATTCCTAAGTAACTGCCATCGTTGCCAACAATCACGACCCTTTACAAGTAATAACCGCCATTCGGTTATTATCTATCATATTGACACACTAAACCCCTATATTTACATAATACACTGAATATAGTATTAACCGAGCAATGATTCGGGATTAGGTCCACAAAACGTGAACAATAAAAGACAACATATAAACTAATGTAACTATTCATATCATCATATGTAGAAGTAATATTACCATCTTGACTCCCCGTGATGAAAAAATCAGCTACCGAAACAGCAACATGAGTTACCACATTTTGATGCATGTAACTTTTCTCATACCTGCATATTATAAACATACAGGCAACACGAGTTGGATCACACATACTATGAGGTATAAAGGATTAAGCTCTAGTTTCACTAATTATCACATATACAGTATACTTCTTCACGCTGGAAACCACTGACAAAATCCAACTTCTATTAGCCCGTAACATATAAAAAGTAACATATTAATAAATACTCTCCATTCGATATTCTATGTAGCAAATAACTACACTCTAATCTACCATATGTCTAGGGCTAGCCTAATACTTTTCAAATGCAAAACTCGTAAAAGTTTGCTGAGAGAATTCTGTGTATTTAAATTCACTGTCCCGGCACCATAATGACCTACTTTCATTCCAAGTGTCTAACTAACCGATTGTGTATTAATTGAATAATTGATAACATAATTCTGAAACCAAAACAATAAATCAGTGGAAATGTTCAAACTTCAAGGTAGAATTCGAAATCTCGGTATCAGAAACTTTTAGAATGCAACTCGAAAAATCCGAACTTTTTGAACTGAAATGAACCAAAACAATTTCTATATAGATAAACATAATTAAATTCCTTTGGAAAAGAAAAATCCTTGAAATCACATATTGGCTAGTTAAAAACTCGAGAACCTCGATTTGGTTTTTTAAGTAGTTATAATGCTTTTATTTAAACAGAATTTTCAAATTGGCCTAAAAAACCTCGAGACCGAAACGTTGAAGATCTCCAATAACCATAAACCTTAATCGTAGCTTAATACAGATAGAAAGTTAATAACTACAAATCAACATTACTATTACTATTATAATAATAATAATATGATAATACTGATCACAGTATTATCAAAACCTAATTTAAGTCCAACAACTTACAAGCCCTACATCAATCTAATCAAAAATTAACAAAACCCTAATGTGTGTGTATATATATATATAGAATAAATTTTTAAAAAAAATAAAGTGAAAGTAGTACATGTTTGCAGAAGGAAGAGAATCAAGATAGGCCTGTTCGAACTGGAGAGGGCGTTTGGGGCGACGAACCGGGGCGGGTCCGGGTCCGGGTCCAACCATTGGCTCATCATCTTCTTCTTCTTGTTGTTGTTGCTCCTCTTGCACCACCAGCGGGCTCCCATTGTCGACGTAGTTATCATTCTGAGGTTCCTCCATTGTTAGCGTTTTCTACGATTTATTACAGTATTGAATATATTCGCATTCACAAATAAAACCTCCTATGATATGACTGTCACTGTGTGTATGTGCGTGTTTGACTTAAACTAAAATATAAAGATTGAAAAACACATGAAACGCAGACAGGCCCAAGTTTATTTTACAGCTGATTTAATAGGCCCATTAACTTGTTTGCGCCGTAGTTGGACACCCCGGATGTTGTAACACGGGTCACATGTTCGAATCCCATCTCGAGCATTGTTACTAGCCAATATTCTTGGCGAGCGAGTTGAATTTACCGGGTGGATCGGGCGGGGAGGGGATCGGGTAGGCCCACGATATTCAGTCCGGATACTCGTGGTCCGACCATTCGCTGTTCTAAAAAAACTAGCCCTATTTTACAGCGGATTCTAAATAACTGTGTATAAAAATAAAAAGTATCCCTTTAATATCGTACTAGTATCTCATAGGCTGTAGCAAAACTTTTATTTTGATTAATTACGTGTAGCTTCGAGTTTACAAATCGTCTCATTCGTTGTACGTACTATTTAAATTTTAACAATAAAAAAATGTGAAAAAGGAAAGGTAATCAATTGAGTATGATACGAGTAATTGATACCGTCTACTAAAAATATGTGGAAAGCTGGGGATGTGTAAGGCCCAAATGTTTTTAACTTTTAGGTTAGCGTTTGAATGACGATATATGTTTCGGACCCTTCACAAGTGACTAGAATCGGATAACTTTTCTTTGTAGTTATAGTATATTTATTTTTATATGTCAATTTCGTATAAATTTGTGATTGAACCACCTTAAAAAAAAAGAAAAACAAGAGAGGGATATCATCTTTGTTGCACGAAAAAGTTTCTGGGTATAAATTAGATGATATTTGTGTTATAAGTAAATTCCAAAAAGTTGAGAGAAATAAAAAATCTGTGAGAAGAAAAACTAAAACGTATAAGGTTCAAAAAATGAGTGATGTTTACCAAACACAGAATGGAAATGGCATGTCCTTTACTTTAAGCTTAACTTCAAGTAAATAGTGCATGTTTGATAAAATTTGGTATAGAATAATAGTCTTCGTATTTTTACCTGATAAAATTCAGGTAAAAAAGATGTGTGTGAGAAAGAGTGAGAGAAAAACCCAATCCCCCATTTTCCAGCAGCCGACTACATCGGAGAAAAGGAATGAAGAATGGACAGAAGTCAAGCACCGCCGCCACCGTACACAACACCCTGCCACAACCACTTACTTCTTATACAACATCCCCCCTTCCACAACTAACACCGATCTCAAAACCTGTTTTCATAAGCATGGTCATCTTATTGATGCATATATCGCAAAGAAGAAAGATAAATATAACAATCCATTTGGTTTCATAAGATTCAGGCACATTACAAACCCCATCGCCTTCCTTTCCTCACTCCAAAATGTTAGGTGCAATGGTCTAATTTTGGGAGTGTATCTATCTAGATCAGATAAACATGGAAACCCCATAAAATACCTAGATCAAAACAATGACAAATACCCTAAATATCACCCCAAAACCCCTCATCATCCTCCTCCTCCTCCCCCTATCATGCAAAAACCACCAAGAAATCTTACCAGGAAGCCCTCTTTTCAAAACCAAGCCCCAACATAATCTCCATTACAATACCCGACAACGATCTCACGACACCTGCACATTGGAAGAAGACATCAATAATCGCCACTGTCAAAGATTTTGATACATTAATCAATCTCGATTCCGTTTTCCAAACAACCGACCCTAACACTAATATCAACATTGCATATATTGGAGGGCTCACCATCCTTCTTTGCTTCAAGGCATAGACTCTTGCCACAAACTTTCTCAAAGAAAAAGCTGAATTTTTGAAGAAATGGTTCTCCCACTTTGAAATCTGGAATGGTGAAGATCGATTATATGGAAAAATTGTATCTGTGAAAACCTTTGGTCTACCTCTAATTCTTAGAGACAAGCTGGTCTATTCAAAAATCACAGCAGTTATGGGAAAAATTATGGTCCCTCCCACTACCTCCACCACGGATGGTAATCTTTCATCAGATTCTGCCATCATCATGGTTAACTCACATGAAAAGATCGATCATCAGGTCATTGTCAATTGGAGATCCAAATCATTTGCTACTAGGATCGTGGAAGATCAACCCGACTGGGTCCCACCGTTTCTCAATTCTCAAGCCATAACAGTTGATGCTGACTCAGATGGGCCCACAAAAGGTAAAATTAATTTTGTTAATATTTCAAAATTAGGAACTGAACAGTCCATATCGGAAGAAAAATAAAAAGCCAGTCCAATTCCCAATCATGATTTTAATACTGGATTGAATGCTTGTGATGAAAATATCCCCAAGAATTCCTCTGCCACCTCTGTTGACAAGACATCATGTGACTGGATGAAACCCAATACCCCACTAAATGCTCCTACCCCATCAATCTCCAATACTCCCGCAAGATCTGATCACGTGCCCCCACCTCCCCCTTCGAATTTCACTCTCCAAAATAATCCAATTACTCCTTTTTCACAAAAACGCCCACGCCAACCCTCTCCACTTGTACATGAATCATCTTTTAGCCAACTGGAATCTAATTCCCCACCAAATTCCTTTTCCCTCCAAAACAAAGCCCCATCCAAGCATTGCCATACTATCTCCCATTTCTCCACCAATCCCAATCTTTCCTTCAGGAGTAAAACAATCTCCAATTCCTTTCTTCTCCCTCGACAATGACTTCTCCATAATCGAAAACCCCACCCAACAAATTCCCATCCCCGACTTCACCAACAAAGCTGCTGAAACATCATTCAATCTCCCTAACGAATCAACTCAACCATCTTCTAATTCAAACCAAAAAGAACTCCCTGCTCCTCTCTCTCCACCCACACACATCTACCCCTCCCGGTACAACCACCAAATAACACATTCGATGCTAACGATTTTCACCCACAAACCTTCTCTGTCGAACCAAACCCTTTACCAAACCATCACAATTGTCCTATACAACAAGAAACAACGGAGACAATGTCAGTTGGAGATTGCATAGGTGTCATCGACCTAGCTGATTTCAAACAACAGGTTCATGACCTTGTTGTTGAAGACCGCGCAAAAAGTGTTTCCCAATGAATTTCTTGACCATTAATATCCGTGGATTCAGCGAGGAATCAAAATCTCGATGGATCAAACAACTCAAAACCGATCACAAAATCAATTTCATGTGCATACAGGAGACCCACAAAACCTCAACCCGCACCAATTCTGGGGAAACCATAACTATGGTTTTGATTTTGTTCCTTCATCTGGTTTAGAAGGACGCTCTGGAGGTATTCTAAGCCTTTGGGACCCGTCTCTGTTCACACACAAACATTCAATCAAGTCACCCAACTTCCTGTTAACCTCGGGAGTAATCAACAACTATAATTCCATATGCCATGTTTTAAATATTTATGCTCCCCAAGACCAGTCGACAAAACAAATTTTGTGGAACAACCTGTCCAATCTTATCTCAAGTTTACAAGGCCTCTAGATACTCATCGGAGACTTCAACTCAGTCCGCAACCCCAATGACAGGAAAAACTCCAATATCAACCATAACAAAGCTTTCTCCTTCAACTCGTTCATCTACCAAAACAATCTCCAAGAATACACAATGCATGGGAGCTTTTATACCTATGTTAAGGACAATGGCACTAAAAAGAGCAAGATCGATAGAGTCCTTGTTTCCCAGAGTTTTCTAAATGCTTGGTTGAATGCTGCGCTTACTACTCTCCCACGATCCCTCTCAGATCATAGACCTCTCGTTCTAATAACTTCAACACAAGATTTTGGCCCATCGCCGTTTCGTTTTTTCAACTCATGGCTGAATAGACCAGGCATATCCGAACTCATAATCTCAACCATTGAATCAGGCCCGTATTTTGGAAAGTCAGACCAAATTCTGAATGCTAAATTTTGCAAGCTAAAAATAAACCTCAAAGCTTGGATCCGAGAACAAAATCTTCAAGAAAATCTCCAAACCAACTCCCTTTTTGACCAATTGGCAGATTTAGACTCCATAATTGATCTGAGAGATTTTTCTGAAGTTGAATTAGCTGAATGGATCGACATAAAAGGTAAGCTGCTATAACTCGAAAGAAACAAATCACAAGACTTGCACCAAAAGTCTCGTGCCCGGTGGATCAAATTCGGAGATGAAAATACATCATTCTTCCACAACTTCATCAACATTAGAAACTCCAAAAACAGAATAGTGGGTTTGGAGATTGATGGTCATTGGAGCACCGATCCACCCAGTATAAGGCAAGCTGCTTATAACTTTTTTAAAGAAAAGTTCTCCTAGCCCATAAAAGTTAGGCCCAAGCTGTTATGTCGTGGGCTCAAAACCCTCACCAATGAAGACGCTGATTTCCTTATATCCCCGTTCACCATGATCGAAATCAAAGAGGCTATATGGGAATGTGGCAATGACAAGGCCCCTGGCCCAGACAGATTCAATATGGGATTCATCAAGAGATTTTGGGATCACTTGAAATTCGATTTCTTCACAATTTTGCTAGAGTTTTATGATTCTGGGAAAATCAGCAGAGGTTGTGGTTCGTCCCATATCACCTTAATTCCCAAAAAATCATCAGTGAAATCCCTTGCTGACTATCGCCCAATCACACTTGTTGGATGTATTCGGAAAGTCATCTCCAAAACCTTAGCCAACCGACTCAAGAAGAAGCTATCTAATGTAATTTCATCCACCTAGTCTGCTTATCTCAGTGAAAATAATATCTTGGATGGGCCAATGATTTTGAATGAGACTCTAAACTGGCTCAAGAAAAGCAAACAAGAGACTTTCTGCCTTAAGATAGATATTGAGAAGGCTTTTGATTCCATCAATTGGGATTTTCTAATTTCGATGATGTTTCAAATGGTATTTCCCCCGAGGTGGCTTTTATGGATTAAAGGCATTCTATCATCCAACAGATCCTCTATTCTCATAAACGGCTGCCCAACAGAGGAATTTAATAGCGAAAGAGGTGTTCCCCAGGGAGATCCATTCTCTCCCTTCCTGTTTATTATTGCGATGGAAGGGTTCACAAATAACATGCATAGAGCCTCGACGATAGGCCTAATTTCCAGTGTCAATCTACCCAACCATGGACCCAACATTAATCATCTCCTGTATGCTGACGATGCTATGATTATCGGCAGATGGTCGCACACAAACCTTCTGAACATCTCGAGAATCCTTAGGTGCTTTTACCTAGTTTCTGGACTTAGAGTAAACTATCATAAGTCCTGCTTCTATGGTATTAACCTCACACAAGACAAATGTATCCGATCATGCTCCGCCCTAATGTGCAAATCAGGCCAATTCCCCATCACTTATCTCGGGTTACCAGTGGGATCTAACATGAATCTTGTCAAAAACTGGACTCCAGTTATCAAAACATTTGAAAACCGCCTCTCTCTGTGGAAAGCCTCCACCCTCTCTCTTGGTGGACGAATCACTCTCATCCGATCGGTGCTTGACAGTCTACCTTCACACTTTTTCTCCTTGTACAAGGATCCGGTAAGTGTCCTCTCAAAACTAGAAGCTATTCGTAGAACTTTCTTTTGGGGGGGCACCTCATCTCATAAAAAAATTGCGTGGGTTTCTTGGGACAGAATTACTGTTTCTGTCGAATCGGGCGGGCTGGGCTTGGACTGTTTACACTTTAAAAACATCTCCCTTTTATCTAAATGGTGGTGGCGATTTCGTGTTGAACCTAATAGTCTATGGGCTCGAGTCATATCGGCCATACACTTATCTCCAAGGAATTGTTCACCCTTACCGGTCAGAACTAATCTTGTGGGAGTTTGGAAGTCCATAGTGGGCTTAAACTCCCACACCTCCTGATATGTCGTATTTTATACCCATTTCCCACAACATATTTAGTTGATTTTGCATGGTTTATGAGTCATTTTTGTATACATTTGGTGGGTTTATGGTATTTGTTAGTGTTTCAGGGTACTAACAGGTATTTAAGCGCAAATCTAGAGAAAACGACATTGTTGAGGAGAATCAAGTGCTAACGGAAGATTTCGGAAGCATTTGGATGAAGATTGCAGGAAGTCAACTAAAGTCAATGCAGAAAAGGGCCAGTTGCGCCGCAACTCTCATTGCGCCGCAACCCAATTCCAGAAGAATAAGTTGCGCCGCAACGCCTTCCTGTTGCGCCGCAACTCCCCTCCTTCCTGGTCAGCCACGAGTCAACATAAGTCAATGGTCAACGCAAGTCAACGGCTAGTTGCGCCGCAGCTCTTCAGTTGCGCCGCAACCCATAATCAGAGGAATAAGTTGCGCCGCAACGTCTTCCAGTTGCGCCGCAATGGGTCCAAGTCCAAGCCAGTTTGGTCAACGAAGTCAAAGTCAAAGCTTAAAGTCAAACCCCAGTTGCGCCGCAATGCATAGCTGCGCCGCAACTGGGCGCGAATCTGGCAGCCTTTGGGGATCGATATAAATAGCTTGAAAAATATGCAAAAACCTCTCTTCTTTTTTGGCAGCCGAACCTGGAACCCTAATTGGAGATATTTTCAGATCTTAATCAATTTCTAGGTTTTCAAACACGATTTGATCGTTTTCGTTCGTAGCTTTCAATTATTATCATTAGGTAACAATGAATTCTTCTTATTTCAATTGTTATTCTTATTTTAATATGAGTGACTAATCACTTCATCATCCATCTTGATGGAGTGAGACAATATGTAAGGATTGCATAATTTTAATAATTCAATGTTGATTTCATTTAACGTTATATAGAGATCTTAGCGTATTTCTTCCTTATTATTTATCTTGAATTGATTGGTGATTTATGTGCGTCTTTAATGGTAGTTATTGATTACATATATTTCATTTTGATTGTTTGGGTACAAACGATTGGGTCTATGACGGGTACGGTAGATAATCGTTCATGATAATAGGAAGAAATGTGTTAACGGTTGGGTACAATCGATAGGTATAATTGTTATTTCAATAACCAAACCAATTGTTTGATTAGGGAAGTTATAAAAGATGTCTTGGGGTACCGGTCTTTGTAACGAAACTAGTTTAAGCAAGAGAGTCAAATGATGTTTTCAACTTGACGGGTACGGGGTTGGTGCTTTGTTTGAGTCTCGGTTATTTAATCAACTAAATTGGGTTTAAACTCCATTTATGTGCAATCTGAACATGTTGTTGAGCGAAATCAAGATGGATGCCCTTTTAAATTATTGTTTAAAACAAATTCTCTTTTCGATTAATCTTTTGGGATTACTAATTATTCACTAACTTTTGCAAAGTAACAATTCGGTCACAACCCCCCTTTTTGATTAGAATTACTTAATGTATACAATTACTTAGTTTTTGTCCCTGTGTTCGATCCTGGACTTACCTTTTAGCTATACTATATACGAACGGGTCCACTGCCCGTGAGTGTGTAGTAGTCAGTTTTAGGGTATTTCTTGTTTATAAATTTTAAACTCGATTTTACACATCAAGTTTTTGGCGCCGCTGCCGGGGACTTAATTTTAAGTAGTTGTTTATTTTGTAGTTCGATCCTTTTTCACATTCATTTGTGAGAAAGTTATTGCTTTATTAGATAGTTTGTATTTTATTTTATTTCAATTATACCACAGGTGCGGTTGACGGTTTATTTGTGGTGAGTGTGCAGGTTCTTGTTAGTTGATGAATACAAGAGCTTCTGGCCGACCTTTGCTTAGCCCATTGTCTAATCCAGGGAAAGTCAGACGTCGACTTGTGTCAAGAAGTAGCCAGGAACCATTCACACCCGTCAAAATAGATTTAGAAACCGAAACCAGTGACCCACCCGTTCAGGATTTAGAAGATCAGTTGGTTAATAAGTTGAAAGAAGCAGGTAAAGTATTTGGGAGTGGAGAAGATTCAGATTCAGAAAAAGAAGAGAAAATTCAAACACCTGAACCGAGTACTATTGTCATACCTAGAACCAACCTTAATCTTAACCAACATCAAAGGGGTAGAAGAATGGGTGATGAACAACCGGTAGATCCTAATGCCCGTCCTTACGGGGAGAGAAGAAGGAATATACCGGCGGACCGGGGCACAGCTATTCGCCCTCCGAATATTTCAGTGGATTTCTCTTTGAAAGGAAATCACCTCAAGAGTGTAGAAGAGGATAAGTTTGATGGGATTAGAAGAAATGACCCATATGCACATCTTGAGAGGTTTGAGAAGATATGTAGGTTGTATCAGTATGGTACAGGGCAAGCGGAAGCCGTTAAGTTGGAACTATTTCCTATGACTCTCATTGGAGATGCATCTTCATGGTTTAAGGAGTTACCCAAAAACTCATTTACCACTTGGGCCGAACTTCGGGAAGGCTTTATTGATGAGTTTTATTCGGTTAGAACTCAAAGACAATTAGAAAACAAAATCAGAGGTTTTTCTCAAGAACCCGATGAAGATGTGGTTGATGCATGGAAAAGGTTCAAAGAAATGCTTAGAAATTGCCCCGGACATAGTATGGGCACCGAAGAAAGCTTCGAGATTTTCTATGATGGTTTGAATAGGAAAACAAAAAGGGAGCTCGGATATGCATTTGGGGGAAGTCTCAACAACATTTCCCCAAATGAAGGATATAAGATTCTAGAGGATATGGCTAGGGAGTTTTCTACAAGAGATGAGGATCGAGATAAGAGGTCTAGTAGAACCACCGTGGCTAAGGTGGAGAGTAGTGATGACTCTAAGCTTATCACCAAAGTCAAGGCTCTCTCGAAGCAAATGAATGAGAGATTTGATAGTCAAGATACTAGATTTAAGAGCCTTGAGAGAGATGTTAAGGTTATGGCCGACGGGTGTGAGCATTGTAGTGACTTGCATTATTCGGAGGATTGCCCGGATAAACCCGTTAAAGATGTTAGCTATGTTCAGAATCAAGGGAACTTCAATCAAAATACCGGTTATCAAAACCGGCCATCAGGTAGTTCTTACCCTTCTTCTTCTTTTGTTAATGCTAACACTTCTGGTTATGGTGGTAACAGGTTTAGTAGGTTCACCAATCAAAGAGGCTCGGATCCGGAATTAAGAGACATAGTGAAGGAGTTCATTGGTGCCCAAAAGGCAACTAATGAACAAGTTGCAGAGGAGTCAAAGAAGGTGATTCATGTTTTGGACGCTTTGACTACTCGCTTGGATGGACTTGGACATAAGTTGGATCAAGGAGCTAAGAATCAACAAGCTACCATCAAAGATTTAGAAGGAAGACTCGAGAGGCTAGGAAACTCGAATAGGCAGCCCGGTACTCTACCGAGCAACACTCAACAGAATCCAAAGCCTCAATCCAATAACCAAGGGCAAAGTAGTCAAGGATCGGGACAGAAGTATACCCCTCCAAATGCTCGAAATGAGCAAGTGAATGCCATCACTACAAGGACGGGTAAGACTTATGATTTTGCAAATCCTTTACCTAATGATTCTTCTCCACTTGTGCAGGAAAATGAAGAAGAGGAGACGGTTGATGAGGAAATTGAGATGGAACCGAACCAAGTCGTGCCAATACCGGCCGTTCCATCCAAACCCGCTGAGAAACCGACGGTGAAGCCGTATCAACCAAAGATTCCATTTCCTCAACGGTTGAGGAAAGAAAAAGTGAAGGAACATTTTAAGAAATTTGTTGATCTTATTCAATCTGTGAATATAACTGTTCCTTTAGTTGATTTACTTGCAGGTATGCCTAATTATGCAAAGTTCCTCAAGGAACTTGTAAGTGACAAGAAGAAGCTTGAAGAGGCTAAGACTGCGGTTATGAGTGCCGAATGTTCAGCAATCATTCAGAATCAAATTCCTCCCAAATTGGAAGATCCAGGGAGTTTTCTAATTGCTTGTTCTTTTGGTGCTTATTTGTGTGAGGCATTGGCCGATCTTGGGGCTAGTATAAACTTGATGCCTTATTCTGTTTATAGGAAGTTGTCTCTAGGAGAGTTGACCCCTACCCGCATGAGCATTAGGCTCGCGGATCGTTCTTTCCAATATCCCATGGGGATAGCGGAAAATTTGGAAATTAAGGTGGGGCATATGATATTTCCGGTTGATTTTGTTATCCTTGAGATGGAGGCGGACGCCAAAGTCCCCCTAATTCTTGGCCGACCATTCCTTATGACCACGGATGCTATCATCCGGGTTAAGGCCAAGGAAATTTCCTTAGGAGTTGGTAATGATAGAGTTGTCTTTAATGTTGATAGAGCACTTAAGCATCCTTACTCTTGTAATGAAACTTGTTTCAGGTTAGATGTGATTGAAGAAGAAGATGCTTTGGAGAAAGAGCTCATGGATTTCTTGGATATGGAAGAAGGTCAAGCATTGCTAGCTTGCAGTGAAGAAGAGCAATAATTAGTTGGAGATATGATGCAGGAAATTATGGCATTAAGTGTTGATGAAACTCCACTAGAAGATGAGACCTTTGAAGAGATCACCACTAGTGATAGCACACGGGTGCTAACTTCGGTAGAGAACCCTCCTACCGACTTGGAACTCAAGCCACTTCCGGACCATCTTGAGTATTGATGTGTCTCAATATATACATATTCCTCACATCTTATTTGGACATTTTGTACACGATTTATAGCCATTTGTACATGTTTTGTGGTGCTTTATGGCATTTGCTAGTGGTTTCAGGATTACAGCAGGTACAAGGCTCATAAATGGTAGAAAATAGATTAACGATCGTCCATATGCGCTAACGGATGAAGAATGGTTGAAAACGAAGCTGAAACGGCGATCCCAGACACACCTCGCGGCGCGAGGAGGGTGGCTCACGTCGCGAGCCGTTCACGAGCCCGTTCACCAATCCAGTCGCCAGCCCGTTCACCGTTCACAAGCACTCTCGCGGCGCGACCAAGATTTCTCGTGGCGCGAGTTTTTGGTCTGAAATCTTCTGTACGATGTTTGGTTAACTCGCGGCGCGAGCTAGGGAGGTCACGGCGCGACCCGTGTCTGACAAACAGCTTTTTCCTTCTCCTGGGTATAAATACCAACATCCATTTTAACCCTAAACCTAACTTTTGATACCACAGCCTACAAACTTTTCTTCCAGACGATTTTTAGGGTTTTTCAAGGTTTTTCACTACTCCAACATCATTCGAAGACTTGAAGATTAATTTTGGTTCTTGATTAGTGATTTTAGCTCGGTTGTAACCTCGATTTGGATTACTACTTCATATTTGGTACATTATGTTCTCCTTTTTATTTGAATCTCTAGTTATTTTCATTATGAGTAGCTAAATCCCTATACATCTATGAAGATGAAGTGAAACAATTAGTTATGGTTGCATAATATTTTGAATTCAAGTTGGTTTTACTTAACATTTTGTCAAGATCTTAATGAAGTGATTTCTTCTACTTAAACTTGTGTTCTTGGTGATATTTGTGTTTTTCGATAGTGGTACTAGTTGAATGCAAGTATTATTTTAGTTGTTTGTCTATGAATAACTCTTTCTAGGTCATGGTATGATAGTAAAGAATACAAGTCTAATAGAAATTACTTTGTTAAGTGGATTTAACGGTTGGTGGTACCACGTTTCTTTCACAAGGATAAAAATTGTTATTTAAATAATCAAACAAACTAGTTAGTTCGAGGAATTGTAATAGGGTTGGTGGTACCACTTGTTGCAAGAAATTGGATTGAATAGGTGATTGAGTCGATTTTACAAACGGAGTGCACGCCGATTGTGTTTTAGTCTTATCACGATTATTATCACCAACACTTAGGAATTTTGGGCTTAACCTATATGCAACCTAGACTTTTTGCGTAGCGGATTCGACATAGATGGCTTTTTAATTATTTGTTTACAACTCAAATCTTTTAGTGTGCTCTCGATTGACGCCGGTTGAGTACTTTAATTTACTTGTCAATTACCTAGCTTTCAGAAACGCAAGGTGACAATTCGGTCACAAGCCAAACTTTCTCTTGATTTACATTTTAACAGCTTTTAGTACAACAATCAATCCTTGTGTTCGATCCTGGTCTTGCCAATTAGCTATATTACATACGAACGGGTACACTGCCCGTAAGTGTGTTGTAGTCAGTTAGCGGTAGATCTTGTTATAAATTTTAAACTAGATTTCACACATCAAGTTTTTGGCGCCGCTGCCGGGGATTGATTTTTAGTACTTTTGGTTGAGATTCTGTGAATCGATCCTTTTTCGTGCTTTGCACGGAGAAGTTACTTGCTTTATTTCATTTTATTTTGCTTTAATTGTACCCCAGGTGCTATTAAGGTTTGTTTGTTGTGTTGTGTTTGCAGAATATTTCCAGGTAGTGGATGAACACTCGAACTTCTGGGAGACCATTAGTGAAGGCCACATCCAATCCCGAAAAACTCAAAAAGCGCACCAAAACATAAACATCACAACCATCAACTTCCGACCCATTTTTCATAGACACCACTCCTAGACCCAAATCCGACCACATACTTCACGAGACTTATTACGAGTCGGGAAGTAACGAGTGGGGTTACCATTCCGAAAAAGAAGAACCACTTTCCGATAAAACACCTACCCCACCCGAATCACCGAAAACAACCGTTAATATGGCCGGGCAACAAAACCCCCCCAATCTCTTCAACATGAAGATCGAGGACCTTCCTCGAACTATACCAACTTCTCGCCAATCGGCCATTCGTGCACCCGAAATTGACACCTTCACGGTGAAAGGCAATCACTTGCAAATGGTTAAAGATTTGTGCTTTGACGGAAGGCACAAAAGAGACCCTCATGAGCATCTTGACAAGTTTGAGATGATTTGTAATCTATTCAATTATGGGGAAAATCAGGCCAACAACGTTAAGATGAAGCTTTTTCCTATGTCTCTCACGGGAGAGGCTCATAAATGGTTGAAAGGTTGGCACCGGATAGTTTGACTACTTGGGGTGCGGTTAGGGAAGCGTTGATTGAGAGATTCTTTCCGGCTAATCGGGAAAGAGAGCTCATACTTGTAATTAGATCTTTTAGGCAAGATGAGGATGAGTCTATAGTTGAAGCTTGGTTAAGAATGAAAGATCTATGTGGGAATGTCCCGGGCATGGGGTGAGTGACACCGAGATTGTGGGGATATTCATGGATGGGATGAATAGGGAGAGTTATGAGAAAATGGTCATGACGTGTGGAGGTAGCATTAGTTACAAAACCTCGAGTGAGCTTTGGAAAATGTTTGAAGATATGGAAAAAGCTCAAGTTTCTAGGACTTTAAATAGAGATAGGAGGTCACGTAAGGTAGTGGCTAGGTTTGATGAAGGAGAAACATCCGAGGTGATTTCTGAAATTCGGGCACTTTCAAACCGAATGGATGAAAGGTTCTCTATGGTGGAGAACAATTTTGGTGGGCTTGAGCGGGATGTGAAGATTATGGCCGGGGGATGTACTCATTGTGGAGGTCCACATCATCCCGATGAATGTGATTCGGTTGCCCAAGAAGATGTGAATTTTGTGCAAAATCAACGCCAAGGCCAATACCAACCTCTCTTTCAACGGGGTGGCAATTACCAAGGCCGATATCAAGGTAACTCTTCTAACTCTTTTAATTCTTATCCTAACAATCGTGGTGGTAATTTTCAAGGTAGGTGGCAAAAAGAGGATAATCATGGAGCACCTCAACAACAACAACCAGCATCACCTCCTAGGAAGGAAGAAAATCAAGGTAAAGGCTCACCTCTCATGGCCATGATGGCTAAGTTCCTCGATAAACCAGACAAGAGGGAGGAGGCTCAAGAGAAGCGAAATGCCTCAATGGAGAATTACTCCAAGCTTTTGAATGACAAGATTGGAGGGTTGCATGACAAGTTGGACATTAGCAACCGCAACAACCATGCTTTGATCTCCAACTTGTAAAAGAGGATTGATAGAATGGGAAACCAAGAAAGGCAACCAGGAACTCTTTCGAGCAATACCCAACAAAACCCGAATCAAGGCCAAGAAGGATCATGGAGAAATGGGGATGACAAGTACAAAGCACCCAAACACCGGAATGAAACCGTCAATGCCATAACCACACGGTCCGGGAAGGTAAGTACTCCTCCTATTGATAATTCTTGTAATTCTAATGTATCTCCTCGAGTTGGGCAGTTTGAAGAAGATGTTGATGAAGAGGTAGAGATGGAGTCACCGCCAGTGGTGACCACCTCGGTTCCTAAAGCTACACCAATCAAGGAACCTGAAGTAAAGCCGTACAAGCCCAAGATTCCTTTTCCTCAACGCTTGAGGAAGGAAAAGATTCAGGACCAATACAACAAGTTCTTTGACATGATCAAAACGATGACCATCAATGTGCCGTTAGTTGATCTCATTTCGGGCATGCCTAACTATGCCAAGTTCATTAAAGAACTTGTGATGGACAAGAAGAAGCTTGATGAGGCAAAAGCAACTTTCCTCAATGAAGAATGCTCGGCGGTCATCCGACACAAGCTTCCACCTAAGCTTTTGGATCCAGGGAGTTTTCTTATCACTTGCACTTTTAGTAGAAAATTGTCTTATAAAGCGTTGGCCGACCTTGGGGCAAGCATCAACTTGATGCCTTATTCCATTTTTAGGAAGCTTTATTTGGGGAAATTGAAACCCACTAAAATGAGCATCCGCCTTGCGGATCATTCTTTTCAATACCCATTGGGGGTGGCCGAGAACTTGCTAGTGCAAGTAGGCAAATTTGTGTTTCCGGTCGATTTTGTTATTTTAGAGATGGAAGAGGACACAAAGGTGCCTCTCATTTTGGGCCGACCATTCTTATATACCGCGGATGCCATCATTCGGGTAAAGGACAAGGAAATTTCCTTGGGTGTCGGGGAAGACCGCATTGTGTTTAAAATTGAAAAAGCCTTGCAACATTCTTATTCTTCCGATGACACTTGTTTTAAGATTGATGTTATAGATGATGCGGTTGAATTAGAGATGTTGGAACTTGTTGGAATTGATGGTGAAGAGAATGATGATAGGTTGGCTAGCATTGGAGAGGGAGATGTCACTAGTGACCAAGTGGAAGAGATTGAAGAGATTATGGCACTAAGCATGGATGACACTCCATTGGAGGAAGAAGGGTTCGAAGAAATTAAAAGAATTCCAAGTAACAAGCTGCCCACTTCCATTGATAATCCTCCTACGGATTTAGAGCTCAAGCCATTACCCGATCATTTGGAATATGCATTTCTGGAAGGTACATCTCTTCTTCCCGTTGTTATCTCCTCATAACTTTCGGGTGAGGAGAAGGCTAAACTCATGCCCATTTTAAAGTCCCATAAAAAGGCCTTTGCATGGAAAACATCCGATATACCCGGAATAAGCCCTGATTTTTGCAAACATAAAATCAATTTAATTGAAAATGTTAAACTAGTGATTCAAAGGCAAAGAAGGCTAAATCCAAACATGAAAGATGTTGTGAAAAAGGAAATTGTCAAGTTACTTGATGCGGGTATCATCTTTCCTATATCGGATAGTCCATGGGTTAGCCCGGTACATTGTGTACCAAAGAAGGGTGGGATGACCGTTGTAACTAATGAGAAAAATGAATTGGTCCCAACTAGAACGGTCACCGGTTGGAGAGTTTGTATTGATTACCGTAAGTTGAATGAGGCCACCAAAAAAAGACCATTTCCCTTTACCCTTCATGGACCAAATGCTTGAAAGATTGGCGGGTAATGAATTCTTTTGTTTTCTTGATGGTTTTTCCGGGTACTTCCAAATACCCATTGATCCTAATGATCAAGAGAAAACAACTTTTACTTGTCCTTTTGGAACATATGCTTATAGCCGCATGCCTTTTGGGTTATGTAATGCACCGGGCACTTTTCAAAGATGCATGTTGGCCATTTTTCAAGATATGATTGAAACCTCCATGGAAGTTTTCATGGATGATTTTTCGGTGTTTGGTAATTCATTTGATAGTTGTTTGGCTAACTTGGATAAAATGCTTGAGAGATGTGAAAAAGCACATTTGGTGCTTAATTGGGAAAAATGCCATTTTATGGTCAAAGAGGGCATTGTGTTGGGTCACAAAGTGTCAAGGGCGGGTCTTGAGGTTGACAAAGCTAAAATTGATGTCATGACTAAATTACCTCCACCCAACAATGTGAAATCGGTAAGAAGTTTTCTTGGTCATGCCGGTTTTTACCGGCGTTTTATCAAAGATTTTTTAAGATCACAAGACCCATGACTAGATTGTTGGAAAAAGACGTTCCTTTTGAGTTTAATGATGAGTGTCTAAACGCTTTTTCTCTTTTGAAAGACAAATTGACAAATGCCCCAATAATGACTTCACCCAATTGGTCTTTACCCTTCGAACTTATGTGTGATGCTAGTGATTATGCTTTGGGGGCCGTTCTTGGCCAAAGGTATGAGAAGCATTTTCGGCCTATCTACTTTGCTAGCAAAACCCTAAACCCCGCCCAACAAAATTACACCGTGACCGAAAAAGAGTTGTTGGCGGTGGTGTATGCTTTTGACAAGTTTAGACCTTACTTGGTGTTGAATAAGACCATCGTGTTCACCGATCATTCGGCCTTGAAATACTTGTTCTCAAAGCAAGATGCTAAACCCCGCTTGCTTCGTTGGGTCTTGCTTTTGCAAGAGTTTGATATTGAAATCAAAGACAAAAGTGGGGCTGAAAATGTTGCCGCCGACCATTTGAGTAGGCTCGAAAACCCTCACCTTGAGGTGTTGAAGGAGCATGAGATTAATGATTCTTTTCCCGATGAGTTTTTGATGCAGGTGGAGGATGAAGAAGCACCTTGGTACGCCGATATTGCTAATTATTTGTGTGCAGGAATTTTGCCTAAGGGGTGGTCTTCGCAACAAAGAAAGAAATTTTTCTCCGAAATCAAGCACTATTTTTGGGAAGAGCCGTATTTGTTCAAGGTGTGTGCGGATGGCATGATTAGAAGATGTGTTTGGGGAGGTGAGACTAGAAGAATTTTGGATGAATGCCACCATGGACCAACCGGTGGGCATTATGGGCCATCGGTGACGGGGAAGAAAGTGTTTGATGCGGGATTCTATTGGCCTACGATTTTCAAAGAGGCTCAAACACTTGTTGAAACATGTGATGCTTGTCAAAGGCAAGGAACTATCACCAAAAGGGATGAGATGCCTCAACAATCCATCCAAGTGTGTGAAGTCTTTGACGTATGGGGAATCGATTTCATGGGCCCATTTCCACCATCAAACAAATGTCTCTATATTTTGGTGGCGGTTGATTATGTCTCGAAGTGGGCTGAAGCAAAGGCCTTGCCAACCAATGACGGCAAGGTAGTGATCGACTTTTTGAAGGCTTTATTTAGCTGATTTGGTATGCCAAGAGCTTTAATTAGTGACCGGGGCACACATTTCGCCAACCATCAATTGGCAAAGGTTTTAAAGAGATATGGGGTAACTCATCGTTTCTCAACTTCATACCACCCACAAACTAGTGGGCAAGTTGAGAACACGAATCGTGCTTTGAAAAGAATTCTAGAGAAAACCGTTGATGGAAACCCCAAGTCATGGTCCAAGAAGCTAGATGATGCCTTATGGGCGTTTCGAACCGCTTTCAAGACCCCCATTGGCACCACTCCATATAGACTTCTCTATGGCAAGACTTGCCATTTGCCGGTGGAAATTGAGCACAAGGCATATTGGGCCTTGAAACATTGCAACATGGACTTGATTGAAGCCGGTGAAACAAGAATGTTTCAACTCCATGAGCTTGATGAGCTTAGGCATGGTGCTTACGACAACTCGTTGTTGTACAAAGAAAAGACAAAAGTTTGGCACGACAAAAAGCTCAAGAGAAAGGACTTTAAAGTAGGAGATAAGGTGTTGTTGTTTCTCTCCAAGTTCAAAATCCACCAACCAAAGCTTACGTCGAGGTGGAATGGACCGTTTGTCATCAAGCATGTATATCCTTCGGGATATGTTGAGTTGTTTAGAGAGGATGGGAGCTCATTCATTGTAAATGGACATCGGTTAAAGCTCTACCATGAAGAAGAAGTTGGGGAGGGGGCTTTTGTCGAGAAGCTCCAACTTTTTGCTTGAAAATGAGGTTTGATCGAGTCAAGCTAATGACTCGTTAATAAATAAAGCGCTTCTCGGGAGGCAACCCGTGTGTTTTTGCTATCTTTAGTTGTTTCAGTACTTTTCTTTCTATTTTATGTGTTTTTGTTGAGATGTACAGGTGATAGGTCGTCCAGGTCGAATCGATAGACGAAATTGTGTGTTGAGAAGTCTGAAATCAAAGATACAGGGAAGCTCGCGGTGCGACCTATGTGGCTCGCGGCGCGATTTTGGCAGCATCATGGTCAGAGAAAAATCTCGCGGGACGCAAGAAAAGAAGTCGCGACGTGACCGGGTCGAAAAAGCATCGCGGCGCGACCTCGGTAGCTAGCGGCGCGAGTTTGGGGTCTTGAAGGTCAGAGAAAAATCTCGCGGGGCACAAGAAAGAAGGTCGCGGCGCGAGAGAATTGGGGAAATCACGGCGCGAGTTTAGCGACATCTTGATCAGAAGATTTTTTCGCGGGGAGCGAGAAAGGAACTCGTGGCACGAGTAGCTGGGGTGGATCGCGGCGCGAGGAAGCAGGATCGCGGCGCGATGTTGGAGGTGACAAGGTCAGAGGATTTTCTCGCGGGGCGCGAGAAAGGTAGTCGCGGCGCGAGCGACTTGGAGAGGTCGCGACGCGATCCGCTCGTCTCGCGGCGCGAGGCGTGTCCGGCTGGCCAGGTAAGTTTCTTTTCCATTAAAAATTAAATAAAATAAAATAAAAGAAACTAAATTAGACCACAGGGCCGATCCATTTCCTTGTTACTTTCTTTCTTTCCCTCTCAAACTCTCTTTTTCTCTAAAATCACACACACACACACACACACACACACACACACACACACACACACTTAGGGTTTGTAATTTCTTCTTCCTCTCTTCAAGATCTTCTTCTCTTCATCCTCATATCATCATCCTCATCATGTCAAGGGTAAGTTTTCTTTTCTTTTCTTTTTAATCTTTATTTCAATAATAATTAGGGTTTGTTGTATCTTTAATTTTTTCTTTCAATTGATGCTTGTTGATTGCTTAGATAGTGTTGTATTGATGTTATGTCACTTAGTATTGTCTAATTTTGGAGATTAATCTTAGAAAAATCCAATTAGGGTTCCTAATTTTCAATTTGGGGCTTTTTAAGATTTAATCATCCTTTTGTTCTTTTAATTCAAATTAGTTACTACATTGTTAACTAGTGAGAAAACCCATCCAGAAAATCCAAAAAAAAATAAATAAAAAAAAATCGTACTGACTCGCGGCGCGATCAGGGTAACTCGCGGCGCGAGTTTTTGCCCTGTGCGCCCATTTTTGTCGTTTCTTTGCCTTAGCTTTTCGTTATCGCCCATTATTGTCTCCCATCACTTATGTAGTACATTTTTGGTTGTTTTTGTCAGAGGGAACAGGTACCACAAAGGTATGAGGACAACGTTTGGCCGGAAGGTTATCAGTTCGATTACGTGGATGAAAGCTACGAGGCCCCTTCTGAGAAACGAAGCAGCATAATTAAAACGTTGAGAACACCAACCCACCTTGGCTTAAGTTCCCTAATGCTCCAAAGGGGGAGCGTCAAGCCTACATGAATAGGTTGTGTGTGATTCAAGATTATGATTTGGTCTCCCCTAGGACTATAGACTGGCAAATGATTCGGGAGGCGGGTCTCATGGATTACTTTGAGCAAAGAATGTTAACTGAGTTTATGAACGAAACAAGCGGTAGGATGGTGCGGATACCGATGTGGAAGAGAATTTTTGAACTAAGGAAGACAGCTGTTAAAGAGTGGTGTCAGGAGTTCTATTCCACTCTCGTGGTACAGGAGCTACCCATTGATGAATTTTGTGAGGATCGGGTGATCCATTTTCGGTTGAGGGGTAGGCAGCGCCATTGTACCGTTGCTGAGTTTGGGTATCTCTATGGGATGTTCGAGATTGGGGAGTTTGAGGATGGCTCGGTCTATCCGTTTGTGGGCAGGAGTTCATTTCATACCTCTGGCTTTGATGATAACATGACTTTTGACTCTTATTGGTCTAGTATTTCTGGGAAGGAGAAGTTTTATTCCGGGGTGAGTAAGGTGTCGGACATTAGGTCCAAGAGGCTGAAGATTCTACATAAGATGATCACCTACTCATTCCTCCATCGGGGAAATGAGACCGATAAGGTCACCACCGATGATTTGTGGTTGCTTAGACAGTTTGAGGAGCTCCCCACTTCTGGTTGGTTCTGTTGCGCTCCATATGTTTTGGCTAGACACATGTATAGGTGTAAGGAGCAGAGGTACTTGTGTGGTCACTTTGTGACCAAGATGGTAGAGAGACTAGGTTGTGATACATCCGAGGGTCAGTCGGAGATTACTGGTAGAGCGGAGACCATTCTTATGGACGTTAAGGAGATGAAGAAAGCCAAAGTGATAAGGACTACTGACCCGCGGGATTTATTCTCAGAGGGCGAGCAGGAGCCGCCTGCACAGAGACAGAGGGTGGAGCCACCTCCCCAGATGCAGCAACAGCAGCCTAACCCTTATCCAGCTTATGATTTTGCAGGTTAGGGAACCAAGCTCGATGAGATCCTGGGACATCAGCGGGAGCTCCAGGACACTCAAGACATGATGATGGACGGTCATAGAACCATGTGGAGCCAGGTGAACCGCATGGGCTTCCAGTGCGAGTCTTGGTCTCCCTACATTAACCATTGGATCTGACCGGACTCTCCTCCTCCACCACCGCCTACTCAGACCTTCAGTCCTCCTTCCATCTTCATGCCAGCCAGCACCACTTTCGGGTTCTACAGCCCGCACCCAGGTCAGCAGCATCCACCACAGCAGCCCGGTTGGGCAGGTCCGAGTTCGAGCACAGCAGGTGCTAGCAGCAGCACAGGGGGAGCTCAGGATACGCCCCAGTTTGGGACCTATAGACACACGACTGGGGAGCGCTACTCAGGGCCCGCCTATGATTTTTACAGGGGTATATTTGGTGGACCAGCCGATCCTGATGCTGGTGATGGTGTTCCCTCTTCCCAAGACATGGAGGAGAATTGATCTTTCTATTTTCTGAGACTCTTGAGACATTGCACTTACTTTATTTCAATTTGGTTGTAATTCTGCCGTTTAGGCGATGAGACATTTGTAGTTGTTCCTTTTAATTCCTTTAGTATGAACTATGTAGTTTGTCTGGTCTTTTGTTTATGGTGATTGTCAGGTGAAAATTTTGGGTTTGCAAGTTGAATTCTGGAAGATTGCTTTTGGAAATTTTGGAATAAACAAGTGGGTTTATGCTGGCAGTCAGTTCAGCACCCACTTGAATTTTGGCTTCAACTTTGCAATGGTGATTTCACGCTTTCACCCGGAGGTTTTTCATTGTTCCTTTCTACATTTTGCATTTTTCCCTTTTCCCATTATTCGCCTTAGTTATTCGTCCATTGAGGACAATGTCCAACTTAAGTGTGGGGAGGGGGATGGTAAATTGGAAAAATGAAATTTTTTGAAGTTTCTTACCTTTACTAGCATTTGGTTATGTTTTTAAATTTTTGAGGCTATAGGTTTTGTGCAAAGACGAGAAATGAGGACTTTAAATTTTGCTAATCTAGGATGAAACTTGAGATTGTTTACCTTTAGTTTTCCTTTCCTAGTGCTTGTGGCATTTCATCGTTCCAAGAGGTCATAGGTTTGTTCCGAACTTCAATATAATCTAGGTTGCTCGCTAATTGTACCTTAATGATGAACCTAATGTGAATAATAGCTTCACTAGATGATGTATTGGTGGGCACCGCTTGAGGTTTTCCATTTGAATTTTGCAACTTGTGTGCACAAAGTGCTCGAAATGTATTAAATATGCTTGTGGTAATTTGACTTAACATATGGTTTGCACACCGGATGTCCGGTCCTAATTCTTATGTTATAGGTTGTAGCTCTAGTCATTATGTTTGGTCTTTATATCGGGGTGTCTGGGGTGCTTCGACATCAAACGGGTGGCACATGTGGGAATGCGCATAATCTTTTTCCAATAGTCTAATGCTAATGTGGTCTTTGAGATTCGAACAAGTAAGTCCTTGGGGTAACTTCGTTTTACCTAGCTCACCTAAAGCTTCCAACTTGGGATGGGTTGTCAGAAAGTTCGTTACACGGGTCTCATCGAAAATCACGGGTGTTAAATTATAAAACTTTTTATTCTCACATGTGTTTGTGTTTAGAGCATGGTCTCTGGATATGCAACCCAACCTTGAGTTCTGGCGTATGTCTCTTAACGATATTCACGTATCTGTAGCGAACCGCTGGCCGGACGCTTAAAGTACACTATCGTATGATCACCTGATGTGTGGATAGAGTTGCAATTCTAGACCGTAGGAGTATGTTTTGTCAAGGGACTCATAAGTATATCGTAATGAAAACCTTATGGAAAACCAAGGGCGTGAGTGTTTAAGCGGACAAATATACCGATAATCATTGTGGAATATTGCTTATGTTGCCAATAATAATTGTGAGGCTTGCTAGTGGATTATAAGCTTAGTAAGAACGAGCTTAAGGTCAATTGAAACGATAGAAATGTTCAAGAGGTGTTAACACAAGCATAGGTAGGATTCTGATTGTAACTGAAAGATGGTTTTGCTCTAGAATAGTCGAATTTTCTGATTTCGCCTTAAACTTTGCTCATTAGTTTTTAAATGCATTTGCTTTTGGTATTCGACGCCGCTTGGTAGGAAACTTCACTTATAACTATGTTTTGTTTTGTGAAATCGTGAATAATTGGTTATTGGGATTTGATTTAAGTGCATACTTGCTTGAGGGCAAGCAAGGCTTAAGTGTGGGGAGGTTTGATGTGTCTCAATATATACATATTCTTCACATCTTATTTGGACGTTTTGTACATGATTTATAGCCGTTTGTACATGTTTTGTGGTGCTTTATGGCATTTGCTAGTGGTTTCAGGATTACAGCAGGTACAAGGCTCATAAATGGTAGAAAATAGCTTAACGATCGTCCATATGCGCTAACGGATGAAGAATGGTTGAAAACGAAGCTGAAACGGCGATCCCAGTCACACCTCGCGGCGCGAGGAGGGTGGCTCGCGTCGCGAGCCGTTCACGAGCCCGTTCACCAATCCAGTCGCCAGCCCGTTCACCGTTCACAAGCACTCTCGCGGCGCGACCAAGATTTCTCGCGGCGCGAGTTTTTGGTCTGAAATCTTCTGTTCGATGTTTGGTTAACTCGCGGCGCGACCCGTGTCTGACAAACAGCTTTTTCCTTCTCCTGGTATAAATACCAACATCCATTTTAACCCTAAACCTAACTTTTGATACCACAGCCTACAAACTTTTCTTCCAGACGATTTTTAGGGTTTTTCAAGGTTTTTCACTACTCCAACATCATTCGAAGACTTGAAGATTAATTTGGTTCTTGATTAGTGATTGTAGCTCGGTTGTAACCTCGATTTGGAT
>CM067167.1:20549229-20590644 GCA_034093135.1 Erigeron breviscapus
CAGCCATCATGGTCATGAGAGGTGATCCTTCGCCCTCGTCTTCTTCTCGCCTTGGAGGTGATGGTGGTGCTTGTTGTTGTTGAGGTGCTCCATGATTATCATCTTTTTGCCACCTACCTTGAAAATTACCACCACGATTGTTAGAATAAGAATTAAAAGAGTTAGAGGGGTTACCTTGATGTCGGCCTTGGTAATTGCCACCCCGTTGAAAGAGAGGTTGGTATTGGCCTTGGCGTTGATTTTGCACAAAATTCACATCTTCTTGGGCAACCGAATCACACTCATCGGGATGATGTGGACCTCCACAATGAGTACATCCCCCGGCCATAATCTTCACATCCCGCTCAAGCCCACCAAAGTTGTTCTCCACCATTGAGAACCTTTCGTCCATTCGGTTTGAAAGTGCCCGAATTTCAGAAATCACCTCGGATGTTTCCCCTTCATCAACCCTAGCCACTACCTTACGTGACCTCCTATCTCTATTTGAAGTCCTAGAAACTTGAGCTTTTGCCATATCTTCAAACATTTTCCAAAGCTCACTCGAGGTCTTGTAACTAATGCTACCTCCACACGTCATTACCATTTTCTCATAGCTCTCCCTATTCAATCCATCCATAAATATCCCCACAATCTCGGTGTCACTCACCCCATGCCCGGGGCATTCCCATAATAGATCTTTCATTCTTAACCATGCTTCAACTATAGACTCATCCTCATCTTGCCTAAAAGATCTAATTACAAGTATGAGCTCTCTCTCCCGATTAGCGGGGAAGAACCTCTCAATCAATGCTTCCCTAACCGCACCCCAAGTAGTCAAACTATCCGGTGCCAAACCTTTCAACCATTTGTGAGCCTCTCCCATGTGAGACATGGGAAAAAGCTTCATCTTAACGTTGTTGGCCTGATTTTCCCCATAATTGAATAGATTACAAATCATCTCGAACTTGTCAAGATGCTCATGAGGGTCTCTTTTGTGCCTTCCGTCAAAGCACAAATCTTTAACCATTTGCAAGTGATTGCCTTTCACCGTGAAGGTGTCAATTTCGGGTGCACGAATGGCCGATTGGCGAGAAGTTGGTGTAGTTCGAGGAAGGTCCTCGATCTTCATGTTGAAGAGATCGGGGGGGTTTTGTTGCCCGGCCATGTTAACGGTTGTTCTCGGTGATTCGGGTGGAGTAGGTGTTTTATCGGAAAGTGGTTCTTCTTTTTCGGAATGGTAACCCCACTCGTTACTTCCCGACTCGTAATAAGTCTCGTGAAGTATGTGGTCGGATTTGGGTCTAGGAGTGGTGTCTATGAAAAATGGGTCGGAAGTTGATGGCTGTGATGTTTGTGTTTTGGTGCGCTTTTTGAGTTTTTCGGGATTGGATGTGGCCTTCACTAATGGTCTCCCAGAAGTTCGAGTGTTCATCCACTACCTGGAAATATTCTGCGAACACAACACAACAAACAAACCTTAATAGCACCTGGGGTACAACTAAAGCAAAATAAAATGAAATAAAGCAAGTAACTTCTCCGTGCAAAGCACGAAAAAGGATCGATTCACAGAATCTCAACCAAAAGTACTTAAAATCAATCCCGGCAGCGGCGCCAAAAACTTGATGTGTGAAATCTAGTTTATAATTTATAACAAGATCTACCGCTAACTGACTACAACACACTTACGGGCAGTGTACCCGTTCGTATGTAATATAGCTAACTGGCAAGACCAGGATCGAACACAAGGACTGATTGTTGTACTAAAGGGTAGTAAAATGTAAATCAAGAGAAAGTTTGGTTTGTGACCTAATTGTCACTTTGCGTTTCTGAAAGCTATGTAATCAATAAGTAAATTAAAGTACTCAACCGGCGTCAATCGAGAGCACACGAAGATAGTTGGAGTTGTAACAAATAATTAAAAAGCCATCTATGTCGAATCCGCTACACAAAAAGTCTAGGTTGCATATGGGTTAAGCTCAAAATTCTTTAATGTTGGTGATAATAATCGTGACAAGACAAAACACAACCGGCGTGCACTCCGTTTGTAAAATCGACTCAATCACCTAATCAATACAATTTCTTGCAACAAGTGGTACCACCAACCCTATTACAATTCCTCGAACTAACTAGTTTGTTTGATTATTTCAATAACAATTTTTATCTTTGTGAAAGAAACGTGGTACCACCAACCGTTAAATCCACTTAACAAAGTAATTTCTATTAGACTTGTATTCTTTACTATCATACCATGACCTAGCAAAAGTTATTCATAGACAAACAACTAAAATAATACTTGCATTCAACTAGTACCACTATCGAAGAACACAAATATCACCAAGAACACAAGTTTAAGTGGAAGAAATCACTTCATTAAGATCTTGACAAAATGTTAAGTAAAACCAACTTGAATTCAAAATATTATGCAACCATAACTAATTGTTTCACTTCATCTTCATAGATGTATTTAGCTACTCATAATGAAAATAACTACAGATTCAAATAAAAAGGAGAACATAGTGTACCAAATATGAAGTAATAATCCAAATCGAGGTTACAACCGAGCTACAATCACTAATCAAGAACCAAAATTTATCTTCAAGTCTTCAATTGATGTTGGAATAGTGAAAACCCTTGAAAAAAACCTAAAAATCGTCTGGAAGATAAGTGTGTAGGCTGTGGTATCACCAAATTAGGTTTAGGGTTAAAATGGATGTTGGTATTTATACCCAGGAGAAGGAAAAAGCTGTTTGTCAGACACGGGTCGCGCCGCGACCTCCCTAGCTCGCGCCGCGAGTTAACCAAACATCAAACAGAAGATTTCAGACCAAAAACTCGCGCCACGAGATCATTTGGTCGTGCCGCGAGGTTACTTGTAACGGTGAACGGGCTGGCGACTGGATTGGTGAACGGGCTTGTGAACGGGGTCGCGACGCGAGCCACCTTCCTCGCGCCGCGAGGTGTGACTGGGATCGCCGTTTCAGCTTCGTTTTCAACCACTCTTCATCCGTTAGCGCATACGGACCATCGTTAAGCTATTTTCTACCATTTATGAGCCTTGTACCTGCTGTAATCCTGAAACCACTAGCAAATGCCATAAAGCACCACAAAACATGTATAAACGGCTATAAATCGTGTACAAAACGTCCAAATAAGATGTGAGAAATATGTATATATTGAGACACATCAGTAACTTATGTTGTTTATGGGTATGTGGGTTACACGGGAGGTAATATGGGTTATGTAGTTGACCTTTGAGACCTGAAATGCAGTCCCTCATGATATGTATTGTAGTGCATGTTATGATATGACGTAGGATGTAGTGTTATGTATGAAGTATAATGTAGTGTTATGATATGAAGTAGATGTAGTGTTATGATATGCAGTAACTTGTGATGTTATGAGATGCAGTATATGTTGTTATTGATTGATGTTGTGCATGTTTGTATGGCTTGCTCATCTAGTTCACTAGACTTGCTAAGTTGCCATGTCACGTGCACGTTTAAGGGCCCAAAACATAAAAGCAGTTAACGTAGTAAATGTTTAGGTAATGTAGTCACCTAAACTAAATAATGCAGTTTCGAGCTCGTAAAACTTTGATGCAGGAAAGTGTTAAGCTTAACCCGTACTTGCCCTAGCCCGGCTAAGTGCGTTGACGTAGGTTGCTTGGGTGGCTCCTTGCAACATGGTCATTGAGATGAAGTTGAGTAATACGAGGGGTCTGACCCGCCCTCATTTGTCTTGTACATACGGATTACTCGGGGATTGGCTTGCCATTCCTTAATGACGTTTGATGTTCAACTGAATGGTTGTCATCTAGTCGGGTGTAACTTATGTTATACATTGACGCAGTTAAAATGTGGTAAAGCAGTTAAAAGTAGTGAAGCAGTTAATGTAGAAAGCAGTTATGTGGTTATATATGTGTAATGAAGTAAAGCAGGATAGGCACATTTAGGGTGGTTCATCCTAATATGGAGTATTGTATGTTTGATGTGTGTTGTGCCTTAATGAAGTATATAAATCCATAATGTTTAAAATGGACAATTGTTTTATTAACTTAAGTGTTATCTTACTTAGCTAATTCGTTAGCTAACACTTTTCTTTTGAAATGTGTTGCTCCCTCAGGTTTAGCGTAGCTGAGGTAGTTGATGAAGAAGAGCGGGGAATGGGTAGATAGCTTGCGGTTGACCTTAGCTACCCATAGATGCTGAACTTTTATAGACATTTGTTTATGTTGTCTTTTATGAAGTTTGCATGTCATCTAGTCGGTTGTTTTGTGTTGCGCAGCCGACGGGTTTCTATTTAGACTTGTTTTGATGGTACAAATAAGTAACACCAATGAATAAGGAAACCAAACAGATTTTAATTGGTTTGGACTTTTAATGTCTCTTCCGCTTTCTTTTAACGCCGTTAGGCGAAAATTTTTGGAAACCCGTATTTTTAAATGAAGGGTGTTACAACAATCCTCCCACTGTTTTCTTGAGTGATGAGATTTTTTTCAAAGAACTCAGCATATCGAGCAATTTTAACAGTGTTGTCGGTAGGAAAGTAGAAGTAGTAACCCATCGTTTCCTTTGGGTATCCTACAAAGATGCACTTAACGGATCTAGGTTGAAGTTTGTCAGGCGTATCTCGTTTCACAAGTGCCTCACATCCCCATACCCTTAAGTAAGACAAACTAGGGACACTTCCATGCCACAATTCATGCGGTGTCTTGTCAACCTTCTTGGTTGGAACCATATTGAGAATGCGTACAGCAGTCTCTAGAGCATAATCCCAAAATTAAAATGGGAGAGTCGTAAGGTTCATCATTGATCTCACCATGTCCAACAAAGTTCGATTTCTCCTCTTAGATACACCATTATGCTGTGGAGTATATGGAGGAGTAAGCTGTTGAATAATTCCACCTAGATAATCCTTAAACTCTTGGCTTAAGTATTCTCCACCTCGATCCGAATGAAGAATCTTGATGGTTTTATCGAGTTGATTTTCTACTTCATTTTTAAACTCTTTGAATGTTTTGAAGACTTCATATTTATGTTTAAGCAAGTAAACATAACCATAACGACTGAAATCATCCGTAAAAGTGATGAAGTAGCTAGCACCTTTCCTTGACATATATCTAAATGGGCCACATTCATCTGTATGTACAAGTCCAAGTAGGTCTTTAGCCCTCTCCGGTTTATGAGGAAAAGGTTTTCTTGTCATCTTGCCGGAAACACAAGACACGCATTTGTCAAATGATTCATCATTTGATTGTAAGATCCCTTCACGTTGAAGTCTTTCAATGCGTTTCTTGCCAACATGAGCAAGACGACAATGCCAAAGATAAGTAGAGTCCAAGTTGGGCTTGACTCTTTTGCTAACATTATACATTGAATTATCATTTGAATCACAACCATGCATATCAATTTCATAAATACCATTACAAGCAATAGCATTAAAATAATGAACATTATTTCGAAAAACTGAAATACCATAATCATTAAAAACATTAATGAATCCATTGTCTTTCAACAAAGGAACTGAAATTACACCTCTAGTAATAGATGGTGCATAGTGACAATTGTCTAAAACAATAACTAAACCAGTAGGTAAAACTAAATGAAAGTCGCCTATTTCTTCTACAACTGCCGGTAGACCATTGCCCACGAACAGTTGTAAAGCTCCTGGCTTCAGTTTCTTTCTTCCTCTAAGCCCCTGTAAAGTATTACAGATATGAGTTCCACAGCCAGTGTCATAAACCCACGAATTACACTTAGAAAAGGAATATAATTCAATTGTGAAGATACCTGAAGTACTGGCTAAACCAGCTTGTTTCTTCTTCGCATTCAACTCAGCTAGATACTTAGGACAATTCTCTTCCAGTGTCCCACTTCAGCACAGTGATGACAAGCCTGGTCTTTAGCCGGATGCTCCTTTTTCGCTGGAGGGGTCTTTTTAGGTTTCGAGACTGAAGCACCTTGCTTTCCCTTACCATCGTTCTTGCCCTTAGCTTTCGGTTGTTTTCCTTTCTGAACCCTTCCCCCTTGATCATAAGAACTTGGGGTGTAGCAGATTTCTTTGGAAGGTTTTTCTCATACTCAACTAACATGGCATGAAGTTCAGCTATGGTTTTACTCATGCTATGCATATTGTAATTGCGCACAAAATCCTCAAAATCCTTTGAAAGAGACTTAAGGATCATGCCAATACAAATAGGCTGATGATACGCATATTTTAACCTTTCCAAGTGCTCAAAGTATCTCTTCATCTTGAGTACATGAGGACTCACCGGTGTTCCATGCTCGTGTTTCAAATCATGGAGTGATTCAACAGGTTCAAACAGTTTAACTCCAGCTTGCTTTTCATACATAGAATTGAGTTCTCTGATCATATCATACGGATCATTATAATTCTCGAATTGCTTTTTAAGCTCGGGGGTCATGCTACATAACATCAAACAAGCAACCTCATTGTGTCTATCAAAATGAGCATTGTATTCTGCCAACTATGCAGTCGTGGCACTGGCACCCGGAACAGCGGGCATCTGCTTTTCAAGAACATCTAATTTCTTCTCGGCTCTTAGAACAATTCTCAGCTGACGAAACCAGTCATTGAAGTTGGTTCCAGAAAGTTTTTTTCTTTCTAGCATCGACCTGAAAGACGATTGGTATATGTTTTGTGGAGGATTTGTTGTTGCCATCAACAAAACAGATAGAAGTTCAAAAATCAGTATTTTCGATAATAATCCTTAAGAAATATAATTTACCCATGTTAAATCATTTAACAATTAATTTCATTAAGGCTAGGATCCAATTGACATACCATCATTTCATCAGTTGATCTGCTAGAAATGACGTACTCAAAAGGTAAGTGACGAGCAGTAATTGTATTACAAGTACAATTCCTAGATTTATGGGACTTACAACAACACTTTAAAGGGGTGTTAAGTGTTTTGTAAACATGTTTTGTCCCATCTTATGCCACGGGTCAAGGTCTCACCGCTTAACTCGCTTTAAGTCGCCCAATTAAGAACTTGTAAATAGTCTACCACCGTCTCACGATGAGTAGTAATTTACCTTGGAGTTACAATTCACCTACATCTCACGTAGAGCAAAAAGCACTTGTAAGTGTTCTTAGCAAAGTGGGTGGCAAAAACTTAACTTTAATTGGGTAATGCAATTGATGTGAATCAAAAGTTTATGTATGAAGACTCATGCACATCTTCATAACATAATGTTTAATAAAATCATTTTTATTTGTCTTAACAACACAAAAGAGCTCGGTAGCTTCATTTGAACACACAAAGAAGCGCATGAGCAAAGGTTTGCGATATACGCAGTTAAAAACCCGCTCCTTTAGGAGGTTTGCGCACTCCGACTTATACCTCTCTTAGAGTTTGTTCAAATGGGTGAGCCGGTGTATCTTTTGATTGTAAGACACCAATTTTATTAAAACAAAATCATATTTCGATATTTCTTAGTCAAGTTTATTCTTTTCAATAAAACAATTTTGCATCACCATTTACAAATAAAAGCAAAATAATAAACTTACTAACTATTAACAATTAATCATGCAACGATTTATGGTAGGCCACCTAAATCATGGTCACTATCGTTAATGTATATGTCTAAGTCGGCTCCCCCTTCAAAGAAGAGGACCACATACATCAAGTTACCTTGATTGCGTAAGCCTTTAAACAAACAATTATCAAATAAATACATGTAAACATGCTGACTGGAAATTTACAGCAACTTCACGACCAGTTTAGTCCTATTTTCAGTCCGAATCAGCCTTCGACCAGAACTACAAAGTTGTAGCCCTATGAGTCGTGCATCTACAGTCCAAAGGACAGCTCCTAACTCATTACGGTTGATTTTATATGAAATTTTTAGTGAACTGGTGTCAAGCAGAAAAAATCACACGAAAAATTCACATAGTCACACAATTATCAAATAATTAACCCTAATTATTGGACCATTAAACTAAGCAATTTATATCTATATATCTAAGTAATAATCATAAAGAATTTTGCATGAATTCCTTATGATTTTTACTTCTATTTAACAATATTAAATAAAAGATACATAAAACATGCAATTTATATCAAATAAACATGTCAATTCACACAATCAAAACTTGCATAGAGGGTTTAATTTAACCATTAACTTAATTTTAATTTTAAAAGTGAAATTTCATTAATATTCACAAATGTACATAGACTCATAAAAACATCGACACAACCATATACATCAGAAATTCATAACCTAGTCTGCATACAGACTCAAAAAATTCAAACAAACACAATTCAAAAACAGGAAAAAAACAAGGCCATTTAGATTAATGCTAGAATGAGACCAATAAGCGTCATCTTACACCGCTCTCATAAAAACATGGACACAACCATTAACTTAATTAGGTTGAATTAATAATAAAAACAAAAACCCTAATTTTATTTTTATTAAATTTTCGATTTATATTAAAATAAATAAATAAATAATCGATTTTAATATTTAATTATTAAATAAATCGAACCAACCCTAAACCCCCTTCAAGTTTTGAACTTTGTAACTAATATATCACATATTAGGCTCGTGATACCACTGTTAGGATTCAAGCACAATTATCATATAAACAATCACGAGTACGCAGCGGAAAGAAACGTATATGCAATATAATAATTAACAAAATAAGGAATTGAATGTGTACCTTTTAGCTTAGCTTTCAATAATATTAATAATAAGATTATTATTATTAGTTAGGGTTTTAAACTTGATGGACAAGTTTAGTCAAGGCCTAAAAACCCTATGGAATTTTCGGCCCCCCCATTAGGAATTAGGAAACAATACTAATTCCTAATTTTCACTTTAATCCTTCTCTTTTTAATTTATAAACATTTATTTAACTTTTAACTTATGTTTATTAATCATTTCGTGATCATATTAATTAATATATTACATTAACATATTAATTAATTACATAGAGTATACGTGTCATTTTGTGTGACCCCGTAGGCTTAAATATTTTCCAGACATGCATTTATTTAACGTGATCACATTTCAACGGTTTAGAGCACAAATATGATATATGTGGACCATAAGGTTCAGAAGTTACTTGTACCTTAAATTATGCATGATAAGATGATGACCCATCTCTTACACCTCGCAATCTTCATTTTTATTTCTTTAACCAAAGTGGTGATAAAACCATGCTGTTCCACTTGTACCATTTTTATTCCTTTTAGCTTTTGCATTAAATTTTTTCTTTATTTCAATTTTCAAACATCCTATCTGCCGTTTTCGTATTCAAAAATTATATTATGTACGGAGTACTTCATAAATTTTGAATTTTAACTGGACATTGAATTAAAACTCAAATTAACTTGTGACTAGGAATGACATTGAGTCGGGTTCGGGACGGGTAGTGTCAAACCCGAACCGATAAGGAATATGTTATCCGAATCCGACCTGATACCCATAGGGTACCTTATCGGGGATAAAATTATGCCCAAGACCCGATCCGACCCATAGCTAATATCACTTATAAGTATATAGATATACTGGGTCGAGTCGAGTCGGGGTAGACATGCCTCAGTCCCTGCCCCGAATGAGTTTGGATATCGGGTATTCTGATAGTGTATTGAGTTGCCCCGTCGGATCGGGTTTTTTTGCCATCTTGACTTACGACAGCGTAGTAGAAAACAATTTAAACCAGATTGTAAGTCTTCTTTGTTTCCACATCAACAAGCAATCACACTAACAGTATGTAGTAGGGGATTGGGTGGACGACATCGAAGGCCATGACCCAAATCGTGTGGTTGTCCGTTACACGACCCACATAGAAGTCGGATCGTTGGCCTGACGTCATTATTTGTATCAGATTATTATTATTATTATTATTATTATTATTATTATTATCTTATATACGACATCATATAAAGTATTTTATTATTTGTTCTAAGGACCATGTTAAAACAAAATTAATTTTGTGTTGGCTTTCTAACAAATCGTTAACGGATGGATCACTATATAGTGAAGTTTGAGACTGAAATGTCTTGGATTCAAATCCTGATGTGGGCAAAATGCTCTCATGAATGGAGACAATGGTGATCCCAGCATGAGTTTACTCTGGAATTGGAGTTGGGTACATGAAAACGCATGCTGCTGAGCCCAAATTTGTCGTTCAAAAAAAAAATACAGATTGTCAACGATTATAAAATAATGTTAAATTTAAATCAAAATAAATAATTAACTAGACCGCAGTCATTTCCAGTATTCATTTCACAATCATTTTTATCTAGCCATAATATTTCGTGGTTGCTCAATTGTTTTCTTTTTATTTTTGGTAATTGTATTTTTTTTTTTTTTGGTGGTTTATTTTAAGGGTTTTTATTTTAGTTTTCTAAGTTTATTTTGTTTTTATCTATACATTAAAAATGTTTTATTTTAATATATAGATGTAATTGTTAAAGTATGAAGTTCAGAAGTTGTTATTGTTATGAATATTATAAGATTGCTAGATGATATTAACGCAACACATCACATTTCTTTTTTAACGGCCGTAAGTCCGTAACACATCACCTTGATATGGTGAGCGCCAGCTAGGCAGCTACAAATGCTCCAACAATTAAACCTCACCTCACGTCCTCACGATACCTTGCTAAAGTCCATACCCAATACCCATTACCCAATAAGAAAAAGGAGGTGATGTTATCATAAATTATTTTGTTTATCCCAAAATTATATATTGTTAACTTGTACAACATTTATTTTACATTGTTATAAATTGATCAAAAGTTGCATTACATTAATTTTTTCATAGATAAAAGTCTGAAAATAAAGAACCCTATTTGAGTTGATTTCTAATCTATTGATTTAATGAGGGTGGTATTGCACATTAACGGTGCACCCACCACGCCGGTGGATATAATGGTCGACATCGGTTATCTGGCATGGTGAAGCCACCAAGGGTCGACACATCAACCTAACTGTCACATATCATGTAAACAAGTTGAGGTGCAATTTTCTTAGTAAACAACAAAATGTGAAACGGAGTGACAACGCAACTTATTGCTGGGTTGTGTTTCATTTCTATGTACATCACTAAGTCTGAAGGGAAAAATATATATATTTAAAGAGAAGATCATAATAATGATCCGACTAGTTCATTAAAAAAGAAAAACAAATAGTCGCTATTAAAAAAAATTAATGGTGTCCGACAAACTCACACAAGAATACAAGATGCAAAAATTTACAACCGTAACATTTCATATCACAAAAATGTATACAAGGTTCAACCGTGAAATACCAGGATACTTCATTACTCATTAGGTATAGTCGTATAGAGATACTTTAAGCGTCCCAAATGGTTGACGTCTTGATTATCTTAAACCAAAATAAAAAAGTTAAATTATGAAGCTCTGATTAATTCCTTTACGTGGTCGTTTTCTCCTTGGATTGGCACTAATCATGCATGAAAAAGCATTAACGAGCTCTGTGTCCTCAACGTTCACTAGGATTTTGGCAGCATCCGGATTGGCGAGCAATTGTTTTGAAACAACGTATCCAGCAATGGACCATGTCTGAAAAAGACGGGCTTGTTTCCCGATGAATCTTGCTCTTTTAGTATCATAATATTCAGGCCACTTATCTCTTGCTATTCGTCTCTCTGCAACTTTGACAGCGTTTTCAGCAATTTCGGGTCTATTCATCTTTATGCTTGCGACAGTAAGCTGAGTAGAACGACAAACAAAAAAAGTTATCACTGCAAGCAATTGGTAACAAATCCAACCCATTTAAGAAAACCAGGGCCATTCAGGTTGCATTTTTTTCATAATCATATGGTGTCAAACCGGTAAGATCCAAAAAAGTAGCAATAATGAAAACGGGCCAGACAGGTGGAAATAAAATTATATTTGAATGCTTATAACCATTTAAATTGTTTAATGAAATTTTATGATTATCTTTATTAAGGTTTTTCTGATCATATTTGATACTTAATTATTACAATATTCTCTAAGAAAAAACAGAACTGTTGGCGGGGTTAACTCGACCAGTCATGATTCAATGCTTAAAACCCTTCAATCAATATAAATAGTATCTAATTCATTACAGTATATAAAACTTTTTGCTTAGTAAATGAAATTCGAAGATGAGCAAAAAAAGTGACTCATCTTGGCCCTTCACCCAACCTAACTGTCCCGCTATGACCCCCCTTTAGGGCTGTCAATGGGTTCGGGTTGGCGGGTCGAAAATCTCTGACCCTAACCCAACCCACTAAAAATTTCAGGTCAGAAATTTCAACCCTGACCCATGACCTGTCAACCCGAACCCAACCCACCAACCTGAAAAAAATCGGGTTGGCGGGTCAAGTTTCGGGTTGGTGGGTGAAATAGGTTGGTGGGTTGGCGGGTTAATTTCAGGTCAAACAGGTCATATGGGTCGTGGGTTGGTGGGTTGGCGAGTTGGTGGGTAAATTTCAGGTCAAATGGGTCATGGGTTGGCGGGTCAAACGGGTTGGTGGGCCGACCTATTAAAAAAATTATATAAATTTAAATTCTTTTCAGGTTGGCGGGTCGACCTGTTAACCCAATGGGTCAACCCGAACCCAACCCGAAAAAAACCAGGTTAGTGGGTTAGCGGGTTGACGGGTCGAGATTTCACAACCCTAACCTGATTTTTTTCGGGTTGGGTTTCGGGTTGGGTCGAGATTGACAGCCCTAGCCGCCCCTATATATTAAAACAAAGAACTAAAATCATTTTCTATGTGCCAAGATCTAAAAAGTACAAGATATAGAATATGAATGACATGAAGCTAAAACAATAAACAATACATCAATAAATACTTCCTCACCATGAAAATTGCAATTTTATCTTTTCGGAATGACCCAAGTTAGAATTATATATGCACGTTATCATCATTACAGATACACTGATAGCTAATAGTTTCCTACTTATTTAAAAAATAATCATGTGAAATAGTTCTAGCAGGAAAGCAGAGGCAAAAGAATACATAATTAAACATGAAACTAACCTGCCAGAGTAAAGTTGGCCACGAACCTCCATTATGGTAAGACCAAGGCCTACATTATAGAAAATCGATGTCATGAAAAAATAGAGGTAAAAACTTTGACCCATTTACATCTGCATGGGTCGATTTAGGTTATGTTTAATCCATATAAAGTCATATAAGTAGAACACTAAAACTAGCTTAGAAAGGAAACAGTTCAAATGTGTAGACGCCGTGGTGTTTAATGCATAAATCCTCTTGAATCATTTTCTTTAACAATATATATTACTTAAAAAAGAAACAACCATGTTCACAGAAAAACTAAATTTTATGGTCAAAAAGTGATTCTGGTCATTCTGACCAGGCACATTTCGACCTTGACCAAAAGTACTTGTTTTGACCAGTCCCACCCAACTTAATACCTCTATGAAAAATTATTTTCAGGTTTTAAGATCAATAAAATCATAACCAACACCAAGTCTAAGACATTACGTGTTTTTGGGATCGCTGCCTGTAATAATCCGCCATTCTTGACCATCAAGAGCAGGATAACAGATCTTCAATGGCATATCACCAACGAGATCTCCCCATTTGGCGTCATACAGATCCAATATAGCATGGGACTGATCTGGTGTTGCAAGGCTGCTTACAATAGACCACAAATTTCCAAGAGAAAAAAAGCGGAAGTCCATATGAGCCGGTTGCAAGTTTCCAATCATATAACCTCCTTTATTAGGCATCCATTCAACTAGCCATGGTGGGATTTGATCCGGGTATATATTAAATTTATTAACAGCATCGTATGAATATTCTTCCGTCTTGTAGCGGTATATTTCATTAAGCTTTCTCATATCAATCCAATAATATTCTCTAACATGAAACGACAATGCAATGAGACGATTATTAAGCGCGGTAATAAGGTCTGCTGATGCATCTTCACGGATCAGCATCTCCTTCGCAGAGAGTAATGCAGAATAGAATAATGCCTGATGGGAAAATAAAAATACAATGCTCATACAAAAACTTAAATTTTGATTATCAAATTAATTGGTGGCAATATGGGCGGGTTAGGTAATTGGCATATCACCTTAACCTGAAAACAAGTACCTGTATTTCCAAGGGATGTCCATGAATTCCCATACGTCTATCTATCATGCAAGAACCATCAGTCACCAGTAGAGTTGGAAACATGTCAAAACCATCAGCAAGACATAGCTTTAGAATCATCTTAATTCCAGTTTGAACGTCAACTCTTTCTTGAACAGAAAGGTCCCCAGTACATTTCCCATATGCACGCAACAATATGATCCACCATAATCCTGAAATACGCATTGTCTAAGGTCAAGTGTTCAACTGATCACAAAGCGGCTACTAGGCATGTACCTCATGCAGCAGCCGTTAATAAATAGGGATGCACACTATCACAAGTAGAGGTGGCAAAATTGTCTGAATGGGTTGGCTCATAAGCACTATATTAATCTACTTTTTTATGTATTAATATATAATTACAATTTACAAAAGACTATATTATTACAATAATAATAATATAACTCCTTTTAGTAAAGAGATGTAGAAGCTTTGATTGATTTGATAACACTTTGTAGAACTTTCGCTTACTCGACTCATTTGGCCCATTTCATTTTTAGCTAAATCTTTTGGCTTAATCCATTTGAGAAGTCAGAGATAAAACATAACCAAATTGACCCGATATACAAATATATAAAATGGGATGAAATCATACTCACCAGAATCAACCGGTGCCACACGACCAATGGCTGCCTCACCAAAGTCGGGATCCAATATATCTTCAGTTGCAGAATCATCACCATCAAGCGGAACAGTACGAACTTTGAAACTTGCAGGCATCAATCCTTGACCAGGACTATGACAATCCATGGTTTTCTCCCAACTCTATAATTGTAGATATACATACATACAAAAAACAAGTCACTATTTAGTATGTTATAAATAAGAAAAAAATGTTGTTTATCCACAATGGTTAGTTAAGAACAAGAGTAGCAAGCGCAAATCACCTGCAACTGAAGAGTGTGTAAGATAAAGTTGCGTACAATATCATACTCCCCTTTCAAAAGAAAAGCTATCCCAGACGGTATAAAATCACGAATAAACACTTGATCATAATTCAGTATACTAGAATCACTCGGATCATTGGCAGCAATAGTTCCAACAGGATTTCCACAATAATAAACCATAGACGCCCGTAACAACTCCCACGCCTCCTCCTCTAACGAACCTATTCCATCTAATCCCAATATACTACTAAACGCTCCATTACCATTTGTAGACACATCACCATTAACAAAAGTTTCGCTCCTTTCACTAATCACATCAGGAACACTATCTATTTTTCGACAGTTACAACTCAAACACCTAAACCGATCATTACGATCCGATCTACAGCTAAACGCAGAGATCCTATTGTAAATCTTACGCCTTGAACTTATATTAGATATACTAGGTTTTGCAGCACATAAAACTTGAAGAACACCTTCCGAAGTAGCAGCCATAGAGTTATATATAACCATATTTATATATATATATATGTTTTCAGTTCAATCTAGTAGCCTACAAAAACAACAAATATTAATCAAACAGTTGATATACATATACATATAGATATAAAATAACTATTTCTAAACTATTGAATTATATTAAATAAATAAATTACTGAACAGGAAAAACTAGTCCGTTTAGATAATTGGTTAAAATAAATAATTACATGTATCAACAAAAAATCACAACAGGTATACTGAAATGATTACTGAACTTATAAGAACGTGAATTAGGTTACAAGTTACAGTGGATTACTGTAAAAATACACAAGGGATGAATAAAAAGAGATAAATATATACTTACAGAATCATGTATCTAATTGAAATGAATAGAACCTTTGGGAGGACAGCTTGTGTATATTTCGGGATATTCAGAATCGGTTTCGGAATTATAAGATTGTTTGATTGATATTTTTGATGATGATGATTATATAACTAGCTTACTTATTACTCATTAGTTTAATCGATTTTCCGCGGAAATGGTAACAAGGGTAAAGTTATAATTTTGTGAAAATATCAGGGGAGTAAAGTTGTCATATAAAAACGTTGAGCTGGTTGGAGATTGGAGCAAAGGAGGAGATGAAAATGAAAACGTCTGGGGGATTTTAGGCCATGCTTGTCTAGATCGTATAAGTTGTATCAATTGGCTTAATGGATTGGTATTTAAGAGATTTTAAGGCAGTGATTATAAATTTTCATGTAGATAAAAGTTTTTTCAAAATAAGTTTATTTATAAATTGGAATTGGATATATAAATAGACATAGTAATAAGCTCAAATTTGTTGTTTTTAAAAATTGGCTTAGCTCAATCGACATGGATCTCAATGATAGGAGAGTTGTCTCTTGAATAACATAGTTTTATATTTGAGACAAATATGTTTTATCAATAATTTGTTGCCAGACTTATGAGCGAACACGTTATCGCGTTTTCTCTAAATCTGGGGTAGCTTGAGACGCCAAAAAGTTACTCCGAATGAAATATCTAGTCGATTCTATTAGTTTGATGTAAAAAAAAAAATCATACAAGTTTATTTATTATTTTTATTTTCATGTTCCAGTTTAACATTTGAAAATGATAGTACACTTTTCAATTTTCACAATACTTCTAAAAAAATCAAAGTTGTAACATTTTAATAGAAGTATCTTACATAAAAATTACTGCTTTTCTTTACAAGAATCATATATTTGCAACAAGCTAGTTTCTCAATATTTAGTTTATCATGATCGCATTCTGCAAGCCGTTTTTGTACATGTAAGAAAATTATTGCAGAAGTACTTATTATCTCAAAATGCCATGTTTTGAACAACACCAAAACATTGAAATTAAGAAACCATACAATTCATTCCCAAGTAACAAGCCTGCTACCATGTAATTATTCAATGTTCAAGCAAGTTAAGCCTCAAGAAATGATTATCCCTTCTTTCCGATCCCATGAGACATGTTATAGATTCCTCGTCCCTGTATAAAAAAGCCAAGTGACAATATTGATTACAACAAAGGTGAATCTAGGTGGCAATTTCAACTCATTTAATTGTTTGATATGTTTTATACAATGTCATGTGCATAAAAGAATTTGTTTGAAAGAAAATGGGTTGCACTTAGCCAAAAGTGTACTTCTAAGTAGTAGACTCACAATGAGAAACAGACAAGAACCAGCCAATGCAAGAGGGATGGCAACTGAAGTGATTTTGTCCATTGGACCCTTCAGATGAGTGTGGTTGTGGATCCTGCAATACTTCTCTCTTGGTCTAAAAGGGGCCTCCTCTGCCATCCTGCAAGTAATGACCCAAGGCTTTAAACAAACATGAATGAGAATTCTTCAAATTCTTTCATTTTTAATTATTTGAAGAAATAAATGAGCAGACTTTCGTGTTCATATTTGTTCCAAACAAATAAGCAAACAAGAACATTAGAAGAACAAAGTTTCATTTGATAGAAATACAAGTTTTTTCATGTCCATCCATTCAGAAAGGTTAAATGTATACAAACAATCAAACATACAAACAAGTAGACCAACATATATAGATATACATAATGTTCAATTCTGTAGTATTTATTTGTGTTCGTTTGCTTAAGTATTACGAGTACGATTTTAATACAAACATTTACTAATACTTACGCATACACATAGTCACATACTACAGATAAAAACAAAGGAAGCTTATTTGTGTTCATCCTTTTTAATCAACAATCAAGAAATTTAGTTCACATCACTAAACAAACAAAATAAACAAAACTGTTTACGTTTTTAAGCAATCGGTTCGTTTATAAATTACAGCCCTAAGCGCGACTTTGTTAAATCTCATCACTACATACAAAATCATACATCACCGATGACATTGAGTCATCATAAACACACGTGTACATATATGATTAAATAACTTAATTGATTATCTTTAAAGCCATTCTATGGAGAATCTAAACAAAAGAATTGTCTAATCCATTTACCGAGATCTAATATATCTGTAAAACACACAGGGTATATGTTACCCGGTAACAAAAATAAAAAACGACATGGAACCCGAGAATTTATATCGATCAAATAAATCCATTTGAGGTTTCAAATTAATAAGATTAAACTTACGTACGTCAAGGTGTGTTTGTGACCGAAAAAATGATGATCGGAGAATAGTGATGATCGAGGGTGAAAATGGTAAAATTGTTGGAAAGTTATTTTACCGTAAGACTAGTGGCCTAGTGGCCCAGTGGGTAACTAACAAGGAATTGAAAACTTCCAAGATAGTAAGTATAGACCGGGCTTGTTGGGCTTTAGTCATTAGGCCTGTTAAGTTTACCTAGTCTTTGATACAGGTTCCTTTTAATCCAGTTGCTCAAAATTTGTATTTGGGGTGTTTGATATTGCGTTTTGAAAAAATCATGTCACTACTTGCTAATTTATAAAACTGCGTTTTTCTCTAGATAAATCACTTCTATAGCCAAACACTTTTTCTACTTATATGTGTTTTGCAAACTTAATATAGATTGATCTGCTTAGATTGATATGTCACTAATCATTGGTTTATAACAGTTTTATTTTCTTTTATAGGTTGGAAGTTAATTTATTTTATTTTTACTTTGCATTATTGTCTTTTAACCACCTAAAGGTACCTAATGGTCATGCAATTAAAAGTCATCACAAAAAGGTTGAAGTATGAACTTTCTTAAATAAAATTCTGGGTTGTAAAATGTTTGAAAACCACTACGAAAGTACCTCATTTAACCGGCCTGAAAAACTCGTCCACTAAAAATAGCCTAAACTAAAAAAAATCCCATTCGTTTTATACCAAGATAATCTTTTTCTTCAATTCTCAGTTTCTCACATGATACATCAGAAAACAAAAGCTGTTGAATGGGGACCGGAACATGTACATACATACCCCTCATTTCTTTTTTCCTTTTCCTTTTCTGTTGTCATTTTTTCGTTTTCCATCTTTTGCACAATCTTTTTCTTTGAAAGTTATAGTAGTTGTTCTAAATTTATTAGTTAAATTCATTTATACAACCCCTTATTCTTATCTACCCAACCATAGTTAACATATTCTGAAATTCGGGAAATTTTAAGTATCCTACATCATTATAATAAGAAAAATTCGCGACAATAGCCAATTTTCGTTACGATCGTACTAAAATAGCCAAGTTTTTTCGGATTATCACAAAATAGCCAACAAAATCGCAAAAAAAAATCAAAATCGAAACAAGAAATGGCAAATCGCAACAAGAAATGCCAAAGCAACTCGCCAATCGCAGCGATTTTGACTTTGACTTCTTTTTTTTTACATAAAATTAAACATGACATAAAATTAAAACATTACATAAAATTAAAACATGACATAAAACTAAAACATTACATAAAATTAAAACATTACATAAATTAACTTAATGCCAACCATAAACGGAATCGGTAGACAAAATGTCACTGTTACAGTCATTACGTTGTTGGTATTCATAGTGATAATCATCCGCTTCCGATTCAACTTTGTTTGCGTATTCCTCACCAGGATCGGTCGCGTATCCTTCGGGTCTGCCGTCCGGACGTGGAACACATGGCCTAATTAGTCCGTTTTGGATTTGAGCCATGGTAGAATCCCATGCCGAGTTCAATTCTTCGTCAGTCAACTCGACCGACTGTTGCAAGTGCGGGTGGACTAAAAATTATGTCGTCAGGTTGAATTCGAGTCATCGTGGATTCAATGGTTGATGTTCAGATTGCGTTTCAACGTCGGCCGTCTGACGAATTGCTTGGCCTCATGCTCTTCCTCGTTCGGGTTGCGACTGGACGCGAAAACGAATTGCTTGGCCGCGTGCTCTGACTCGTGCGGGTTACGATTGTACGATAAGACGAATTGGTTGATCGCGTGCTCTTCCTCGTCCAGAGTTCATTGCTTGATTGCTTGAGTTGTGTGTGTGTATTTTTTGAAAACTGAGTATTGTGTAGTGTGTTTTAGGAATGAGAGAATGAATGTATTGAAGATGATATACTGGTTATTTTTTGTACTTGCATATTCAGAAAATCTTGCAAAAATTCTTATCTTTTTATGGATAAAATCGCAAGAAATCTTATCTATTTAAGGACAAATCGCCAAAAAAAAAACGAAAAAAAAGTCAAAGTCAAAGTCAAAGTCAAAATCGTTGCGAGTTGCGATTTGCCATTTCTTGTTGCGATTTTGGTTGCGATTTGGCATTTCTTGTTGCGATTTGGCATTTCGTGTTGCGATTTTGGTTGCGATTTGGCATTTCTTGTTGCGATTTTGTTGCGATTTTGCATTTCTTGTTGCGATTTTGGTTTTTTGTTGCAATTTTGTTGGCTATTTGTGATAATCCGAAAAAACTTAAATATTTTGATATAATCGCAACGAAAATTGGCTATTGTCACGATTTTCACTTATACGGAGTAATAATTTCTGTATCGGTAAGCATGCGGAAGGCCAAAAGAGTAATTATAAGTGATAAAGGCACTTGATAAATTGCATACTAGCTTTATCTTTTCCCCTAAGGCTCTCATTGCAAATATATATATATTGTTTAATTTATTAGTGTAGGTGAGCCCTTCTTGTACACTCTTTAACCAAACTTTCATCCAAAGCACCCATTTCCAGTAAATAAACAAAGAATTCACCCACACTCTTCTTCTGACGACATGTCAACCTTTCACAACCATACCATGTATCTTGACGTATGTCAATTGTAAACAAAAACATGATACCTTGCAGATCTAGAATCAGTTTTCAAAAATAAGAAATCATATATTTTGTTTTGGGGGGTCATCAGCAATATCATAAGCATATATTGTCACGTTCATGCAAGTTATTACCTTATATACTACAGTATATTTCATCTGTTTCATATTAATTATCACTTGTGACCATATATATCATTGTTTATCTTTATCTTTAGTTCTATATAATAGAGGGGTGATGATTCCCTCAAGTTGAATCTCCAACTTGAGTCAAGTTGGGGATATCCCGACCCTTGAATGAAAATCAATGGTCAAGATTTAAAGATCATCTTTGAATCTTGGCCCTTAATTTCCATCCAAGGACCAAGATTACCCTAACATGACTACTCATGTTAGGGTTAACTTGAGGAAACCCTCCCAAAATAGAGGACCTTTTCTAAATCTCAAATTACAACTTTGAACTACCTAAATTACCCCTCATCTTTATTCACTAATTTAAACATCTCTACCTAATATACCTATAATACCCTTAAATCTCAACCACTCATTTTCCTCAAATCTCAACCACTCATTTTTTTCTCTCTCCTCATAAATCATTTTATTCCTCTAATTCATTCAAAATCTTTTATCTCAAAACCGTATATCGATAAATTATAAAAATTATATGAGTGTTCTTAAAATTTCATGCTCTTTCATTAAAGATGTCATTCGATATACTTTCGACGAATTTTTAAATCCGAGAGCGGAGCCCGTACGGCTAAGGCATTTGGCTATCACACTCTATGACTTATCACCTCCTATGACCTATCACACCCCACCATCTCACCGTCGCACGCGCGGGTACTTTCTCTCGTATTATATAATAGTTGATATAAGTTATATCAATGAAAAGTATATTTAAAACTCAATCCGTCCATATATTTTATATGAAATATTATATATATAATACAAATAAAAAAATTTACGGTCAAAATTGAAAAGAAAACTTGAAACAAAATTAAATATTTAATATGATTTTTTGATAAACCAAAATTAAATATTTAATATGAGACAGTTTTACCCTCATATATTTTGTTTAATGTTTCAATATATAGGGATCAATTAATTCTTTTGACTTAAGTATTACGGGTCTAGGAATTATAACTACAATACATAAGTAGTTATATATGGAATTCCAAAAGTAGTCCAATGATAGTGAGGCAAATCGGAGCTAGCTAGGATTTCTTTAATTATTACATGGAAAAGCCTAAACAAGATTCTTGACTAAGTCTTGCATTAAAATACACATATGGGATTGCTTCTTCCACCATACGAACTCTCACTCTAAGTTAAAGATATATATAATATATATATATATATATATATATAGGACCCTTATTTTGAGAACCCATTTTTTTGTAATAACTTTGAGAACTCTTAAATTATGTGTTGGATCACATGTTTTTTTTGTTCATTCACATGTGAAACGTTATAAAAATATATGTTACAGAATAAAAAAAAATTCAAAACTTTATATATAGTCGTTTGTTTACATGTGAATGAAAACGTAACATATTCATTTAAGTTCACAAAATATATATTATATATATATATATATAATATATATATATATATTATATATATATATATAATATATATATATATATAATATATATATATATAATATATATATATAATATATATTTTAAAAAAATATATATATCGGTATATTTGGATATATATATATATTATATATATAATATAGTAATAGTAATATATAATAAAACATATATATATGTTTTATTATATATTACTATTACTATATTATATATATAATATATATATATATCCAAATATACCGATATATATATTTTTTTAAAATATATATAATATATATATATATATATTATATATATATATATATAATATATATATATAATATATATATATAATATATATATATTTTAAAAAAATATATATATCGGTATATTTGGATATATATATATATTATATATATAATATAGTAATAGTAATATATAATAAAACATAACATATATATATATTTTAAAAAAATATATATATCGGTATATTTGGATATATATATATATTATATATATAATATATATATATAATATATATATATATTATATATATAATATATATATATATAATATATACATATATATATTTTTTTAAATAAAATGTTTAATTTAATTTATATTTAATTAGTTTATTTATTACGAGTATTTTTTTTACTATTATCTTTAATATATTATATATTATTATATATATATATATATATAGAGAGATAGAGAGTTGAGTTATTGTGAGAACTAATTAATTGTCGGAAACTACGAGAACTAATTAAGTCCATTAGATTAAATAGATCAATGGCTGATAAGAATCAATGACATTTTTGTAAATAAATTAACTATTTAAACAATAAAATCTACTGAAAGGGTATAATGGGTATCCAAAAATATATAATAACGTGCCAAATTATTAAAACGGAAGCCTCGAAAATCATGGATCTTAGTTTCTTTTATAGCCGTCAACTTTTATCTCTTTATCAAATTAATGTTTAATACAAATACTTTATTTGACTATTATGGAAAAATTTGTGAGACATTTATTTTTTATTTAGATTGACTGAATTTTTATAAACCACACTACCAAACGAGATACCAACAATCAAATAAGATATTAAGATATATTTTTTAACGTGTACACAAGTATATATATAATTTTCTAGGTATACACAAATCACATGTATATATTTAATTTTCAAGGTGTACACAGGTGTATAATTAATTTTTTAGGCGTACACAGGTGTACACAAGTGTAAGAAAAAAGTCATGATTTCATCAAGTTCACATGTGACGATTTTATTATATTTTTAAGGTGTACACAAGTGTAACAAAAAATTGTTATTTTATCATGTTTACACGTGACGATTTTATTATATTTTTAAGGTGTACACAGATGTATATTTGATTTACACATGTAAATCTTTTTTTGTTTTGAAATTTATTTTTCACATATGATGTAACATTTTTTGGTAAGTATAATTTGTATAAGGATTATGATCTATTTATAGAAATGTATAACATGTTAAAAATTTGTAACATGGTGTCATAGTGATAGCAATATGATAATAATCTTAAGATACTAATATAATAACAGAACATTAAGAATAAAAAAATACATTTGAAAAACATAGTAGTTTGTTGTTTACAAATGAAATACGTTAAAAAAACAATATGATTTATGGTGCGGAATCAAAATCCACGAAATGGGTGGTTTCAAATTCTGGTGAGATATTCACGCTGCCTTTATTTCATTTAATAATTAATCTATTTGTATTTATAAAAAGACCATACTATCCCTATTCATTTTAATTAAATACTAGTTCTCGCAGTTCTCGACAATTTTGGTTCTCATTTTATCTTTTGATTATATATATATATATATATTTATTCATAGGGAGAGGAAGTTGGGAGGGACTTTTAAGAAGTGGGTGTTCACTATTTTCTCATTATGGCAATGTTAAGGGCATTTTAGACTTTGCACGGGACTTTTAAGAAGTGGGTGTTCACTATTTTCTCATTATGGCAATGTTAAGGGCATTTTAGACTTTGCACATTTACAATAGATTTACTCACAATAAAGCTAGTGGATTTAGTACCTATTTTAAAGCCAACTACTTAGATTGAGCATCTTCAACAGAAACAAAAAAGAGGGACCAAACTACTTCCAACACATCGCATATAATTAAGGTAACATCCATTAAAGAGTGATCAAGAGTTTTGTACTAGCTAGTGCCAGCTAAAATGTCATTGGATCGGCAACAACAAGCGCAAATGATGATGCACATGAAGAACTCGGGATTAATTAGTTATAATAATAATGGGAGTAGCCCTATGATCGGTGATGAAGAAGATGAATTGTCGAAATCGGCCTTGTTGGCCTTTAGGGTAAAGGAAGAAGAGATCAAGAAGAAGAGAATGGAGGTGAGGGAGAAAGTCCATGCTCATTTAGGCCGTGTTGAAGAAGAAACCAAAAAGTTGGCTGAAATTCGCGAAGTACGTTCACTGATTTTCTTTCTCCTAATTTACATTTACTTGTCCAAATATATATAGCGTGTGTTATATGAGTACTTGATTACTTGTTACATACTTGTATCTATTCATGGTTTTCTTTAATTCAATTTATACACATATTTACACATGATTATAGTCGTGACTACTCGTGATTCACCTAATTCACGTAATTCATGTTATAATAAAACACTCATTATTTTTGCTAGTACAAACTTGGATTTGAATGAAATTTAATTCGTCAATGACTAATGTTATACCAACACAAATTAAAGCAACATTATTAGAGTACACGAGCATATATATGACCATGTCCAACGGTGGTCACAGTTTTATGGCATAACATTGCCACATAACTTAAACCCACATATGACTTTAGCCATAAAACTGAACCTCGGTGTTATATATGGGGCTATAGCGCCTGCCATAATTAACGTCATATCCCCGTAGCAGATTCTGTTTAATTTGAAGTGAGTGATTTAATTTTGGAAAAATAAAAATGTAAGAATGAATATATAGGAGCTTGAAACACTTGAAGATCCAAGGAGGAAGGAGGTGACATCGGTTCGTAAGAGGATTGATTTGGTCAATAAAGAGCTAAAGCCATTGGGGCAAAGCTGCCATAAGAAGGTGAAACATATATATATATATATATATGCATCATAATTACTTTTTTGATACTTTGAATTATAATTACGTACACTTTTCTTTAATCAATACATATATTACTTTTAATCACCATGTAATTCTTTGATTTTTGCTAATTTAAGTCACATTCATCAATCTAATAGTAATTAAATAAACTCACCAGGAGAAAGAGTACAGAGAAGTTTTAGAAGCATTCAATGAAAAAAACAAGGAGAAAGCCCAATTGGTAGCAAGATTGATGGAGGTGATCCATATATATATATATGCTTCCAATAATTACATCTGATTTCTTTTGAATTAATCCTATAAAACCGAAATTAAAATTTTCAATAGTACGCGTGTCGCGTGGTAAACATTTTTATATCCATATTATTATTTGATTGTTATGCAGTTGGTGACTGAAAGTGAAAGAGTGAGGATGAAGAAACTTGAAGAATTGAACAACAGCATCGAATACTTGGGACAACATGTTGCAAGATAATAACAATAATCAAACCAATCCCTCCAATTAAGTGTTTGCTATAACTACTGATTTTATGTTGTGAGTTTCTTTGTGATGATTTTTCGGTTTTGGTGATGATTTTTACTTGTATTTTCAGACTTGTTACATGACAAACATGATAACACTTGTTAAATGAAAGCTTTCAAGCAATTAGCTATTGTGACCCCTAATTGATGCCTATCTTTATAGTGAAAGCAGGTCGTAATATTTACATATTCAAAAATTAAAATTGTGTTGATGTTTGTTTTATAAGAAAATTAGTTTGTCCATATGTTCCTGCATTGTGATCATGAACCAGCACACAGATGAAATGAAAATGAATACAAACCAACAAACATATAACTAAAAGGATTACGATACAAATTCATTATATATTACGAGTTCAAATTACAAAACATTTAAAATATGAAAATGATTACCTAGCTAGCTAGCTAACATGTTTATGAACAACGATAGATGAAGATAACAATATATATAATTTCTAATATATATTACATAGACGGAGAATAAAAACATTGGTAGGTGTCTAGTGACATGTTTTCACATGACACATGTACAATTAGTTGCCATATCCACCATTACTATAAAAATTTAACCATATGAATTCATAGGGTTTTTTTTAATTGTTATTTAGATTATATTATATCTTATTTTGAGCTTTTAATTTATAAAAAATGAATAATAAAGTTATACTTATGCAACCAAATATATGAAAAGGTTAGTGATTCTTGAAACTTTAATTTATACTTAAAATTCATTTTAGACATATGTTAGTTAACGAAAGCTCAACACGAGAAAAACGCAACAAAGATGTGTAAGTGTAGATCGATCGTTTTTTTTTTAAAAAAAATTATGAATACTAAAGCTCTATTTTTTTAGAAGAAAAAATTTAAGAGCCGAATCTAACAAATTGTTTGTCCGTTTTGTTTGGTTGTTCCGGGTAGTATGTTCAATACCTCCATAGTGTCAAATCCATATTAGAGTCAAAATCATCACTCCAGTCAAACCCTTTTTTCATTCCTGGTGGAGTAATAACCAATCCCTCCGCCATGCTATTATAAAAACTTGGCATATTAAACAACACCTCCTCATCTACAAAAGATGTCTCCTCCACCTCCACCACCAAGTTTTCATTACCTTTTTCTTTTCGGGAAGAGGAAGACGCCTCATTGTGGTAACCTTTTGGTGCAAAAGCAAGAGCTGCTTCAAGTGCAGCTTCTTGAATATCACGGGCAGAAGTTGACTTAGCCCGTTTAATCAAACGGGCCGAGTCTGGAAAGTTAAGTGGTGAGTTATCACCCCGTAAAGCTAGGGTTGCTGCATCATAAGCCCTAGCTGCCATATCAGGTGTTGGGAACGTTCCCAACCAGATTCTTGACTTTTTACTTGGCTCGCGAACTTCACAAACCCATTTAGACCTGTTTCTTAATCGAACACCTCTATAGACAGGGTGTCTAGTTTCTTTGAACTTCTTTCTACCAGCCTTTCGTTTTGGGTGGTTAGCGGATGATGTTGCAAGTTGTTCCCTAGATTCAGATGATGATGACGAGGTTGAAGAAGAACTATCGTCTTCGATGATTTCCATTTTATAATAGAAAGGAAGAGACCTAAAATATACAAATCTATATATAGTTAAAGTTCTAATTAATAAAGGACGTACAATGGGGTATTTATATATGCAAGTGAAATATAGTAAATGAATCAATAAGTTGATGCTCCCATAATGTTGGCACGAAGGTGGCATATAATATACTGGTATTAGTATACTACTATTATATCCACACGTGAATCGTGATACAAACTCATGGGACAATTTTGTCATAAATAACACGTGACATATTGATGAAAAAGATGTTTATAATAATCATAAACATAGGGAATAAAAAAAAGAAAGAAAGTGGAAACAGTCTAAAACCAAAGGACGGTTCCTGGTCCACCACTGGCCCTTTAGATGATTGGGAGAGGGCGACGTGTTGTTTCTTCTAACAATTAGTTATAAACTGGGCAGTAAAAAACAAGTACATTTATTGTCGATGGCTAATAATTGTCGTAAATTTATCACTACCCATATATTATATTAGAGGCTTCAAAACATGGGTATATATTCAATTTACTCGTAAATTAACTTCCTATTATACAAAACTAGATTAAACTCATGCGTAATTTTTGTCATAAAATATATTAAAAATATATAATGCATTTTTCAAATTAAAGTATACGACTACAATATAGTAACAACAATGTATTCAAATATAAATTTACTTATTATAGACATTTACATTATAAATGAATATATTTTAATACTAATCAATAGATTTGTTCTTTTTATTAATGTTTAAATCATGCAACCATGTAACAATATATGAAATCAAGAAATAAAGTATATAAAATATACTTCATAAATAAACCATCAAAATAAGTTTAATTTCAATGTATAAAGCATAAAATTATTGTTATATAAGTAAATAAATAAATATAAATCACATCTAATAAACTAAAATTTGAAATACAATTAAGTTAACATCTTCCTGATTTATAGCCTTGTCATCGTGACTTACGATATTATTATATATAAGTTCGAATATAACTTTGAGTACGGATGTATATTAAAAATATCAATTGTCACTAAAAAGCTTCCGTTTAAAATGAGTAGATGTGGCAAAAAAAAATGAAAAAAAAAATAGAAGAAGAAGATGTGATGACAACTAAGCAAAAATTTGACTTGTCAAGCAAAGCAAAATGCCAAATAAGCCTTAATATATCTTTTCTATATTTTTCTTAGTTATATATAAAGATGTCTAATTAAACATGATAAAACTTTTAAGGGCATCGCTAATGATAACTATATAATTGGATGTTATTGACATGCATGTATATCTAAGATAGTTATATTTTTATTTTAAAATTCCCATGGGCAATGCATGTTATTGTTGATACGTGGCCTTGAGATAAACAATTAATAATATAAACAAAATTAACGCCAGTACTACATTTGTATTCTTCCATGCAAAACGTGAAAAATCTTACTTATTCCGTCCATGCAGTTCATTATTTAATAAAAAGAGGTTAATATGCTGATTTGATAACATTTAAATAAATACCTAAAATAAATTTTTTATTGACGACACATCGCGCTTAAATCACTTGTAAATATTTTTCAAATTCTGACCGGGGAATTCACACATTACCTTAGGAGATCGTCTATCGTAGCAACAAGTACATTTATCGACGGAGGAAGTGAGAAACGTAAAGGAATAAGGCAAACCGACATAATCTTACATAACAACAACAAAAACATATTAAGCCTTAATCCTACTCTCACACTCATCCCAGCCCGTCCTAAAGGCATTTCATCATAAAGGCTAAGCATACCTACTTAAGCCTAACTTGTCCTCTATCGGTTTAAGTCCAATTCCTATGGCATACCTATAGTAATTGATTCACTTAAACCATTTCTCTGATACCAACATGTAACACCCGTCATTTTAAAAACCTGGATTTCAAAAACTTTTGTCAAACGGCGTTTAAAACGTAGCGGAAATAGGATCACTTAAAAACTGCCCCAACCGAAACGGTTGGTACTTTCAATAAATGGTGTTACCAAGTGCATCATCAAAATGATATCAATGAAATCCAAGTCATGGCACCAACATAAATGCCATTCATCATTACAAGTATCATAGATGTAAATAAAGTAGCTGAAACATAGGCTAAGGGAAGTCTACGCATTCAACAATCTATGCTAGTCTTCTTTATTGCATATACCCCATCTCACCAAGCTAATCCTTTCCTAGCTCAAATCTGATTATCCTGAAGGACACAACATTTTCATAAAAGCAAGTGTTAGCTAATAAATTAGCTAAGTAAGATACACACATTTTGATAAAACGTTCTTCATTTTACTTTCATAAAACTTCGTCATATTTTACTTATCAAAACATAACCACATTACATATCATCCACAACAATCATAGATCAACCCATACTTCCCTTTTCCCACATTGCATCACATTTCATTTCATATCAACATATACATCATATCATCATATACTCACATCTTAATCAATATCTTATATCATGTCAACATAGACTTTACACTTAAACGTAGCTTCATATCATGACTTGGCATACCACACATAAACTTGTCACACGTATTCATATTAGCACATGTAGAGTAATTACTCCTAATTGTGCCTATCAACGATTATATCACACGTATCAACATATCTTACTTAAATCTCACGTCACATTGTAATCCCACGTCTTAATTTACATGTACATCTTTCTCACATATTCTTATAGTTATCTTCATCAACTTATTCCCACATCTTACATCTTTAATCAATTTACATATTACGCACTAGCTTTACAACTAGCACGATTTCCCACGTCTTACGCACTAGCATTACAACTAGCACGATTTCCCACGTCTTACGCACTAGCATTACAACTAGCACGATTTCCCACGTCTTAACTTTCAGGAAAGGCAATGCCATTTCCATAGTATCCCGTCATGCTTTTAACATTGGTGGTTAGTCACTCCACCCGGAAATACTAGTCCCAGGTAACTATGCCGCAAGGAGCCACTCAAGCGACCACGTACGCACTAGCTTGGCATAAACTAGCACGGATTAAGCTTAACACTTCCCACGTAAATCTCACGTATTTAGCTATAGCATTTCCCACGTATTTATATCTTTCTTACTTTTATGCACTAACACTAAGGCTAGAACGATTTCCCACATTTCACACTTTACTTTAACATTAGGTATATTCATTACCTAACTAATCCCACATTTACTTTAACGTTTAATCCCACTAACGTGCACAACTCATAACATTTCTTACGTGAATCTAGTGAACTAGACATTTCATACTTAAGTCCCACATATAAGCCATCACATATCAACATTAAGGCATATCAACGACATTATCAACATCAAAACGCATATCTTAAACCTATCATAGCAACGTCATTTTATTCAGCATACTATACATGCATATAATTACTTCAACTTTAAACGTCATCATATCATAGTAAGTCACTTCATCATACATACATTCCCACATAACCTCCCGCATAACCCGAAAAACCCAACACACATAAGATAATCCAGTTAAGAGGTTAATTAAAGAAAACTACTTTTGTTGTGCCTCCAGCGTGAGAAAAGTCGTGTATCTTACCTCAATGGAGTACTCAACAATCACAAATGTTTACCTTGCTTGACGAGTGTTTCCGACAACCTATGATACAAGAAGAAAGGATATATAAGTCAACTAGACACTTAAACGCGCTTAAAACCATTCTGCCGGCTGATCTCGCCGAGCCCAGGGGTGGTCTCGTCGAGTTCAAGCTCCAGAATGCATCAAAAGTGAGACCTGACCACGATCTCGTCGAGCCCACTAGTGGTCTCGTCGAGATCAACTTCCAGACTCGCACCCTTTACTTGCAGGCGACTTTTTGACCTCAAGACGACCAAATGAGTCAAAACTTAATTCTTAAGAAATGTAGGGAATTCAAAGACCTTTCCAGAAATATAAAGTTTGACTCTTGAAGTTCTATAATGAATGATTTACGACGTTTACAATATAGGCCTGCAGAAATCGTCCGAAATTCGACCACTTTTGGAAATAGACACTTTTCGCCTATCTATGGGCAAAATCACCAGAAACGTTATTCATATCGATTCAAGAGGACACGTAGACCTTTTCAAAAATATATGGTTCATCTTCTAACTCTTTTAATTGAAATAGATATGATTTTTTCAATATTACTAGATTTTCAGATCTAATAAACCCTTTGTTTTTCAAACTATTTCGACCATCAAATGACCATAGCAACCACCACGACCAATGGATCTCATATGCACCCAAAATATGACTCGGATAATGATTTCACAAGATCACTTGTTCCAGGGACAAGAGGATACAATAACAATACGTTAGATTACCCGAAAACCCAAGTAATCGATGTCGAAACGTAATCAAATCAACCCTAACCCTTAAGATCCGAATTGATTGGGTAAAACCATTCAAATGACTCAAAAATTGATCAATAAATCATATCATACCTGGAAGGAAGATTAAAGGATCGAAATCTATGCAAAATCACTCCCGAATCGACCCGAAATTGCTCTAAACTTGAAGGAGAGGCCTAGGGTTTTGTGTGTGAGACTTTCTTAGGGTTTGGATCTGATTTTTCTGCCTTAGGGTCGTGCACCATGCCCTATATATACTGAAATAACTTTTAAAACTTTACATCTAGGCCCTCGCACTTCGTTACAACTCGTTTCGACCCTTAACGACTTTTTTAACGCCTACGGGAACACTTATCGACCCTTATATCTTATCGGGAACATTAATTGACTTTATTAATCATTATCAACTTTAATTTTATTACTTTAAATCACTTTAACACATATCTCACGTAAATCATTTAATTCACGTAAGCACATATAAAACACATAGTAACTAACGGTCGCTAACGGCAAGTTAACGGTCAACGTCAAAAAGTTTTGGGATGTTACATGAAGTTCCTTGGGTCGAATTTGAAGACATTAGGGTTTCTTAGAGTTACAAAATGGGTAAAAACAATTTTTGAGCTAAATTGTGATGTTTGATTCAAGTATTTGGAGTGGGTTATGTTTATTCACAATAGATATGTCAAACATTACTTAGATTATGTCCTGGAATCCTTTAAATCGTACTCTAGGTCGAATTAGGGTTTTACAAGTGTGAAATGGGCCAAAAATGGTTTCTTGGGCAGGAATTGTTACTATGAGTCGATTTGTGTAATGGGTCACCTTCATTCATGCTAAATTACATTTATTTATATTCAATTTGAGTCAAGAAGCTCACCAAGTCGAATTTGAGGTCAAAAAGGGGTTTGGGTCGAATTTAGGTGTGTTTGGTTACAAGGTTACAGCTAGTCAAAAAGTGTGCAGACCTGTTTTGAAAACGCCGTAACTCGTTCGTTAGAGATCTTCAAGAGTCAAACCTTACATTTCTGAAAAGGTCATTGAGCCCTCTACATTTGTTAAGAATTAAGTTTTGTCTCAATTGGTCGTCTTGTGTGCCAAAAGTGGTCTGCAAAACTGGAAGTAGGCAAGGAAAAACGGAAAGTAGTCTAGAAACTGAGAGTAGTCTACACAAACTGAAAGTAGTCTACACAAACTGAAAATAGTCTACAAAGATGAAAGTAGTCTACAAATGAGTCGAGTAGTCTACAAAAGAATCGTTTGAGCTTGTTGATCGTCCATGGTCCTTGAGTCGGGCCATACCTCCTTGTACACATTCTTTCGGGTCTATTGGTTTCTTGTTCGAGTCTCTTGAGTCGTTCATGGTTGGGAGTTATAGTTAGAACAAAACGAGACTCTTAACATGTATTGTAATGTATATATTGATAGGTTGTGGACATTTGACGGTCGTTGGACGTTTATAGCTTGACTTATACTTGTAATTGCTTGAGGCAAAGGTGAGTCTCGTAGCCCCTACGTTTATCTTATTTTGGGGTGGAAAGTGTACTTGTTGTTAAACGGTTGTCGGTTGATTCACTTTGTTATGATATGGAACGAGACGTTAAATGCCTACTTGGTTGCTTGTTTACGTGTTTGTATGTGTTTATGTTTGCGCATTATTTATTATGTAAGTCGTGCCAGAAACGTATATCGCGCATTATTTATTATGTAAGTCATGCCAGAAACGTATATCGCGCATTAGTTATTATGTAAGTCGTGCCAGAAACGTATATCGCGCATTAGTTATTATGTAAGTCGTGCCAGAAACGTATTTCGCGCATTATTTATTAAGTAAGTCGTGCCGGTATGTTGCGCATTATTCATTATGTTAGTCGTGTTGTTATAACTATTATTTAACGTAGACGTTGACTTGTGTTGATTTGTGCGAACGTAATCCCTTTTAGGGTTTCCTTGGAACGTGATTAGGTATACTAATCCTCGTATATCGTTAACGGTTGATATCCCGACACTTGATTTTCATTACTTAAACCTACGAACTCACCAACTTTATGTTGACACGTTTTAGTACACTTTTCAGGTGAACAGGTTAATGCAAGACGTATTGGATGATTTATTGCTTGATTATGCTAGGATTGGACTTGGACTTGGACTTGGACTTCATGGATCCGTGATCCATAGTTCCCGATTTTGGGTTATGCTTAGGATCATTTACCATCTTTTGAACTATTCTTTTGTAAACGTTTGATGGGCATGCTCCTTATGCATTTTTGTATGATCCGGTACTTGTAATTGAATGATTTGTATGGATTGTCCAATCCTTTTAATGAATTTAGACTGGTCTCTACTTAATTTCCATGTCGTGCTGTGCTTAGTATGTAACCCTCATGATTCCGCCTTGTTGGAGTGTTACACAAAACCTGATTAAATCACAAAGGTGGCTTAACAGTACTATGAGACTAGGTGATCGCTTTAGGCCCCCAAAATACAAAGGCCTCAATATTCTGTATATTAGACTTAATGTTTGGATTTTGAACTAAGTATCATTATATAATTTGCATTGCAGTAACACCATTTTAGTTTTTGCATCAACATCTGCATCTTTTTTATTATTAGTAGTTGAATAACAAAAGTCGAGCTACTTTTTTATTTACTTTTATTTATATAGTAATGAACTCGACCCCCAAAATTAATTTCGTTTGAGGCCTACAAAAACCTTGAGCCGCCACTGTTAAATCGTTACAATAGTCCCCTTAAACAATGAAAACCTTTTTTTATAAGAAAAGTAACAAATAAAAAACACTTATTTATAGCTATTATCTCTTTTGCAACTATACTAAAGAGTACTTCATATGCATGGATCATGCTTTTTTAGTAATAACCACACACTTAAAGTTATAACTACTATGGCGAATTTTTTTTGAAACGAACGTTTTTCAAGGGTGTTTTGTCAAACAAGTTTTTGAAAAAAAAAAAGTTTGTGGAACAAGGTAAACCGGTACTCCCAGTACCGGTTTGGATTTTTTGGCTTGAACCAGGTATTCGCAAAACCAGGTTCAGGAAAAGCAGTTCAAAACCAGTATTAGCATTACCGGTTTCAGACATCGTACCCCACCTTTTCAGAACACAGTAAACATGCAGAGCATTGAGTGGTTGATGTGACAAAAGACTGCGAACCCGGTATTGGGAAAACCGGGTTCGAGGTAAACGACAAAACAACTTCAGCATCTATTATTCACACAAACTTTGATATATATATATATACGAACATAGCTCAGTTTCTGGGCATTCAAAACATTCAAAAAAAAATACGCCAACTAAATTTTCAAAAAACATATCTAAAGAAATGGCAGGTCAATCATCTTCTGGTGGTGATTCATTCCCAAATATCACACGGTTTGGAGCCTCAAACAGCGTTTGGAGTCACATGAGTGATGATAGCGAGCGTAAAAATGCGGTGACATCTTTAATTGAGCGTTTGAAGGCGAGAAAGTCGGAGTATGAGGCTGAGATTGCAGAACGTGCAACAGTGGTCTAACCGACCAAAATAGACAGGAGGTACGAGGCCTACCTGCAGCAGAAGGTCCAATGGTTGCAACTAACCATTAACCATCTTACTTTTGTCGCGTCCTCAATAACGAGCACGATTCAGCACGCGTATACCTTTAGTGCTGAATTTCGCTCGGTTGGTAGTCGGCCTGATGGTTACGTGACTGACCCGGGAGAGGAATACGCAACAGAAGACCCCGAAGCTGCAGCCCCTGCCTATGAGCCCGGTGAATACATTCACCGTAATGATGGTGATAGTTCATTCGACTCCACTGATTCCCGTTTTTATGATTTGGATAATTTTGGCTTATTTATGTAATCGTTTTTATGTAATCATTTCGGTTTTAAATAAAGTAAGTTGTTTCGCCATATATGTTTTTTATTATAAAGTGACAAGGATACCTAATAAGAAAACAAACATAAAATTGATATTCAAAGTTGCCATGTTACAAGAAAATGCCTAGGAATTGATATTCAAAGATGTTGTTGCTGTTCCAAAGGACCTTGTACATGTGCCCCTTCATCATCTTCATCTCCAGATACATCCCCATCAACGCTATATCCGTCGATGGTATCATCGCTTGTATAAGGTGCCTCATCACTAGATCCATTAACCATTGGTGCAATTTCATCATCTTCAACATGTTCATCGTCTTCATTGTCTTCATCATCGTCATTGTCTTCATCATCGTCATTATCTTCATCATCTTGGTTATCTTGTGACTGGTTACCCGCTTGAAAAAAACATTGACTTTGAGTCAAGCTTAACAACTGGTTTGTAAAAGTAGGCTCGAACTTCACTTCAAATTGCGCTTCACCTAGATGATAAATCATTGCCAAAGTATTATCATCCGTAATTAAATTTCTAAAAGGAAGACCCTTAAATTCATACCATAAATATAATTGCAGTTTGAAGTCTTGTTTTGTAACACCAAAACAACTGTAAGTGGCATCACAAATTTCTGAATAAGTCATTACGTGAAAAAGAGGAAAACTTCTTCTTTTTGATGGATCTGCATTTTGAAGAATCTCATTTGCGAATGATACACAATCATCCCATATTAACTGAACCACAATTGGGTTGAATGATGAAGATGCCATTTTTTTTTTGGAAATATAGTTTATCAAAGTGTTTGAAATTTTATTTGAAAATATTTGTTGAAATACTGATAATGGTTGCAGATACATCACATGTACTATATATAGATAAATGGTTTACAAGTTGAATTAGGGTTTCATGAGGTTGCGACACGTGTTAGGTTTAGGCCGAACCCGGTATTCCCAAAACCGGGTTCAGGCTTTCTTGTACGATTACTGTTCCAGTCAAAGATGCTCCTGCAGGATGTCATGTCACCTCGAAACCGGTTTTGCGAGTACCGGGTTCAATCTCCTTTTTCTGAAACCGGTATTGGGAATACCGGGTTCGGGCCAAAAATTCGAAACCGGTACTGGGAGTACCGGTTTACCTTGTTCCACAATTTTTTTTCCCGAAAACTTGTTTGACAAAACACCCTTGAAAAATGCCCGTTTCAAAAAAAATTTCCTACTATAGCATATATAATTACAGCTTTCTGTAAGTTATGCTATAAACTATGAAGTTTAATTATGAGAAAAAAGTTTGTTTTGAAATATCGTGAATAATTTTGTTTTGAAAGTTAAAAAATAAAGAAAAAAGTTTCAAAATATTTATTACATGAAAGAAAACACGATATCATCTATAGGATCGAGATGTTACTATAATATAGTGATCGAATTATTATACTCCCTCCGTCCCATTAGAAGTGTCTCACTTTGAATATTCAAAGTCTTTGTTTTAGAACTTTGACCTTAAATATATATTTTTTTGTTATATAATACTTAATGAAATTTATACCCAATGAAAATATATCTAAAACTCAATCAATTCATATAACTTTCATCAAATATTATACAACACAAACAAAAATATTTAAGGTCAAAGTTGAAGAATAAATACTTTGAAAATTCAAAACAAGACACTTCTAGTGGGACGGAGGGAGTATATTATTATATGTAAGAGTTGAAAACATGCATGATATCATCAAAATGATCAATGAAAGTTTATATTATAAATTCCCATGTTTAATTAATTACCAGATACATAAGTTTAAAATGATTTACATGCATAATAATAGCATGCACGTACTGTCGTGATTCTCGACATGGATGCTTTTCTTGACCCTTATTCTTTCCCATTTTCAGAGACATCAAAATCTATTTTAGATTCTTCAGTTTTGCACAGGAAATGGGCAATGCATGTTATTGTTATGCATATACTGTATATAAAAATCTAGACAAAACCATGGGCGTTTGGTATATTATGTTATACATGATGGACTAATTCAATTTGGTTACATAGCAACAAAAAAAATAAATTCCATACTATAATCATTTTTTAAAAATTCTTTTTCTGTACTAAAAGAGTAAATAATGACTAAATGGAGGGCTGTTTTTATGCTTTTATGTTCGAAGCTAGTATAATTATCCGGGTTGGACTTAAATTCCTCAACTGCCAACCTAATCTATACTTAGTAACTTTAAAAACGCGATCGAAAAAAAAAGGTGCATATATACCTTAAAAGAAAAAGTTCAATTATAATACTTTTTGTATCAGTTACTTACCGAGTTTAACTGATAAGATCATATGTCGAAATGATGTTGATAATGTGAAGTGGATCCAGTATGATGATCAAGCTAGGGCCCACTTGTTGTAGTTATAATAGAAAAGGCTACGCGCGATTGAGTAGAATAAGTCAAAAGGAGGAGGATGCATAAGCAATTTACGAGTATTATAGTAACTACCAAGCACCTAAGGGAATATATATATATATATATATATATATATATATATAGTGAAGGGATCAAGTGAGAACAACATATATGATGAGAACCGTGAGAACCATTAAAAAATCATCTCTAAGGGCTTTGCCTTAGAGTTAAGGGCTACGCCCGTACCGTATACAACCGCCACCATCTCTTGGATCGCCGCCCATCAAATCTATACCATTCTCATATGCGTCCGGTGACAACCCCTTTAGAACGGATGAGGGCAACGCCCGTACCGTATCCATACGTTTTCTTAACACGTAACCCATATAATTTTTTACAAATTTTTTTTTTTTTTATTTTTTTTTGGAATGTGTTTTTGTTAAAAGAAAATAAAAAACAAAAAAAAGTTTTAAAAAATGAAAAATAAAAATTAAAAAAATAAAAAACCACACAAAAAAGAAGAAAGAAGGAGGAAAACTAGTGGTTCTCACGGTTCTCTCCATATTTGTTGTTCTCACGTTAACCCTACCCTATATATATATATATGTATATATATGTATTGCTGAATTGCAAAGATTATATGCTTTTTGTCACGAATCACAATCAAGACGAATAACTCAGCGGTACCCAGACCTTAGTAACCACATGGGCCCGCAATAGGGTTGCTCCAATGCGCAGACCCAGGTTCGATCCTGAAACTCTTGCGTGTGCCCCATGGTGAATTGAGGAGTGCCCAGGGAGTCAGCCTGCTGGGGTGGTTTCATGGCTGATACCAAAATGTACCGGGGTTAAGGTGTCCCCTCCCAACTTCACCTTTTTGCTCCAGTAACTACTCTAGACAAATCGCTACTTTCTCTTCACCCACTTTCAATTCCACGTGTTGATACGTGGCCTTGAGATAAACAATTAATTAATAATATAAACAAAATTAACGCCAGTACTACATTTGTATTCTTCCATGCAAAACGTGAAAAATCTTACTTATTCCGTCCATGCAGTTCATTATTTAATAAAAAGAGTTTAATATGTTAATTCGATAACATTTGAATAAATACCTATAATAAACGAAACGGTAACAAAGAAATGTATAAACCATGGTCCATGGATGATCTTCCCTGCATGTATTAGTTTCTAACATAAGGCTTAATAATTTGTACAGAAAGAGTATGTATCTGCTATTTAGAATCCAGCATATTCTTGAAATGTACAACTTATAAAATGTCCGACATGTACCATGTTTGTCTTGTAGCCTTGTAGGAAGCCGTTTATGCAATGTCCTATTAGTAGAAAGTAAAATGGACAACCTCAGGTAAGTAAATGAACAAATTTACGATCAAACGGTTCATTAATTATTCGTTGAAATTAATGTTTAGTTCATGTACAGCCAAAAGGGTGCGTTTGATTTACAGAATGTCTTTGAAAAGAAATATAATCTGTTAAAGAAATTGGAATTTGAAGGATTAAAATTCGACAAAACGTTTTTGATATGATTTTTTGAACATTCAATTGACAGACCGAATGAAATTCCTTCCCCTATCCCCAAGGAATAGAGATTCCATCAAATAATGAAATGTTTTACATTCCAACGGAATGAGTTTCTTCCATCTTTGAACAACCAAACACATTAAGAAATGAAATTTCATCCCAATTCTATCAGATTTCATCAAATTATGTGAACCAAACACGACCTAAATAAAAATTTGACTTTTATATTTGACTTCTTTAACTTATACTCCGTATATCAGTAACATTGGGTGTTCTTGTTATTTTAAAACATGCATGAGTATGTTTTATATGAAATTTAGAGATTATTAATGTTTAAAGAAGTTCTTATTCGAGTTCTGTCTTTTAATGTTTTTATTTTTCCTATATATGAATATATCTTAGATTTTAGAATTAAGATGCACGGTGTCGAAACTCACAAACTATATATTGTCTATTGGTAGCATTAAGTAATTTGATCGGCAGCATTTATATTTTATCTTTTAATATACTCCGCACAACAATTGCATTTGAATTTTTTATAAAAATATGGTAAATCTAGTATATATAAACAAAACTAGTTTTTCATATACCATGAACATGTTGTATATTTCAACAAATAAAACAAAGCTGAAAATGTACTTTCATGTATTGTATATCATATAAATACATTGAATCATAACCATATGATATTGGATGAATTTTTAAATATATAACCTTGAATAAGATTGGGGGTCCTGGAAGCATGTGTATTATGTTACGGGCTTTGAACAAAAAGTCAATATTAAACATACAAAATTGGAAATGGAAAATCTTTTCAAATGATTTGACACGAGCTTTTTTAAATTCAATTTCAGATTATTGAAATAGAAAAAAGACATTGTTTTCACACGGCTTCATAAAGTCAACGTGTATTGCTCAAGAGTCAAGAGTCACGACTCACGAGTCACTATGAGATTGCATTAGCCCATCATCCACACTCCACAGATATATCATACATTGCAGTTATAGAGTTACAGGCTTACAGTTCAACAAGTTTATGGGCTTACTAAAAGATAAAGTCATGGATCAGTTTAGCCCATCACGGCGTTAACAAAGAGTCGTATCGCGTATATATGTAATTTCTTACATCGTATGAAATACTAAAAATACTAAATAGTTATAAATATTTGTTCTCGAATATGCTGTAATCCAAAATAATTATAATTGTTAGGTTTATTTATCATTGCTCATGACTCATTACGGATTGTGATTAATATATCATTACATGTACAAGAAGAGTAATATTACACTAATACAATATGGTTTAGTATTTGAATAGTTGATCATTTTAATCTAAAGTATTACCATTGATTCATGTGCTAATATCTTCGTGAGATCTCTTATGACCATCGTTAACAAACAAAAAAAAACACTTCTTTTATTATATGACTTTAAATATCCATGATCCATCACATTAAACACATTATTGAATCTGATTTTTAAAAATATTGAATTACAATTTATCGTCTTTTCCCAAGATATTTCTTGTTCGGACTTTATTCAAATACTATTGTTAATCATTATAATATAATAACACAAATCAACTCCGGGGAGAACTTATTGAGAAGGTAGTATCTCTATAAGATTTTTGTGACATCGAATGAATATAAACAAAAATGACTTCAAACGTGTACCGAG
>CM067167.1:20591644-20638643 GCA_034093135.1 Erigeron breviscapus
GAATTGAATGTCTTGAAAAATTCTTGAAGAGTATTTATACAAGAATATTAAGTAAGTCTCAGGCTTCTTTCTAATATTCTTGTATAGTGAATTCCTTTTTGTGGTAATGATATACAGTATAAGTATATTTAAAAGTATACGTTATATGATCTATGTGAACTTCAAGCATAATGCATTTGGCAGAGCCCATAATTGTTATGCATTCAGAAGTCCATCTTTCCTCCTCCAAGAAGTCCATCTTTACTCCTCTCTTATTATAAATAAAATATATATATATGTTTGCCGTATATATATATATATATATATATAATTTATATATATATATATATATATATATATATATATATATATATTTAGGTGGATGGGGGCGGCTCATAAAAGAGAAAGCAAAGGGAAACATTGATAAGTTCATGAGATATAGAAATCCAACCCGGAGGTAGACCCTTATTTAATAAGAGGAGAGAGAAAGAGAGAGAGCTAGACAAGTTTTTCATAATGACAATCATGCCCTTCCTGATCTTGATGTGGTTTAAATAACTACCCATATATATATATATATAGGGGACCCTTATTTTGAGAACCCATTTTTTTGGAAGAACCGTGAGAACTCCTAAATTTTATATTGGATCACATGTTTTTTTTGTTCATTCACATGTGAAACGTTATAAAAATATATGTTGCAGAAGAATTTTTTTTTCAAAACCTTATATATAGCCGTTTGTCACATGTGAATAGAAAACGTGAACAAATTCGTTCACAAGTTCACAAAAGCTACTTTGAAGGTTTCTTCAAAAAGTTTCTTCTACAACATACATTTTTATATCATTTCACATGTGAATGAACAAAAAAACATGTGAACAAATATATAATTTAAGAGTTCTCATGGTTCTTACAAAATAAATGGTTCTCAAAATAAATACATATATATATATATATATATATATATATAACTAAAATGAGTTCAATATATATTTCAAATGAAAGGATAGGGTGTATAAGCACATTGAAGCCACACAAAAGCACAAGTGAAAAAGAATTGTGAAGGATGGACGGATTACAGCAAGTCGGCCTCCCCGTGCTTGGAATTGTAGCCGCAGCTGCTGTTACTTTCTACGTCGTTAGCTTCTCCGAGCTTCGAGAGGTACGTACGTAATTAATTATTCAATCAGCTACACATATAACTTCATTTTGTAAATGTTAGATAACTTTTTTTTTTCTTTTTGTAATCAACATTTTCTGCTTTTATATATCGAATTATAGAAATCACTTAACAGAGATTGGGATGACGATGAATCCGAAGGATTCAAAACATCATTGAGCTCAAGAGAAAGAAGAGCTAGAAGAAAAGCACAAAAGCAAAGTAACAATAAACCTTAATTAGCTCATGACTGCTTTCATTCTTTCTGTTTTCATTGTTTTAGACATAAAACACAAGCTGTTGTCATTATAAATTATTGTCTTTGCCGTGTAACGATTTTTTATTCTTGGTCCTTTGTTGTTTACGACAGCCAACACGCCAGAGGTCGTAGTGGCAACACGCCGAAATCTTGGCGTGTTGGGCCAAAACCACGTCACGAAAAATACGCTTGCGTTACTAATGGTCCTAGGTATTTAAGTCGACTATTATTTCATAAGTGGTTCAAAATATTCCAAAGATTTCATCTTTGGATGACCGATTCAATCTTTTACTGCAAATTTATAAGCCGTTTTTTTCACTTATATAACTATCTGGCGGAATTGCCACATATGAAATTGAGCACAATTTTGTTTTGCTTATGCATATCGGCTCAGGCATAAAAAGCCATAAGCTTGAAATGTTGGCTTTTAAATTGTTGCCAACTCTTGGATAAAGACATTCGATCCTTCATAACTGAATGTAAATTTAACAAAGTCAAACATAACACAAGTAGAACGACATGTCTAGTTATCTAGATTGCTGTGATTAACAAATTAATGTAAAAAAAGGGCCATCTAAACAAACTTTTGACAAATTTCTAGTGGACTGCGCGCATGTGGGCCAAAAATAAATAAATAACTCTTGTGTATAAAGGCCTGTTCGTTGTATCATTTGGACTTTCACCATTACTGATGCGGAATTGCTTTCAACTTTCAAGTTTCAACTAGGGAGGTTTGGGCCCCGCTCTGCGGGACCTCAATTGTCGTGTTGATATAGTTTCGTTATGCTAGTCTATTTGCGTTGAGCCGTTGAACCTGCTTGAAAATCCAAAAATGAAAAGTGTCGAGAAAACAAAGATATAATCTGATGAAAACTAAAAATGTTTACGTGAAAATACCAAAAAACCGCGTCAAAAAGTTTGCAATATCGAATACATACATTTAGTTTGTGTAAGAAACTAATAATGAAAAACGAAAGAAAAACAATATAGCGAGTATAAGTTTCCAATATGTCACTTGAGAACACAAAAGCAAAAAACTATGAAAAAACGAAGAAAAAATATCCAACTAATAATGCGGGGTATAAGATGAACCAATCAAAGAAAACACAAAAGTAACAAAAGTTTTCAAAAACCAAGGAAAACCAAAAGAAAAAAAACTAAAATAATCCCGATATGACAAAATCCAAATAGTGATGCGAGATTAAAATGGACCAATCGAATGATGCCACGTGGCGAATGTTGAATGGAGCCACATGGCAAAAGTTGAATAGGGCATGCACTATTCATAAGCATGCCCCTTAATGATATTGTAATGTAATGTAATGTAATACTCGTAGTCTCGTACAATTTACTAAAAATCCAAAAATGTCATGGTCTATCATTAATGACCGACCACAAGATATAGCCCTGCTAAAAGAAACAAGAAAACCGTTCATGTGCATATAATTGTCGAAGATGACGAAGATTACAATCATCATTTATTTCTGTACGTACATATCGATTATATATATATTCTTACTTGATTTATTAGTGAATTCATTGTACAAAAGAAATGGATTACCTATCTTCCAAGATGTAACAACAATATGTATAATTTAACTCATCTCCAAGTTGTGCAAAGAGAACAATATTTGTTATTTTAACTTAAAACCTATAAGCTAGTAGATACAGCTTGGAAGTTAACATTAACAACTTTTTCATTCTCTTTCTTTTTCCGGACCAATGAAGAACCCAGGAACATCAATATGACAATTTAGGAAGCGTAAATGTCAAATAAAGCAAACATACGAAAATCACGTGTAAAAAAATAAATGTGCAGGGCTTAAAAAAATAATTACATGTGTTGGACCTGACACACCTTTAATGAACATTGCCACCAATCAATGCCCACACTAGATAAATACTTTTCATTTTTAACGTCATACTACATCCATCCAAGTGGATTTATAATTTGAAATCGTGATTACAATAGCGCTATCAAACCAAATACTCAAAATATACACTAGACATTGTTGTTATGTTTAGTTATGCAAATCAAATATTTGTCGAATAGACCTATTAAACGTTGGCGAGATCCAGTAAACTTCAACCAATATCAGGTTCAATACCCGTGATTGCTAGAATTTGATATTATCTACTATTTTATAAAAATTATCACACTCTCTCTCCTAACACTTTTCAAGATTCTCTCTCATATCTACTATTTTATAAAAATTATCACACTCTCTCTCCTAACACTTTTCAAGATTCTCTCTCATATAAATGTCCCCATGCGAAATGACCATTTTACCCTTAATGAATTAATTAATTCTTCTTTTATTCATTAATTTAAACATCTCCACTTAAAATACCTATAATACCCTTAATGAAATAATTTACAACATAGACCCATCAACTCCTAAAATAACTACACTACCCCTTTTACATTAATTATTTTTACAATAATAATCACACCGCCACCACCACACTGCCGCTAACACCACAATGCCGCTACCCTACCACCACCGCATTGCGTGGGTAAAATACTAGTGTAACCAAATGAGTAAAATGAAAGAAAGTTACAATTATACATAATTGGTACGGGACACAATAAGTATTGTAATAATTAATTAAAAATTAAAATGTTGCGGAACCCCTCTAGTTAAATATAATGTATTATTTTCGGTTATCTTAAGAATAAATGTCAATTTTCAAAATTTATTTTTTTGGACCGGTCAATTTTCTTATTTATTTTGGTAAAAAAGATTATGTTGGGTATAAATAATATTTTATTGGTGGATGATGTAATCATTAAACATCTCTAAAACTAGGTAGATGCATTTTCAAGTGGTTATTAATGGGTCTAGCAACACCATATACCGAAGATGTATAGGTTTAAGTTCTCTTTAATACAATAGAATAGAACATAAGAGTAAATAGATATGTCATATGTATATGAAAGATTAAATAATTAGAGAAGCGTGTAAAAGACGAAAAGGAAAGCCAAAAATCATCAATGATATACACGCTCCTATGTTTATGCGTGACGGTCTTGGGAGAGTAAATCAATGATCATTTTACCATTTTTACGTCAAAGGAAAAGCTTTCCATTCTTAGACATTAGCATTTAACAGGAATTGGCACTTGAGAGAGATTAGCTTAATTTTGATCTCCTCGCATGCTTCTTTCCCTTTGGTCCTTCAACAAACACTTTATGTAACAAAGTCATGACGAATGTGACAACTCGTAATTTATTAACAACGGGTTAGTCCTAATCTCGATCATTATTATAATTTCGTCTAATTTAGAGATTATGACGTAGAAATTATTAGTTAATTGAACATTTGATATAGTTCAATTAGACGTATCCTTATGACGTAGACTATTAGCTATTTAGACGAATGCCGAGTCTTAAAATAACGTTAAATAAAGATTTAAATGTTATAATTGAACATTTGATATAGTTCAATTAGACGTATCCTTATGACGTAGACTATTAGCTATTTAGACGAATGCCGAGTCTTAAAATAACGTTAAATAAAGATTTAAATGTTATAATTGAACACAGTAAATAGACTGTCTAAACTAAATATTTCTAAAAGTTTAGTTTATTTAATTTTATTTACTTGTCTTAACTAAAATGAGACGAGGGAAAATACTTTTACTTTACATCTTAATCTTTTAGACAAACGGTATTTAATTGTAAGCATTTTACCAAATTAGGGGATACTAAAATATCTCAAATGAAGCCACATGGACTGATTTGAGTCTGAGAGGAGGGAAATAGGCCAACAAAGCCCTTCCCCGCTTTTTCTTTCTCCCTGGTCGATCCAAACACACACCACACACACACTTCACAAATACTCTTCAATCTAAAACTCTCTCAATCTCTTATCATCATCAAAAATCTAGTTTTTGGCAAAGGAAGGATTGAAAGATCTTAAGGCTATATCATTTGAAGTTATATCATCATCATCATCTTTATCTACATATTCTTCAACTATCTTCAAGAACATCAATTTTTGGTAAGTCTAAATCATCCCTTTTGTGCCTATTTATGTTTACTTACTCTTTTCTAGTCATTTCGAGTTTTTACATGGCCTAAAACAACTTAAAATGGAATTAGGGTTTAAATAGGGTTTTGGTTTGATTTGATCGTTTCGGAAGATTCGATGATGTTATGGATGAAATTATGGGTTGGGTTATGTGTATTTATGGTTTATAATGTTTAGTTATGCTTCAAAATGGGTTACAAGCTTCTACAAATCGTTTTGGATTGATTTGGGTCGAGTTTGAAGGGTTTTGGTTTGATTTGATCGTTTCGGAAGATTCGATGATGTTATGGATGAAATTATGGGTTGGGTTATGTGTATTTATGGTTTATAATGTTTAGTTATGCTTCAAAATGGGTTACAAGCTTCTACAAATCGTTTTGGATTGATTTGGGTCGAGTTTGAAGGGTTTTGGGTTTGGTTTTCCTGCATAAACTGCAGCTACTGCTTCTGGTTCAGAATTTGGCCACTGCGGCGCAGTGGCATGGGTTAGCCCCACTGCGGCGCAGTGGCTAGGGCCTGTTTTGTTCGTGGTTAGCTCACTGCGGCGCAGTGAGCTTGGCAATGGCTCACTGCGGCGCAGTGGATACCCCCTGTAAAATTTTGCGCGTCAATTTTCAAATGTTAATAACTTTTGATCCGTGACTCCAATTAAGTCTTATGACCTATCGTTGGAATCGTAAGAGAGTCTAGTTTCTAGTAATAACACTCTTCTTGTACGAGACTTCTCTCATTTCTAAAAGGGTCAAGTCGAATGCGTCTTGTTCACACTCATTTAAGTTGAAAATGTGTTTAGGGACTTATGACTTGACTTAATCGTGCTAAATCAACTTGTTGAGGTTGTAGGGTTGACATTATGGTATTTTTATACTACCTTTAATGACTATGTCATTGATTTTTACCAACTAAAGGTAAACAAAATGAAAGTTTGAAACACGTTCTCGGTTACGGCATTCTAGGGTCTATAGCTAAGTAGTTGTACGTAGGATACTCGTCGTCAAGAGATTTGATCCTCATTATTGGTAATGATATCATAGGTTTTGGATAACGTGGAGAACTGATTGTTGAATCTTCTCGAGCTACTCTGCACCTTTTAGCACTAGATCGCTAAGGTGAGTTTATGGCGCCCTTTTCCTTTTACTTTGGGCCTGAAAAGCATGTGTTATTGTATTTTTTTTGATTTTTTTTTTTTTTTTTTTTTTTTTTTTTTTTTTTTTTTTTTTTTTTTTTTTTTTTTTTTTTTTTTTTTTTTTTTTTTTTTTTTTTTTTTTTTTTTTTTTTTTTTTTTTTTTTTTTTTTTTTTTTTTTTTTTTTTTTTTTTTTTTTTTTTTTTTTTTTTTTTTTTTTTTTTTTTTTTTTTTTTTTTTTTTTTTTTTTTTTTTTTTTTTTTTTTTTTTTTTTTTTTTTTTTTTTTTTTTTTTTTTTTTTTTTTTTTTTTTTTTTTTTTTTTTTTTTTTTTTTTTTTTTTTTTTTTTTTTTTTTTTTTTTTTTTTTTTTTTTTTTTTTTTTTTTTTTTTTTTTTTTTTTTTTTTTTTTTTTTTTTTTTTTTTTTTTTTTTTTTTTTTTTTTCCAGAATTTTCCCACTGCGGCGCAGTGGGTACCCGCGGCCCAGTCTTTCCAAAACTCCATTTTGACACTTAAAACAACTTACAACTCAACCAACTCAAATCCAAACTTCACATTACAACATTTATAAGTTCAAAGAAGGATTTGACACCTTACAAAAGACAACGTACAAAATTAGAAATTTCGACATGACCCGTTCGTAAAATCGTCATCCAAACCTGTTACGGATTATGAGTTTCTCCAAAACACGTTTAAACGAAATCAATACATTTCAACTACAAGATGACCCATTAAATTAACCAAAACTCAAATCTAACACTAGACATCATAATTACTTTACCCAAAATGACATAACAAGTGTACGATGAGCCGATAGTTCAAAGGGGTCACTATGGGTCCTATTACCAATACCATTATCGCATTTAGCTAAAGCAATCATATCCATTAAGCGACTTTAACTTCAATCTTTACATTACTTAACTTTCTTCCGCATCCGGGACAACCTATAAAAAGGGTAAACAACTAAACAGTAAGCAAAGCTTAGTGAATAATCTTGCATACGTTTATACATACGAAGGAGGGCAATGCCCAAGGACTGTTGCATATAGACTATGACACCGTCGTGTCATATCTATAATACTCACCTTGCACGCTAAACAAACATATATGGATCCATATAAGCTAAACAATCATGACTATCGGGGTTCTTAGGCCCCGGAGGTTCTTAGGCCTCATTTCATGTCAACTATAGGGGTTCTTAGGCCCCGGAGGTTCTTAGGCCTCATCAATACTATGCCCCACATGGGCTCAACGCCAAATCAATTACCATGCTCGGAATATCCACGTCTCATGGTAATTGACCCAACGTATACATAAAGGTATGCAAGAGTACTCACCTCCTTCGCGACCACAAATCAAAAACCATCAAAACCGCAATTACACAATAGTTATGCTTCAACCTGGCAATAATTCACAAATACATATAATGTCATCAAACACAGACAAGGTCACTTAGCCACATTCAATTGCATCTTAGAACCAAACCCATCTTTTATAGTCTCGCATTGTTCTTAGTTTGATTTACAACATATTCGCCTCTTACATCATTATCATAAGGCCAAACTCATTTTTATACGAAAAGTATCCTTTTCATTATTCGACCAAGGTGACTTCAAACAAGCATAACTTGAGTTCTACTCAATCTTTTTAGGTGATTCCAGTGGCCAAATTTACTTAACACACTTAGGTACATTTCATCTTTAGAGACCAACATGTTAATTATCCCTCAAGAGTGACTTCTGATCGTTTTAAAAACACAAACAGTTGCTGTCCTTACGCACAAAACAGATTTGACCTTACCGACTTCAAATAATCGTAACTTGAGTTCTAATTACTCTTTTAACATGATTCCAGTGGCCAAGTTTACATGACACATATACCTACCTTTTATCTTTAGTGACCAATATGTGAATTGTCCTCCAAAGGTGACTTCTGGTCGTTTTAAAAACCAAAACTGCTGCTGTTAAACAGCTTTGACCTTACTGACTTCAAATGACCATAACTTGAGTTCTACACCATATTTTGACCTCATTCCAGTGGACACTTCTTCTTAACACAATTTAGCACATTTTATCTTCAGTGACCAAGACATGAATTTACTCATAAGAATGTGTTTTACTCGTTTTAATAACAGACGTAAAAATCAGTTTTGCTGAAAGATCAGCATGACGACCCTGAATTCAAAAATTCATATCTAGAGTTCTACTTCGTCTTTTTAACCCATTCCAGTGGCAAATTTGAGATAACACAATAACCTACATTTTCTTTTTAGGACTCGACAACTGAAAATTCTGTCATGGGGTGTTTAACTCATTTCAAACTCAGAGACAGAATCTGTCCAACTTATTCTCACTAACATTCAACAAATCTATCATGCAACCCAACTAAAACCCTAAATTTGATTAAATTACATGAACCCTAACTTGTTTTTAAACAAATAACCCCTTTTAAGAAAAACCCCCAATTCCCATTTCAATTTAATAGTAAGAACCCTAATTCAAGAAATAGAAATCAAATTAGGTTAAGGAATCATTACCTCAACACTGGAAGATAAGAGGTTAAGATTTCTAATTCACAATTCTTCCCCTTTTTCTCTCTTGAAATTCGGCCAGCCCCCATCACCAACACAATCCCTAACTTTTAATTTTGATGAATGAAGATTATGGAGAGGATTGTTATCATTAATCTTAAAGGAATTCTTGAATTGCTTGAAGAATTGAATTTGATTGAGATTGGAATCATAGAAGCATCAAGAAGAGATTAGGTGGAGTGGAATGGTGAGTATGAGAAAGGAAAATGGCTGGCACCTCCCTGATATGCCACGACCCCCCTCCAAGTTAAGTGGGTAAAATACCCGCTATCCGCTATAGGTCCAACTAAATTAACCCTATTTTCAGAAATAAAATACTAGGAAACTATTTTAATGTTAAAACTATAATAAAGGTTTATTTTATTTGCTTTAAAATTTCGGGATGTTACAATATGCTAGTCATAAACATTGTTGTGGTGCGCACCCCATTTTAGAGGGAAATCCTGTGCGAAGCAATGTAGCATAATGACTGATACTGTCGGACTTGGCTCCCGGCTGTCATATGTTTTAGTCGGACTTAGACCTCGGCTGTCTTGTTATGAAATATTATCAAGTGTTGGATTCTGATTGTCTTGTTAAAAATAACTACAAGTCATTGTGTGCTCACAATGACGAATAAACTTGGTCAAACATTCTGTAAACTCACCAACTATTTCGATAGTTGATCCTCTCAAATTTCATGCTTTTTCAGGTAACCAACAGTAAGTATTGGAAGCGTATATGACTTCGTAAAGCCATCTTTTGAACATTGGACGTACAATTAGCGTCAGACCTCTGAGGACTATCGTTTTATTAGTCCTAATTGTACTTAGTTGTCCAAATGTTATTATTGTATTAGGTGGACCCATTTCCAATTGAGGATAGTTTGTATCCGTGTATTGGGATCCACATCTGAACGATTATACTTGTAATAGACTTGTATTTGGATTAATAGATGTAATCTCTATTTACCTTCTGATAAGTACACAATTATTTGTTAACCCTATATTTCCGCTATAATGGGGTGTGACAACGTATATGTAGAAAAGAAGATATGAAATTTTAATATAATGGACGTGGTCTATAGTAAACCTCTTTAACCTTTTGTAGGCTAATGTATGCTTTACACAGTTGTAAACTGTGCAGCAAAATATGTAAATTTGTTGTAGATGACTAATAATTAGATTTATCACTTCTTTTTTTTTATGGAATATGGAGTGCTCCATCAATAACTTACATCATAAACGTTGCTTTCTTATTATTTTTTTAAAAAGACAGTAATTGATAAATGGCTAACACCCCCACGTGGATGCACCCACGCCAGTTCGACTCCTGACAATGCCCTAAAGGGTTTGTTCCCCATGTGTTAGATGGGTATGACATTGCTAAGACCTCCTCACCACATTTGCATGTAGCAGGATTCGAACTTGAGATCCCCAAGGGGAAACCACATTGTGAAAATCTATCTGACCACTGCACTAACACCCCAATGGCAAACGTTGCTTTCTAATTATAACCAAATCTAGATTGGTGTAAACACACGAGATCTTTATAAATGATGATTTGTGTGTCATTAAATTTGAAATGTAAAATGGTGTTAATAAATCAATTATACTGATTTTATAAAAAGTAGATTTTACATACGTGTTGATTTTTCAATATTTTCAATATAATTTGATATCTTATTTATCGAATAATTTATATATATCTTCTTTTTTTTTGAACGACAGAAATAACATTATTATTGATAACAAAAAGATCTACTAGCAAGATGCTAGTGATCAAAGTACAAACAAACAAAGTACAACATAATACAAAAGCGAACCAAGTGGAAACTTTAACTGCTAAGGTTGCAAAATGGTTGAAAAAAACTTATGCCGATTACACCGAGACATAAGAAAAAACCCCATCAACGAAGGCCGAGCCCGGTTTTCACTTCGTGATGTTTTTGATGCAACCCTACAAGTTTTCAGGACACAGATAAACAATATTCTACTTCGTTGAGGATATCATACCTGCTTAAGCAAACAAACAACTAACTGTTTTTCTTTCTCACATGGCACTAGAAGAAAAACAGAGGGTTCTGTTGGTTAAAACATACATTATTTTTTCTAAAATATATATGTGTAAGCTTTAAATTACAACAGATATGTTTACACTTTTAAGTGTGAAGTATTGCAGTAAATTGTTCACATCATTTTTATGTATGAAGAATTGTGACCGTATATTCACACATTCAAGTGTGAAGAATTTATACAATATGTTCACATCGCTAAGTATGTAGATTTGACATTATTTTGTAACACCTATTTTTTTCACACCCAATTCAAATGTGAACAATATTTTTTTATACAATTTTAAATGTAAATATTTGTATAAAAAATATGTGAATAACCAATGAAGAAAAAAACGAAGGTCAGTTGAAAACTCAAAGCCATAGTGGCCAAGCGGGTAAGAAATCAGTAAATGCCTATTTAACTAACAAGCTAGATTTTTTTGTAGAACAAAGTACTGTATTAAATATTTGAATTCGTTACGAGATCAACTTTCATCCTTTGTAGATCTTTTTTGGAATTTCACCATCATACTCGTAAATGTTTTTAAGACTGTAAATGAAAGCGTTATATGACTTATTTTTTTTGAACAACCAATTTATATTGATAACACTTAACGTTATATGACTTATATCATTTAAAGACAGGTCCTATATGTAACTTGTTTGCATTCATTATTTTAAGATCAATGGACCTAGTCCTTTTAATACCATTAATTAACAACCTTCGCGTAAAAACACACTAAGTTTCTTCGTAAAAAGGTCAAAAGTGAAGTGCCCTCATACCTGCAAATCGAATATTGAAAAACGTTTACAGAATGCTATGTACAAACTTAATGGAGGTTTGATGTACAAGTCTGTAATTACAAATTAGACTTTAAGATGTACATATCCAACAAGTACTCTCTTAGGATAGTGACCCAATACCAACAATTTCAACCTTTGGTAGTTTGGTGTAAATAAACATTAACATCAAATACTATAAGAACATACATCAAAGGATTCATATATATAATAACATTATACATATAAAAAAAAAATTGTATCAGTTTTGGTATTAATTGATTTCTATACTAGTACAAAGTACAAACTAATACATAAATGATTTATGATGCATAAATCATAATCATATGATATGGATATTTATCCCAACTAACAGGATTTTGACAGATCAAAACTACAATATAATAAGATGACCAAAATAGACTTTTGGCTCTTCTCAAACCTTTTGAATTAGTAAAATATCATAAACATAATTTTTTTTGTGTAAAGTGTAAGCATATGTAACTGTAAACTCTTTTAGTGGAAAACAATATCAAAAAAAAAAAAAAAAAAAAGATCTACAAGATGAATTTGATGATCACTTAACTCTTGGTTGCATAAATTAACAAAGAGAATTCCTTCTTCTCATCTTTAATTTTCACTTTATCATCATCTTCCAACCATAACCTACTATCAAACCCACTTCTTGTTCTAAACAAAAAAACAGCATGACGCGACCCGGAACTCAGCCCATTACCCGAACCCAATTCCGACCCGGGTTTAAAAAACCAATCATGAACATCCCACATTAGATCCACCGACAACCCATCAACAAAAATTGTTTGGTTCCCTCTGAAATTCCATTGGAGCCTCTTGACCCGAACCACAACCCGTTTATCTATATAAACCAATAAAACCGGATTCGGGTTCGGACCCGGGCACGGTTTCTTTACAGCATCCTTTTCTCTGGTACATTGAATCAATATATCATGCCAACTCCCGTCATCCGAAAATTGAGCCTTGGTTGAATAAAGGGTATTTCCGTAATAATGCTCTCTTTTAGAAACTAAACAAAATTTACCAATATGATCTTTCCGGGCTTTGACTTTCTTGACCACAGCTTCATCAGACATATCTCCGACAGACAAGCCCAATTCGGAGTCAACCATGATGACAACATAGTATCCATCAACGGGTTCTGCTCCGGATCCGTACACAGCCGCCGAAAGATCATAGAAAACCTCGAACTTTGAACCATTTATTTCAAAGGCTTTGTTTCCTTTTTTCTTGCGAAACAATCCTGAATTTGTGTTTAGCCGGAACGCCGTCGTGGGATCATCACCGGAGTTTATTTGTAAGCCTTGTGCGGCGGCGTTACGACACCATATGACGGTGATCATATGGTGGGCCCCGGTGGAAAGTGTGGTTTTATATAAATTCGTAACGGATGTTTGTATAGATGGGATTAAATTTGGGGAAATGGATGAATTTGTGGAAACATTTTTGTAATTTTTACATGATGATTTTTCTGATACTTGAACTGCTAATTCACTATAACATGAAATTAGACCCATCATTTTTGTTGTTGTTATTGTTGTGTGTGTGAATTATGGACAAAGAAAACCGAATGTTTAGGTGGAGTAATGAATATGATTTATTATTATTTGTAAGTTAAGGACTCATTGTTGCATATAATAAGAAAAACAAATGGCAGAATGTGAGTGTATATATTTGGAAAAACTTGCTGGATTGAATGAAGATGACGATTTTATTAGCTTTTCAAAGTATTTGATAATCATTTACGTGACAGTTCATCTGATATATTTGGAATAAAATAAGGAAGGTGGAGTTTCAGGTTTAGTTTGCTTTTCTTTTTTTTGGTTTCAAGTTAGACAAGGTGTGAATTTGGATAATAATAACAAATTATGATGAATTATAGTAAAGTAATTATTATTTTTAGTGTTTATTAGTTTAATATATATATGAAAAATGATTAATCAACCTAACTCATATGCCTAAAAATCAACCTAAAACCTTAAGAATTTGACATGTGGATTTCACTAATTCTCTTTCCTAATCTTGCCCCTGATTTTTCCACATGTTATCATCCTATGATTAGGTTGATTTTTAGGCATACAAATTAGGTTGATTTATCATTATCCTATATATATATATATATATAAATAAGTTTTATATATGGCAAAAGTGAATATAGGGAAAGTGAGTATATATATATATATATATATATATATATATATATATATATATATATATATATATATATATATATATATATATATATATATATATATATATATATATATATATATATATATATATATATATATATATATATATATATATATATATATATATATATATATATATATATATATATATATATATATATATATATATATATATATATATATATATATATATATATATATATATATATATATATATATATATATATATATATATATATATATATATATATATATATATATATATATATATATATATATATATATATATATATATATATATATATATATATATATATATATATATATATATATATATATATATATATATATATATATATATATATATATATATATATATATATATATATATATATATATATATATATATATATATATATATATATATATATATATATATATATATATATATATATATATATATATATATATATATATATACCTTTAATTCTCCATTTTCTTTTATTTTCTTTGATTTTTCTTTAAACTCAAGAATGCCTTTATTCATATATTTTTTTTTCTTTTCTTATCCAATCCATTCTTACCCTATCTTTTCTTATCTTTTAAACTCAAGAATGCAGTGTATAAGATTGTTTGGCAAATGATTTTTAAGAGCTTAAAAGTTTGGTCCTTCTAAAAAAAAATTCTTTAAAATGATAGTTTTGTTTGGATATACATTTAAAATAAAATACTATAGCCCTAAAAAACTCTTCAAAATGTCGGAAGATTTTTAAAATAAAAACTCTACACTTAGCCTCATTAAGGCCCCGGCTTCAAGTCCTTAGTAACAACCACAACTCTAAGCTTTTGTGTCAAACACATCTATAATATTCGATGTATTTGAATGTATTGTATCTCCCTATTGACTAAAACAACATTTATAATTAAAAACAACTTAAGAAATTTTTATAAACAAGTGACATTTTATTTGAACGATATGTGTATTTTATATTAAACAACTGACATTTTATCATACTTATCTATTACCATCACAAGTATATTTTTAATAACAATTTATATTTTACAATATATTTTTATAATACTATGTATATATGATAAAAATCGAACAAGAAAGTGGCTTAAGGGGAAAAAATGATTTCAATTTTTTTTTCCTATTAAAACGCATTTCAAAATAATCAGAAGAAAATTATAAAAATTTATTACAAATGTGTAAGTTGTATACCGTACATATGTATAAGGCATACACATGTGTAACGTATTTTGAAAACATTAGAACAAAACGTACCTTATTTGCTTTAATTTTTTCTCTAGATATATAAACTCGTTTACTATTTATATTTGGTAAGTAAGTAATTAACCATTTAATATTATAAATTTTAAAAGCTGAAATTAGGATCTCGGCTAGAAATTAGTAAACGAAACTATAAAGCTTATTATTCTTTCTCGAATCTTAAACTTTGTTGTTGTTTGATAAGAATTCAAAGACAAGTATTTGGAGGCTGGCTTTTCATGATATTCTTTTTTACCTCTTTTGAAGTGTCCATAATGGTTGTTTCTAACAAAACAACAAATTAATTCTTGTCAAAGTAAGTGTCTTACTATACGTTTCTACTTTATTAAGGGTGTATTGCATATAATTTTTGTAATCGAACTTTTGAATTTCCTACTTTTAGATTATCAAATATGTTTTATTTTCATTTCATTTATTCAAAACTTTATAATATATCTATGAGTAAACGGCCGAAATCGTCCTTGTGGTTTACCCTAATAATCAAGTTTCGTCCTTAACTATTTGAAATGACACTGGCAGTCCTTTTGAGGAGGATAAGGATCACATCCAATCCTTTACGCAAACGGACGTTTTCTCTAATCCGTTAACTCACTCATGTGATGTGCACGTGAGGGTAGTATAGTCATTTCACGAATAAAGGACCAGTCATGATAGTTTTTTTCCTTTCATTCTTCTTCTACCACAAAAAAAAATTTCATCCAAAAATCAAAATCAATTACAAAATAAATCTGATGTTTCACAATCTTAACCCACTTTTCAAATTTAAAAGTACCCAAAACATATTTAATATAGTTGTTTCACCTATATTTCACCAAAACATAATATGCTTGTTCTAGTTTTGTCATTGTGTTGATCAACAAAAAACTTATAACCAAAAACGAAAAGCAAAGGCGGTTCCGATCTATACTAAGGCGGTTCCGATCTATAGTATATCTCAAGTTCAACATACATCAAAAAACAAATAACAAGCACCTCAAAAGTAATTGAAGGAGGTCAACATTAATTGAAGGCTGGAGTAGTTGTTGGTGTTAGTCACGTAGGGGAGCAGCCAAAAGAAACAAAACCACTTTTAATTTCCCGGTGAGGTTTTATTTCTTGTGGTAGTTGTAGCCGGAAAACAAGAGAAGCAGTGGTGGTCGGATCTTGTAGCCGGAAAACGAATCCATTTTCTTTGGTGGCCGGATCTTGGTGGTGGCCATATCTTGGTGGTGGTGGTCGGAAACACAAAGAGAGGGGAGAGGAGAGAAGTGTTTTGGCCGGATCTTGGTGCGTAACGATTTCACCACCAGAAACCTACCTTGATTTTGCAGCCTTGAAGGTCAGGTGGTGCCATCACCGCCGCCGATCCACACCACCGCCGGCTTGATGCAGCAGCAGCAGCACTAAAGAAATAAGAAAGAAAGTAAGCCGTTTTTCATTGTTTAATTTAGATTAAAGATTAGATTTGGGTGATGGATTATCTTAGATTTGGGTGATAAAATTGGTTTATAGATTATTATTATTTCATAATTTGTATATAGATAGGTCTTCATCTAAGATGGCATATTGGGCTGTTGCAAATGAGAGTTTACGAATGTTGTGGTGAGTGCTTTTAACGTTTTGTGATTGTGTGTGTATACGAATTTGTTATGGATAGTGTCGATAGATGGTGACCATTTGTTTGTGGTTAAGGTGAAGTTTTAAAGTTTTGTGGTCCTTGTGTCTTGTTGAGTCTATCATCCCACAAACATGTCACTGATAAAATGAAAAAATTAGATGTAATGTTTCATATGTAAATAAGGGTTAGGGTATGGTGGAGAAAAGGGAAGATGATGATGGTGGCGAGAGTTAGAAAAATGTTAATTTAGGTTTTTTTTTTCTTTTTTTTATAGTTTTGTTATACAGATTTTTTTTTTTTTTTTTTTTTTTTTTTTTTTTTTTTTTTTTTTTTTTTTTTTTTTTTTTTTTTTTTTCTTTTTTTTTTTTTTTTTTTTTTTTTTTTTTTTTTTTTTTTTTTTTTTTTTTTTTTTTTTTTTTTTTTTTTTTTTTTTTTTTTTTTTTTTTTTTTTTTTTTTTTTTTTTTTTTTTTTTTTTTTTTTTTTTTTTTTTTTTTTTTTTTTTTTTTTTTTTTTTTTTTTTTTTTTTTTTTTTTTTTTTTTTTTTTTTTTTTTTTTTTTTTTTTTTTTTTTTTTTTTTTTTTTTTTTTTTTTTTTTTTTTTTTTTTTTTTTTTTTTTTTTTTTTTTTTTTTTTTTTTTTTTTTTTTTTTTTTTTTTTTTTTTTTTTTTTTTTTTTTTTTTTTTTTTTTTTTTTTTTTTTTTTTTTTTTTTTTTTTTTTTTTTTTTTTTTTTTTTTTTTTTTTTTTTTTTTTTTTTTTTTTTTTTTTTTTTTTTTTTTTTTTTTTTTTTTTTTTTTTTTTTTTTTTTTTTTTTTTTTTTTTTTTTTTTTTTTTTTTTTTTTTTTTTTTTTTTTTTTTTTTTTTTTTTTTTTTTTTTTTTTTTTTTTTTTTTTTTTTTTTTTTTTTTTTTTTTTTTTTTTTTTTTTTTTTTTTTTTTTTTTTTTTTTTTTTTTTTTTTTTTTTTTTTTTTTTTTTTTTTTTTGGAACAGCTAAAATTTTATAAAAGTTTTTTTTTTTTTTTTTTTTTTTTTTTTTTTTTTTTTTTTTTTTTTTTTTTTTTTTTTTTTTTTTTTTTTTTTTTTTTTTTTTTTTTTTTTTTTTTTTTTTTTTTTTTTTTTTTTTTTTTTTTTTTTTTTTTTTTTTTTTTTTTTTTTTTTTTTTTTTTTTTTTTTTTTTTTTTTTTTTTTTTTTTTTTTTTTTTTTTTTTTTTTTTTTTTTTTTTTTTTTTTTTTTTTTTTTTTTTTTTTTTTTTTTTTTTTTTTTTTTTTTTTTTTTTTTTTTTTTTTTTTTTTTTTTTTTTTTTTTTTTTTTTTTTTTTTTTTTTTTTTTTTTTTTTTTTTTTTTTTTTTTTTTTTTTTTTTTTTTTTTTTTTTTTTTTTTTTTTTTTTTTTTTTTTTTTTTTTTTTTTTTTTTTTTTTTTTTTTTTTTTTTTTTTTTTTTTTTTTTTTTTTTTTTTTTTTTTTTTTTTTTTTTTTTTTTTTTTTTTTTTTTTTTTTTTTTTTTTTTTTTTTTTTTTTTTTTTTTTTTTTTTTTTTTTTTTTTTTTTTTTTTTTTTTTTTTTTTTTTTTTTTTTTTTTTTTTTTTTTTTTTTTTTTTTTTTTTTTTTTTTTTTTTTTTTTTTTTTTTTTTTTTTTTTTTTTTTTTTTTTTTTTTTTTTTTTTTTTTTTTTTTTTTTTTTTTTTTTTTTTTTTTTTTTTTTTTTTTTTTTTTTTTTTTTTTTTTTTTTTTTTTTTTTTTTTTTTTTTTTTTTTTTTTTTTTTTTTTTTTTTTTTTTTTTTTTTTTTTTTTTTTTTTTTTTTTTTTTTTTTTTTTTTTTTTTTTTTTTTTTTTTTTTTTTTTTTTTTTTTTTTTTTTTTTTTTTTTTTTTTTTTTTTTTTTTTTTTTTTTTTTTTTTTTTTTTTTTTTTTTTTTTTTTTTTTTTTTTTTTTTTTTTTTTTTTTTTTTTTTTTTTTTTTTTTTTTTTTTTTTTTTTTTTTTTTTTTTTTTTTTTTTTTTTTTTTTTTTTTTTTTTTTTTTTTTTTTTTTTTTTTTTTTTTTTTTTTTTTTTTTTTTTTTTTTTTTTTTTTTTTTTTTTTTTTTTTTTTTTTTTTTTTTTTTTTTTTTTTTTTTTTTTTTTTTTTTTTTTTTTTTTTTTTTTTTTTTTTTTTTTTTTTTTTTTTTTTTTTTTTTTTTTTTTTTTTTTTTTTTTTTTTTTTTTTTTTTTTTTTTTTTTTTTTTTTTTTTTTTTTTTTTTTTTTTTTTTTTTTTTTTTTTTTTTTTTTTTTTTTTTTTTTTTTTTTTTTTTTTTTTTTTTTTTTTTTTTTTTTTTTTTTTTTTTTTTTTTTTTTTTTTTTTTTTTTTTTTTTTTTTTTTTTTTTTTTTTTTTTTTTTTTTTTTTTTTTTTTTTTTTTTTTTTTTTTTTTTTTTTTTTTTTTTTTTTTTTTTTTTTTTTTTTTTTTTTTTTTTTTTTTTTTTTTTTTTTTTTTTTTTTTTTTTTTTTTTTTTTTTTTTTTTTTTTTTTTTTTTTTTTTTTTTTTTTTTTTTTTTTTTTTTTTTTTTTTTTTTTTTTTTTTTTTTTTTTTTTTTTTTTTTTTTTTTTTTTTTTTTTTTTTTTTTTTTTTTTTTTTTTTTTTTTTTTTTTTTTTTTTTTTTTTTTTTTTTTTTTTTTTTTTTTTTTTTTTTTTTTTTTTTTTTTTTTTTTTTTTTTTTTTTTTTTTTTTTTTTTTTTTTTTTTTTTTTTTTTTTTTTTTTTTTTTTTTTTTTTTTTTTTTTTTTTTTTTTTTTTTTTTTTTTTTTTTTTTTTTTTTTTTTTTTTTTTTTTTTTTTTTTTTTTTTTTTTTTTTTTTTTTTTTTTTTTTTTTTTTTTTTTTTTTTTTTTTTTTTTTTTTTTTTTTTTTTTTTTTTTTTTTTTTTTTTTTTTTTTTTTTTTTTTTTTTTTTTTTTTTTTTTTTTTTTTTTTTTTTTTTTTTTTTTTTTTTTTTTTTTTTTTTTTTTTTTTTTTTTTTTTTTTTTTTTTTTTTTTTTTTTTTTTTTTTTTTTTTTTTTTTTTTTTTTTTTTTTTTTTTTTTTTTTTTTTTTTTTTTTTTTTTTTTTTTTTTTTTTTTTTTTTTTTTTTTTTTTTTTTTTTTTTTTTTTTTTTTTTTTTTTTTTTTTTTTTTTTTTTTTTTTTTTTTTTTTTTTTTTTTTTTTTTTTTTTTTTTTTTTTTTTTTTTTTTTTTTTTTTTTTTTTTTTTTTTTTTTTTTTTTTTTTTTTTTTTTTTTTTTTTTTTTTTTTTTTTTTTTTTTTTTTTTTTTTTTTTTTTTTTTTTTTTTTTTTTTTTTTTTTTTTTTTTTTTTTTTTTTTTTTTTTTTTTTTTTTTTTTTTTTTTTTTTTTTTTTTTTTTTTTTTTTTTTTTTTTTTTTTTTTTTTTTTTTTTTTTTTTTTTTTTTTTTTTTTTTTTTTTTTTTTTTTTTTTTTTTTTTTTTTTTTTTTTTTTTTTTTTTTTTTTTTTTTTTTTTTTTTATATTGAATAGTTTTAATTATAGTTACATTAGTTTTTAATACTCGTAATACTTTAGACTAAGTAAACATTGATTTAATATAATTACAACTGAAATCTAAGTAACTAAAATGACAAGTAAAACATATAGTTATGCAAATGAGTTTAATTGATATAACTACATGATTACACTTAAAAATTAACGAAGTCATAGAATGGTACACCAAAAAGCATCTGTATGAAGGATTGAAGTTATTTTCTTCAAAAGCTAAAGCTCTATCAAGTAAGTCAATCCTATATTGACTAATCACTTATTAACTAATTATAGTCTTAAAGTTAATACTTTCTTTTATTGTAAATAAAATATAGTTATGATTCACTAAATATATATTTTAATTAAAGTAAGTAATATCATGTTGTTAAAAAAATTAAAAATTAAAGTAAGAATATTCTATGATTTAACAAATGTAATTATTCTATGATTTTAGAAGAATTTACCATAAGATTTTAAAGGGAAGATATATCATTTACCTATTGTTGATTCCAATAACTTAATTTATGTTTTCATGTTACTATTATACTCTTAGATAACGAAACAATTTGGGACTACTATTGGTTTGTGGTCACATCTTAAGAAGTGTGCGCTCGTACCTAATGACAAAATGTTTTTGACATTCCAAACATGTTCCAAAGAGAAGTGTTTTGTTCCCTAAAGGAGGCTTTTGTTGGTTGCAACAACACAATATATATCACTAGGCCACTTTTATTAGGCTGTAAGCAATATATATGAAAAGTCAACTCTAAATATAGATATAGTGTCATTTTCTTTATTGTTTTAAAGTGTCTAAGGGTGGGGGGAGCGTCTCGCCACCACCCCTCCCCTCCCCTCCCCGGTTTTGCTTCTCCTCCCCGCCCGCTGCCTAATGCTAGGAATGCCTCACCACCCCTCCCCTCCCCACCCTTTTCTATTTAATTTATTTCTATTTATTTTTAATAACTAAAATTTTTATTTAATAAATTAAAACTAATACAATATTAAAATAAAAACAACATTGCTTGTTGAAAATATAGGATTGTTGAGTCCGATTGCATATTTGGGGGTGTTGGGCCGTTTTCAAAAAATAGAGGATTGTTGAAGAAAGGGTTCATGATTGTTGTATGATAAATATATGTGTATATATGATAATATATGTGTGTTGCTGCTGCTCTGTTTGAAGAGAAAAAAATAGAACAGAATGAATGAACCAAAAAAGAAAAGAGAAAGAAGAAAGAAAAGAAGAAGGAAGGAGGATGTAGCCGTTGCATTGTGGGTCCCTGTGTCTTTCTTCTTTTTTTTTAATCAGGTAACGGTCAAAAGGAGCGGCAGCCAAACCGGCACCATGGTCACCAATTCGCTCCCCACCCTTCCGGTACCGGGGGGTCGGTGCGGTGTTCCATCCGGTACCTATCCGGTACCGGTTCCCTCCCCAGGGCGCTCCGCCTAGCCTAATCGCCATAACTTCTAGGTACCTTCTTCTTGGACAAGAGGAGGATCAGCTAATTATTTGCTCAAGTAAAGTACCATCCAAAGTTATATCTTTCAATTAAGTTGCAAGTCTACGCTTTCAAGGTTAACTTTTTCATCAAAAGTTTTATAATAAGCTTTTGTTTTGCTGAAAGGTTTTTTATTTTTTATTTTTATCTATGAGAGCCATAAAAGTACGTCTTACGTACATCCAAAACACGAAGCAACAAATTAATATATTTTATTATTGAAGTTTTTTTTAAAAAAAAAGTCTTTCATATTTTGTAATAATAGTATTATACGATTACTTATCTACTATCTATATAATAAACTAGTTAGCATGTCGTTTGTGAAATGAACATTCGTAATAAAAAAAATACAATAAATACCGACACTTAATTTCTTTGTCCCTTTTTATTTTAGGCTCAATATATTACCATGTCATGTGTATCATCAGATTCCCAACTTAATTAGTGTTATCTAATGCAAGTCAACCTGTGCATATGTATATTCTTATTTCTGATATTTATTCTCAAATGAGACAAATGATGATTCAAATATACCAAGGTAGATATATCGATATAAAATAAAGGATATGTTCTGTTTGAGTATAGATATGATAGAGTCAAATTTGATGAACTTAATCATCAAAAAGTTAAACCATACAATAACAAATATTTTTAAAAAAAATCTCGACGCTCTCTTTGAATTATAGTTATATGTCGTTTAATATAGTCAAGAATAATACATTGTTCCTATAAAATACGAGACATGTGCATAAAATAAATATATAGATTCCAAGAAAGTAAACGGGGTGTAGGACAAATTGATATACTTTTTAAATTTTTTATGCACTTTTTACAAATAAAGCTTAACATTTATCCAGATTATCAAGACTGCAAAACTGTATCATGACAAATGCTTTAACGCTCGGAAGCTCAAACAATATCAGATGAGGAACACGAATAATTGTACACTTAAGTTGAGATATAAAATTAAAATTTTTTACTTATTAATGAAAAGGTTCCTTAATGTTCAAATAAAAAAATAAAAAAAATAAAAGAATGTTCTTCTAAAATCTAAATTGCGGAGTATATATCAGTAACCAGTTATAACTTACGAGATGGGTACCCGCGCAATGCGGCGGCGATGGCGGCAACGGGTGCAGTGGCGGAGCCAGGATTTTTATTCTGGGGTCGCCGAACAGTTTTCATGATACTAATAAGTGTAAAATTAAACTACAAAATTCAATTACTTTAGTCTGGGGTTGACAATCACCTTAAAACTGATTAAATTCTTAAAATAGTACTAGAAATATAGAGTTTTATAAAAATTGTAGGGTTGCCATGGCCACCATTGGCCACCACATAACTCCTCCACTGAACGGGTGGTGATGGTGGCGGTGGTGGTAACGATGTGGGGTTATTAATCTAAAAATAATTGATGTAAATGGTAGTGTAGTTATTTTATGGTTAAGATGTATCTTTTGTAAATAATTTTATTAAGAGTATTATAGAGATATTAGGTGGAAATATTTAAATTAATGAATAAAGGAGATAGATAGTTTGGATAAATATGGTTGAAAAATATTTTAGGGATATATTGGGTAGATTTAGTGTGTGAGTTAGGAATGTGTTGAAAATTAAGGGTATTTTAGGTATTTTAAAGTATAGAAAGTTGAAAAGAGGTAGTTTGTTTTATAATAGAGTATAGATAATATAGGGCTGTTAGTAGTTGCCTAGTTGGCAATTATTTTGGTTTCAAGTAGGATAGATTGCTGTTAAAAAAAAAAAAAAAAAAAAAGTAGGATAGACCCAATCGTGCTTACATGGGTTACCCAAAACATTGGGCTTTTAATGGGTATACCCATATTTCTTAGCCCAGTTCAACCAATGAAACAACCGACTGGTAAACTAGGGCCCAAAAGATCGATGCTATAAAACCTGGAAACCTCTGGAGCAAATATAACCTGGAATATATAGTCAAAGTCAATGCGCCATTGAATTAATCTAAAACATACACTAGCTTCACATATAGATTATGGATATAATATAATAGCGACAGATGAAAGATCATAGAAACGTATGTAGTCAGGATCGTAAGATGGTCACCGACCCGATTTACACTTTATTAGCAAAAACTCAATAAATCATCTTTAGTTCCAGAAAATAGTTTGATAAATGAGATGAACACCTACGAGATATCTAAATGTGTATTTCTTAATCTCGATCTTGCAGGTAATAATAGTTAAGATAATCCCGATTTTAACAACATTGGTTTTAAGATCCACTAATTAAGTATAATTAGGTTGATTGCATTTGGGCAATTAATGACTCAGCTCCTAGCTTTGTTGGACATCTCATAACGTTTTGTTGTGTCGTTGATATATTAAGTTAATTTGTTGGCAGTTCAAACACAACTTCTTAATACAAAATGACTCCTAGCTTATTGTCGATCCAATATATAGAGATGAATAAATGAATCATCAGTTTCACTTAATTATATGATGCAATAACAAGCCCTTTGGGTCGAGATTGTTTACCTGGCCCATCAGCAGCCCATCTAAACAAGAAGATCAGATTATGGACGTGTTTTCTTGGTGTTGAAGTTGTTGATCTTTTATAAGTTTAACTATTTTTGGACTTTATTTATATTATATTTCCTAGTTTCTCTACAATTGTTTTCCTTTAAATACCATAAGGGTTTCCATTGTAAAAAGAAGAGAGTATATGATGAAAAGAGAAGGGTCGACCAGCGAACCATTTAAAGACCAAAATCTTGCATTCGATCCATTTTGACTTTAATAATTTGCCCTTTGGAAACTTGATATATAGTGTATAACTTATAAGATTCGTACGCTGTGATTTAAGTTTGACTTTGATTTTGGCATCTTCGACAGGCCGGCCATGCATACATGGTACACGATTGTGATCATGAAACAGATTGATCTTTTCCAGATTTTATGCTTCTTTCTGTTCCTAGCTTGTGACGGATAAGATCGAACTATTTGAATAACGTGGGGATACATGCACCCCAAGATATATATCCAAATAATGTCGGTCGTCCAATATATGTATAGTATATGTATACTACGGGTACCCGCGCAATGTGGTGCGGTGGCAACGGCGGGCGACGACGACGGTGACAACGGTAGCGGTATGGTTATTAATGTAAAAGTAATTGTTGTAAAGAGGGTAATGTAACTATTTTAAGTGTTGAAGAATATATGTTGTAAATAATTTCATTAAAGGTATTATTGGTATTTTAAGTGAAAATATTTAAATTAGTAAATTAATTAAGGGGGATAATTTAGGTATTTTAAAGACTGAAAAGTTGAAAAGGTAGAAGTGTGGTTTGTTTTATAAGAGAAAAGAGGCAACGTGCGCAGTGCAACGGCGACAAGTGGTGGCGTCGACAGGTGGCGGCAGTAACGATGTAGTTAAGAGGGTAATGGAGGGAACCCTAGCCCCGGTACCACAATTGGATACCCATCGACTCACCCTGTATGAGCCATATGATGCCGGTAAAATACCTCCATCCTAATCCCCACATGATCTGGGCATCCCGAAGGATCGAACCCGCGTATTTAAACTTCACATGTGGGTCTAGGCTTCATTGGTAACGGGTACCTTAAAAGAATTATTTTTTGTGCCAAGCGGGGATCGAACCTGAGACCTTAAGGTTATCAAGTGTTTTCCTTACCACTAGGCTAATTCCTTGTTGGTCAGTAACGGTGTAGTTATTAATTAATGTAAAAGTAATTGATGTAAAAAGAGTATGATTATTATAAGGGTTGATAGTTGTATCTAAAAAAAATTTAAGTTAGTTAATAAAGAAGAGAAGTAATTTGGGTAGATAGGGGTTGGAAAAATATTTTAAGAGTATATTGAGTAAATTTAGTGTGCGGGTTAAGGAAAAGTTAAAACTTAAGGGGTATTTTATGTATTATAAAGATGAAAAGTTAAAAAGGAATGAATTGTTTGTTTTACAAGGACGTTGATAAAAAAAAAGTGAAAAGATAGTATATGGCTTGTTACACAAGCCACCGGCATGCAAATGTAGATTTTTAGTTGATTAATCTACCTCCCACTAACTCAACTCTATACACTATATCCACAGTTGGTATTTAATTGGTATACAAGTAAAAAGTTTAACTTTCCAATCTATCGATCTTTTTCTTTTTAAGTAGATTGATCAAATACTCGACTGACTCGATCAGTAGGGTTTGACATTCCATATATCTTTAAGCATGGTCCAAATTAAAGTATGGTAACTATTGGTCAAATGGGGATATATAGGAATCAAGAGAATATATTCTCTATCGATGAGATAAAGATGTAAAATGGGGTCGTAGATCGATGAGTATGCAAATGGACTAAGTATATGTGTGGTTGTCCCTATAAATACAGATATCATAATGTGTTTTAGATATAAGACAAACACATGTATATATATACGAGTAAATAGAAAGAGAATGGTTACATATGAGGAAGAGATGTTCTTACATGAAGAGAAAGAGCTTCTTGTTTAGTAGCCAAGGATGACTTGCCAGCTCCATTACGAGTGATTTTTTGTCTTTCGGAGTTTTCGGCTGGTTTGAGCTGGCAATCATCTGGGCTAACTTGACAAGCTCTTCTCTTTCATGCCAGATCATTTCTTCTTAATTCCCTTATTGAACTACGATAAGGGAATGTTTTGAAGAGTAATTTCAATGTTAGTGGAATAGTGGATAGAAGCAATATGTATATCTATATGCTAGATTCGATTTCGAACTCGCCCAACCCAACTAAGAAGAACCGAACCTGACAAACACATCTTTTTCCTTTGGTGAGGGTAACATATTGCCGGGATTGTTACAATAATCTTGCTTATCACAAGAGATAACTAATTTACTAAAGATAAAGGGATAAATGATTTTTTTTTTGAACGACAAGCTAATCTACTCTTATTTTAAAATTACACGTATGTCTAAGACAAAACTCATGACTCTCTAGTCTCTACCCCTCCCAATAATCTACTCCTACAAATAGGTTCAAATCCATTTCTCACATTTGTGTTGGTGGATTATCCATTAAGGAAAGTTAAAGTCAAAACTCAAACATATTTTGGGTAATTATTCTACACACTCCTGGAATTAATATATAGATTATCTTTAATTTTTATTTCACTACTTGATATAAAACAGTAAAAAGAGCTGCAAGAGAGCAAGTGATATTGGAATACATAAACCATAAACGAGCTTAGGTCCGATATACGTTTCCCTACTTAGGAAGTAGGAACCAGCCACGTTTGCAAATCAATGAGTGGCCCCGAATCCCCGATCATGTCCCGAGTTGGTTTTGACTTAAAATGGTTCAAGGCCCACTTATATCATTGCCTATAAGTCTCGTTATAGCCTATAGGTATTTAGGTCAGGCCCAGCATCGCAATAAAAACTACGTTGGTCCTTACTCCCAAACCACTTGTCACTATTCCAAGGGTGCGTTTATTTAGGGAAAACACCCATTGTTTTCTATTTTTGTTTTCCAAGAAAACATGCAAAACATAAAACGCGTTCAAATCTTAGTTTTCCAAAAATATTTTCCATGAAAACAGAAAACACTGTTTTTCACTAAACACTTTTTTATTGTTTTCCACTTTTCATTTTTCATTTTCTAAATTTTGAAAACCTCAAATTGTTTCCATTTTCTAGTTTTGAACGCGTTTTCAAAATTTTCATTTGTTTTCTAGAGATGGAAAACTACTTTCATTTTCTAGAAAACTAGAAATGGAAAACTAGAAAACATTTTCCACAACTAAACGCGCCCTAAATTTTTTCTTATATATATATATTTTTAAAACGTCAATTTTCCTAATTAGAAGATCCAAAAATACCCCAAATATGCCTCATTCAGCCCACTCCCACAAAGCACAAATTTTTTTTCCATGAGTCACCAAATCTATTTGATTAATTTTCTTTTATATTCTTATATATTTACTCCAGCAGTCAATTGCCATATAGTGACGACTTTGTGAAAATTGAAAAATCATACTTATAACTTTTGAGCAAAAGTGTGAATACAATGATGGACATTCTAAAAATTCCACTCCCATTTTTGCATTCTTCATCAATCTTAACTTTTCACTCTAAACCATATAGCAAAATAATGAGCGCCTGATTAACCAAAATAAGAAATTAATTAATTTCAAACCTCTTGACTTGTCATTAGGCAACTCATCCTTGGCTACCTAATATCAACGCTCTTCTCTTCATGTATGAACCTCTCGTCATATTCGATGATATATTGATTAGTTTGTTTGATCCGTGTTACTTGTTTCTCCGAATGTATATCTATTTATAGACAATAACTTAACGTTATGTATCATTTTTCTTCCATCTTGCCAAGCCTCTACTATATATATATATATTCCACCTTCATGCGAATATATCCAATGCTTAGAAGATTAGCAACGATACTGGCAAGATTCGTAAGCACGTGTTACTTCTACCAATTGTTCGTGGTGCTCCTATACAAGTAGTGAACTTCTATATCTATTTGACATTTTGAAAAAAGAAAAGAAAAAGGAGAGTATAATGGCATGAAGATTAAAGTGATAAATGTTATTCCATTATGTTGACCAAAGATCACCAATAGGTGAAAATTGACTTGGCCGGGTATATGACCTTTGCCCACTTGAAAACTGAAAGTAGACTCGAGAATATATAATGGGGTCGTTCAATTTGTCAATTGATCGTATCAAAGCCTATCATTATGAATTGAATCTAACTTATCACAAATTCAAATTGATATTTTTATTGAAAATATGATTGGTCCGAAAATGATAGTAGAAGAGGTCTAGCCACCTACAAACGAAACAAAGTGAAAGTATCTACTCGATATTAAAATGCCAATAGTCCCGGCTTAATATTTTCTTCATCTGTCTATGTTTGTACCATAAGAATAGTCAATAATATTTTTTATGCAATCATTGCATTAAAAATACAAGCTATATATCTTTCGTTAAAAAATATTGTTTGATATATATAGCTATAATTTTGATAGTCAATGGAATTTTGGTGACTATTTTCATAAAAGTTGCTTGTTTTTCAATTGAATTTCGAAGAAGGTGCAGACTGTTGACTGTAAAGTGGTATGTTTGAATATTTTTGACTCCAAAAGAAAGTGTAGTTATGTGATGTTAGCTTGATCTATTTGGTTCCTCAGAAACAAATGCAGCTCAGGGCCTGTCTTTTAATGGGTCAATTGGTTATATGGTGCCACCAATCAAATATTTAAAGTGTCTCCCATGATTACGAAATGACCAAAAGTAGATTTTTTTTGGTTTTAGTACTTTAGTAGCTGTTTAAATCCCAAATAGACATTTCAGGCGTGGACGGAGGCAGCACGGGGTAGTGGGGTCAGCTACCCCAACTCCAATTTTAGTACAATGTAATTTTTTAAATTTTAAATGATATATTTGTAAATTTTTTTCTAAAAGTAAGAAAAATAAGTAGAAAATAAATACAAATGTTACCTTCGTTGTCATAACTTTTTAGAGTCATTGGTCATTAAAACATTAATTTTGAGATAGATCTCTTCATTGGGAGAATAAAAAACTTGAGTTGTTTTAGAAAGAATGAAGAAAGGTTTAAGAAAAAAATTTCTTTGTTTGAGTATGTAAATGTATTGTACATTAATAGTGTAGCTGTTTGTGAAAAAATTATTTTTCTTTCAAATTGTTATATATATTTATCACAAGCAACTAATTATAAAAATCATAATAGTTATGTAAAAATATATATATAATAGCTAATTATTTCTTAAAAAGTACTCCGTATATTTTTTGGTTTCTTGCATTATGATTGAATACATTTTATATTCTCTAGCTAGGGCTTGTTTTTTCCACATTCTCGGATACGACTCTTATAAGTATGACAATCAACTTTTTTTCCTTATAAGTATGACAAACAACTTTTAAGATTGCTCGCTCAAAAAAATTCATGACTCCGTCTCTATTTCAGGCATATGTTAATCAACAAGCTTATCTTCTTTCAGGTTGTTTTCAAAGTTCCTCGTCCCATACACATTAAGTGCGCTAGAAGCCTAGAACCCGCTATCATTGGAACGTCAAAAAGACAGCCAACAGGGTCAAAGGGTTCATGGTGGCTTCCCGGTTCATTCGAGATTTTAATTTTTTTTATAGTTTTGTTTATGTGTATTTTTGTTAAAACTAAGATTGGGGTTCTAAAATTGAAGTTTAAAGCTAAAGGTGAAGTTTAAAGCTAAAGGGTTAGAGGTAAAAATGTGGTTCGGTGTGGAAGTTCAATGATGCTAACGAATCAACTTAAAACTGAAAAATGGGACTTAAACCTGGATTTCGGTTGAAGAACGTTTTAAGAGGTAAATTACTAAATGGTCCTAACAGTTAAACATGAAGTTATTGTTTCTGTTGCAATGTTGTGGCGGCAACCTAAATCGATCCCAGTCGATTATTTTTTCATAACATGAGACATATCCGACTCACAATTGATAATATTTATAGTTAAAATAAAATAAATATTAAAATAAAATGATAAAACAATTTCCCTTCACTTAAAATCATCGTATCATGAATATATTGCTTCGTGAATCTTTGTGCATCAATTTAACCATAATCTAAAGGTCAAAATCTTGTTTATTTGTTTTACTTTAATATTTATTTTTTAGAAAAAATTCTAAATAGGGTGTATAAAAATAAAAAACTATGCCCTTTAATATCGTATTACTATCTTATAGATTGTATTTAGCAAAACTTTTATTTTGATTAATTACGTGTAGCTTCGAGTTTACAAATCGTCTCATTCGTTGTACGTACTATTTAAATTTTAACAATAAAAAAATGTGAAAAAGGAAAGGTAATCAATTGAGTTTGATACTATAATACCGTCTACTAAAAATATGTGGAAAACTGGGGATGTGTAAGGCCCAAATGAAATTGCACCAACACTGGGACACTAATTCTTTGTTTGACTCTTAACATGACACGACTACGCCCATTTCCAATTTACTATTGACATTTTGACACCTCAACATTTTCCTCAAAACACATATATACAAGGTGTCATGACACGTTAATCCTTAATTGATTTATTTTTTAACAGTCGTTAATCATTAATTATAATTAAGATTAATCCACTCGGCTATGTGTGATTTTAGACGAATTTTTGGTACGAGCATTATTTATATATAACAACTAGAGTGCATCCCCGTGCGATGCACAGCTAGGTAAGTCGGTCTGCAATGTACGCGTGGTATAAAACACGACTTTATAATTGTTTCTTCTTTGAAACGCTAACACGTTTTTATTTTAACATGGTGTCTATAAACATTTACTTTTATAATGTTAAAAACGACATTTTAACTGTAAAATTGATTGCGGCTAAAGAGCTAATTTTATTACATAAAACAAAATGTTTAAGTTGTCTTGGACGAAGTTACAAATTCAGATGGTGATAATCTCCTATAATACTAATTAAATTTCAATTTCAGTTAGATATGAATACGACTAAATAAAAAAAATTTAATGATTGCAAAGACTCATGAAACATGAATTTCATATCAGATGATAGAGCCACCCTTTGCGAGCTTTGATGAGGTTTCAACTAACGGTCAGTGATTTCAATGGACTCGTTGGCTACATATCAACAGGGAAGAACAGCACTCGAGAGACTGCACTCGGGAGACTTCCCAAAACATCTTTTTGAGTCCCATTTCCGGGACCGACGTCCCAATGAACAATCAACACCTTCTTGATACCTTTCCTAAACAAAAATAAAAAAAAATTATATCGAATTCATGTTTTAAAAAACAAAGCCTATACATTAAACGATATTAAAACATAATTATCTCTCAATTTTCAGTTAAGAAGAAAGTTTGTCGCAATAGCCACATTATTAACATACAGAACCCCATCGGTTTATTTGTTCCGGCATGGTGTCCAGGGAGTCTAACAATAGAAAAGGGAGAATTGCAGGTGAAAAATAAAAAAGAGAAAGTTACACAATGCTAATGCGAATGTTGTCAGAACTGATTAGTAGTTGTTTGTTGCTCATAAAACGACCGATCTCCCATAAAGACCAACTCTTTATAAACTGTCAATCATCAGAAGCAGCCATGGCAACCTACTACACCTGATAAGAGGAACGTTGTAGTATAATTCTTGTATCCAGTGAACATTAATGTTAGAAATATAAATGTAGTAGTTGATTTGTATACCTTTATGTTAATTTGTACTTATAATGTAAACTTGTTAATATGGAAGGGAGCATAGTGTAAATAGCTCATATGTATATAAACCCCCTCCATTAAACATTTTGTAACCTTTTACCCCATAATGCTAACCAATCTTTCCCTGATATCTCTGCTTTCTCTCTCTACTTTATTTCTCTAGAAACCGTCATTGACACACACTAAAACACACACAAAAGCTCAAATTCTACTCTTTACATTTGGTATCAGAGCACAATCAGAGTTGCTGAACGATCCACAAGCTTCAATTAAGGCTTATTTTGTGCTTATTTTCTGGAATTTGAGTTTGTTACTGAAATAGCCATTTGCCGAGATTACTGTTTGAGTAATTTCTGCAAAATTAGTGTGTTTGTTGTTGAAATTTGTTCACCGATCGATTAGTTGTTAGTATATCATCATTCTGTATCGATTTCAGATTTCAATTTCATCATTTGATTACATTTTGTGAAAGCTCGGCAAATGAAGGTTTCAGTGGGATTTGATTCTGATTGAAATTAGTTGTTATTTTGTTCGAGGATTTGTTCGCAATCATTTTCTGAGAATTTTGATATAAATTTCAAGTTGTAACTCTCAAAAATGAAGAAGATATCAATGATTTTCAGAAACCTCGGCGTTTAAGTGTTTGGCTGAACGAAGAAGAAGACTAGTAACCGACTATTTTGTCGTCTAGTGATTTCTCGTGGTTGCAAAGATTTTTGGCTAAGGTTAATCGTACTTGTACTATTTGCAGAGATTTTATCTCGGCAAATACGTATTTGAGCAAATTTTGGCTAAGGACTGAAGCTACTTGTACTATTTGCAGAGCTTTTTGCTCGGCAAATAGCTGTTTGAAGAAATTTTTGTTAAGTACTGGTTCTACTTGTTCTATTTGCAGAGATTTTATCTCGGCAAATACGTATTTGAGCAAATTTTGGCTAAGGACTGAAGCTACTTGTACTATTTGCAGAGCTTTTTGCTCGGCAATTTGGTTAAGTGTTGTTCTACTTACACTATTTGCAGAGAATTTTGCTCGGCAAATAGTGGTTTCAAGAAAAGTTGGTTAAGTATGGTGCTCATTGTTCTATTTGCAGAGATTTTATCTCGGAAATTTGGTTAAGTGTTGATTCTACTTACACTGTTTGCAGAGATTTTATCTCAGCAAATAGTTATTTCAACAAAAATCCACCAAGTGTTTTTTTGTGATACAGTTCTAGTTGTACCATTTGCTGAAGAAAAAGCTCGGCAAACTGTTGAAGTTGGTTGATCAGTGTGTTCGAATTGTGAATTGGCTACGTGTTCTATTTGCCGAAGAAAAACCTCGGCACCTAGTTCATTTAGACTTGTCAAAATTTTCAATTTCAAGAAAATTAATTCAACTTCATTTTTGATCAATATTCTTCAAGTGGGCAGAAAATAAAATTTGTTCAAATTTTTTGGTCCATTTGCCGAGATTTTTGCTCGGCATTCTTCACAAGTAGAAAATCAAATTTTTTTTTCTAAGTCTTTTAATTGTTTGAAATGGCTTCAAGGAAAGCTTTAGCACTTGGTTCTGAAGGGAGACCTCCTGTGTTGTTCAGAGGATCTTATCCACAATGGTAGAAAAGGTTTCTGAACTGGATAGACAGACAGAAGAATGGAAAACTTCTGAGGAAATCATACAAAGATGGTCCTGAAATTCCAAAGAACCCTGTTAATGGAGAAGCTTTACCTGAAGAGAGTTGGAATACAGATCAGAGAAATAGAATTGAAGCTGATCAAATGTCAATTGCTTATCTTTACCAAGCACTTCCTGATGACATTTACTGCAATGTGGACTCCTATGAAACAGGAAAAGACATATGGGATGAAGTGGAGAAGCAGATGGAAGGATCTGATGTGTCAAACACCATAAGATTGTCGACTGTTTTGAACATGTATGAAACTTTCAAGCAACAGAAGGGTGAACCATTGAACGAAGTATACATCAGATTCCGTAATGTCATCAATGAGCTTAGAAAGAATGATGTGAAAAGAACCAATATGGAACTGAACATCAAATTCATTAAAAATCTGGAAAAGGAATGGCAAGTGTATGGAACCCAACTCAACCAACAATCAGACTTTGGGAAACTTACCATTCACACCTTGTATGAAAAGTTGAAGCTAAATGTTGAGGATGTTCAGAGGATCCAAAAGAAGAAAGAAGAAAGTTCTCATTCCGATCCATTAGCCTTGGTAGCTGAGAAGAAGACTTCAAAAGTGTCAAGACAAAGCTTTGTTGAGTATGACACTGATTCTGATTCAAGTGAAATGAGTGATTCTGATCTGGATGAAAGACAAAAAGAGATGTACAAGGAACTCGCTTATTTCACGAAGGCTTTCAAGAAGAAATTCTTCAAGAAGAAACCAACCAACAATCAGCTTAGGACTTCCTCAGTTTCTTCGTATGCAAAGAATACAAATGCTCCTAAGTTTGAAGCCAAAAAAGAATATGTTGGTGAGAAGAAGTTTGAGAAGAAGGTCGTGGATAAAAGGAGTGAGGACAAGAAATGCTATAATTGTGGTATTCCTGGACATTTTGCCATCAACTGCACTAAACCTCGACAAAAGAACTCCGAGTACTATAAGTACAAACTTTTGCTGGCAAGACAAGAGGAAAGTGGAATTGCTCTTCTCGCTGAGGATGACAAGTGGTTACATCTTTCTGATGAGGAGACAGACGAACTTGCAGCAAATGTGTGCTTCATGACGAAGATCAAGAAATCAAAGGAGTTGGATGATGTTGAGGAAAGTTCATCAGAGGATGATCAGGTACTAACACTTCCCAAATCAGTGTTAAAACACTATATGGATATGAGTGAAACAGCAAGAAAAGATTGCAGGGAGTTGAGTAAAAAGAATTTAAAATTAAAGAAAGATTTGGAAGACAAAGAAAAAAATTTTCAAAGTAAATTTGATTTGCTTCAAAAGGAATTTGAGAATTTGAAATCTGAAAAAGCGGCAGTCACTTTTACTCAAAACTCCAAACTGCATCTTGAAAAACAAGAACTTGAGACCAAAGTTCTTGAACTGAGCAAGACCGTCAGACAACTTCAAGTTGAAAAGACCAATGAGATGTTATGAGCAAATGCTTTGGCTGAGGACATTGAGTCATTAAATGTGAAATTGAAAGAATCTACCCATGATTTGACGGAATTTGAAATCTGAAAAAGCGGCAGTCACTTTTACTCAAAACTCCAAACTGCATCTTGAAAAATAAGAACTTGAGACCAAAGTTCTTGAACTGAGCAAGACCGTCAGACAACTTCAAGTTGAAAAAGAAAAAGAATAGAGGTTAAATGTGCTAAAGGAACTTAATGATCTAAAAGTTGAATTCCAATTTCAGAAAATAGCACTTCAATTTTTTAAAGAAAAAGCATCAATTCCACTCAAGAAGAAGTCCCATCATTATATAAGGAATCTTATTTGAGATGTGGGATGACTGACCAGTTTGTGAGATCGAATGATAGTTATTTTGAGGCTGATGATTTTCTAAAGAAGGGTGCAAAAGTCTATTTTAACTATGAGTTAATGGATGAGTCATATGATTTTTTCAGTCACCCTGCACATAAAATGGAAAAAGAAAATGACGAAAAAGAAAATCATAAGGCTATAATTCCTGAAACTCTTGAGTGTTTTAACGAAAAACCTTTAGAAGAAACTTTTCCAATTCCAAAAGCTAAAAACTTGAGACCTTATGTTCCACAACAAGTTTTGGAAAAGGTAATAGAGGATCTGCAAAAGTCTCTTGATGAAAAGCAATCTTTGATAGACAATCTGAAGACTCAAAATCACTGTATCATTGACCAACCCAAGTTAGATTCCAAAGTTTGTGATCAATCTGGATGTTCTGTGATTTCTATGTGTGAAATTGTAAATGCTTCTGTGCAAACTGAAAAAGAATCACAGATCTTTGATATGTGCAAACTTGATTTTGACCGAAAGTTTTCTGAATCGATTGAAAAAATCAATAAGAAGATTTTATCTATGAAAAAGAAAATGACGAAAAAGAAAATCATAAGGCTATAATTCCTGAAATTCTTGAGTGTTTTAACGAAAAACCTTTAGAAGAAACTTTTCCAATTCCAAAAGCTAAAAACTTGAGACCTTATGTTCCACAACAAGTTTTGGAAAAGGTAATAGAGGATCTGCAAAAGTCTCTTGATGAAAAGCAATCTTTGATAGACAATCTGAAGACTCAAAATCACTGTATCATTGACCAACCCAAGTTAGATTCCAAAGTTTGTGATCAATCTGGATGTTCTGTGATTTCTATGTGTGAAATTGTAAATGCTTCTGTGCAAACTGAAAAAGAATCACAGATCTTTGATATGTGCAAACTTGATTTTGACCGAAAGTTTTCTGAATCGATTGAAAAAATCAATAAGAAGATTTTATCTATGAAAAAGAAAACAACAGAGGTTAAATGTGCTAAAGGAACTTAATGATCTAAAAGTTGAATTCCAATTTCAGAAAATAGCACTTCAATTTTTTAAAGAAAAAGCATCAATTCCACTCAAGAGAAGTCCTTGTCCAATTAAGATAAGTGAAGCAAGTGTGAAATTGAAAGAATCATCCAATCCATGTTCAAAATGTGAATGTAGACATCAAGAAAGTTGTTCATGTGTCTGTTCAAACTGATAGTGATCTAGATGAATTCGATGATGCTCTTGATGTTGATGATTATTTCTTCCCGACTACTTTTGAAACTGAGTCCTTTACCAAGTTTTCTGAGGGAACTCAATCATACTTGAATGAAATTGATGCTTTCAAACAAAAGTTTGAAAAAGAAAAAGAATAGAGGTTAAATGTGCTAAAGGAACTTAATGATCTAAAAGTTGAATTCCAATTTCAGAAAATAGCACTTCAATTTTTTAAAGAAAAAGCATCAATTCCACTCAAGAGAAGTCCTTGTCCAATTAAGATAAGTGAAGCAAGTGTGAAATTGGAAACGGATGATTTCTCAACATATTTGGAAGGAAATTATGATTTTGCTCCTGATTTTGAAAAATATTTTGTTCAAAAAGAGGAAAAACATGATTTTTTTCTAAAGAAGATTCCAAAGTCACACTCTTCACAACCTTCCCCATTCGATAAGTTCCAAAGACCAAAGACCAACCCATCACCCAAGACTGATTCAAGACCAAAGACCACCCAACAACCAAAGACCAACCCATCACCCAAGACTGATTCAAGACCAAAGACCACCCAACAACCAAAGACCAACCCATCACCCAAGACTGATTCAAAACCAAAGACCAAACCATCACCCAAGACTGATTCAAGAACGAAACCAAACAAAGGTCCCAAAGTTTCTAAGATTTCAAAGACTTCTAGACAACCATAGATGTATAAGGTTAAAACTGAACCTAAGATTCAAAAAGAAGTCAAAACAAGTAGTGGTAAATGTGGTATAAAAATTGAGGGGATTTTGAATTTTGGTGTATAATATAAGTGTATGTATGTAAGTATTATTTGTATAAGTGGTAAATGTGTTTAAGTTAAATTTGATTTTCTAGACAAAAATATATGTTTGTGTGAATATATATGTACATATGTCGTGTGTATATATGTATGTGTGTACATATTTGTATTTTTGTTTTGTCACTTAACCCATTGTATGTACATTTTGTATTTGTATTAAATATATATATATATGTATATATATATATATATATATATATATATACTCATTATTGTTATTCAAGCACTTTTATGTACATATTAGTTTATGAATTTATTTTTGAGATAGAAATTTTATTTTCATGACCATATATACCTTAATTGGCTTGGTGATTACATTGTTGGTCATTTATAAGGATTGTGGATTGTTAGCTCAACTTGTGAGTCTTGTACAATTATTTTTATAACTTAACTCCTCGAATTAAAGTTTTTGGTTCAATGATATTTCACCAAGTTCAGTTAGAACTAATTTATAGTTTGAGATTGTCTATAGTTATTATTTATGGCATTTCTAAGATAGCTAGTCACCTACAATATTTCATTGAACTAGAGGGCAATTATCACCATACCGAAATGTCTAGAAGGTCAATTCTCTTAATAAACCTCTAGGGATAGATACCTAGATAAGTCTAAGTAAATTGTCCTAGTCGGAAATTGAGGGTTGTTACAGTTTAGGTACCTCAGGCTGGGAAACTGAGGGCAAAATAAGAAAGGGTCAGCCCACCACGGTGGTGATTGCATTAAATGATCATCCAAATGAAAAGGGTGAAGGCTGTTGTTGAAGAACAGAAAGCCAACCCTAATGGGATGAAGCAAGGTAAATACTCTGTAATAGTTGTTCTTTCTATCATATCGTCGTTGAATGTAAGATCCCTTGTACAACTCTATGACCGCCACTGATAAAATACAGTTATTTGACTATGCTTCTATGCTTCTATTAAATGTCTGGTAGGTGTCCAGTAATGCGTGCTTTTGAATCATGAGCAAACTTCATAAAAACTATAACCCGGGGCAAAGCCCGGGGTATCACACTATTGCAGCATTTAAAATTTCGTTTCATACATATAGTATATTTTATTGGATTCTGTTAATTATAAAATGTATATGCTAATACCATTTGACAACCCATGAGAAATAGTATATTTTTGTTATGTTTTTTGAATATAGTATTTTGCTCTTTGTTTTTAGATACATCTATACGTGTGAGTGTGTGTGTGTGTGTGTGTGTGGGGTATTCTGACTATTGTGTATAAAACATGGGATGTTCATCCAAACTATAGAACTCTGGAAGGATGTCATTACACTGTACAAGCCGGCCTCCATTCTGGAGCCATCACCACGAACTTAAGCCGAGTAGCAATCTATGACGAGGTTTACTGCTCAGCGTAAATTCTTGATACATATGCAGCACATGATGGATTGAAAGATCATTTAATATGTAGGCTTGGTACTATGCTAAGCACTTTTATGTACATATTAGTTTATGAATTTATTTTTGAGATAGAAATTTTATTTTCATGACCATATATACCTTAATTGGCTTGGTGATTACATTGTTGGTCATTTATAAGGATTGTGGATTGTTAGCTCAACTTGTGAGTCTTGTACAATTATTTTTATAACTTAACTCCTCGAATTAAAGTTTTTGGTTCAATGATATTTCACCAAGTTCAGTTAGAACTAATTTATAGTTTGAGATTGTCTATAGTTATTATTTATGGCATTTCTAAGATAGCTAGTCACCTACAATATTTCATTGAACTAGAGGGCAATTATCACCATACCGAAATGTCTAGAAGGTCAATTCTCTTAATAAACCTCTAGGGATAGATACCTAGACAAGTCTAAGTAAATTGTCCTAGTCGGAAATTGAGGGTTGTTACAGTTTAGGTACCTCAGGCTGGGAAACTGAGGGCAAAATAAGAAAGGGTCAGCCCACCACGGTGGTGATTGCATTAAATGATCATCCAAATGAAAAGGGTGAAGGCTGTTGTTGAAGAACAGAAAGCCAACCCTAATGGGATGAAGCAAGGTAAATACTCTGTAATAGTTGTTCTTTCTATCATATCGTCGTTGAATGTAAGATCCCTTGTACAACTCTATGACCGCCACTGATAAAATACAGTTATTTGACTATGCTTCTATGCTTCTATTAAATGTCTGGTAGGTGTCCAGTAATGCGTGCTTTTGAATCATGAGCAAACTTCATAAAAACTATAACCCGGGGCAAAGCCCGGGGTATCACACTATTGCAGCATTTAAAATTTCGTTTCATACATATAGTATATTTTTGTTATGTTTTTTGAATATAGTATTTTGCTCTTTGTTTTTAGATACATCTATACGTGTGAGTGTGTGTGTGTGTGTGTGTGTGGGGTATTCTGACTATTGTGTATAAAACATGGGATGTTCATCCAAACTATAGAACTCTGGAAGGATGTCATTACACTGTACAAGCCGGCCTCCATTCTGGAGCCATCACCACGAACTTAAGCCGAGTAGCAATCTATGACGAGGTTTACTGCTCAGCGTAAATTCTTGATACATATGCAACTAAACTTTACATTAGACTGGTTTAATCCATTCTTGATACATATGCAACTAAACTTTACATTAGACTGGTTTAATCCATTCTTGATACATATGCAGCACATGATGGATTGAAAGATCATTTAATATGTAGGCTTGGTACTGGAGTGGCCCTAACACTTTTACTGTCTATCCCAAAAGAAGGTATGTGTGCACTTGCTGGGCCCCTTTACTTTTAGACTGGGTTTAGAGGTTTATTTTGATAATGATAATAGGAATTGGATGATTACATTTAAATGACCAGTTGTCATTAATTGGGTTTTAGGAAGTAACATTTGGATGTGTCTGCATATGTTTCTTGGGAGTATTAACTAATCATAACATTGAAGCACCGCATTCACCGATTACGACTTAGTCATGAAACAACATTTCCTGTATCTTTTTAATTACTATTATATTGTATATGTTTCTGAAAATATTCGCCATGAGATTAAGTGCCATCTACTGTAAGGATGTATACCTTATGGATACAATTCTCACATATGTTATGTCTGCATATATTAGTTATCCCCGCGGCAACACGCGGAATAACCATCTAGTCATAAATAAAGTGCAAATAAACAAGGTCCCAAACAGGATAAGTATAACTACTCAGATTAAAAATCACAAACCTCCATAAAGTACATAAACCGAAGAGTTCAAAACGATAAATTAATAATTTATCGGTCCTGAGTTTTCTGATGCTAAGGGCTATGCGGTCAAATAATGCCCAAAATGAGTTTTGCAAATGATTGTTTGGTTTAAAACTGAAGTATTGTATATAAACTAGACAGCTGATTTTACGCCAATTTTTATTAGATAGCTAAAATATGTATCTTAAAATTATGATTTGAAGGTTCAAATTAAAGTTTACAATCATAAACAACGAAACATAGATAAAGCTTATGGGTTCGGCCGTCGTCACATGCAATTAGATTTTCATATGGATCATGATAAATCTATCTAATTCATATGTCTAATAATCAACATAATCATAGGATGATAACATGTGGGATAATCAAAAAATAAGATTAGGAAAAAGAATTAGTGAAATTCACGTGTCAGATTCTTTGAGATTTTAGGTTCATTTTTATGCATATAAGTAGTTTAATTTATCATTTTTATTTTCATATATCATACCTATAACCATGTACCTTAACTCATTAAAAACAAAAAGTTGATTATTTGTCCAATTGAGTTCAATTGATTTTAAAATATCAAAATTCCATGTAAAAAGTTATCTATTTTGAAATTTTAAAATATTTGAATATAATCTCTAAAAATTAAAGCTTGCAAGAATTAGTAGTAAGTATCATTAGATAGCATAAAAAACTTTTAAATACCCCAAAATATTTAAGAGTATTTAAAGTACAATGTTTTGATTTCACTAACAATTATAAGAAAATGTTTAATCCCCAAAAAGCAAATATGTAAATTTGGTTTCTAAAATATAACGTTACCAAATACTTTTAAAAGAAAGTTTATAAAGCTTGTAAGGTTAAAATAGTAAATGGTCTAAAATACTATCTGAGCAAAGTACAAGGGCTCTAATAGAAAAATGACTAAACATATTGTATCTTGGGAACTCTGCATATTATCTTCCTCCCTTTTTTACGCAATTACGCCTGCTACTGTCTTACACCATTAATATATAACAATTCACATTCCCCTTAGCTACAGTACCCCATTTAGCTACAGTACCATGGTGACGTCATGCTGACGTCCGCAATTTTGTCTTTTTCTTATTTATTTTTATTTATTTATTTTTATTTATTTATTTTTATTTATTTATTTTTATTTATTTATTTTTATTTATTTATTTTTATTTATTTATTTTTATTTATTTATTTTTATTTATTTATTTTTATTTATTTATTTATTTTTATTTATTTATTTTTATTTATTTATTTTTATTTATTTATTTTTATTTATTTTTTATTTTTTTACTTTTTATCTCTTATTATAAGGTTTCTAACTTTTACCATCGAACTCTCGGTTTTTTCAACTTTATCTATCCATTACTTTCTACTTCTTATAGTAAACTTTAAGTGTCCAAACTTTTGGGTAATGCTAGATGTATGTTTGCATGATGCGGCGATGATATGTCTCCCGTGACAACGCCCAGGTTAAAATTCTTGTTTTCCTATTATTTTTGGTATTTTTTCGGTGCCCCGTCAAAAGTAGATATCGGATTTTTGGTACAAGCACTTTTTTTCCCTTTTTTCTTCTACAATTAATTATATTAGATTACTACATTTTCTTTGTTTTTATAGTGTATGTTCATGTAGGAATTATTCCTAACACATCAAGCCCAATCTAAGTTTAATGGGGTTCCACCATAAAACCATATGGTAATAGAGGGAGTAGCCCACAACCTTATATACATGCTTAGAGTTTATTATTTTTCCAATGTAGGATATAGGTTTTACCCCCAACAATCCTTCCCTCAGATCCAAGATCCGCAATTGGGTCTCCCCTTCAACTATAGTCCATGATCCCACCTTTTTCATACCGCCGACATTTACCATCGGAACACACCGCCTTTTTACCAGCTTCCTTTCGGTACAAGGCAAACCAGAATTCACTGATACCGTTGAATCGGGTCTAACCGGGGAACCATCTACATCAACATTTAGCCGAACCTGACTCTGATACCAATTGTATGAATTATATTTCCAACTCATCAAGCCCAATATAAGTTCAATGGGGTTCCACTCTAAAACCATATGGTGATAGAGGGAGTAGCCCACAACCTTATATACATGCTTAGAGTTTATTATTTTTTTAATGTGGGATATGGGTTTTACCCCAATCTGAGTCGGAAAAAAACTTTATCCATCCACCTATCTACCAAAAGTATAAACATCAAGAGATAAAAAAAAAACATGTTTTGTATATGCCGAAGTTCTTATTGCATAAAGAATAACATTTTCATATTATTTTGCTAGCTACTAGTGAATCTTACTTGTTAAAACTAGATACTTCATCAACTATGATATTCATACGTGAAAAAACAAAACCCGGTATTGTCCACATTTGTATTATTGTCTTACATCGCAAAATTAATTAGGTGTCGAAAAACATCAAACATGGCTGCTCATTGACCTATGGCGATAATCATGATGGTAACCTCTCCTCTTTTGAGTTTGTTTTTGGCATAAAATCAATAATTTATTAGAGAAAGAATAGTACAATATTGAAGAATCACACGTTTATTCTTTGACTTTGCATATATAAATAGCAAGTTTTGGTATATTTAACTTAAAAAGGGTGTATAATAATCCAAGAGGTGGACTGTAATAATTAATGATCATTTTTGGCTGTGAAATCAAATATAATAATTTCTTCCAAAATAATATACATAGTACACTAGTATAGCAGTGTAGTTAAACGTACGTTAATGGTTTGATTTGGTTGAAGCACATGTTTACATAATAAGGTCCATGTTATTACAGCCCCTGCCAGACTGTTTTTTTTTTCTTTTTCTTTTACGATCTACAAATACAGATATACTATATATTCCAAGCAAATAAAACGTGGCTGTTTGCTTATACGTTCTTATTTGTTCAAGAATTATCTATTTATCTTCTTGAGTTGATGCCAAACAACCATTTCAATTATGAATAAACATATAATCAACTTTGTTTACGATTAATTGGCATAATTTAAAAGTAGAACGAGACAAACATCAAACCACTTAGTCAGAAATCAAATTAGATATCATGAAAACTAATCATCCAAATTTTGATTAAAACTAAATATAATCATCTGATAAGCAAGAATATATATGTATCACAATCCATTTAATTGCATATAAGGACATTGATAAAGTTTGAAAAGAGGTTTGAAAGGTAAACAATGTGGTTCACGACGTATACCAAATAATTGAATAAGTACAAAAATGAATCTGATATGAGAATCGAGAAGTAACTTACCATGTGATGAAAAGGAGTTACAAGAAGAAACAAAGTTGAGGGGCCCTTAATGTCAACTGTGTGAAAGCTGAAGGACATTGTGGTCCCTTTAGAAAGAGTAGCCGGCGAGGTGTAACAACCTACATCGCACACATAACCAAACAACAAAACCAGTTCGGTTTTTTAAAGTAAAGCAGTCAAGGGTGGTGGCGCGTGTTACGCACTCTCTGTATACATTTTTTTGCCTTGGTTTATGGAGGTTGCTATATATTACCCTTTAAGTTTTGTTACGAGTACTTTTTATCAAAATAACTTAATAAATTAAGGGTTTTTGCTAATAACAGTTTTATGGTTTATTGTTAACGTTTATAGACTAATTGTACTTTACCCGTAATATTTGAGGGGCGAGTTTTTGATATGAAAAGATACGATATTTTTATACACGTTAACGACAACCTTAAGAAATTTAGTTATCATTTTCCATATTTTAATAACGATTTAATTATTAGATGTGAAATATTTATGATGACAATACTTTTAAAATTAAAAATTATCTATATCTATATTATTTATAGAGTATTGTTTTCTTTTCTTTCAATATAAAAAGTTGATATACCTAACATGTATTGCACCTTTATTGACTATTTAAATATCTTCACTTGGTATTTTTATCATATAACTTCTTAATGAAATTAATCTACAATATATATTTTACATCAATAACCTATTAATCATCAACGTCGCCACCATCTTACTGCCACTGCCGCTACCATCTTACTGCCACCACCGCTACCACCATTATCATTGCATCACGCGGGCATATGTCTAGTTGGAATATTCATGCATCAGAAACAAAAATTAAGTAATTATATATATGAGACCAGGCTAAGGTCCGCACCCATTTAGAACGGTAAATGTAACAAACACAATGTTCATTATAAAGATAAATACTAATTGGGTGTCAATAATCTTATGACTCATTGGTGTGACAACTCGTAATTTATTAACAACGGGTTAGTCCTAATCTCGATCATTATTATAATTTCGTCTAATTTAGAGATTATGACGTAGAAATTATTAGTTAATTGAACATTTGATATGGTTCAATTAGACGTATCCTTATGACGTAGACTATTAGCTATTTAGACGGAATGCCGAGTCTTAAAATAACTTTAAATGAGATATTTAAAGGTTATGAATTTTTCACAGTAATTAGACTGTCTAAACTTAATATTTCTAAAGTTAGTTTATTTAATTTTATTTACTTGTCTTAACTAAAATGAGACGAGGGAAAAATACCTTTACTTTAAATTATAACCTTTTGGTCAAACGGTATTTAATCGTAAGCATTTTACCGAATTAAGGGTATTAAAAGTATCTATTTTTAGGCCACATGGGCCGGTTCCACAGTGTGTGGAGGGAAAAGAAACAACAAACAGCCCTTCCCCCCCCCTTTCTCTTTGTTCTGTCGACACACACCCACAAGAAACACAAACATCACTCAAGATCTCAAATCTCTCAATCTCTTCTATCTTCTTATTCTAAATTGGTCTTGCAAGAAGAAATCATTTGGAGATTTTAAGGGTTTATTATCATTATCAAACATCATCATCACCATCTTCATCTTAGTCAATTTCTTCAAGAACACCATTTTGGTAAGTTAACTTTTTATTCAATCTTTTGATTTGATTTAAATTCAATTAAGGGTTTATTTCAGTTGTGTTAATGGAATTAGAAGCCTTTGAATTGGATATGAAAGTAGGGTTAATGATTTAATGAAAATTTTGGCTTAGAATTAGGTTTTGATGTCAAAATGGTTGAAAATGCAAATGGTAGGCGAAATGGTATTTGTTTCCAGGTTTTGAACATGTTTGTAAGTGTTGAAATTGATAGGATTTGAGTAAAAATGGTTTTTGGTTCGGAATTTCTGCACCTGGACTGCGGGTGCTGAAGCAGTTTTGGGACTCACTGCGGCGCAGTGAGCATGAGTCTGGCTCACTGCGGCGCAGTGGCCATTCTCTGCTCTTTTGTTCATTTAGCCCACTGCGGCGCAGTGAGCATAGTTCTGGCTCACTGCGGCGCAGTGGTAACTTGCTGAAACTTTTGACTTTCCATCCAAATTTAGTAATAAAAGACGAACTTGAGTCAAGTATATATTAAACATTAAATCACACTTGGTCGAGGCATTCTAGGGTCTATAGCTAAGTAGTTGTACGTAGGATACTCGTCGTCAAGAGATTTGATCCTCATTATTGGTAATGATATCATAGGTTTTAGATAACGTGGAGAACTGATTGTTGAATCTTCTCGAGCTACTTTGCACCTTTTAGCACTAGATCGCTAAGGTGAGTTTATGGCGCCCTTTTCCTTTTACTTTGGGCCTGAAAAGCATGTATTGTTGTATACACTATTTGTTAAATAAATGATTGTTTTGTGAGTATGCCATGTGATTTGGATACTTAGATCATTTGACTTAAATTTGCCATGTTGACGGCTGTCGAAAATGTGTATACGTGTCATTTATTAAATGTTGGGTAAAATGACGTTGAATTGCCGTATGATGGCTGATTAAGATGTTTCTTTGTGTTTGACAAACTAAAATGTTTCCCCCTTGGTTAAATTGTCGGATGTTGTATTCTGACTGTCTTGGTTAAATTGTCGGATGTTGTATTCTGACTGTCTTGGTTAAATTGTCGGATGTTGTATTCTGACTGTCTTGGTTAAATTGTCGGATGTTGTATTCTGACTGTCTTGG
>CM067167.1:20639643-20677143 GCA_034093135.1 Erigeron breviscapus
CCATCTAAGGTTTGGACTTTGCAAAGAGATTTTCGAAAAGAACTTGAAGATTGTTATCACAGAATTGTCCAACACTGAACAAGTTGTGACTTAAACCTTCAACATAGTGAACTTTCTTGATTATAATCCATTTCGTTCAATGTCCCCATAACCTAAGATAGGAGCGAAATTGTTGTTTCCAAAGCGAACAGTTCCCATGAATCGTTCAACAAAGTTCTTCAGCAAAGACTTATTTCCAGTCATGTGCTTCGAACACCCGGAATCGAGTATCCAAACACAGATGGTTATTTCCTGCAATCAAAGAAATTTAACCGTTTTTAGGTACCCACTTGAAAACGGGTCCTTTTTGGTTAGATAAAACAGGCAGGGTATATAACTTAGGATGCGCATTCAAACATGTTATTGAATCAACATAAGCACCAACAAGCATATTATCAACAAACATATTTGAATAAAATGTACGAACATTCACACGAGAATTAAAAGTAACATGTCTACAAGCATTCATATCAACCACACAAGTATTAAAATTGTTTACAAGCTCACAAGGCCTTGCCTTGGCACATTCAACAAAAGATGAATTGTTTTGTTTAACAAAAGCACTTTTCTTCTTCTTAACAGCATTTCTCCTCCTTCTTTTCTTCATTTTCTCAACATTCTTTTGATTACTAGTGATCTTAGGTACTAAAGTTTTAGCAACCCATTTAGCACCACTAGTTAAGTTCTTTCCACCTGTTGAATTGAAACTTTGAAGATTAGAACTAGGAGTTTTAAACACTTTCATCTTTTTGGAATCTTTTGAAGGTGAGGAAACTTCTTGCTTCTTTGGTTTATCATGAGAAAACCACCCATATCTATCTCTATATCTAGTTGAACCATTTGATGTATCTTTAGTTAGCGAAACTGAGCTAGACTTAGACACCTTAGGTAGAAAGCTAGATTGAGGGCTAGATTTAGAAGCATTTGAACAGTCTTTTGGAAGTTTCACTTTGGTGTACTTTGTTTTGTGTGGGATCTCAGCTTGTTCTTCTATGACATGTTTCACAGGTGTAGCAATGGTCTTTGGTTCAGTCTTGACGAGTTTGGTCTTAACTCGTTTCTTTGAGTAATATGAAGTTGGAGCTTTGGACGATGGTTTTTGAGATTCCATTTCTGTTTCCACTTTGATTTTGGTAGATTCAATCTTTTTCTCAGTTTCTGAATCAAAAATATATTCTCCCTCCATGAATTTATCAAAATCAACCTTCGTGAAATCTTTTGAAAATGAAAATTTCAATGGAGATTGATTAATTTTAGATTTATTTGAAAATTTTGAGAAATCAGGAATCTTGGTGTCCAACTTCACATTATGGGTAGTCTCAGAAAGTAGGTCAACTTGAACTGACACATCTTTGGTTTCACAAGAAAATTGAGTAGACGTATCAACACCTATACTAGCACTAGGCTTAGGGTGAACAACTAACTCATCAACAGCGTTGCATGTGAAAAACCTATAGAAGTACCATATCAAAACTAAACTATGTGCAAGTTCTTCATCAGAAAGATCAGATTGCACATAATCATCAGCTATAAAAGTAGCAGTATTTTGACAAGTACATTCAAGAGAATCAGTCAAGGTCTGAGTGGAGGTATCGGTAGATGAATCACAAGTAGTTTGGGTAGAATTTTCTACTGAGGCACTTTGGTCAGTTTGAGTAGAAACATTCTCACAAACTTTCTTAGTATTAACAACAATACATTTATCCTCTAGATTCGGACTTTGAGACTTGAGATGATTAATAACTGTTTGTTGAGATTCCACCTTTTGTTGTAAACCCTCTATTTGTTTTTCCAAAATTGTGGTTGGAAAGTACATTTTAGTTGGTTTGGGTGGATTACCGACAGATTCTTGGTTTTGAAAATTTGATTCAATTTCTTCCAATTTGAAAATTGAAGATTGTTTTGTTTTGTATGAATCATTGATTGCATCATAATTAACCAAAAAATCTTGATTAGGTATTCTCTCAACTTCATCAGTCTCAAATTCGTCATCCAATGGACGAATAAATTGTTGTATCATACCAAGTCGAAGAAATTTTTCATCATACAGGGGTTCGATTTCTTCTTTGGCCTTTTGTAATGGTGTGATATTCTCAAATCCCAACCCGAGAAGAAGTTCTGTTTTGTCAATCTTTGACTTGTTGAAATAGGCAGTGAAATTCAAGAGAGGATTTTGTTCAACTTTATATAACTTTTCTTGATAGAAAAGTATATTCTTTTTAAATTCCTCAACTTGTTTTTCAAGATTCGCAATCTCAATGCCTTTTAGAAAACAATTATGATTTAAATTAGAAATCTTCCTTTCGAGTTCAACATTATTTGGTTTAGCTTCTTGGAGCTTCTTATTGAGAATATCAACGTCCATTTGTCTCGCATTTGCCCGAAGCCATTCATTGGTCTTTTGAATTTCAAGATCTTGATTGGCTTTTTCAAGATCATGAATGGTCTTCTCAAGGTTTTGACATCTTTGTAATAACTTAGAATCAGGAGTGACATTCATCTCACATTCTTTAACCAACATTTTGTCTTTGTATGCTTGAAAATCTTGTTTAATAGTATCATGTTCAAAAAGTAATTTTGAGTGTTCTTCAAGAAGATTTGAAAATTCACTTTTGAAAATGAAATACTATTTTTCAACTTTTGTTTTTGTTGGCTAAAGAATTGATATGATTTGTTAATTTAGATAAAGCTAATCTACAAGACTCTTTGTCCTTAACCAAAGAAAAAGTAGAGTCGAGATTACCTCATCATCTGGGTATTCATCATCAGTGCTTTCTGCTTCAAGGACTTTGTTCTTGGCCAATCTCGCCATATAGCAAACATTAGCGGAGAGATCTTGATCTTCATCATCAGTGAGCAACAGCCATTTGTCATCTTCGGCAAGCAATGCATGTCCTGCTTCGACCTGTTTGGCTAATAGCATCTTCTGCTTGTAGTACTCATAGTTCCGCTTCTTGGGTTGTTTGCAATCAACAGCAAAATGTCCAGGAACTCCACAATTGTAGCACCTTTTGTCTGATGACTTACCCTTCTCAACTGTTTGTTTCTCATATGCTTCCTTCTTTTCACCATACCTTAGACCAGTAGCTTCACTTTGTTCATTGCTCCTTGGATGATAGTGTTCCTTCTTGGGAAATGCACTTGTTGAAGAAGTGCGGAGATTGTTGTTTGTTGGCCTCGCTTTATAAAATCTCTTCTTGAAATGCTTAGTTACTGCGGCAAGAGCTTGATATAGTTCATCTGATACACCATCTCTTGTAGCCATCACATCATCTCCCTCCTCATCAGACGAAGAAACAACCACCATTTGCCGTTTAAGAGCTTCAGAAATCTTCTTCTCAACGATCAATGCCAAAGGATCAGAAGATACAACTTCTGGCATTTTGTTCGATGAAGCTTTGCTTAGGACTTGGTTTTCATTGAGCTTGAAGGATTCATATAGAGTATGAATGGTGAACTTGGTCAGGTTTTGATGTTGTTTGATTTGGGTTCCAAAATCTTCCCATTCTTGACCAAGTGCTTTGATGAACTTGATGTTTAACTCAATCTCAGTTTTCTTGACATTGTTCTTCCTCAGTTCATTTATGACATTGCAGAATCTGTAATAAACTGCCTCAAGAGATTCATTTGGCATTTTGGAGAAGTTGTCAAACTCAGTCAAAATGTTGGTCAATCTGATTGTCGAAGTCACGTCAGCTCCTTCCATCTGTCTTGCCACCTCATCCCATATCTCTTTTGCTGTATCATAAGAATCAACAGACCCATAGATTTCATCCGGTAGAGCTATGTATAAACATGACCTTGCTCTGTTATCTGCAGCTGTTCGATCCTTTTGCTCAGCATTCAAAAGTTCATGAGTTAGAATAACTGCACCAGTAGTGGGATGGAGATGAACAGCAAGTCCATTCAGAATGGAATCTTTCATCATATGACCATTTGTTTGACTTTCCACATAGTCCATGAATCGTTTCTTCCATAGTCCGTAAGAACCACGGTAGAGAACTGGAGGTCTTGTATCAGAACCTAATGCCAATGCTTCACGAGAAGCCATTTGAGATTGATTTGAATTGAAAGAGCAAATGAAACGATCTTGGTAAAATTATGAAATGAAACGATCTTGATTTAAACAAGAATTGAAACGATCTTGATTTAAACAAGAATTGAAACGATCTTGATTGAACCAGAATTGAAACGATCTTGAAACGGATGAAAAATGAAACGATCTTGACAAAGTCGTTCTGGGTGAGATCGTCTTAGAACTCTTGATGAAAATTTGGTTAAGTATAAGAAATGAAACGGTCTTGAAAACTGGGACGATCTTGTTTGAAGATCGTCTTGGAAATTTTGGTGAAATTTGGCTAAGTATGAAAAGTGAAACGATCAGAAAATGAGACGGTCTTTGATTTGAACAATGATCTTGGTTTGAAATTATTCAAGAAAATGAGACGGTCTTGTTGAAGATCGTCTTGGGTTTTGAAGGTATGACACGATCTGGATGAAAATCGTCTTAAAAAATAAAACGATCTTGGTTTGAGAATCGTTCTGGGTAAAAAGGAAATGAGACGATCTTGGTAAGAAGATCGTCTTGTTTTCTTTCTCAAAAACTTCTAAGTGTTTGAAATGACCAAACCAATCCTTTTGGATTAGTTAGCCAGAATCAACACTACCACAACACACTTATTACTAAAACGATCTTGTGAGAATCGTCTTAATCAATCCACAACTCACTGAACTAAAACGATCTTAGGAAGATCGTCTTGTTCATCTTCTTCATCAGAACACATTTCCAGAAAAACTCCATTAACAAGTTTAAAAACTTCGATATCTTATGAATTTCTAGGAGTTAGATCACGAAATCACTTGCAAACTGTTTTAATTCACGTCCGCAACACGATTATGAACAAAATTCAACATAAAACACAACAGATTCAAATCCCTGAAATTACGCGCCAAAACTCAAAATTCAATCTCGAGTTTTAGATCGAATTGGAACTTGAAAATTGACAGGATTATGTTATCAATCACCACGAATCTATTGATGAACAAACAACTGTGATTTTATGAGATTAGATGTGTGAATTTTGAAGAACCAGTAGGTGAACTATTACGAACAGAATTTGAGATTAAACTTGATTTTGATGAAATTGTGATTGATTGAAATGAAACGATCTTGATTTAAACAAGAATTGAAACGATCTTGATTTAAACAAGAATTGAAACGATCTTGATTGAAACAAGAATTGAAACGATCTTGATTGAAACAAGAATTGAAACGATCTTGTAATGAATAGAAAATGAAACGATCTTGACAAAATCGTTCTGGGTGAGATCGTCTTGGAACTCTTGATGAAAATTTGGTTAAGTATAAGAAATGAAACGATCTTGATTTAACAAGAATTGAAACGATCTTGATTTAAACAAGAATGAAACGATCTTGACAAAATCGTTCTGGGTGAGATCGTCTTGGAACTCTTGATGAAAATTTGGTTAAGTATAAGAAATGAAACGATCTTGAAAATTATTCTGGTCAAGATCGTCTTGGAACTTTAAAGAAAATTTGGTTAAGTATAGAAAGTGAAACGGTCTTGAAAACTGGGACGATCTTGTTTGAAGATCGTCTTGGAAATTTTGGTGAAATTTGGCTAAGTATGAAAAGTGAAACGATCAGAAAATGAGACGGTCTTTGATTTGAACAATGATCTTGGTTTGAAATTATTCAAGAAAATGAGACGGTCTTGTTGAAGATCGTCTTGGGTTTTGAAGGTATGACACGATCTGGATGAAAATCGTCTTAAAAAATAAAACGATCTTGGTTTGAGAATCGTTCTGGGTAAAAAGGAAATGAGACGATCTTGGTAAGAAGATCGTCTTGTTTTCTTTCTCAAAAACTTCTAAGTGTTTGAAATGACCAAACCAATCCTTTTGGATTAGTTAGCCAGAATCAACACTACCACAACACACTTATTACTAAAACGATCTTGTGAGAATCGTCTTAATCAATCCACAACTCACTGAACTAAAACGATCTTAGGAAGATCGTCTTGTTCATCTTCTTCATCAGAACACATTTCCAGAAAAACTCCATTAACAAGTTTAAAAACTTCGATATCTTATGAATTTCTAGGAGTTAGATCACGAAATCACTTGCAAACTGTTTTAATTCACGTCCGCAACACGATTATGAACAAAATTCAACATAAAACACAACAGATTCAAATCCCTGAAATTACGCGCCAAAACTCAAAATTCAATCTCGAGTTTTAGATCGAATTGGAACTTGAAAATTGACAGGATTATGTTATCAATCACCACGAATCTATTGATGAACAAACAACTGTGATTTTATGAGATTAGATGTGTGAATTTTGAAGAACCAGTAGGTGAACTATTACGAACAGAATTTGAGATTAAATTGATTTTGATGAAATTGTGATTGAATTCAGTTATGGATCGACATCAGATTGATGTTTCTCTCTGATACCACTTGTTATAACACGATTTCTAGCTCTGAATTCAATCCAACAATGGCGGTTTTCAGTGTGTGTTCTTGGTGTGTGTGTGTGTGTTTTGAGAGAGAATAATCGATATATCTGAAAGATTGGGATTAAATGTGTGTAATGAATGAATTGTTGGTTTGTGTTAGTTATGATTTCTAAGGTATGAGGGCTATATATAGTCTAACAATACAACTATTCTAATTATCACAATTAGCCCCTCAACCTTAGTAATCATTTATCTATGACTTAACAACAAGAATGTCTTCTAATCTTAATTACAATTTATCACTATTTTTGGATTTCTAACATTCATTCATAGTAAATGGTCATAGGCTTAAATTGTATTTTGAAGAAGAGCAAGTAGAGGGGATGATTGAAGAGATCCCAATTTTTGAATTGGAAGCTTGAAAGGTAGTCGAGTCTAGCTAACGACTCGCAAATAAATTAAGCGCTTCTCGGGAGGCAACCCGTGTTATATTCTTTTATTTTATTTTTTGTTTTGTTAGTTAGATTTGATGTTGTTTTGTCAAGAAAAATGCAGGTACAATTTGTGGTGAAACTGATTGAGGTAAGTGTTCAAATTTTCATTGTGAAATTTTTCTAAGGAAACTGGTGGTCGAGACCAGTAGTTTGGCACTGCGACGCAGTGGTGAGGGTACTATCCCACTGCGCCGCAGTCGTTTGTCACTGGAGTTGGGAACAAAAATTGCCCCACTGCGCCGCAGTGGGGGAGGACTATGCCCACTGCGCCGCAGTGGGCCTTTGACCGGTCAACCCTGAGTGTATTATTACCAGCATCTTGGGGAGTATTATTTTTACCACTCATTTTTTTATCAGTTTTGTTTTCCCTCTTCCTCTCAAAACCGATCTCAAGCTGCTTCACTTTTGCTCTCAAATCACCATTCTTGCATTTTCTTCTTCTTTTTCTCCTGCATTACCAGTATTCTTTCAGTATCATGGGAAAAAAGGTATGATTTCTTGACTAGTTTTTTTTTTATTTCTTTAATTTTATTTTTTAATTTTTAGGGTTTTAATTTTCAAATTAATTAGTGGGTTGTGTTAGTTATGGGCTATTGATACCAATGTGGTGTTTAATTTTTCGATTCTAACACTTGTTCATCCGATTTTGAGATAAAATAAATGCTAGAGTTTTGTAAACTTGGGGCTTTTTGATGGACAAGTGTGGGGGAGGTTAATGTTAGCCTAGTTGTTGTTACATTGTTGAAATATAGTAGTTTGATGGTTTAAATCGACCATTTTTGCTGAAAATTGTGATGAACACCATCTTCTTGCCCAAATTTTTAGGCCCACTGCGCCGCAGTGGCTGGTTTCTGTCTTGCACATGAAATTTGCTTCACTGCGCCGCAGTGAGGACCATCCAGTCCCACTGCGACGCAGTGGGAAGTTTCTGCCCACAAATTGTGTTGATGATTATTATGATTTCAGTTTTGCATTCCTTCTTTAACATGTCTGTTTGCTTTAATTTTGTGATTGCAGACTGGAGATCAGCAAAGGCAGATGGAAGTTGGTCAAGGAAGCGGGACTGGTGGCAAGAGGGCTAGGCAAGAGCCTGAAGTGCCTGATTTAAAGTTTGGAGAGAACCAAATGGACGAGTCTCACGCATGGTTGGCGTTCGATGGGGTTAGGCAACCCCATAAGAACAACTTCTTGAACAATCTCTTTGCTCTCCATCGCCACGTTGTTTGCCCTCCCAAATATCTTGATCCGATTTTTGCTAGGAATTATGGGATACAGGAGGATATCCGTCGTTGGTTTCGCATTGAGGTTCCAATCGGTGACCAGGTGGTTAGTAGTGATATGTGGCATAACATTTTCCATAATCGGGAACCATGTTTTCGTGAACTCTGTCTGGAGTTTTATTCTACTTTGAAGTTGACCAAGGAGCTTAATAAAGTCAACGATATTTTTGAAGAGCGGGTAGTAACTTTTGTCTGCGGGGGACAGCCTAGGAAGTTATCTATTCCGGAATTTGGTTTTTATTGTGGCATGTATACAAGGGATCAGTTGGATAGTCAGGAATTTAGGGCTTTGTTGAGAAAGGGGTTGTATGTGAAACAGGATTTGGGGGATGGAGAGTCGATAACTCAGTATTGGACTCATATTTCGGGACATGATTGGCCCTCTGGTGGCTCGGGTAGTGTGTCTAAGATTAGAAGTGTCAAGCTGAGGATGTTGCATAGGATGATTGTCACTTTTCTGGTACAAAGGTCCACCCATTGGGACAAGGCGTACCAGCTAGATTTATGGCTGATTAAGTTGTTTACTGAGGGGGCACCGAGGAGGAGGTTTGCTTTGGCCCCAATGGTTGTTCTGGATAGGATGGTGAATCACTCGGATTCGAAGTTGGTGCTTGGGCATTTTATCACCCGTATTTACAAGAGGATGGGAGTTTTTGATACTGATATATGTCATGAGGGATTGTCTTTGCAGGTTAGACAAGAGCATTTAACTGAGAAAGAGTTGATAATAGCCAAGATAGTGAAGAAGCCGAAGAAGAATGAGCAAGCAAGGTTGTTGGATGATACGGGTGTTATTGCTGCACCGCCTCCTGAGGTGGAGGATTGATGTGCTAAATCGAGTTTAAAAATTAAAACTAGAAATACCTTGAAACTCACTACTACACACTATCGGGCAGTGGACCCGATCGTATGCAATATAGTTATAAAGTAAGTCCAGGTTCGTTCACGGGGATTGGTTTGAATCAATTGTTTAGTAAAATGGTTTGGAAAAAGGGTGTTGCTTTGATTCTCTCTTCGACAATAACTTTTAAGGACAAAACGCATAAAGTAAAGGTAAACTCAAACAATAATGGTAAAGATCATCCACCTTGACTTCGCTAAACTTCAAACATGATTGCATACAATTAAGACCCAATTCAGTAAGAGTTGACAAGATAATCGTGAAAGAATAAAATGCTCGCGTGGTACCACCAACCGCTCACAAATCACCCAAACACCTAAGTTGCTAGTTTAATTACCCAAGCCGGTACCACCAATGCCTAGACAACCTTACCAACAATTAGTTTGCTTGATTAACACATTACCAATCGTGCCTATGTGAATTAAAACGTGGTACCACCAACCGTTTCTCAACACGTTGACAAAATTATTCCTTTTACTAAATTGACATTCACTATCATACCATGAACTAGTGATAATTGCTCATAGACAAGCAACCGTTGAAAATCACATATGCATTCGACTAGTACCACTAACGAAGAACACACATGCCACCAATATCAAATTAATACAAATAAAGGAATTAAATCATCAAGATCACGACACAACGATAATTGAAATCAACTCTTGAATTAAAATATTAAGCAATCACATCATTCGTCTAGTTACATCAAGGTGGATGATTGAAGTATTAGCCACTCATAATCAAATTGAAATAACTATCAAAGTAAAGGAAGAACATGATGTACCAATTGTTTGCGGAATAGAAATTGCAAGACAATAAAATAGATACGATCTAAGTGGGTGCACGTGAATCTTCAATGAATCGGAAGATGTTGAAATCTTGAATTGATCCTTGAAAGAGTTCCTTGAAGTGCAGCCCTTAGAAAGAAATTTTGATAGTTTGGGAACTAGGTTATTTTTCTATTTATATCCCCCCTCATTTTTGTGCAGAAACTGCCCAAAAACCTTTCAGTATCGACCCTTCACTGCGGCGCAGTGGGCGTGTAATGCCCCCACTGCGGCGCAGTGCTTTCATACTGCCAATGATGCTCTTTTGTCACAGCCGACTGCGGCGCAGTGAAGGCAAACTTGCCCACTGCGTCGCAGTGTTATCTTACTGGTTGAACACTCCCCTTCTTCCACTGGCTGACTGCGGCGCAGTGGGCGTGTAATGCCCCCACTGCGGCGCAGTGCTTTCATACTGCCAATGATGCTCTTTTGTCACAGCCGACTGCGGCGCAGTGGGATAGTAACCTCACCACTGCGTCGTAGTGTGAATACACTGGTCCGAAGCCACACATCAACTTTGGCATATTCTCTATCTCTTTTCACCTTTAACATCTCTCGAACTCTCCAATCAACTACATGGCAAGGGATTGTCTTTGCAGGTTAGACAAGAGCATTTAACTGAGAAAGAGTTGATAATAGCCAAGATAGTGAAGAAGCCGAAGAAGAATGAGCAAGCAAGGTTGTTGGATGATACGGGTGTTATTGCTGCACCGCCTCCTGAGGGGATTGATGTGCTAAATCGAGTTTAAAAATTAAAACTAGAAATACCTTGAAACTCACTACTACACACTATCGGGCAGTGGACCCGATCGTATGCAATATAGTTATAAAGTAAGTCCAGGTTCGTTCACGGGGATTGGTTTGAATCAATTGTTTAGTAAAATGGTTTGGAAAAAGGGTGTTGCTTTGATTCTCTCTTCGACAATAACTTTTAAGGACAAAACGCATAAAGTAAAGGTAAACTCAAACAATAATGGTAAAGATCATCCACCTTGACTTCGCTAAACTTCAAACATGATTGCATACAATTAAGACCCAATTCAGTAAGAGTTGACAAGATAATCGTGAAAGAATAAAATGCTCGCGTGGTACCACCAACCGCTCACAAATCACCCAAACACCTAAGTTGCTAGTTTAATTACCCAAGCCGGTACCACCAATGCCTAGACAACCTTACCAACAATTAGTTTGCTTGATTAACACATTACCAATCGTGCCTATGTGAATTAAAACGTGGTACCACCAACCGTTTCTCAACACGTTGACAAAATTATTCCTTTATTAAATTGACATTCACTATCATACCATGAACTAGTGATAATTGCTCATAGACAAGCAACCGTTGAAAATCACATATGCATTCGACTAGTACCACTAACGAAGAACACACATGCCACCAATATCAAATTAATACAAATAAAGGAATTAAATCATCAAGATCACGACACAACGATAATTGAAATCAACACTTGAATTAAAATATTAAGCAATCACATCATTCGTCTAGTTACATCAAGGTGGATGATTGAAGTATTAGCCACTCATAATCAAATTGAAATAACTATCAAAGTAAAGGAAGAACATGATGTACCAATTGTTTGCGGAATAGAAATTGCAAGACAATAAAATAGATACGATCTAAGTGGGTGCACGTGAATCTTCAATGAATCGGAAGATGTTGAAATCTTGAATTGATCCTTGAAAGAGTTCCTTGAAGTGCAGCCCTTAGAAAGAAATTTTGATAGTTTGGGAACTAGGTTATTTTTCTATTTATATCCCCCCTCATTTTTGTGCAGAAACTGCCCAAAAACCTTTCAGTATTGACCCTTCACTGCGGCGCAGTGGGCGTGTAATGCCCCCACTGCGGCGCAGTGCTTTCATACTGCCAATGATGCTCTTTTGTCACAGCCGACTGCGGCGCAGTGAAGGCAAACTTGCCCACTGCGTCGCAGTGTTATCTTACTGGTTGAACACTCCCCTTCTTCCACTGGCTGACTGCGGCGCAGTGGGCCTTGATCACCCCCACTGCGTCGCAGTGCAAATATACTGGACTCGAAGCATAATTCCCCAAGGATGACTGCGGCGCAGTGGGATAGTAACCTCACCACTGCGTCGCAGTGTGAATACACTGGTCCGAAGCCACACATCAACTTATAAAGATTGGCATATTCTCTATCTCTTTTCACCTTTAACATCTCTCGAACTCTCCAATCAACTACATGGCCTCAAAGTTACTCGAAATTGCACCAAATGGAAACGTCACCTGTTTAGAACCTGAAACCACTAACAAAACCCATAAACGCGCCAAATGCCAGCAAAATCGACTAAAAACATATAATAAAAAGGCCAATAACGATGTGGGCGATGGGTATAAATTGGTCACATCAAATCCCCCCACACTTGAGCATTGCTTGTCCTCAAGCAAATCCAACATTTAAAGAAAAAGTAATCCTTGGCAAAAGAAGCTAAATAACAATTACGAGTATCAAAAAGAAGCAACACCAAGTATGTCAATGACAAAGAAGTTGGGTGAAGCAGTTTTAATCTTAAATGAAAACCCGAAATGTTTGACAATATCTGAACAATCCACAAGCCTCAATAACACGACCATGCACAAGTGAAACAAATGAACCTATCAATATCATTGAACTCCAACGAACTTACTTTTGGGGTTGAATATATCAAGAATCACTCATAGCGCAGTCGTGATGCATATCTTACCATAGGCTTGAACAAGGATCATAGCTCCACCGACATGGCGTAAGCACCAAGTACATCATCAAAATATGACATATAAGTTGGTTGTAAAGTTAGGCTAAGGTATATGTAACGGATATTTACAATGAGTAAGGGATTGTAGGTTAGAAATGAAAGGAAACAATCAAAAGTATAAGGTGTGTATGAAATATGAACAAAATAGTCTAATCAAAACCCGTACCATTGATTGCCAACAAACCATGAACCCATAAATTGCACATCCGCTAAGACACCTCAAAAATACCAAGCAAACTCGACACCAATGTGGTGTATCAACTTCAAACAACTTAAAAACAACCAAACCCTCCAATCATAACGATTAATCACAACTCTAGACATATAAAAATGAGAAGTACCCACTAGTAGCCCAAGGTTTTTTTTTTTTTTTTTTAATCTTTCACTTTTCTCTTTTTTCTATTATTGAACCACTCTTACTCTACTAGTAGGTACCCTCTTACAATGATGAACAATGTCTAACACACTTACTTTCTTTTGAACAATCCAACACATTCCCGAATACTTAACAAATCTACGTCATTCCCAAGTCAAAGCACAATCCAACTAATCCACCACCAAAATTCTCATAAACCGTCCAAACAAACCAATGACAATCAATGGCCCCCCAGATTAGACTATCGGAATAGTAAGGTATAATTAGGTAAAGTTTACATAAATGAGCTGATATATACAATGGAAAAGGCTAAGTTAAAAGGATGTATAAGTAAGGTTTACAAAGAAAGGAAGGATGAAAATGTAAGTGAGTATAAGTATAGTAAGGGTATGAACATACAAAAGGAAAAGTGAAAAATAAAGAAAGAAAGAAAAGTATGGGTCAAACCTATATGCCAATTCGTCATCCGATATACTTTTATCACAAAAGTGATCTCACTGCGGTCTCGTCACGATCACAAGGCCAAGTTCTAGCTCAACACATCACCGGCACACTCAAATCAAAGAGAAGAACCCGGAAATGGAATAAATTAACCTCAAATTCGCACATCTTAGTGCAGAGTTCGAAATGGAACCCTTACTCCCGAATAAATCCAAGAGCCTAAGAGAGGGACAAATTACAAGGCAATTAAACCAAAACCGTAAACACCTAGCACATCTATATATGAACAATGAATCTCACAACTTTAGGTGTTTGGGAAATTTTGAGTATGCAAGTAATGTTATCAAACCACAAGGATAAGCCCAATAACCGTTCAGAACACATTTCGCCGATTAAACTTTTACCAAGGAAAAGAATTTGTAGTAAAATTGCTCATTAAATTATTATGGATTAAGTGACAAAAGCAATTTACCACAAGGACAAGCTCAACACAAGTTTCAAAAACCACATCAACCTCTATTATCCCGCCAAATTGACAACACCGATTCCAAACATGCACATCACAGTGAAGAGCTCAAAATAGAAACTCCTACCCTTGGATAAAATCCGAAGGCCCATGAGAGGGACACATCAACAAAACCGGTAGAAATCTCAATGGCAAAACAACAAAAGTGATGTACCCGGTAGCTTAAACCTATTTGCCACCCCCCCCCCCCCACACTTAAGATGGACAATGCCCTCAATGTCCATATTCGGTCAAACAAAGGTAAATAGAGGTAAGCAACATAGAAAAATCAGAGCACATACCGGAATAAGGACTGTGTGTGAACAATGTCAATAAAGATGCCAATCAAAAATATAGCGCTGAACTTACTGCCAGCATATGCACATGACATCAAAGTGAGCTACTAACACGATCACACAATCAAACAAATCCAACTGGTCCTCCCCCCACACTTGGGTTCCACTAGGTATTGCCATCAAACGGATAGACCTGTCCAACTTCAAATAGCAAGCACAACCAAATATCCATACAAAAAGTAAATTAATCTACAGTCTCATGCAGAAAATTAAAGAAACAAAAGAAAAGAAAAGAATACAAATGTTTCATCACCCCGTAGGGTGGATACCAGACATCAATAAATAAATAACAGTCATCCAAATCATAACCAAGCACATATGAGCCATCCCACGGTCACTGAAACTGGCCATGATAGCCATAGGGAAGTCCGGATGTATCAAAAAGATCGGTTACCCAAGTTCGCTCCCCCTCTTGACCAGAACTAGAGGCGCCAACATCTCCTCCAGAAGGTCCACCACCAAAGCCCGATCCAGATCCTGCAACAAAACCAGGTTGAAAAGAAGATGACCCACCAACTAATCCCCCTGAACCACCAGCATCTCCACCAGACGGTCCACTAGTCCATGGTCTCCAATCCGCACTAGTACCTGCATCAACAGAAGACCTACCTCCAAAAGAACCAAACTGCACAGGGCCACGAGGAGATCCACCTAGATCATGTGGGAAGAAAGAGCCTCCTCCCTGACGATATGTCGGGACATAAATAGGTGGTGGTGAAAAATCAGGAATAGGCGTATCAGGAATGAATGGCTGGCCATGGTACTGAGCATCCCACATCGGCTGATAATAATCAAGAGTATAGTTGGTGCGGGCCTGCTGCGATCCCATCCAGGTCATATCCTGATCCATACGCCGCTGATAATCATCAAAAGCCTGGCGGCTAGCCTGCTGCCCATCCATAATCTGCTGCAGCTGGGACCCCAAATCAGTCAAGTCAATACTAGGACGGCCCCGCCTCCTCTGAGGCTCCTGAGGGGCGTCCTCCATCTCATCATCATCAGAATCCTCCATCTCAGGAGGCGGTGCAGCGATAACACCCGTATCGTCCAACAACCTAGCCTGCTCATTCTTCTTCGGCTTCTTCACTATCTTGGCGATGATCAACTCCTTCTCAGTTAGATGCTCCTGTCTAACCTGCAACGACAGTCCCTCATGGCAAATATCAGTATCAAATACTCCCATCCTCTTGTAAATACGGGTGATAAAATGCCCGAGCACCAACTTCGAATCCGAGTGATTCACCATCCTGTCCAGAACAACCATCGGGGCCAAAGCAAACCTCCTCGGTGCCCCCTCTGTAAACAACTTGATCAGCCATAAGTCTAGCTGGTACGCCTTGTCCCAATGGGTGGACCTCTGTACCAGAAACGTTACAATCATTCTATGTAACATCCTTAGCTTGACACTTCTAATCTTAGACACACTACCAGAGCCACCAGAGGGCCAATCATGTCCCGAAATACGAGTCCAATACTGAGTAATTGACTCTCCATCCCCCAAATCCTGCTTCACATACAACCCCTTTCTCAACAAAGCCCTAAAATCTTGGCTATCCAACTGGTTCCTCGTATACATACCACAGTAAAAGCCAAACTCAGGAATCGATAACTTCCTAGGTTGTCCCCCGCAGACAAAAGTTACTACCCGTTCTTCAAAAATATCGTTGACCTTATTAAGGTCCTTGGTCAACTTTAAAGTAGAATAAAACTCCAGACAAAGTTCACGAAAACATGGTTCCCGATTATGGAAAACGTTATGCCACATATCACTACTAACCACCTGGTCACCGATTGGAACCTCAATGCGAAACCACCGACGGATATCCTCCTGAATGCCATAATTTCTAGCAAAAATTGGGTCAAGATATTTAGGAGGGCAAACCACCTGTCGATGGAGAGCGAAGAGATTATTCAAAAAGTTGTTCTTATGGGGTTGCCTAACCCCATCGAACGCCAACCATGCGTGAGACTCGTCCATTTGGTTCTCTCCAAACTTTAAATCGGGCACCTCTGGTTCTTGCCTAGCCCGCTTGGATCCAGTACCGCTTCCCTGACCAACCTCCATCTGCCTTCTCTGAGCTCCAGTCTGCAATCACAACCCATAAAATAAACAAACAAACATTAGTCATACGGAATGCAAACTGAACTCTCAAATCTTTAAAACAACTTGTGGACAGAAAGTACCCACTGCGGCGCAGTGGGACTGGGTGGTCCTCACTGCGTCGCAGTGGGACAAAATACACAACCAGGCCAGAAGGATTCCACTGCGGCGCAGTGGAACACTTACACCACCACTGCGTCGCAGTGGCCAGGTTACTGGGCAAGATAATGGTGTTCATACGACTTTCAGCAAAAGTTTACAACCAAACCACCAAACTACTAGATTTCAGCAATGTAACAACAACTAGGCTAACATTAACCTCCCCCACACTTGTCCATCAAAATCCCCAAAAAATTTTCAAAACCCTAGTTTAAGTTATCTCAAATTCGGATGAACAAGTGTAAGACACGAAAAATTAAACACTACATTGGTATCAATAGCCCATATCTAACACAACTCACTAATTAATTTGAAAATTAAAACCCTAAAAATCAAAAATCAAAAATTGAAGAAAATAAAAAGAAAAGTCAAGAAATCTTACCTCTTTTCCCATGATGATGATAGAATATTGATAATCTAAGATGAAGAGGAAGAAAAATGCAAGATGGGTGAATTAATGGGGGAATTTGAGAGCAAAAGGTCAAGTCTTGAGGTCGGTATTGAGAGGAAGAGGGAAAACAAAACTTGCTGATAAAAAATGAGTGGTAAAAGTACTCCCACATTTTCACTGGCAATAATACATATACATCTGGTTGACCGGTCAAAGGGGCCACTGCGGCGCAGTGGACATCAGGCTCCCCCACTGCGTCGCAGTGGGGCATTTTGCTCCCAAATTCCAGTATAAACGGACTGCGGCGCAGTGGACCTGATCACTTCCACTGCGTCGCAGTGCAAAGTCACTGGTCTCAACCCACAGTTTTTTCCTTAGTAAAATTTCGAAAACATACTTACCTCCAACCGCTTGTCCTCAAAATCGCACCTGCACATTTCTTGACAAAACAAAATCAAACTAACTAATAAAATGAAAATAAAATGCAACAAAAATATCACGGGTTGCCTCCCGAGAAGCGCTTAACTTTATTTACGAGTCGTTAGCTAGACTCGACTACCTTTCAAGCCTCGTATTCAAAAACGGGGATTTCCTCGATCATCCCATCCACTTGTTCTTCTTCAAAGTATAACTTCAATCTATGACCATTTACAATGAAGGAACCTTCACCATCTCTCTTGAACAGTTCAACATAACCGGACGGATAAACATGCTTGATTACAAAAGGTCCTATCCACCTAGAAGTAAGCTTAGGCTGCTTGATCTTAAACTTAGACAGAAATAACAAAACCTTAGCTCCTACCTTAAATTCCTTTCTACGGATCCTTTTGTCATGGTAAACTTTAGTCTTCTCCTTGTAAAGCCTTGAATTTTCATAAGCTCCTAACCTAAGTTCATCGAGCTCATGAAGTTGCAACATCCTAAGGTCACCGGCTTCCATCATATCCAAGTTTAAATTTCTCAAAGCCCAATATGCCTTGTGCTCTATCTCAATGGGTAAATGACAAGTCTTACCATAGAGCAACCGGTATGGCGTGGTGCCAATCGGTGTCTTGTAAGCCGTCCTAAATGCCCACAAGGCGTCATCCAACTTCTTTGACCATGCCTTAGGGTTATCTCCCACCGTTTTCTCCAGAATTCTCTTTAAAGCCCTATTGGTGTTTTCTACTTGTCCACTAGTTTGTGGATGATAGGAAGTAGAGAAATAATGCACAACACCATATCATTTCATGACCTTAGCTAATTGATTATTTGCAAAGTGGGTTCCTCGGTCACTAATTAGGGCTCTAGGGCAACCAAATCGGCAAAACAATTGTTTAAGGAAATCAATCACTACCCTAGCATCATTCGTGGGCAAAGCCTTGGCTTCGGCCCACTTAGACACGTAGTCAACGGCAACAAGAATGTATAGGAACTTGTTAGATGGTGGGAATGGTCCCATGAAATCTATACCCCAAATATCGAAAACCTCACATACCTGTATGCTCTGTTGGGGCATCTCATCCCGCTTAGTGATGTTTCCTTGCCTCTGACAAATGTCACAAGTTTCTACCAAGGTTTGAGCCTCCTTAAAAATGGTGGGCCAATAGAAACCTGCATCAAACACCTTTTTACCTGTAACTGAAGGACCGTAGTGACCTCCAGTTGGACCGAAATGACAAGCATCCAGAATCTCCCTAGTCTCAGCTCCTGCTACACATCTCCTCACCATGCCATCTGCACAAACACGAAACAAATATGGGCTATCCCAAAAATAGTGTTTGGCATCTGAAATTAGCTTCTTCTTCTGTTGATGCGTGAAGTCATTTGGTATCTCACCTGCAACTAAATAATTGGCAATGTCAGCAAACCAAGGAGCATTATCAGAATTTGATATAAACATTAAGCATTCATCAGGAAAGTGATCATTGATCTCCCCATCACGAAGTTCCTCCCGGTGAGGATCTTCCAAGCGACTCAAATGGTCTGCAGCCAAATTTTCAGCCCCTTTCTTATCCTTGATCTCAATATCAAACAGTTTTTTCCTTAGTAAAATTTCGAAAACATACTTACCTCCAACCGCTTGTCCTCAAAATCGCACCTGCACATTTCTTGACAAAACAAAATCAAACTAACTAATAAAATGAAAATAAAATGCAACAAAAATATCACGGGTTGCCTCCCGAGAAGCGCTTAACTTTATTTACGAGTCGTTAGCTAGACTCGACTACCTTTCAAGCCTCGTATTCAAAAACGGGGATTTCCTCGATCATCCCATCCACTTGTTCTTCTTCAAAGTATAACTTCAATCTATGACCATTTACAATGAAGGAACCTTCACCATCTCTCTTGAACAGTTCAACATAACCGGACGGATAAACATGCTTGATTACAAAAGGTCCTATCCACCTAGAAGTAAGCTTAGGCTGCTTGATCTTAAACTTAGACAGAAATAACAAAACCTTAGCTCCTACCTTAAATTCCTTTCTACGGATCCTTTTGTCATGGTAAACTTTAGTCTTCTCCTTGTAAAGCCTTGAATTTTCATAAGCTCCTAACCTAAGTTCATCGAGCTCATGAAGTTGCAACATCCTAAGGTCACCGGCTTCCATCATATCCAAGTTTAAATTTCTCAAAGCCCAATATGCCTTGTGCTCTATCTCAATGGGTAAATGACAAGTCTTACCATAGAGCAACCGGTATGGCGTGGTGCCAATCGGTGTCTTGTAAGCCGTCCTAAATGCCCACAAGGCGTCATCCAACTTCTTTGACCATGCCTTAGGGTTATCTCCCACCGTTTTCTCCAGAATTCTCTTTAAAGCCCTATTGGTGTTTTCTACTTGTCCACTAGTTTGTGGATGATAGGAAGTAGAGAAATAATGCACAACACCATATCATTTCATGACCTTAGCTAATTGATTATTTGCAAAGTGGGTTCCTCGGTCACTAATTAGGGCTCTAGGGCAACCAAATCGGCAAAACAATTGTTTAAGGAAATCAATCACTACCCTAGCATCATTCGTGGGCAAAGCCTTGGCTTCGGCCCACTTAGACACGTAGTCAACGGCAACAAGAATGTATAGGAACTTGTTAGATGGTGGGAATGGTCCCATGAAATCTATACCCCAAATATCGAAAACCTCACATACCTGTATGCTCTGTTGGGGCATCTCATCCCGCTTAGTGATGTTTCCTTGCCTCTGACAAATGTCACAAGTTTCTACCAAGGTTTGAGCCTCCTTAAAAATGGTGGGCCAATAGAAACCTGCATCAAACACCTTTTTACCTGTAACTGAAGGACCGTAGTGACCTCCAGTTGGACCGAAATGACAAGCATCCAGAATCTCCCTAGTCTCAGCTCCTGCTACACATCTCCTCACCATGCCATCTGCACAAACACGAAACAAATATGGGCTATCCCAAAAATAGTGTTTGGCATCTGAAATTAGCTTCTTCTTCTGTTGATGCGTGAAGTCATTTGGTATCTCACCTGCAACTAAATAATTGGCAATGTCAGCAAACCAAGGAGCATTATCAGAATTTGATATAAACATTAAGCATTCATCAGGGAAGTGATCATTGATCTCCCCATCACGAAGTTCCTCCCGGTGAGGATCTTCCAAGCGACTCAAATGGTCGGCAGCCAAGTTTTCAGCCCCTTTCTTATCCTTGATCTCAATATCAAATTCTTGTAACAACAAGATCCAACGGATAAGCCTGGGTTTAGCATCTTGTTTGGAAAACAAGTACTTCAGGGCTGAATGGTCCGTGAAAACTATGGTCTTACTCAACACAAGATATGATCTAAATTTATCAAAAGCAAAAACCACGGCGAGCAACTCCTTTTCAGTTGTGGTGTAATTTTGCTGAGCGGGGTTCAAAGTTTTGCTAGCAAAGTATATGGGCTTGAAATGTTTATCAACCCTTTGCCCAAGTACGGCTCCCACAGCAAAATCACTAGCATCACACATCAATTCAAAGGGCAATTCCCAATCCGGCCCGACCATGATAGGTGAATTGGTCAACTTCTCCTTTAGCACCTGAAAAGCACTTACACAAGCATCATCAAATACAAAAGGGACGTCCTTCTCCAACAAGTGGGTCATAGGACGAGTAATCTTAGAAAAATCTTTAATGAAACGACGGTAAAAACCGGCATGTCCAAGAAAACTCCTTACCCCTTTCACATTGGAAGGCGGGGGTAATTTAGCTATCACATCAATCTTAGCCCTATCAACCTCTATCCCGGCCTTAGACACTTTGTGACCTAGCACAATACCCTCGGTCACCATGAAGTGACATTTCTCCCAATTTAACACAAGTTGCGCCCTCTCGCACCTTTCCAACATCTTATCTAAGTTATGCAAGCAAGTACGAAATGAGTCCCCAAAAACCGAGAAATCATCCATGAAAACCTCCATGGAGGTTTCAAGCATGTCCTGGAATATAGCAATCATGCACCTTTGGAAGGTGCCCGGGGCATTACATAGACCAAACGGCATTCGCCGATAAGCAAAAGTGCCAAAGGGGCACGTAAAAGTGGTCTTTTCTTGATCCTTTGGATCAATGGGTATTTGAAAGTACCCGGAAAACCCATCAAGGAAACAGAAATACTCCTTACCTGCTAATCTCTCTAGCATCTGATCAATGAAAGGCAATGGAAAGTGATCCTTTCGGGTGGCGTCATTTAGCTTACGGTAGTCAATACAAACCCGCCAACCCGTTATAGTCCGAGTAGCCAAAAGTTCATTATTCTCATTCTCTATAACCGTCATACCCCCCTTTTTGGGCACACAATGAACTGGGCTAACCCAAGGACTATCAGCAATAGGGAAAATAATCCCTGCATCTAACAACTTAATAACTTCTTTCTTGACCACTTCTTTCATATTGGGATTTAGCCTCCTTTGTCGCTGGACAACGGGCTTAATATCATCGATAAAATCAATCTTATGCTGACAAAAATTTGGACTAATACCTGGAATGTCGGTAGTCTTCCAAGCAAAAGCCCGCTTATGGGCTCGAAGCACGGTCAAAAGAAGTCCCTTCTCGTCACTCGATAAGGAGGACGAGATAACCACTGGTAGAGAGGATTTACCTGCCAAGTAAGCATATTCCAAATGGGCAGGCAATGGCTTAAGCTCCAAATCTGTAGGTGGTACATCAACAGAATTAGGTACCAATGAGCTTCCATCAGCGACAACTCTCTCAAAACTCTCATCCACTAGAGGTGTCTCATCCAAGCTAAGTGCCATAACCTCAGCAAACAAAGCATCATCAGAAATTTCTCCAGCTCCTAGATAACCAATCTCCTCATCTCCCATTTCGGTCTCCATCAACTCCTGAAATTCTTGATCCAAAGCATCATCAGTCACATCAATCCTGAAACATGTCTCATCATTAGAATAAGTATGCTTAATAGACCTTTCGACATTAAAAACAATCCTATCAGTACCCACTCCCAAAGAAATCTCCTTGTCCTTCACACGGATGATAGCATCCGCGGTATTTAGGAAAGGTCGTCCGAGAATAAGGGGTACTTGTGCATCCTCCTCCATCTCAAGAATAACAAAGTCAACTAAGAAAACAATATGACCCACTTTGACTCTAATATTTTCAGCAATCCCCATGGGATACTGAAATGAGTGGTCGGCAAGCCTAATACTCATGCGAGTCGGGCGAAGGATTCCTAAGGCCAACTTACTCCAAACCGAGTAAGGCATCAAATTGATACTAGCACCTAAATCGGCTAAAGCCTTACAAATAATGGTTCTAATAGAGCAAGTAATCAGAAAACTCCCTGGGTCTTCAAGCTTAGGCGGAATGCGGTTCTGCAAGATAGCAGAACACTCGGCATTTAGAAAAGTAGCTTTTGCCTCCTCCATCTTTCCTTTATCCGTCACAAGTTCCTTAATGAACTTGGAATAATGAGGCATCCCCTGTATCAAATCAACTAAAGGAACATTAATATGAACATTAGAAATCATTTGAACAAACTTGTTATATTGTTCCTTTAGTTTAGCCTTCCTGAACCGTTGTGGAAATGGAACTTTTGGTTTATAAGCTTTAACCTCGGGTTCCACAACCGGTTCTGGGGGAGTGACCGGAGTCTTCACGGTCGGATTCTCCTCCATCTCAATCTCCTCCTCCACTTCTTCATCAATAGCTCCTGAATCCTGAACATCTGAAACAACCACATTAGGCATAGTAGGAGGGTCATAAGATTTACCTGTACGAGTTGTAATGGCCTTGGCTTCCTCATTACGGGCTTGAGGTGGAGTGTACTTCTGCCCCACATTTTGTCCCTGATTCGGCCCCATGCTAAACTGAGGCCTAGGATTCTGTTGAGTATTACTAGGCAAAGTACCATGAGGCCTAGAAAGTGCAGCCATCCTACTCTCAAGATCCTTAAAATTGACACATTGATTCTTCATATTCATCTCAACCTTGCCATCAATCCTATCCAACCTCTCATTCAACGCCTTCGTGTCATCCCGAATCATCTTAATACTAGTGTTAGTTTCAGCCTGATTACTTACCAATTGTTTCATCATCTCCCTCAACTCGGCATTTGGATCGGCATTAGAAGAAGAAGAAGATCCAGATCCTTGTCCTTGTTGAGTTTGATGTTGTGGCTGACTCTGAAAGTTATCCCTTTGCCATCTATTTCCTGAAAAACGAGAGTTATTAGTAGGAAAAGAAGAGTTATAAGTAGGATTACCTGAAGTGCGGTTCTGGAAACCGGTATTGCGCGGGTAGCTCCCTTGTTGTTGATTCTGGATGTAACTCACATCTTCGGGTCCCCGATTGGGGCACTCATCTGAATAATGCATGTTACCACAATGATCACATCCATCCGCTACTACCTTCACATCCCGTTCAATGGCCCCAAACCGACTATCTTGCATAGCAAATCCCTTTTCCATTCGCTCCGATAGTGCTCTAATCTCTCCTATCATCCCCGAATCATGACTAGCCTCAACCTTCGCAACTCTACCTTGGCTAGTACCTTTCTTTAACCTTCTCTCATTCTTCAAAAATCTATCATCATCCATATTTGCATTGTCCTTTGCCATGGACTCCAAGATTTCAAAACCCTCATTTGGTGTGATCTTGTTGAAACCACCCCCAAAAGCATATCCTAACTCCCGCTTAGACTTCTTATCTAGGCCATCAAAGAAGAGCTCAACATATTGCTCCTTAGTCATGTTATGGCCCGGGCAATTCCTCAACATCTCCTTGAATCGGATCCATGCATCCACCACATCTTCATCTTCATCTTGGGCAAAAGACCTAATCAAGTTCTCCAACTTCCGTTGAGTTCTAAGTGAGTAGAACTCACCAATGAAAGCTTGCTTTAGTTGGTCCCAAGTTGCTATGGAGTTTTCCGGGAGATCATTAAACCAATCTAGAGCATCTCCGGTAATGGACATTGGAAATGTCTCTAGTTTAACGGCATTCATTTGGTTATTCCCATATTGGTATAACCGTGCCAACTTCTCAAATCTTTCTAAGTGCTGATATGGATCCCATTTCCTTTTCCCGTCAAACTGTTGCTCCTCAATGCTTTTAAGATGATTACCCTTAAGATTGAAATCATGACCAATGGCTGGAGGTCTTATAGGGCTACCACGGTTGGCAGGAATAGTGCGGACCCTCTCGCCATACCGTATATCATTCGGGTCCCTTTCTTCGTCTCCCATTGTCTCCTCTAACTTAACTTCAAGATTGAAAAATTCTTCCAAATAGAATCCCTCCTCGTCTGAATCAGGAGTGGGTCTAGCAATAGGTGAGAATGGTGTTGGTGTTGTGTAGTTAAACCTACGTCTTGTTGGTGTTCTCAAAGGGCTATTAAGTGGTAAACCAGAAGACCTCAAGTTCATCAACCAAGTAGTAGACCTGCAAAACACAACTAACCAAACACGTCAACTGCACCTGTGATAAGATAAGAAAAGAAAAACTAAACTATTAAAGCAAATAACTTCCTCACGCGTGAGGAAGGATCAAACCACTAAATTAACAACTAAAACGGCACACAATCCCCGGCAGCGGCGCCAAAAACTTGATGTGCTAAATCGAGTTTAAAAATTAAAACTAGAAATACCTTGAAACTCACTACTACACACTATCGGGCAGTGGACCCGATCGTATGCAATATAGTTATAAAGTAAGTCCAGGTTCGTTCACGGGGATTGGTTTGAATCAATTGTTTAGTAAAATGGTTTGGAAAAAGGGTGTTGCTTTCTCTCGACCAGTGTATAAGCACTGCGACGCAGTGGGATGTGCATTTGCCCACTGCGCCGCAGTCAGCCTTGACAAACAAGCACAAATGGGCAGTATAAAAGCACTGCGACGCAGTGGGATGTGCATTTGCCCACTGCGCCGCAGTGAGAGTGCGGGACTGAAAGGTTTTTGGCAGTTTTTGCATCAGATAAGGGGGGTATAAATAGTTTTTGAAACCTAATTCCCAAATTATCAAATCTTCTTTCTAAGAGCTGCACTTCAGGGAACACCTTCAAGGATCAATTCAAGATTTCAACATCTTCCGATTCATTGAAGATTCACGTGCACCCACTTAGATCGTATCTATTTTATTGTCTTGCAATTTCTATTCCTCAAACAATTGGTACATCATGTTCTTCCTTTACTTTGATTGTTATTTCAATTTAATTATGAGTGGCTAATATTTCAATCATCCACCTTGATGTAACTAGACGAATGATGTGATTGCTATATGTTTTAATTCAAAGAGTTGATTTCAATTATCGTTGTGTCGAGATCTTGATGATTTAATTCCTTTATATTTATTATTATGATATTGGTGGCATGTGTGTTCTTCGTTAGTGGTACTAGTTGGATACATATGTGATTTTCAAACGGTTGCTTGTCTATGAGCAATTATCACTAGTTCATGGTGTGATAGTGAATGTCATTTTAATAAAAGGAATAATTTTGTCAACGTGTTTAGAAGCGGTTGGTGGTACCACGTTTTAATTCACATAGACTCGATTGGTAATGTGATGATCAAGTAAACTAATTGTTGGTAAGGTTGTCTAGGCATTGGTGGTACCGGCTTGGGTAATTAAACTAGCAACTTAGGTGTTTGGGTGTTTTGTGAGCGGTTGGTGGTACCACGCGAGCATTTTATCCTTTCACGATTATCGTGTCAACTCTTAATGAATTTGGTCTTAATTGAATGCAATCACGTTTGAAGTCTAGCGAAGTCAAGGTGGATGATCTTTACTATTATTGTTTGCAGTTTTACCTTTACCTTTACGCGTTTGTCTTTTAAGTTATTTTAATTTAATTGTCAAAGAAAGATTCAAAGCGTTCCACCCTTTTTCCAAACTACTTTGTTAAACAATTGATTCAAACCAATCCCCGTGAACGAACCTGGACTTACTTTTTAACTATACTGCATACGATCGGGTCCACTGCCCGATAGTGCGTAGTAGTGAGTTTCAAGGTATTTCTAGTTTTAAATTTTAAACTCGATTTAGCACATCAGTCATGTAGTGAATGCGGATGGGATCCACGTAGATCCATCTAAGATTGAAGCAATAAAGAAGTGGGAAGCCCCTAAGACTCGACAGAAATCCGCCAGTTTCTTGGATTGGCTGGATATTATAGGAGATTTATTGAGAACTTCTCAAAGATTGCTCAACCTTTGACGTTGTTAACTCAAAAGGCCAAGGAATTTATTTGGTAGGATGCCCAGGAAGAAGCATTTCAAACGTTGAAAGACAAGCTATGTAATGCTCCTATTTTAGCGTTACCGAATGGAATTGAAAATTTCGTGGTATACTGTGACGCATCACATCAGGGAATGGGATGTGTACTTATGCAGGAGGGTAAGGTCATTGCTTACGCTTCCAGACAACTCAAAATCCACGAAAGGAATTACACAACCCACGATCTTGAACTCGGAGCGGTTGTTTTTGCCTTAAAGATTTGGAGGCACTATTTGTACGGTACAAAGTGTACGGTATTCACAGATCACAAAGTCTTCAGCATATCTTCGATCAGAAAATGCTGAATATGAGACAAAGGCGATGGGTAGAATTACTCAGTGACTATGATTGTGAACTCAAATATCATCCCGGTAAAGCAAATGTTGTTGCTGACGCGCTGAGTAGAAAGATAGAATTTCACTATCTGTCATAACAAGAGCAAGTTCTTACCTTGGCTCATCATTAAGGGATAGAGTTTTAGATGATCAGAATGAGGCCATACAACCAGGGCGTATCGAGAAGGAAGCATTATGGAATGCCGAACGGTTATTTGAATTGGATGGCGATGGGATCCGACATGTCAAGGGCAGAGTGTGGATTCCCAAGTATAATGGACTTAGAGAACTCTTGATGAACGAGAGTCATCGATCTAAGTATTCAATCCATCCTGGTGCTGACAAAATGTACCATGGATTAAAGGATTTTTATTGGTGGCCTGGTATGAAAAGAGATATCGCCACGTATGTTTCAAAGTGTTTAAATTGTTCAATGGTTAAGGCAGAGCACCAAAAGCCTTCTGGGCTGCTCCAGCAACCCCAAATTCCTGACTGGAAATGGGAACAGATTACTATGGACTTCATTACGAAGTTACCTCGAACCCTGAAGGGTTACGATACTATTTGGGTCATTGTTGACCGATTGACGAAGTCTGCACACTTCATTCCCATACGGGAGAATTGGAAAATAAAGAAATTGTCTCAATTATATATTGAGAAGATCATGTCACTTCATGGCGTTCCTGTGTCTATTATCTCGGATCGTGATGGTCGTTTTACTTCTCAATCATGGAGATATTTTCAAGACGCTTTGGGCACTCAGTTGAAATTGAGTACGGCTTACCATCCACAGACGGACGGGCAAAGTGAGCGTACTATTCAGACGTTAGAAGACATGCTTTGGGCATGTGTTATCGATTTCAAAGGTAGCTGGGATACCTTTTTGCCGTTAGCTGAATTTTCATATAATAACAGCTATCACACAAGCATAAAGTGTGCGCCTTTTGAAGCTTTGTATGGGCGGAAATGTAGATCGCCTGTTTGTTGGCTTGATGCTGGTGAGCGTCGTTTATACAAATATGGACTAGTTCAGAAAACCACTGATCAAATTGTTGAAATTAGGGCACGGCTGAAGGCGGCTCAAGATCGCCAAAAGAGCTATGCAGACCGTAGAAGGAAACCCCTTGAGTTTCAAGTGGGTGATAAAGTTATGTTGAAAGTGTCACCTTGGAAAGGCACTGCACGCTTTGTCGTGAGAGGAAAACTTAGTCCCCGTTATATCGGACCGTTCGAAATTGTTCGAAGGATTGGTTCCGTGGCTTATAAGCTCGATTTACCCCAGGAGCTTGAACATGTTCATCCCACATTTCATATATCGAATCTAAAGAAATGTTTAACTGATGAAACGGTGGTTGTACCTGTGGAAGAGTTGCAAGTGAATGACTCTCTTCAATTTGTAGAGGAGCCTGTTGAAATTTTAGACCAACAGCTCAAACAGCTTAGACGAAGTCGTATCAAGTTGGTCAAAGTTCGATGGAACTCAAAACACGGACCAGACTTGACTTGGGAACGTGAGGACTATATGAGGGGTAAGTATCCTCATCTTTTTACTAAGCAAGACTTGATTTCGGGACGAAATCCTTAGAAGTCGGGGATGCTGTGACAACTCGTAATTTATTAACAACGGGTTAGTCCTAATCTCGATCATTATTATAATTTCGTCTAATTTAGAGATTATGACGTAGAAATTATTAGTTAATTGAACATTTGATATAGTTCAATTAGACGTATCCTTATGACGTAGACTATTAGCTATTTAGACGGAATGCCGAGTCTTAAAATAACTTTAAATGAGATATTTAAAGGTTATGAATTTTTCACAGTAATTAGACTGTCTAAACTTAATATTTCTAAAGTTAGTTTATTTAATTTTATTTACTTGTCTTAACTAAAATGAGACGAGGGAAAAATACCTTTACTTTAAATTATAACCTTTTGGTCAAACGGTATTTAATCGTAAGCATTTTACCGAATTAAGGGTATTAAAAATATCTATTTTTAGGCCACATGGGCCGGTTCCACAGTGTGTGGAGGGAAAAGAAACAACAAACAGCCCCTTCCCCCCCCCTTTCTCTTTGTTCTGTCGACACACACCCACAAGAAACACAAACATCACTCAAGATCTCAAATCTCTCAATCTCTTCTATCTTCTTATTCTAAATTGGTCTTGCAAGGGAAGAAATCATTTGGAGATTTTAAGGGTTTATTATCATTATCAAACATCATCATCACCATCTTCATCTTAGTCAATTTCTTCAAGAACACCATTTTGGTAAGTTAACTTTTTATTCAATCTTTTGATTTGATTTAAATTCAATTAAGGGTTTATTTCAGTTGTGTTAATGGAATTAGAAGCCTTTGAATTGGATATGAAAGTAGGGTTAATGATTTAATGAAAATTTTGGCTTAGAATTAGGTTTTGATGTCAAAATGGTTGAAAATGCAAATGGTAGGCGAAATGGTATTTGTTTCCAGGTTTTGAACATGTTTGTAAGTGTTGAAATTGATAGGATTTGAGTAAAAATGGTTTTTGGTTCGGAATTTCTGCACCTGGACTGCGGGTGCTGAAGCAGTTTTGGGACTCACTGCGGCGCAGTGAGCATGAGTCTGGCTCACTGCGGCGCAGTGGCCATTCTCTGCTCTTTTGTTCATTTAGCCCACTGCGGCGCAGTGAGCATAGTTCTGGCTCACTGCGGCGCAGTGGTAACTTGCTGAAACTTTTGACTTTCCATCCAAATTTAGTAATAAAAGACGAACTTGAGTCAAGTATATATTAAACATTAAATCACACTTGGTCGAGGCATTCTAGGGTCTATAGCTAAGTAGTTGTACGTAGGATACTCGTCGTCAAGAGATTTGATCCTCATTATTGGTAATGATATCATAGGTTTTGGATAACGTGGAGAACTGATTGTTGAATCTTCTCGAGCTACTTTGCACCTTTTAGCACTAGATCGCTAAGGTGAGTTTATGGCGCCCTTTTCCTTTTACTTTGGGCCTGAAAAGCATGTACTGTTGTATACACTATTTGTTAAATAAATGATTGTTTTGTGAGTATGCCATGTGATTTGGATACTTAGATCATTTGACTTAAATTTGCCATGTTGACGGCTGTCGAAAATGTGTATACGTGTCATTTATTAAATGTTGGGTAAAATGACGTTGAATTGCCGTGTGATGGCTGATTAAGATGTTTCTTTGTGTTTGACAAACTAAAATGTTTCCCCCTATTGGTTAAATTGTCGGATGTTGTATTCTGACTGTCTTGGTTAAATTGTCGGATGTTGTATTCTGACTGTCTTGGTTAAATTGTCGGATGTTGTATTCTGACTGTCTTGGCTAAGGTCCGCACCCATTTAGAACGGAAACCTGTGCGAGGCATATTGGCTGATACTGTCGGATGTTGTATTCTGACTGTCATATGCTGTATTCTGACTATCTTGTAATAAAAGTATTGTTAGATGTAGTATTCTAACTGTCTGGTCATTTATAACTACAGGTCATTGTGTTGTATCAATGACGACTAAACATTTGGTCAAACACACTGTAGCTCACCAACTATTTCGATAGTTGATCCTCTCAAATTTCATGCTTTTCAGGGAACCAACAGTAAGTATTGGAAGCGTGTATGGCATTTTAGAAGCCATCTTTTGAACTTTGGACGTACAATTAGCGTCAGACTTCTGAGGACTATCGTATTATTAGTCCTAATTGTACTAGACTGTCCAAATGTTATGTTTGTATTTAGTGGGCCCATTTCCATTTGAGGATAGTTTGTATCCGTGTATTGGGGCCCACATCCGAACGATTATACTTGTAATAAACTTGTATTTGGATTAATGGATGTAATCTCTATTTACCTTCTGATTAGTACGCCATTACTTGTTAACCCTGTATTTCCGCTACAACGGGGTGTGACATTTGGAAGATTTTAATATATATTTTACTAAAAGAAAAAAAAACCTTCAGGTCTTTAACTGTCACATAAATAACATTTACTGTTTTAGATGTGACAACTCGTAATTTATTTAACATCGGGTTAGTCTTAATCTCAATTAGACAGTCATTAGACGTGGAAATTATTAGACTTTTAGACTTTTGACTTAGTCAAATTAGACGTATCTTGATGACATAGACTATTAGCTATGTAGACGAATGCCGAGTCTTAAATATAACTTTAAATTAACATTTAAAGGTTATGTCTTGTGCAAAATAATTAAACTGTCTAGACTTAATATTATAAAGTTCACTTTGACGGAACTTTATTGACTTGTCTTAATTTAAAATAACACGAAGGAAAATACCCTTACTTTAAATTGTAACCTTTTGGTCATACGGTATTTAAATCGTAAGCATTTTACCGAATTAAGAGTATTAAAATACCACAAAATGGCCACATGGGTTGGTTTTTGTTTATGTGACAGGGGATTAAACAACAAAACACCCCCCTCCTCTTGTCTTATGGTCGACGCACACACACACAGACAAAAATCTTCTCTTCTCAAATCACTTGGCAAGAAGAAATCAAATGGGAGATTAAAAGGGTTTAATCATTTAGTGGATAATCAAGGTTTTTAACATCATCATCACCATCATCTTCATCAATTTCTTTCAAGAACTCAAAAAGTGGTAAGTTAAACTTTTCTCTAAAACTTTTGACTTGATTAAATTCAATCTTTTGATTTAATTTCAGTTTTGTTAATGTAATTAGTAAGCTTTGAATATGAAATGAGTTTTGGTATTGTGGTTAGAAGAAATTTTGATTTATAATTTGGACTTTGAAATCAAAATGGTTGAAATTTGTGAAATGGTTAGCGAAATGGTATTGTTTCCGGGTTATTGAACCTGTTGGTACTTGTTGAAATGAAAAGATTTGAAATGGAAACGATTTGGTTTGGCGAAAATGGTCAAAAACTGCACTTTCACTCGTGCAGGTCTGCATTCGCGCCGCGATCTAGTTGATTTTGGCCTTCGCGCCGCGAGTTTTTAGTCTGTTTGACATTTTTAGTTTTTGACAACTTGAACGTTTGTACTTGTATTGAACATGTATTGGCATTAATGGATGTAATCTCTATTTACCTTCTGATTAGTACGCAATTTTTTTGTTAACCCTGTATTTCCGATACAACGGGGTGTGACATTAGATATATCTACAACTTTTAAGTTTTACATATATTTCATCTTCATCAATTTCTTTCAAGAACTCAAAAAGTGGTAAGTTAAACTTTTCTCTAAAACTTTTGACTTGATTAAATTCAATCTTTTGATTTAATTTCAGTTTTGTTAATGTAATTAGTAAGCTTTGAATATGAAATGAGTTTTGGTATTGTGGTTAGAAGAAATTTTGATTTAATTTAGGTTTTGTTAATGTAATTAGTAAGCTTTGAATATGCCATGAGATTTGGTAAATTAAATTATTTGTCTTATGTCTTGCCATGTTGACGGCTGCCTGAAAATGTGTATACATGTCTTATGAAATATTGAACTAAATGACTTTGACTTGCCATGTTGTCGGCTGACTAAATTGTTCTTTGTGTTTGACGAACTAAAATGTTGCCCCTATGTAGTTATCACCATTATGAAATCCTAATGGTTGTCTTGTCAGATTTAGTGCCTGACTGTCTTTGTTCTGGTCCGCACCCCATTATAGACGGGAGACCTGTGCGAGGTATACTGGTCCGCACCCCATTATAGACGGGAGACCTGTGCGAGGGAAATTAGTCTTATTGTCGGATATTGATCCCGACTGTCTTGTCTTAATAACTACATGTCATTGTGTGCTCCCAATGACGACTGGTCTTTTAGTCAAACACACTGTAAACTCACCAACTATTTTGATAGTTGATCCTCTCAAATTTCATGCTTTTCAGGTGACCAACAGTAAGTCTTGGAATCGTATTTGGCATTATAGGGCCATTCTTTTGACTTGGACGTACAATTAGCACCAGACATTTGAGGACTCTCATGTTTTTAGCATTAATTGTATTAGACTGTCCAATTTATTGAACTCGTATTCAGTGAGCCCAGTTCCAAATGAGGATGACTTGTATCCGTATTTTGGGGTCCACATTTGAACGATTGTACTTGTATTGAACATGTATTGGCATTAATGGATGTAATCTCTATTTACCTTCTGATTAGTACGCAATTTTTTTGTTAACCCTGTATTTCCGATACAACGGGGTGTGACATTAGATATATCTACAACTTTTAAGTTTTACCCCCTATATATTGTGTCTTATCTCCATCTCAATCAACATCTTTTTATTTAACTTGTGTAAGCGAACAAAAATAAATTGATGATGCTAGTCATGTTAACCGCAACGACGGTAAGATGTTGTAGAATGGTGTAACAAGCAAAACATGGATTCACTTTTATGAATAACCAGTTTTATTACGTTTAAAATCTAATCTAACATTCACCTACTTTTAAAAATCAAACCGAGTGCTATACATTTTTATTATAAAAAAAAAAAAAAACTAATAACAATATCATCAAATAGATCTTGATCAACTAACAAACACATATTTTTAATTATTTTCAACAACAAAGCATATAAGAACTAGCAAGTCTTACCTAATATATTGTTGATTTATTCATCACCTTTTTAGACTAAATTCGATCGTGTATTGGCTAGTACAAACCCACCAAACATATTCACATCATCACTTATATTATTTTCTTATATATATATATATATATATATATAGGGGTGGGTTATTTTAGGACCACTCCTTATTTTAGGACCAATTAGGACCACATCATCATCATCATCACCACCACCACCACCACCACCATGATCATCTCCGACCACCACCATGGTCCTCCGGCGACGGCGACCACCGTCGTCGCCGGAAAATCATGTTTAAGTTAACTTACACATGTGTAAGTTGTATATAACTTACACATGTGTAAGTTAACTTAAACATGATTTTCCGGTGGTCGCCGTCGCCGGAAAATCATGGTGGTGGTCGGAGATGATGATGATGATGTGTAAGTTACAATTTACACATGTCCTAATTGGTCCTAAAATAAGGAGTGGTCCTAAAATAACTTGCACCGTATATATATATATGTTAATAAAAGGGTTAAGTGCTTCGAAATGTAACTAACTATGATCAAATGTCTATAGTGGGAACCAACTATCAGATTGGATATTGTGTGTTAAGAACTTAGTAAAAATGTTCAAATCATGAGCCGACCAATCAAAAACTTGCACGTGGCGGCTCATATGGGTTGCCACGTATGTCATATTACATAATTTGGACAATTTATCAAGTTGTTAACATACAATGTCCAAAACCTTAGTTCGTTCCTACTATAGACATTTGGTTATAGTTAGTTACATTTCAAGGTACTTAACCCTAATTACAAGGTATCGTAATAACAAAGCTTAAAGAGATACTTACTACTCGTAGTTTGTTTTATTTAGCTATTTTTAGAGTAGTTTATATTTTATATAGGAATACAATTAATTTTTATCTTATGATCTAAGACTCTAAGTTATGTACTCTTAAATTCAAAAGGCTAGTTACTTCAATTCTTTGTTTAAGTATGTTAACCATTTCTAAAATCTGACCTTGCATTTGCAGAAAACATCAACAACACGGTTTTTTAACTTCTGTGAATATTTGCATTAGTTTGTAGCTTTTTATGCCATTAAGTAGTGTAAGTAGTGTGAATATACTTATGAAATTATAAATGAGATAAATGAAGCGTTACATGAGATAAACCTCATCGTATAATGATGAAGTCTTACACGTATCATAGACAACAGATTGTTGACCATGAGACGTTACAAATATTTGGATGGAAATATTCTGAGGTTTGTCATCCATGAGAATCGAAATTAATTATTACCTTAGGTAAAACCAGAAATACATCTAATGAACATCATTTTGTTATTAATCTCATTTGGGCAAATTAATTTCAAGCCTTACTATCATTTTGAAAACAACTACCGTTTCTCTTTGAATATAAAACTCAAGGCAAAGGGTCGTCCAAATAAGGAGTGACTTAGCGTGCAAATTTTGTTTATTTACATTTCGAACACAATAATACAAAAAGAATATATCTATACTATCTAATAAAACAAATCACCCTTTTTATCCTTAAACTTTCTGCCTTTGAAAAACCAAAAATACCCTTCTCCTTTATTCACTAATTTAAACATCTCCATCTAATATACCTATAATACCCTTAATGAAATAATTTACAGTATAGATCCCCAACACTTAAAATAACTACAATACCACCTTTAACATCAATTACTTTTACATTCACCACCATCGTCGCCCCCATCACCGTCCCCACTGCCGCCCCACCACCATCACCACCACCACCTCCGCCATCACTACCCCTACCGCCGCCGCATTGCACATGCATAAGTCTAGTATGTGCCAAATCAAATGCATTTTAAACTTTTTTTTTAATACATTTTACAATATTTATAAGATTAATATATAGAAAATAAGGACTCCACCCGGTTCAAAATTATAATCCACAAACAATAGATATGCAGCTTAAAAAAATGTAATTTTATTAATTTTTTACTTAAATAATCAGTTTTATCTTTAAATATCTATTTAAATTTTCTTTGTATCTATAACTCAAACTAGGAATTGCAAGAAAAATATCTATTTAAATTTTCTTTGTATCTATAACTCTGAACGGAGTGGGTGTGAAAAAGGGACGAACCTACATTTTGTCGCCCGACGTTTTCCAGTAACACCGGCCCCAAGGGGCGAACCCCATGTCTGGCGAATCCTTAAGGTCGCCCATTTGCTTGTTTCTTGTTGACTTGACACAGAAAAATAAGGATGTTGGGAGGGGGAACCAATGTAAAAGTGTCACATGGCGTAAGTCGTCTCACTCTCCAAAATCTACTCATTTTCACCTTTTTACCCTACATGTCATATGGGGTAAGTCGTCCTAACATCCCTTCATTACCACTCCTCTCGGTGTAATTTCCATCCTTATTTTTGGTAAAGTAAATAATAATTTTTGAACGGAAGGAAATAACATATCTCTAATTCTAGAATTGAAGTTTACATAGGAACAAAATGATTAAGATTAATGACGATATAATAATTTCCAAAATACGAAAACAACTGGAATAAAATAATACATTTGTGTGTGAAACGGCAATGGGAGGGGGTAGGTATGAGCTTGACCCTTTCAAGTCATCTCTATTCTTTTCCAATACATTACATTTCCCTCAAATATAAAAACCCACCCGTTATCCTTTCTCATTTCTCAGCTTGGCAAATCCCATCAATCCAAGCTTTTCATTCTTCAAAAAACACCCCCGAATTCTAATTCCAAACCGAAATTTGCTATACACATCCAAAATGCAGTCATTAGCTCCATCTTCATCTGTCAGTATCAAATCCATTATTCGAAAACCGTCACCGCGGTTACCTAACACGCACCGGGTCAGCCACCTCACAATACAGTCATCTGCCAGCCGGTTCGACTCGGCTCAAAACACTACCAATAATCCTTCATCAGTTTCAACATCATCTTTAAATTTACCTAATAACAACAACTTCACGCCTGGCGGTGTAGGCAAAAACCGCACCGACTGGCAGAGCAGTTGTGCTATTTTAGCTAGTAAGGTTGTTTCTCAGCAACAGAATACCGAAAATAGCGGAGGTCAAGGTAACTTAACCGTGGTTAACGGACATAAGACACTAGATCTGGTATCTGTACCTGTAACCATTGATAACAACAACTTGCCGAAGCCGCTTTCTATTGCTGATCTGTCTCCGGCACCGCTTCACGGCAACACCTTGCGCGTCGCTTACCAAGGTGTTCCCGGCGCGTACAGTGAAGCCGCTGCCGGAAAAGCTTATCCGGAATGTGAGGCTATTCCTTGTGATCAATTTGAAGTTGCATTTCAAGCTGTGGAACTATGGATTGCAGATCGTGCTGTTTTGCCGGTGGAGAATTCTCTCGGCGGAAGTATTCACCGGAACTATGATTTGCTTCTCCGGCACCGGCTTCATATTGTCGGTGAAGTTCAGCTTCCTGTTCATCATTGTTTGTTAGCGTTGCCTGGTGTTCGGAAAGAATATATAAACCGTGTTATTAGTCATCCGCAAGCGTTGGCTCAGTGCGAGCAAACGCTTACGAAAAAGCTTGGTCCAACAGTCACGCGCGAGGCTGTAGATGATACAGCTGGCGCGGCGGAATTTATCGCGGAGAATAATCTCCGCGATACCGCAGCGATTGCGTCTCCACGCGCCGCTGAGTTATATAATTTAAATATCTTGGCTGACGGTATCCAAGACGATTTAAGTAATATCACTCGGTTTGTAATGCTTG
>CM067167.1:20684643-20719643 GCA_034093135.1 Erigeron breviscapus
AAAAAAAAAAAAAAAAAAAAAAAAAAAAAAAAAAAAAAAAAAAAAAAAAAAAAAAAAAAAAAAAAAAAAAAAAAAAAAAAAAAAAAGCACACTTGAAGGAGATTGAACTTAATGGAAATGAAGAAAAGGAAGAAAGAGATGAAGAATAAAGAGGAGTCACAAAGGAATAGATGGCTGGCAACATCTCTATGTGCCACGTCCCTTAACAATTTTTGGTGGGTAAAAATACCCGCTAACCACTAAAGTTCCAACTAAATTAACTCCGTATCTAAAAATGAACTACTAGGAAACTATTTAAATGTTAAAACTATAATAAAGGTTTATTTTATTTGCCTTAAAATTTGGATGTTACAAATTAATGGTGTGGGATGACTAACACTATAAGAATCATAGACAATAAAGTTTAGTAGTGAAAAAGAAAAAAACGTACATGTAGTGGATCAAACTAAGTAATGCTACTCTTCTACTGTCAACTCTATGTTGGCATATGGACATATTAAGAGATTAATAACAATTATGGATGTATGTAACAATCCGGCTTTATAGAAGATTATTTATCATCGACAAAAAGGTGGTCTTAGATGTCGTTATTTATGAGAGTTTCTTGTCCTTTCAAAATTGAAAAACATTGCGTATTATTTATCTAGCTGTCCATAACGTTTTGTGAATTCATTTTGTCGTGACGAAGGGCTTAATTTTCACCTGCCCATGCTTTCGTCATATAAATAGGAGTACCACGATTTTGTAGGATATATATAGAACGAAATATCGAAAAACAAACCAACAATATTCTGAACAAATATATATTATTATGATATATTCTATGTGTGATTCTTTGATAAGAGATCAACCACGTAATATAGTTTAGAATAGATTAACCAACCTAATTAAGATGTGGGTAGGATGGTTCCACATATTGTTTATAGCGGGATTTTCAAGTTTGTCTTTATTAGTGATCGAACGCAAAAATATACGGAGTACTTCAATTCTGACAAAGACAAACTAACAACACACCAATTTATGTATGATATATTACTATTAGTACATTGTTGAACCAGTTATCATATAATATAACAAAAAATATTTACTTTCAAAATTGAAAATAAAGAAATATCCAACAAGTCAAATTAATTAAAACAGAAAAATTGTTACATCAAAAGTTAAAATTTTACATTAAAAACATTTATTAAGTGTATTAATCAAGAATATCAATTTTACATCAAAAATTAAAATTTTTATGTCATATTAAGTTTACATTTTACGTATAGATGCTATAGTAAATTAAGAAAATATAATCATATGTTATTTGCATTTCTATATACATTTTCGAAAAACATTTGTGTTAATTTGAGTCAAAAGAGTTTACTGTTTAGAATCCATAACCATTTTGTGCATATGTTCGTCGGGAAAATGTGTGAGTTTCTTTGTAGGAGTGTTAAGTGTATGAATGTTCGTGCAAGCCTGCAAGAGATCTGAGGTATGTGATTTTTGTCTATTTAAAAAGCCCAACTATTCTAATGAAATGTGGGCTCCTGGACTCAAATACAAATGATTGGTCCAAGAAGAAACCTACTTGACTGGTGACGGACTGACGGCTATAACCCAATACCAAACTGAAAGCCGAAAATCCTGTTCAGTTCGATCTTCGATCCAATTAGATATTCAAATCGATTTTCTACATATGGCTAAGAAATGAACCACAAATTTTGGCCAGCTATTGGCCCAACAATTAAAATCAAGTCCTTTTTTATTTTCAAATACATTTGTAAAGTTTAAAGTTATTTTATACAATTTAAAATTGTGTCAATAAGAGATCTTCAACCATATATTTAGTTTTTTTTAAATAAATATTTTATAAACATGATTATTTGATTAATTAAGTTATACAGTTTTTTTTAGGGATGAGCCAAAAGTCCCAAATCCCGATCCCGGTACCGAAAAGTACCGGAACCGGGAAATACCGAGCAAATCCCGACGGTCCCATTTGGTCCCGAAAATAGCATTTTATATATGTTTTTAAGAAATGCTATCTATATCTAAATCTGTATGTAGTATATATTATATATATATACTCTTTTTGAATGATAATACAAAGCTTATCATCACCATATACAAGAAAATTTAGTCGCTAAGCATCAGAAGCATGAACGGCTTGAGCAAGTAAGCTGACTAAAATTCATATACACACAAGCAAAGTTATGATAATTTTTTACGAAGATTTAACAAAGTTTTTAAATAACTAAATGTCACTTTTTTTGGGAGAAGTTACCCCATCCTCTGCATAACTTTTTATCAGTGTTTTCGTAGTGCATGGAGGAAAAGAAAGCTGTAAACATTGTGGATATTTTCTTCTTGAATAGTTACAATCAATAGAAAAACAAAATATCAGTCTCCATAGTGAAAGTTGATATCATTCATTTGAAGATTTATGATAACATATCTCTAAAAGTTTATGCAATACCATCTTTTTTTCTTCGTTGTTTGGCATCTTTCTAACTTTCAGGACTAATCGGGATTTGGTACCGATTTCCCGGTCCCGTCCCGATACCGGTACCGTGAATTTATAAATAAACAAGCTGGAGAGAATTTTAATTTGGAAAAACTTTTTTCTTAAAACGTTGAACATTGTCGACCAATATATTCCTCAAATAAGCTATATCTTAATTGTAACAACCTTTTCCAATTTTATTTTTTTTATAAAAAGAAAAGGAGAAGATTTTCTTCGAGCTATAAAATTTGCCATGTAATACACCATTTCACCTATGGATTCTACATTCTCCGGATCTCTGATCCATCTACGCTAGACGAGTTCCATGGACACCATACTGTACGTTATATATTTCTAAAAACCAAATGCTTTAAGCTTTCTATGATGTTGTATGTCGAAACACCTACTACTTACCTTTATCGTAAGTGAAGATTAGAATGGATTTTGTTCATATAGTATATATGTTTTTATAGGTGTACGTGTAAAGATGACGAGATTGCATATATTATATCGAGCCAGCAAGCCTCACAATTAAAAAAAAAAAGGACTATGCCTTAATTAGCAAGGGCGGCATTCAACAAATTATGCCATCATTGCTAGTGTTGGTCGATCTGCTATATGTCTTAAAGTAAAAAAAGGCTCTCGAGCATTCGAAAGGACCTATTCACTTCAGCACGCAGCATATATAACAAATGTTTTTTTTTTTTTGTAAACGTACATATATATATATAAGCATATATATATATATATATATATAAGCATATATGTACTACTAGATCGACTGATCAGTCTAGAATTAGCATATTTAAGTATGAGGCTTAAGTTTATGATATCCAGATTTTAATTAGTATCATCATAAATAAAGTTGGAACCTAATAAACAAGTGTAATGGTACAGAATAATTATTGTGTGCTATTTGATTCCTTCCAACATGGGGTTTGATAGATTGATATATAGGCATAAAGTGAAGCATATCTTTATCTTTATTAAATATATATATATATGATGCTCCGTGTATAAAGTATTGCATTATATATCTATCATCTGTTCATATATATTTTAGCTAGTTGATGTCTTGATGATGCGTGTCGGTTTGTCAAGCAATATCAATTATGCAATCACCGAAGTGGAGAACTTTACTACATAGAGTCACGACAAACCATTTCACAAAATTGTACATCGATCATATATATTACCATACAAATTAATCTTTATATTTTAACTTGATCATAAATCATTCAAATTGGCCCATACCCAAATGATGAATTTACAAAACTTAATTCACTCTTACAATCGTTAAAGAATTATATTGATCAGGTAGTATACTGCAATAACTTAGGGCGCGTTTAGTTCGAGAAAACACCACTTGTTTTCCATTTTTGTTTTCCAAGAAAACAAGGAAAACAGAAAACGCGTTCAAATTGCATTTTCCCAAAACAATTTTCCAAGTAAACAAAAATCCTTGTTTCCACTTTTTGAACTAAAATTAGAAAACTACTTTTTTTAGTTTTCCGTTTTTTATTTTCTGTTTTCCAAGCTAATAAGATGGAAAAATAGAAAAAAAAACAAGTGAATTTGAACATGTTTTCTACTTTTATAAGATGGAAAAATGAAAATTGCATCTTTTATTTTGAATGCGTTTTCAAAATTTTCAAAGGTTTTTTAGAAATGAAAAACCCTTTTCATTTTCTAGAAAATTGGAAATGGAAAATTAGAAAACATTTTCTTGAACTAAACGCACCCTTAATTGAGAATGTATAAATCCATAAGTATAAAACCAATATCTATAGTATTTATATTTATATATAGTTTAAAAAGGATATGATCGATGATCGTTATAGTGGGAAAAATTTATAAACAGTAAAATGGAGTAGCTTGTTAGGAACTTACTTATCCGCGTTAACAGCACTAATAGGATTTGCAGAGAAAGCACTATTGATACAGATGATTTTCTATATTACTAGCACTCTTGCAAGAATCCAATAGTCCTTAAAAAGAAAATCTACGTATCTTCTTACTTGATGACACATATACATATACAAACCAAATTTCCTTCATGTTACGTACTATTTTTTAGAATAACATTTTATATATCCTACTCTTACTTTAAAATTAAACGAAACGTATGTCTGGAATGAACTCAAAACTCTCAAGGTTAAAAACCGTACGTATCAATGGGCCACCAACCTCATCAGCAATTTGACGTACTATCATGGTTGATCAAAACTTTTTAAGAAAAAAAGTTGATATTCATATATATAATACTAGCATGGTACCCGCGCAATGCGGCGGCGGTGGCGGGGACGACGGTCTAGTGGTGTCGGTGACGGTATTATTGGTGGTGACGGTGTCAAGTGGTGTAGGTTGATGTAAAGGTGATAGTGGAATATTTTAGAAGATAAGGGCTTAAAGTGTTAATTATTAAAATAAAGGTTTAGAGTGTAAATTAATTCATTAAGGGAAAATTTGGCAATTTATAAAAACTCTTTCCATAGTGGTATTTATTAAGGGGTAATTTAGTATTTTTGTATCTAACCATTTTTAACACTTTCCAAAAATAGGAGAGTTGATAATTATTATAAAGGAGTATAGATATCGTACTTTTATATTGTATATATCACAAGTTATACATTATTGACTAGAGAACTGTAAAAACTATATATATAGGTATAAAAAAGTCAAAAACTTGTGATAAGTAGTAATATGATATACTAATTTTAGAAAGTAATTTTTAAAGGTTATCATGTATCCATAATATCTCTACTCCCGTATAAAGCAAAAACCCCCTTTTAAATTAAATTATTAAGCCTTTGAAATACCGGATTTGCCCTTGACATTTTGTATTATCTATATCTATAATTTATAATACCTAATAAAGTAAATCTCTTTTTTATTTTTATTAAACTTTCAGCCTTTGATATGACTAAAACACCCTTAAATAAAACCAAAAATCCTCACACATATCTCATATTACCAGTGTCCTTCTATAGAAACAAATGCTCCTCCATCTGAATTAGGGTTTCATTATCGAAGCACTTAAAATTTTACATTAACCACACCGTTACCGCTGCCACCACCACCCGTCACCACCACCGCCGCCGCATTGCGCGGGTACCCCTCTTGTTTATCCACATTCGCTTTACATAAAACTTTTTTTGAACAACATGCAATTCATTCGTTTTAGCAAGTTACTAGAAAAAAGGTTAATTTGAATGTTTTACAAGGTATACATTTAATGATTTAGAGGGTTCTGAGGGTTGAATCTCTCCACTACTCTAATCAACTTAGATCTTTACAAGCTTTGCTCTTATTCGATAACCGGTAAGAAGAAAGTGCAACATACAAAGTTACAAATCGCCTCTAATTTCCCCAATGATTACAAGATGTGCTCGATCTTTTGTCGGTCTGGGTTTTCTAGTTGAGATATATCATGATGATAAATATCAAAATATGTGACAACCGCCAAAATTTCAGGTTGACTAATTGACTATTGCGTGTACTACTTAATTTTTTTTAAATCAAGTAATATGAACAAACATTGTATGGCATAATAAAATGAACAGATATTTATTTGTCAAAGAACTTTAGAATTATTAAGTTGAGCGTTATATGAAATTATGCATAGTTTAGCTATACGCTTAATTTGAGAAGGATCATATAAAGCTCAAATGGTTATTTGGGAGTTACTTGGAAATACTTTTTCATACTTAAACTATCAGTAACCGTATTTATGAATAGTAATGTATTCGTGAATAGTAACCGTATTCATGAATAGTACCGTATCCGTGAATAGTAACCGTATTCAGTAATTGTATTCATAAATAGTAATTATGAATAGTGACCGTGAATAGTTACTGTGAATAGTAATCATGAATAGTAACGGTAAATAGTAAAGGTAAAAAGTAAAGGTAAAAAGCATATGCTAAAGCATATTCTAAAGCATATTCAAAGCATATTCTAAAGCATATTCTAAAGCATATTCTAAAGCATATTCTAAAGCATATTCTAAAGCATATTCTAAAGCATATTCTAAAGCATATTCTAAAGCATATTCTAAAGCATATTCTAAAGCATATTCTAAAGCATATTCTAAAGCATATTCTAAAGCATATTCTAAAGCATATTCTAAAGCATATTCTAAAGCATATTCTAAAGCATATTCTAAAGCATATTCTAAAGCATATTCTAAAGCATATTCTAAAGCATATTCTAAAGCATATTCTAAAGCATATTCTAAAGCATATTCTAAAGCATATTCTAAAGCATATTCTAAAGCATATTCTAAAGCATATTCTAAAGCATATTCTAAAGCATATTCTAAAGCATATTCTAAAGCATATTCTAAAGCATATTCTAAAGCATATTCTAAAGCATATTCTAAAGCATATTCTAAAGCATATTCTAAAGCATATTCTAAAGCATATTCTAAAGCATATTCTAAAGCATATTCTAAAGCATATTCTAAAGCATATTCTAAAGCATATTCTAAAGCATATTCTAAAGCATATTCTAAAGCATATTCTAAAGCATATTCTAAAGCATATTCTAAAGCATATTCTAAAGCATATTCTAAAGCATATTCTAAAGCATATTCTAAAGCATATTCTAAAGCATATTCTAAAGCATATTCTAAAGCATATTCTAAAGCATATTCTAAAGCATATTCTAAAGCATATTCTAAAGCATATTCTAAAGCATATTCTAAAGCATATTCTAAAGCATATTCTAAAGCATATTCTAAAGCATATTCTAAAGCATATTCTAAAGCATATTCTAAAGCATATTCTAAAGCATATTCTAAAGCATATTCTAAAGCATATTCTAAAGCATATTCTAAAGCATATTCCAAAGCATATGCTAAAGCATATTCTAAGGCATATTCCAAAGCATATTCTAAAGCATATTCTAAAGCATATTCTAAAATTATTTTCTATATGAAAAACTTATGGAACTCACCAACTTTATGTTGACATATTTTAGCATGTATTCTCAGGTAACTAGATGACACACTGTGTATGGGACTACTTTTCGCTGCATACATCATACTGGACTATGGCCTACCCTCAGACTTTAGTAAAGACTCATCAATTTGCTAAAGACTCTCTATCTACTGTTTAATATTGAATAAATGTTTTGAAAACAATTTGTATTATAAACGATGCAAATCATGTTATGTATAAATGTATTTTTAAAACGACAACGTTTTGTGTCGTTCAGTATATCTTGTGTTGTGAATCCATGTACGTCATACCCCGTTTAGGGTGGGTGGGACAAAATATGTTAGCTCATTAAGCAATAGAGGTTTTATGAGGTTAATTGTTGGTTAAAAAAAAGAGAAAATTACCTTAATAGTCAATAAAGAGAATCAATATCCAAATATAGACACCTACAAAAATATTGTCTATAAATAGTCAAGTATTTCTTACTTAGATGACTCATTAGTAAGAATTGATTAAAATCAATAAAAAATTGACATGTGGCAAGATAATAACATATGGGCCAAAAATGTATGAACTCAAATTTTATTCAATTAGTAATATAATACAAGTAATAAACTGATAATAATAATTTAACAAACACCCTCCGTTCTCTCATTTCTTCGATTGTCCCACTACACTTCACCACCCAATCAATATCACCACTAATACAAGCCCAGGAGACAAACAAAAGCTTGAACCATTTACAAGCAATGTGCAAGTGCAGATTATCTCCAAAGGCTATTAATTAGTTTTGTTATATTTGTTTATCTATCTATTAGTCTTTTGAGTTCCTAAAATAGAGGAAGTATGGGGAATGCCCGAATGACTTGGAAACCGAATCTTAAAATCGATGATGAATAAGGATCGTGGGTTTAAGATGAAATGAAATGGGGTTAGGACTTTTAGATTGAATTTGTTCCACAAAGATAAAATACACCCAACCATTGTTTTGTATTTGCTTATGAATTTTGGCCGTATATGTATCTATCTTGCCACATGTCAATTTATTGTTGGTTCTTATCCATTCTTACTAATGAGTCATCTTAGTAAGAAATACTTGACTATTTTAGATACACACTCATTATTGACTATTAAGGTAATTTTCCCTAAAAAAAAGGATAATTGGATGGGAGCCGCCTAATCCCATGTACCATTTGGTACCCACTAATCTCCAGCCAGACTAGTGTCCAGGTGAATCTTAACCACTTAATAATTCTCTGATTATCTCAAGTTTGCCTTTGACAAAACTCGAACCCAGAATCCCCCTACGAAGTAGCGGCTGGTGGCGACTGAGCTATTACCCAATGGTTGGTTAATTGTTAGTTAGAGTTGCATATACATATACATATATATAACATCAATTTTATATGATAAATAATTAAGATATAGATTTAATATTATTATGAGATTATTATTACAGAATCCAGAAATTAACAAGAACAAGATCAAATATCACCAAGGTGATGATACAGATTTATACAGAAATATATATGAATATAAAGAGAGAAAATATCGAATGAGTTTCCAGAGAAAACGAATGAATCAAAGATAAAAAAACCTAAAATGGGTAATGTGTTGTATACATATATCTGCAACTTCTATTAAGCCCCTTGAACTTTTGTCACTTGACAATATCAGCTATCTTCTTACAAAACAGCAACAATGGTCCTTAGCTTTATCCAGAAGGGAAAGGATTCCCTAAAGTTCTCCCAACTTGACTAGTCAAGTTGGGAAGATCTTGACCCTTGGATGAAAATCAAGGGTCAAGATTTAAAACTTATCTTTAAATCTTGACCCTTGATTTTTATCCAAGGGTCTAGATTTTCCCAACTTGACTAGTCAAGTTGGGAGAACTTTAGGGAATCTCCTTTCTATTCAGAATATAAGTTTAGTACCTGCATTTAATCTAAACACACAAAATAAGTCTAAATACAAAAAACAATGAAATGATCTTGTAAATTTAACATCCCCCCTCAAGATCATTTCTGAAACATGTCAATAAGACCAAGTTGTTTACACAAAAATGAATGTTGCTTGGAACCAAGACTCTTAGTTAGTAAATCTGCAATATTCAACTCAGACTCAACTTTGCAAGTTTTCAACATTCCAGAACATATCTTCTCTCTTATAAAGTGTAAATCAATTTCAAAGTGCTTAGTTCTTTTATGAAATATAGGATTTGCAGCTATTTGTAATCCAGATTTACTATCACAGAATAATTGAACAGGTAAGTGAGTTTTAATACCAATATCATTCAAGAGGTTCTCAAGCCATATAATTTCACAAGTTGCAGCTGCCATAGCCCTATATTCAGCTTCAGCTGAGGACTTGGCAACTGTATTTTGCTTTTTGCTTTTCCAGGAAATAAGAGTTTTACCAAGAAAAATAGTAAAACCAGTTATAGATCTTCTAGTTGTCAAACACCTAGCCCAATCAGAATCAACATATCCTTTCAGAATCAAACTGTCACATTTTTGAACAAATAAACCTTTACCTGGAGACTGCTTGAGATATCTCAACACTCTTAAACCATAACTGAAATGATCATTTGTAGGAGCATGCATAAACTGAGATAAACACTGAACAACATAGCTTATGTCTGGTCTGGTTAGAGTCAAGTAGATTAACTTACCAATTAACCTTTGATAAACAGTTATATTATCAAGCAGTTTAGATGAATCTGCTTTGAAATTCATATTCATTTCCAAAGGTGTATTCATAGGTTTACACCCTAACAAACCAAGTTACTGTCATTATTAAAATAACCTTGAGGAAGACTCATATACACTTCTTCATTTAAGTCACCATACAAAAAAGCATTATTAACATCCATTTGATATAAAGGCCAGTTATAAGAAAATGCAACAGTAAGAAGGCATCTAACAGTGACCATTTTAACAACAGGAGAAAAGGTTTCATCAAAATCTATACCAGCTCTTTGACTGAAACCTTTAGCAACAAGTCTAGCTTTGTACCTTTCAATTTCACCATTAGACTTTTATTTGATCCTATATATCCAATTACAGCCTATAGGAGTTCTACCAGAAGGTAAAGAAGTAATTTCCCAAGTGTCATTTCTATTTAAAGCTTCCATCTCATCATTCATAGCATTAACCCAATTAATATCTTTAGAAGCTTCATAAAAAGAAGAAGGTTCACTACTTTTATTCAGATTAGTAGCAAAACAGTAAAGATCAATAGGCAAATGAGCATAATTCACAACTTTACTTAAAGGAAATTTAACTTTTCCTTCAATTTCATAATCAACTAATCTTTTAGATAAAGTGGTTTGTCTAGTTGATCTTCTTAAGTTATTGACAACATCATCAGTTTCACTTTGATTTCCATTTAAACCCTCATAATTGGAACTTTCAGAGTTCATATCACTAGATTTGGTTGCAGTATCTCTACTACTCCTGGTAGTTCTATCAGAACTGCCAGAGGAGTAATTGAGTCCACCTCCAACATTAGGATCAAATGGTATGCCTTCCTCTTCATCATTGGGAATGGAATTATCCTCAAGAATTGGTGTATCATAAAGATCAAAAAAATTTAACTGGTTAACAAATTTATTTATATTAAGAAATTCTTTTTTCATAGTAAATGGAAATATATTCTCATAAAATTTAACATCTCTAGAAAATAAAAAAGAATTTGACTCAAGACTGAAAAGTTTGTAACCCTTTTTCTCATTAGAATATCCCATGAAAACACATTTTTCTGACCTAGTTTCAAACTTATCAGATACATTTAGCTTTGTTGCAAAACATAAACAACCAAAAACTTTTAGATGATTTAAGGAAGGCTCAGAATTATACACCAACTCAAAAGGAGTTTTTCCTTTTAAAACAGAGGAAAGAGTTCTATTAATAAGATAAGTAGCAGTGAGCACACAATCACTCCATAGATATAAAGGTATTCCCCCCTGAAACATAAGAGACCTAGCCACATTTAGAAGGTGTCTATGTTTCCTTTCTACAACCCCATTTTGTTGAGGAGTATAAGGTATGGTAGTTTGATGCACAATTCCTTTAGAGTGAAATAAAGAAGACATTTGATTACCATTATCTGTTCTAATAACTTTAACTTTAACATTAAACTGAGTTAATAATAGATTTAGAAAAATAGTTAAATGATCATAAACCTCAGTTTTAGATTTCATCATAAATGTCCAAACTGCTCTAGTAAAATCATCCACAATTGTAAGAAAATATTTAAAACCTTCTTTACTAGACACTTTATAAGGCCCCCAAACATCAAGATGAATGAGATCCCCAAGATAAACAGATTTGTGATCACTTAAAGGAAAGGGACTTCTAGTTTGCTTTGCTTTGTGACAAACATCACAAGGCCCAACAGAACCAGAAGTCAAATGCATCTTATTACAAATAATAGATAAAGCCTGATCAGCAGGATGACCCATTCTTAAATGCCATAAAAGTTTAGACTCACAAGGAAGATTAGCAGAATTGCACATAACAGAAGAAGGCATAGGTTCACCATCATAAACATACAAACCACCTTGTTCACTACCAGTCCCCAGAAGATTTACACAATAATCTGGCACAACAAGCACATCAAATAAAATAATTCCATTATTAAGATGTAAGTTTCCAATTTTCTGAACCACAGCACAAGTACCATTAGGGTGACCAATTTTTAAGTTTAAGTCTGAAATGTCAACCACATTAGTTAAATATTTTTCAGACACAGTCATGTGCTGATTAGCACCAGAGTCCATAATCCATTTAATTATAGCATTAAACAGAAAAGCATTGCAGTTTAGAAACCAAGAATTGCTACATATAGGCATACCTGCCATATTGGCATGCAGACTGGAAGGAACAGATTTAGAATCAAGAAGACTAAACAGTTTTGAAACTTGATCAGCAGTAAGAGAAAGTGAAGAAGTATGTGAAGAAGAAGTGCTAGGCACACAAGCATTGACAGAAGAATTATTAGCAGAATTCTTATCAATATAAGCATTATTATTAGACATTCTTCCTCCAAATTGTGCACCAGACCTTTTGTTACTTAATTGAAAACATCTATCAACAGTATGTCCAATTTTATGACAATGAGTACAGTTCAAGATTAGGATTAGGTGGTCTAAAAATCCTTTGATTTGGATCATAAGTTCTTCTAGATTCAAAATTATTATCAAAAGTTTTCTTAGAATCAAAACTAGAAGATCTAGAACCAGAATTTCTTTGAAAACCAGATTTGGCAACAAAAGCAGATGCACTATTAGAAGTTTTTCCATAAACCCCTCCCCTATGAGATTCTTCTCTAGAAACAATAGAATAAGCAGTTTTGACATAGGGTAAAGGATCTCTAGTTAACAGATTACTCCTAACAGACATGTAAACATCATCAAGTCCCATCAAAAACTGCATTAATTTCATAAGATCATTATGTTTTTTAAATTCATTTGCAGCCAAACAAGAACAAACAAGTAATTTTACCATAGCATCAAATTGTTTCCACAGAGAAGATAGTTTATGATAATATCCAGACAGAGAAGAACCATTTTGAGTCAAACCATTAATCTTTTGATAAAAATTAAACACAACTGAACCATCAACCTTATCATAAGTATCTTTTAACTCTTGCCAAACTTCAGCAGCATTTTTAGAAAATATTTGTCCAAGATATAACTCTTCAGAAACACAACCAAGAATCCAATTCAAAACTACAACATTACATCTATCCCATTTTTTAGCAAGAATCAAATTATCAACAGATTTAATACAAGTTCCATCAATAAATCCAGTTTTGTTCTTTGTTTCTAAAGCAAGTTCAATAGCACAAGACCACACCCTATAATTTTCAGTTCCTAACAATTTAAAACTGATTAAAGGTGTACTTAAAGTGTCACTAGCATGCAAATAGAGAGGATCTCCAAAGTCTAACTTACTGATTTTAGTTTCCACATTATTCATAGAAATGTCAGACTCATTATCAGAACTTTCATTATTATTATTATTATTATTGTTATTATTTCATTATTATTATTATTATTATTTATTATTATTATTATTTTATTATTATTATTATTATTATTATTATCAGCCATGATATTTAATCAATCAATCACAAAACAAATATGACAAACAGATAACAAGTAATTCAGAAAAGCAGAATAATCACAAATATCAAGCAAAACAGTTAAACAAGAACAAATAAGCACAAGTAACCAAATATTTCCTTCTCAAAACAAAAAAAATGTTCAGAAAAATATATCGATCTCACAAAAGTGCCAGTGACAGGATTCCAATCCTCTCAAGGAGAACGGTCAAGTATTAACACAATTGTTTTTACGAGATTGAAATAAAAAAAATTATATATATATATAGATATATAAATTTAATTGAGAAGAAAGATATAAATATATATATATATATATATATATATATATATATATATATATATATATATATATATATATATATATATATATATATATATATATATATATATATATATATATATATATATATATATATATATATATATATATATATATATATATATATATATATATATATATATATATATATATATATATATATATATATATATATATATATATATATATATATATATATATATATATATATATATATATATATATATATATATATATATATATATATATATATATATATATATATATATATATATATATATATATATATATATATATATATATATATATATATATATATATATATATATATATATATATATATATATATATATATATATATATATATATATATATATATATATATATATATATATATATATATATATATATATATATATATATATATATATATATATATATATATATATATATATATATATATATATATATATATATATATATATATATATATATATATATATATATATATATATATATATATATATATATATATATATATATATATATATATATATATATATATATATATATATATATATATATATATATATATATATATATATATATATATATATATATATATATATATATATATATATATATATATATATATATATATATATATATATATATATATATATATATATATATATATATATATATATATATATATATATATATATATATATATATATATATATATATATATATATATATATATATATATATATATATATATATATATATATATATATATATATATATATATATATATATATATATATATATATATATATATATATATATATATATATATATATATATATATATATATATATATATATATATATATATATATATATATATATATATATATATATATATATATATATATATATATATATATATATATATATATATATATATATATATATATATATATATATATATATATATATATATATATATATATATATATATATATATATATATATATATATATATATATATATATATATATATATATATATATATATATATATAACATATTCTTTCATCAAACTGTCACATTTTTGAACAAATAAACCTTTACCTGGAGACTGCTTGAGATATCTCAACACTCTTAAACCATAACTGAAATGATCATTTGTAGGAGCATGCATAAACTGAGATAAACACTGAACAACATAGCTTATGTCTGGTCTGGTTAGAGTCAAGTAGATTAACTTACCAATTAACCTTTGATAAACAGTTATATTATCAAGCAGTTTAGATGAATCTGCTTTGAAATTCATATTCATTTCCAAAGGTGTATTCATAGGTTTACACTTCTTCATTTATTCACCATACAAAAAAGCATTATTAACATCCATTTGATATAAAGGCCAGTTATAAGAAAATGCAACAGTAAGAAGGCATCTAACAGTGACCATTTTAACAACAGGAGAAAAGGTTTCATCAAAATCTATACCAGCTCTTTGACTGAAACCTTTAGCAACAAGTCTAGCTTTGTACCTTTCAATTTCACCATTAGACTTATATTTGATCCTATATATCCATTTACAGCCTATAGGAGTTCTACCAGAAGGTAAAGAAGTAATTTCCCAAGTGTCATTTCTATTTAAAGCTTCCATCTCATCATTCATAGCATTAACCCAATTAATATCTTTAGAAGCTTCATAAAAAGAAGAAGGTTCACTACTTTTATTCAGATTAGTAGCAAAACAGTAAAGATCAATAGGCAAATGAGCATAATTCACAACTTTACTTAAAGGAAATTTAACTTTTCCTTCAATTTCATAATCAACTAATCTTTTAGATAAAGTGGTTTGTCTAGTTGATCTTCTTAAGTTATTGACAACATCATCAGTTTCACTTTGATTTCCATTTAAACCCTTATAATTGGAACTTTCAGAGTTCATATCACTAGATTTGGTTGCAGTATCTCTACTACTCCTGGTAGTTCTATCAGAACTGCCAGAGGAGTAATTGAGTCCACCTCCAACATTAGGATCAAATGGTATGCCTTCCTCTTCATCATTGGGAATGGAATTATCCTCAAGAATTGGTGTATCATAAAGATCAAAAAAATTTAACTGGTTAACAAATTTATTTATATTAAGAAATTCTTTTTTCATAGTAAATGGAAATATATTCTCATAAAATTTAACATCTCTAGAAAATAAAAAAGAATTTGACTCAAGACTGAAAAGTTTGTAACCCTTTTTCTCATTAGAATATCCCATGAAAACACATTTTTCTGACCTAGTTTCAAACTTATCAGATACATTTAGCTTTGTTGCAAAACATAAACAACCAAAAACTTTTAGATGATTTACGGAAGGCTCAGAATTATACACCAACTCAAAAGGAGTTTTTCCTTTTAAAACAGAGGAAAGAGTTCTATTAATAAGATAAGTAGCAGTGAGCACACAATCACTCCATAGATATAAAGGTATTCCCCCCTGAAACATAAGAGACCTAGCCACATTTAGAAGGTGTCTATGTTTCCTTTCTACAACCCCATTTTGTTGAGGAGTATAAGGTATGGTAGTTTGATGCACAATTCCTTTAGAGTGAAATAAAGAAGACATTTGATTATTAACAAATTCTGTACCATTATCTGTTCTAATAACTTTAACTTTAACATTAAACTGAGTTAATAATAGATTTAGAAAAATAGTTAAATGATCATAAACCTCAGTTTTAGATTTCATCATAAATGTCCAAACTGCTCTAGTAAAATCATCCACAATTGTAAGAAAATATTTAAAACCTTCTTTACTAGACACTTTATAAGGCCCCCAAACATCAAGATGAATGAGATCCCCAAGATAAACAGATTTGTGATCACTTAAAGGAAAGGGACTTCTAGTTTGCTTTGCTTTGTGACAAACATCACAAGGCCCAACAGAACCAGAAGTCAAATGCATCTTATTACAAATAATAGATAAAGCCTGATCAGCAGGATGACCCATTCTTAAATGCCATAAAAGTTTAGACTCACAAGGAAGATTAGCAGAATTGCACATAACAGAAGAAGGCATAGGTTCACCATCATAAACATACAAACCACCTTGTTCACTACCAGTCCCCAGAAGTTTCTTTTGAGGTAAATCCTGAATATAGCATTTATTTTCATCAAAACCAATATACAACTTATTGTCTCTACAGATTTTATGAACAGACATAAGATTTACACAATAATCTGGCACAACAAGCACATCAAATAAAATAATTCCATTATTAAGATGTAAGTTTCCAATTTTCTGAACCACAGCACAAGTACCATTAGGGTGACCAATTTTTAAGTTTAAGTCTGAAATGTCAACCACATTAGTTAAATATTTTTCAGACACAGTCATGTGCTGATTAGCACCAGAGTCCATAATCCATTTAATTATAGCATTAAACAGAAAAGCATTGCAGTTTAGAAACCAAGAATTGCTACATATAGGCATACCTGCCATATTGGCATGCAGACTGGAAGGAACAGATTTAGAATCAAGAAGACTAAACAGTTTTGAAACTTGATCAGCAGTAAGAGAAAGTGAAGAAGTATGTGAAGAAGAAGTGCTAGGCACACAAGCATTGACAGAAGAATTATTAGCAGAATTCTTATCAATATAAGCATTATTATTAGACATTCTTCCTCCAAATTGTGCACCAGACCTTTTGTTACTTAATTGAAAACATCTATCAACAGTATGTCCAATTTTATGACAATGAGTACAGTTCAGATTAGGATTAGGTGGTCTAAAAATCCTTTGATTTGGATCATAAGTTCTTCTAGATTCAAAATTATTATCAAAAGTTTTCTTAGAATCAAAACTAGAAGATCTAGAACCAGAATTTCTTTGAAAACCAGATTTGGCAACAAAAGCAGATGCACTATTAGAAGTTTTTCCATAAACCCCTCCCCTATGAGATTCTTCTCTAGAAACAATAGAATAAGCAGTTTTGACATAGGGTAAAGGATCTCTAGTTAACAGATTACTCCTAACAGACATGTAAACATCATCAAGTCCCATCAAAAACTGCATTAATTTCATAAGATCATTATGTTTTTTAAATTCATTTGCAGCCAAACAAGAACAAACAAGTAATTTTACCATAGCATCAAATTGTTTCCACAGAGAAGATAGTTTATGATAATATCCAGACAGAGAAGAACCATTTTGAGTCAAACCATTAATCTTTTGATAAAAATTAAACACAACTGAACCATCAACCTTATCATAAGTATCTTTTAACTCTTGCCAAACTTCAGCAGCATTTTTAGAAAATATTTGTCCAAGATATAACTCTTCAGAAACACAACCAAGAATCCAATTCAAAACTACAACATTACATCTATCCCATTTTTTAGCAAGAATCAAATTATCAACAGATTTAATACAAGTTCCATCAATAAATCCAGTTTTGTTCTTTGTTTCTAAAGCAAGTTCAATAGCACAAGACCACACCCTATAATTTTCAGTTCCTAACAATTTAAAACTGATTAAAGGTGTACTTAAAGTGTCACTAGCATGCAAATAGAGAGGATCTCCAAAGTCTAACTTACTGATTTTAGTTTCCACATTATTCATAGAAATGTCAGACTCATTATCAGAACTTTCATTATTATTATTATTGTTATTGTTATTATTGATTATATTTTATTTATCATTATTATTATTATTATTATTATTATTATTATTATTATTATCAGCCATGATATTTAATCAATCAATCACAAAACAAATATGACAAACAGTGAACAGAAAAGTAAACAGATAACAAGTAATTCAGAAAAGCAGAATAATCACAAATATCAAGCAAAACAGTTAAACAAGAACAAATAAGCACAAGTAACCAAATATTTCCTTCTCAAAATAAAAAAATTGTTCAGAAAAATATATCAATCTCACAAGAGTGACAGTGACAGGATTCCAATCCTCTCAAGGAGAACGGTCAAGTATTAACACAATTGTTTTTATGAGATTGAAGATAAAAAAAAATTATATATATATATATGAAATTTATTGTTTGAGAAGAAAATATAAGCAGACTTAAACAGACAATAAGAATAAAAAGGAACAAGAATACAATACAGTGCTATAAGCCGATGGTAGAGAAACCCTAATTATCTCTTGATTCACTTAGTCAAGAGATTAATCAGGATCTCACAATAGAAACCCTAATTTTAGGGTAAATGACCAATAATTGCAGCGGAAGAACTTAGAACAGGATTTCCAAAAGAAACCCTAACTTAATCGAACAATAACCCCAAAGTTTAGAATCTAGGGTTTCAGAATGAAATACGCCCTAGATCTAATCGGATCTTAAAAATAAATCGAACCAGCAACCAACAATCACCCACGATAGTAAGAAGGCATCTAACAGTGACACGAATAATATGAAGAAATTAGATTTAGACAAGAATCTAATACAAATCTATCTGATATTTAATCAGATTTAGACAAGAATAATATGAAGAAATTATTATTAAGATATAGATTTAATATTATTATGAGATTATTATTACAGAATCCAGAAATTAACAAGAACAAGATCAAATATCACCAAGGTGATGATACAGATTTATACAGAAATATATATGAATATAAAGAGAGAAAATATCGAATGAGTTTCCAGAGAAAACGAATGAATCAAAGATAAAAAAACCTAAAATGGGTAATGTGTTGTATACATATATCTGCAACTTCTATTAAGCCCCTTGAACTTTTGTCACTTGACAATATCAGCTATCTTCTTACAAAACAGCAACAATGGTCCTTAGCTTTATCCAGAATACAAGTTTAGTACCTGCATTTAATCTAAACACACAAAATAAGTCTAAATACAAAAAACAATGAAATGATCTTGTAAATTTAACAAATAGATCAAAGGTGACAAATGTTTATGTACGTACTAGGATTTTAACACTCAACTTCTTAGTTATACGGCTACATATCGAATGATATGTCGAGCCAAAGATCCTCTAAATATCAACTTACTTTTACATATTCAATTTTGATGGTCATTAAAACATAGTAGTATAAAATATAACAATGAAGTCGAAACTAAGAATTTTATAATTTTATTTTGTGTATACCACCTCAAAATTCATGGTGCACATACCGGAACTTTGAAGTCAGATATTAAACACTAATCCTGGAACAGAGCCAGAAAATAATTATCGAGAGAATAATATTGCGAAAATGCTTAAATACATCTTATGAGGTCTCTATTAATTCTACACAATATACATTACAAGTGCCAATATTGTGATTCAACCCAATTTACCTAAATGGCTAAAATTGAAATAATGGAAGTTTGTTGTTAACATGGTTAGCACGCATTTGCTTGCAAGTTACAAGTACTTATATCAATATACGGGGCGCGTAACACCACCGGGGCAAAAAGGGTACCCCCACCAAAGACTATTAGCGGCGACGTCGCCGCTAATAGTGGGGGCCCCACTGACACAAAGCCAGGGTCAACGATTGGTTTTCCATTGATTTTCGCGCGTGGACCCCACACTATTAGCGGCGACGTCGCCGCTAATAGTGAACAAAAATTCCTTTAAAAACGCGGCTCCCTTCCAGACGATCAAAAACTGAAAACAAAAACTGAAAAACGCTCCTCCGGTAAAAAAATTAAAAAATCAATCCGGCCATCTACCGTTTTGTGTATATATTCCGTCCATCAATCCCCTCACCCTCTCTATCAAGAATCCGGCCACCCCCCCTTTTGTTGGTGAAGAAAATCCTGTCCGGTTCAATTTCAGGCGAAAATCCGGCGACATTTCAGGCGAAAATCCGGCCATCCCACTTTTCAGACGAAGTATTAGCGGCGACTAGCATTAGCGGCGACATTTCCGGCGACCCACTTTTCCGACGTTTTCTTTGTATGTTTACTCTGACTCAGTTATTTTTGTATTGTTGTTATTAATTTTATGAATAACTCTAGATTTGCAAGTTGTCTAGTTATCAATAAAAACTTCAATAAATGGAGTAATGGACAGAAAAAAATGTTTGTGGTTGAACCTAAATCTGACAACTAGCCCACTGGATCTGTCCAATTAGGATGTAAGCATTTAAATACAAATTGATTTAAAGAAATTTGTAGGATATTAATTTTAATATATGTTATTATTAGTTATAAAAATATGTTATTAATTTAATATATGTATTGTTGTTATTATTAGTTATAAATATATGTATTGTTGTTATTAATTTAATAACAATGTTATTAATTTTAATATATGTTATTATTAGTTATAATATTATATTTAGCCCTTTCGCACTTCCTCTGCTTGTTCGACCTCTTCCTGTTTCTTGTTCATCATACTGCTTGTTATGTATTATGTTAGCCCACCACTTGTTCGTATGCTTGTCCTTGTGCCTCTCCCTAGTTGTTATTAGGTTAATATGATTGCAAGTATTATTGTTAGAAAAATGTGCTCATTTTAGGTATAATAAGTTGGAAAAAAGATTTGTGTCAAAAATATGCATATATTTCATTTGCGCCTTTTTTAACCTTGATAATTGTTTTTAATGATTTATAAGTTGTATATAACTTATGTAGGTTAAAATGGCTGCTGTTCATGGCGGAGATGGTGGCAATGACCCTCCAAATTGGGGGTGGAATCCCCAATGGGGCTGCAAGCGTAGCGGAGATACAGTATGGCGTTCATCGGTTCCGCAATATGCCCAACCCAACTGGTGTCTGACTTTGCCTCTGACTCTGGCTCTTTGCCTCTGACCCTTTATATGCGATGGTGCCCGGAACAAGTCATCAACAAAGCTGGCATATGGCTGCTCAGATTGGACCCCATATGATTGGGAGGGTTCCCCCCAGCCATATAAATTTTGGAGCCCGTCGAACCCATAGGATTGAGACGGGTCCCCGAATGTATATTTTTTCTCAAGACCTGGATATGGGTTGAGGTTTCCGAATAAGTCTGGATTCTCCTTGACCCACTCGGATTGGGACGGCTCCCCGAATAAGTTTCGTGTCTCGGGGAGACGACATGATTGGGACGGCTCGTACATACTGTGTCGCGCACCCTGCGGGTCATCAAACCGTGATTTGGTGGGCGCGTACTCACTTTGTCTGGCGGGCTGCACAGGTGGGGACCTGTTCAGATCGGGCACCTCTTCAGTCCTCGGGCGACTGGACTTGCATTTCCGAACCCCAGGTGGCTTTTTGTTAAGATCGGGCACCTAGACCATGAATATAAAACAATTACTTAAAATCAATTACTTTTATAATTATTCTAAAATCACTAATTAAGCTTATGATGTGTTTGGTCTACCTTTGGCGGCTTTTGTTTCGACCCGACCGGTCTACCGCGTGTGCTCTTCTGAACAATGGGATCTTTCAGTTGTGAGTTACCCGGCTTAAACATGTCCTTTATCTTCGACAACCAATGTTTCCGTTGGGCCTTGGGTTGCTCCACCAAGAATGTCGTAAGATCACCTACCACTTCATGGACAGCTTCTATATCGTCTTCGTCTTTTAGGGATGTCGATGGTGATAAGTCAAGCTTTCTCCAAAACGGGTCTATCACATTCGGCTGAATACGAGTCTCTGCATTTTTTTATATCAATAAGTATATGATTTTATGTAGGTATGATTAAAAAATATTGTATTAAAACATACTAACCACGGTGCATGTACTCGGCAATCTTTTTTTGTGTGGGGAGGGCGGGGGGGGTTGGGGGGTGTGTGTTGGCGGGGGGGGGGGTGGTGGCGGTCTGGGCGGCCGGGGGCGTGGGTGGGTGGTGTGTGTGTGGGTGGGGGGGTTTTTGTTGTCCTCTTTTTTTTTTTTTTTTTTTTTTTTTTTTTTTTTCTTGCAGGCACATGGTAGCCCACAACTATACCGAACCTTGCACCCGCACTTTTTCACATGTTTTTTCAGTTGTTTGTCTAAGCGAACGATTTCATCAACCATGATGTCCAAAGCTTTATGTGAAACCGTTCCCAGCAGGGCCTTCATACAGTTGTAATTATGTTTACCCAACCGGGTTCCCTTGCTATACCCCAGTTGGCCCCTTATTTCAGTATCTTGACCGATAATGACAGAATCAACACATTGCAGGATTCTAGTAAATGTACATTTCCCCTTCAGCTCTTCCTTCAGATGGTGGTGCTCAGCCTCGACTCTGTTTGTGGTGTGGTTCTGATAGTTGAGATGTTCATCGACCCAACATGACACAAACTGCTCTCGGTACGGGGACAACCAATTATCGTTGAGGTACTTGTAGACACCTGGATAAGCTCCCAATTTTTTCTTTAACTCCTTCTCGTTTGATTTAAACTCGTCAAGAGTCCGAGATTCATAGACTCTTTTCCACCACACGTTAAGCCTTTCAATGTTAACATCTTTCTTCACCCGCAATGCCGGTTCGCAGTGTTTGGTTATGTTTTGCCATATGTGGTACCTACACAAAAGGTGTTTCGCTTGCGGCATAACAACCTTCAATGCTCTCATCAGGGCCAGCTCCCTGTCAGTTAAAACCACACGAACGGTAAAGCCTTCAACAAGGGTGGACTTCAGACATTGTAACACCCATTTATAATTCGCCTCCTGCTCGTTTACGATAAAAGCATATGCTAAACTGAAGGTCCGGCCCGTTGAAGTGACGCCGACAATCTCAACAAGCGGCATGTTGTACACGTTGGTTTTGTACGTGGAGTCTATTTCAATAACCCAGGGAAATGCGCGCCATAGGGTCATTGATGTTGGATGCATGAAAAAGATTCTCCAACCGTCCATTTTTACTATTTGTAGTAAACTGGTAAAAGTAATTTTTCTCTTGCATCAGTGAGAACATAACCTGCGACAGGTGAACAAGATATAGTAAATATGTCACTTCCAACAACGGAGTACGTAATCACTAATATGATGTTTGTACCTGCATTGGAGTATGTCCTATGGCCCGCCCTCCGTCTCGATTTCAGAAAGTTGGTAATGTCTCATCTTCAAGTCAGGTTTCCTGGAAATTCATTTTTCAGGTTAACCAGGATCTGGCGTGGGAACATACCGCGATCCGATAGGTTTCCCACATATTGCTTTTCTTCTTCCGTCATCCGTCTCGCGTATGCATTCCCCTGCAGATCGGTAGCTGGATCATGATTGTGTTTCCAGTCCTTGACAGTTACCCTCCAACCACCATCATACCCGGGGCGGCCTTCCAAAGTAAAGGGACACCCTATCTTGTTGGACCGTTTGGGTGGCCCAGTTAACCTTTTATCGCGTGGTCCACCGTGGTGACATATTAGTGTCACCTTATTGACCCCCTTTAACGAGTTTTTGTTCGACCTCCGTGTGACTAGAACATAACCCAACTCCAGTGCTGTTCTTTTAGCCCACTCCGTCAATTCTTCGACGGAATCAAACACCTCCTCGGTTTCTAAGTCTCCAGGTTCGCAGTCAAATTGACCTTCTGCATCAGGTGACTCAAACTCATCATCGGGCACTTCAATACGTACGTTTTCTGGGTCTGCCCAAATAGCCTCAAAACTATCCATCTTAAACAAAAATGCGAAAGAAAATTGTGATTCTGTTTGTTATCGAAATGAAGAAAGAAAATAGAACATGTACTTTGAATGCCAAACGAAATACGGATTATATAAGCCAATTTATATAATTGTGAAATTGTGATTCATTGCTTGGGTCGAGTGAGTAAAGATTTGAAATCGAAATGAAGAAAGAAAATAGAACATGTACTTTGAATGCCAAACGAAATACGGATTTATATGATCGGCAGTCATGGGTCCAAGGCTGACGAGGTGCCACGTGGCACGTATTAGCGGCGACGTCGCCGCTAATACGTGATACGTGGCACCTCGTGTTCAGTAATGCTGTCAAGATTGTCGAGGTGCCACGTGGCACGTATTAGCGGCGACGTCGCCGCTAATACGTGATACGTGGCACCTCGTGTTCAGTAATGCTGTCAAGATTGTCGAGGTGCCACGTGGCACGTATTAGCGGCGACGTCGCCGCTAATAGGTGTTACGTGGTACCTCGGGAACGTGCTTCGTCAGTCATGGTTCCAAAGTTTGTCGGGTCCCACCATTAGCGGCGACGTCGCCGCTAATACCCTGGTGGGGTTGCCCTTTTTCTGGTGGGGTTACCCTGTGCCTTAAAATAAGGAATATTTAACTTGGAACTACTATTGTTTTGGATGAAATGGGAATTTAAGAGTAAAAAAATGGGAAAAAGAGGGGTGAAAGGTGGAAGATGGGAAACAGTTGTTGGAGTACGTGGAAAAGGTTGACTTGGGTTGATGCTGTCAGCCACTATCACACACCACACACTACTGATTCTTGTAAGATTGGACTTACTTTGGACCACTATACTCTTTTGACAATGACCAAACCTGTCTTTCTTTTTCATGATCAACAATATTGGTGGTGCGGTCTCACATGACTCATGAATTCATTCTCGATCATTATGCATTATTACCATAATCATATATACCTCCATACAAATCGGAACCATTTACATGTGAATAATAATGTTTCATCATCCCTACATTTTATATGGAATGGAAATTAATTTTGTGGGAATGGAATTCTCATCCCTACTAATTATGTTATTCCATGATAACAAGATAATGTTTCTTAAAGTTAATTCATATAACTTTAAGTTTTGATTCAAAAAAAAAAATGAATTGTTTTCAATATATGGTTAGAAACTTTTTGATATCTAATGAGTCGACCGAAAAATCAAGTTCTAATGACAAAGTTAATGTTACTAGTAACATTGTAGTCAAACTTTATTTGTTTTTTTTTTTTTTTTTTTTTTTTTTTTTTTTTTTTTTTGTTACTAGTAACATTGTAGTCAAACTTTATTTGAAAAACATAAAGAAAAAGGGTAAAAAAAGCTGATGAATCAACCCAAAAGCCTTTTTGAAGAATCTTCACCTGTATTATAAGTTAAAAATACTTGTCATAACAAGTATCGTAAATTTCTTAACTTGGTATAACTAATTATTCCAACTTATAGGCCTCTAAATCAATTGATATATATAAAGCACTAGTATTTTATACATTCTACTTGTATACGAGCACGGGATGGTGTCTCGGCATCAAACGTTGCGTACAACGTCGCCCGGCAACACAATACGGCCACGGTGTGCTGGGTTGTTCGACATTGACATCATTATCCCAAAGCTGATTGAAGTATTAATTTTTCTTCTTTACACACATCAAACAATATTCATAAACAAAGATGTGTTTTTGGTTGCCCTGATCGTCTTGCAATTAAATATTTAACGTCATAGCACTGATCGATATTTCATTTTGATTCTTTCTGTTAAAATTAATGTATTTCTAGAAAGGTCTAGAATTAATTAGTGATAGTAAATCTTAGAATTTACTAGAATTAGTTAGAAAGTAATAGAGATTAGTAGATACTTACTTAGAAGCAAATAACTAGAAATTACTAGAATATTATGGACATGAAGTCCACCTCCATATGGTGCCTATAAATAGGCAACCCTTGTATCAAAATGGTGTAACAACTAACAACAACTTCAATCAATAAAATCTAAGTTAACTTCAATCTAGTCTACATATTCAAACTCTTCTAAATCCCCTCATCATCAATTTACATCTAAACGATATTTAAGCATCACATCAAAACTAAATCTCATAACAATTCTAACAAGTGGTATCAAGAGTCGTGTTGGGCGTTTATACATATACACCATGACTACCGTTGGTGCATACAATATTCCTGTCCCCATCTTTGATGGTGACAACTATGATTTTTGGAGTATCCGAATGAAGACATATTTCCAAGCACAAAGCTTGTGGGATATTGTCGAAGTCGGGTTCACAACTCCAAAAGATGTCGAAACTCTGCCCGCGAATCAACAAGAAAAACACAACAAAAATGTTGTGAGAAATGCCGCTGCTCTAGGCTACATTCAACAAGCCTTGACGCCATCTATTTTTCCACGTATCATGGGAGCGACAACAGCCAAGGAGGCGTGGAAAACTCTTCAAGAAGAATTTCAAGGAAGTGTCAAGGTGAGATCCGTCAAACTACTAACTCTAAGGCGAGATTTTGAAAATCTAAAAATGAAAGATTTTGAGACCGTCAAAGATTACTACTCTAGAATCAAAGAGGTAGTAAATCAAATGAGAGCCTATGGAGACTATATAACTGACAAAAGGATCGTTGAAAAAATACTTATCAGCATGCCTGAAAAATACGATCATGTCGTTACTGCTATTGAAGAGTCAAAAGATATTGAGACTCTTTCAGTAACAGAACTAATGGGCTCTCTAGAAGCATATGAGGCTAGACTGAGTCGGCGAAGTGATGACTCACTTGAAAGTGCCTTTCAGTCTAAATTCAAAATAAGGTCTCAAAAATCTAATAATGAGGGGAAAAGAAATTTTGAAGAAAAATCAAGAGGAGGAGAAAAACCCAGAACTGGGTTTGATCAAAGAAGAAAAAGCTACCCTCCATGTGGTATTTGTAAAAAGACAAACCACTTGGAAAAGGATTGTTTCCACAAAGGAAAGCCACAATGCAATAACTGCAAAAGATTTGGACATCTAGAAAACGATTGTCGTCTAAAACAAAATCATCGAGCTAACTACACGGAAGAAGACGGAGATACACCAGAGAACAATAATCAACTATTCTACGCGTGTCATGCTGCGAATGAGCAAAAGGAAGATATTTGGTTCATCGACAGTGGTTGTAGCAACCACATGACCGGAGATGAGAAATTATTTAGCAGCATTAACACGTCAGTAAAGTCTCGTGTCAAATTAGGGAATGGAGCACTCGTTGATACTAAAGGAAAAGGTACGATAGATGTCCAAACTAGTGACTGCACGAGATCCGTCAAAGATGTTATTCTAGTTCCAAGCTTAGCGAGTAACTTGCTAAGTGTTGGCCAAATGATGGAGCATGGCTACTCTCTACACTTTGAAGATGAGTCATGCGTTATTCGTGACAAGAAAAATAACAACAAATTAATTGCTGAAGTACGGATGGAAAATAGAAATTTTCCACTTCGTTGGCATTACATCAGAGACACGGCCATGAAAGCTCAAGTTGAAGAATCATGGCTATGGCATCGAAGATTTGGCCACTTCAACTTTCACGCATTAAAAATTCTCCAACAGAAAAATATGATGAGGGACTTGCCTAGCATAGAGGAGATTACTGACACATGTGAAAACTGTATGATGGGCAAGCAACATCGAAACCTTTCCCTCGTGATAAAGCTTGGAGAGCAACGGGTATTCTAGAGTTGGTATACGCCGACGTTTGTGGGCCAATGAGAACCCCATCTCATAACCAATCCAGGTACTTCATCCTATTTATAGATGATTATTCTAGAATGACCTGGGTATACTTCATGCGTGAAAAATCAGAAGTTTTCACGATATTCAAGAAATTCAAAACTTTCGTTGAAAAGAAAAGTGGCCATTATATAAAAACACTAAGGAGCGACAGAGGGAAGGAATATACCTCTCGAGAATTTAATAAGTTCTGTGAAGATGAAGGAGTTAACCGCCAACTCACAGTTGGTTACGCTCCTGAACAAAACGGTGTCTCTGAGCGTAAAAACAGAACTGTAATGGAAATGGCTAAAACAATGATACATGAAAAAGGCCTTCCAAACAGTTTCTGGGCAGAAGCTGTATACACGGCTGTATACTTGCTAAATAGATGTCCGACTAAGGCTGTGGAAAATACGACTCCGATTGAAGCATGGAGTGGAAAGAAGCCATCAACAAAACATCTACGAGTATTTGGATGTATTTGCTACATCCACATCCCAAAGGAGAAACGTCACAAGCTCCAAGAAAAATCAAATAAAGGAATATTCTTGGGCTATAGCACACAATCAAAAGGCTATCGAGTCTATAATCTGAAGACAAATAAGCTCGTGATCAGCCGAGATGTGGAGTTTGATGAAGAAGCTTCTTGGAATTGGGAGAAAGAGAAAGTTGATAAACAGACATATCTTCCAAAAATATCTACGGAGACTCCTGCTCAACAACCACCACAAATTGAGCATTCTGGAGGAGAAGAAAGTACAGGCGAAACGAGTCCGACTACTCCAACTTCTTCGCCGTCAACATTACCTTTGGCACAAGAGGAATCGAGTTCGGAGTCAACACCCGGAAGAGTCAAAACATTAACTGAAGTCTACGAGACTTGCAACTACACATCTCTAGAACCTGAAAGCTATGAAGCTCCTGCGAAAGACGAAAAATGGGTGACCGCTATGAACGAAGAAATCAAGATGATCGAGAAAAACAACACATGGGAGTTAGTTGATCTTCCCAAAAATAAAGAAATCATTGGAGTTAAGTGGGTCTATAAAACAAAACTTAACCCTGATGGTTCTATACAAAAACATAAAGCAAGGCTAGTGGCTAAAGGCTACTCACAACAACCTGGAGTCGACTACAATGAAACTTTCGCACCTGTAGCTCGACTTGATACTATAAGAGCACTTGTGGCGTTAGCAGCTCAAAGAAGATGGAAGATACATCAACTAGACGTTAAATCAGCCTTTCTAAACGGGTTTCTTGAAGAAGAAATATACGTGGAGCAGCCACAAGGATTCTGTAAGAAAGGAAAAGAAGATCAGGTCCTAAAGCTAAAGAAAGCTTTATATGGACTTAAACAAGCTCCACGAGCTTGGTATAGTCGTATTGACAGCTAGTTCACAAGTTCTGGATTCAGGAGGAGTGAAAGTGAGCCAACGCTCTACATCAAAACCCAAGGTAACTCTGACACTCTCATTCTTTCCTTATATGTCGATGATCTTATATATACGGGAAACAATGAGAGAATGATACAAGAGTTTAAACAAGACATGATGAAAACGTTCGAGATGAGCGACCTTGGATTGATGCAATATTTTCTTGGCATCGAAATTAGTCAAGAAAATGAAGGCATCTTCATATGCCAAAAGAAATATACTGAAAACCTCCTGAAAAAATTCAAACTATACGGTTGTAAAACCGTAGCCACACCACTGGTCACCAATGAGAAGATGAGAAAAGAAGATGGATCTGAGAAGGCAGACGCTTCAAGATTCAGAAGTCTCATTGGAAGTCTACTCTACCTAACAACAACAAGACCAGACATTATGTACGCAACTAGTCTGCTATCCAGGTTCATGCAAAACCCTACTCAGATACATTATGGAGCTGGAAAACGAATATATATGCAAGGTACCAATGTAGATATTATTATTAAATCATTGTTAGTATTATTTATATATGAACGTACACCTCGTTTAGAGTCAACCTGAGTCAAAACGTACATCAGTGCGTTGTCATATTGCATGTATATATATGTTTTAAATCTTTCGCTATATATCGGGCCTTCCCCATTTTCAACTCCCAACAACATATATACATAACATTTTACATACACATACACTCTCTCTCTCTCTCACATACACACATAACACAACCAAAGGTGAGAGACAATGAAGCACAACTTCCGTTGTGGTGTTCCTTTGATGATCTTCATTCTCTTTCTTATTGCCATCTCACTTACACACACATCTGCCCGTTTCATCAAACAAGTATTATTTATATATGAACGTACACCTCGTTTAGAGTCAACCTGAGTCAAAACGTACATCAGTGCGTTGTCATATTGCATGTATATATATGTTTTAAATCTTTCGCTATATATCGGGCCTTCCCCATTTTCAACTCCCAACAACATATATACATAACATTTTACATACACATACACTCTCTCTCTCTCTCACATACACACATAACACAACCAAAGGTGAGAGACAATGAAGCACAACTTCCGTTGTGGTGTTCCTTTGATGATCTTCATTCTCTTTCTTATTGCCATCTCACTTACACACACATCTGCCCGTTTCATCAAACAAGGTACTAATTTATATATATATATATATATATCACACATGTATACACTCAAAGTTAATCTTGTCACTAATAATTATATCTATATATATATATATATATATATATATATATATATATATATATATATATATATATATATATATATATATATATATATATATATATATATATATATATATATATATATATATATATATATATATATATATATATATATATATATATATATATATATATATATATATATATATATATATATATATATATATATATATATATATATATATATATATATATATATATATATATATATATATATATATATATATATATATATATATATATATATATATATATATATATATATATATATATATATATATATATATATATATATATATATGGCTACATCGAATATATATATATATATATATATATATATATATATATAGATATTATTATTAAATCATTGTTAGTATTATTTATATATGAACGTACACCTCGTTTAGAGTCAACCTGAGTCAAAACGTACATCAGTGCGTTGTCATATTGCATGTATATATATGTTTTAAATCTTTCGCTATATATCGGGCCTTCCCCATTTTCAACTCCCAACAACATATATACATAACATTTTACATACACATACACTCTCTCTCTCTCTCACATACACACATAACACAACCAAAGGTGAGAGACAATGAAGCACAACTTCCGTTGTGGTGTTCCTTTGATGATCTTCATTCTCTTTCTTATTGCCATCTCACTTACACACACATCTGCCCGTTTCATCAAACAAGGTACTAATTTATATATATATATATATATATATATCACACATGTATACACTCAAAGTTAATCTTGTCACTAATAATTATATCTTCATAAATCTCTCAACATTAATCTAAAGTATTGTTACATAATTTTTTTTTCCCCCACTTTTTGTCATGAAATTTTAGGTGAAAAGATGGTGGAACTTGATAAATCTATCAACACTAATGAAGAATCTTCTGTTGATTTAGAGGCCATCAACTCATTCAATGTAAATACACTTTAAGTATTATTATTCGATTAAGCCTTTTTTTTTTTTATAATTACAACTAGCACAAAAATACCCAATCCTGGGCGATATGGGTAGGTGTGATGTATACAGTCATATCTCTAACCCAGCGTAGCGCTGTTTTAGGTGGGTGTTATTTAACGTTAACTACTATTTGATGTTATTTGGGGGTTAATATAATATTTTAATGACGTACAGGAGATGATGGGCATGGAGGAGTGTGGAAATGGAGATGAAGAGTGTTTAAACAGGAGAGTGCTTGCAGAAGCTCACTTAGACTATATTTACACTCAGCAGCATAAACATTGAATGAAATAAGTTTCTCTTGATTAAATTTATGGCTTTTTTTTTCCTATGTCAATGTACTGATGTAGCATATATGTTCTAAAGGAGTGACTTGCATCTACTCCAAAAGAAAAAAAAAATCCAATTAGATACACTACTAGCAAACCAACTTTTGGTTCATATGGGATTTCTGGGTGTGTACCAGTACTTCTAACTCTATGAATAGTAATAGAAATAATAATTGTGTGTAGTACTTCAAAATAGTCTATCTATATGCGGGGTCATTCAAGTTCAAACTTGTCTCAAGGTAGTTCAAGTCAAACATATAAAGAAAGAGGTTGAAGTATATAATTAATCAGAGTTCAATCGAGCTTATGAGGACTAGATTAATTAACTGTATCAACTCCCAAGCATCTTGAGTCCGTATGTTATAGTAGATTAGTAGTATCATTAGTATTATAGATGAATAAATGTTTGAAAGTGTATACAACCTAGTCAAAAAATATGCATCAAACTCAGAAATCTTTTAGTATATATTCATATTCATATTTAGATATTGTTATTGTATGTATATATCTAAGACTCTAACAGGGTGTTTGTGAATACGTTTTGAGCTGATTATCTGATTATTGCGTTTGCATAACGCAAATAATGAAAAAATGTGATTGGCAAAATAAGTGATTATCTGCGTTTTTAAACGCATAATCTATTTTATAAACGCAAACACAAACACCCCTAATACTTTTATTCACGTGGAAACTTGTATGAGTGTCATGTACACCGGCCCTATATAGATGAATTGAAAACATAGACAAAAAATATCGTTACATACATGTAATACCAATATTTAAAAGTTAGATACATACGGACTTTTCTATACTCCCTTATAAAATAAATTGACCCTCCTTACTTAAACTTTTAAGAACCTGATATGTCTAATTTACTCTCCATCTTAATACATCTCTATTTTCATTCTATACACTGTGACTAAAATACCCTTACAAAAGTTTCAGACTTTATTAAAATTCTCTTTGTTCGTCAAATATTTTTTTTGTTTAATTTGTTATTGTCAAAAACTATCATACAATTAAAAGTTCCGATTAAGTATTTGATTTGAAATTAACATTGTTACAACACCTCGAACGTTGTCTATTTTTGCCGCTGCAACGCGCGGGCACCCATCTAGTAATTGAATATATAAAATAGAATTTACACTAAAAATTAAATAAATACATTTTCAATCACTTAACTCTATGTATCAGTACTATATATGTTTGCATAAACATCCAATTTTTATTTGATTATATTAGCTCGAGGAGATCGAGGATTAATTATAGCATGCTTTATTATGTTCTAGTTGATAATTTCCGAGCATCCGAGTCTACTAAAATTACTATTCCTTAAACCAGACCCGAGTTTCTTTTTTTGAAGGCTTGACGAACTGATGAATAGGGCCCGAGCTTTATGTAAATACTGTCAAATGAAAGTTGACATATTTGTGAAATTGTGTAATAATTATTGCTATGTATTATGCATTCATAAGCAAGCAAGGAAGCTCTATATTTTCTTCTCTTTTCGGGTATGTCTCACTTTTTTTCCGTTACGATCTGAATAAGAAACTAATTAGTGTTGAAATATGACCCCCAAACTAGACTGAGATACTTAATGTTCATAGAGTTTAAATGCATTGAGGCACTTATTAGACATTTAGACAGTTGGAGAGTAGCAATTCTCAGTGAATTGAAGTTGACCAAATTCGAACATTAATTGTTGTCATGGTTGCAAATTTTGAAGATTGCAGTTACCATCAATTTCTCAACTAGAAACCACAATACCACATAATATGTTATATCCAGAGTTCTTGACACATGTTAAGAAATCAAAATCATCATATAGTTTTATGGAAAATGTTATTTAATGTGCATAGAAAAACTATACATTTTATCAAAAGTTCATTCCTTGAATTTTATATTAAGTGCACAACTATTTTATACACATTAACTACAATGTTGTATTTAGCAAAATAAGCGGGATAAGAAGTCAAGAAATAAACTTGGATATTCTTGTCCCAAAATAAGCGTTCACATTTTTATTTTTGTTTGTCCAACAGCAAATATCTACTTCCAAAAATAGTATATTAACTTTACCTTATCTTTCGTGTATTTTTTTTTTGAACGGCAATCTTTCGATCGTGTATCTTTCGTGTATTTGTTCACAAAAAACTATTGATCTTATGAGTCTGTACAAAAAGCAAAGGTAAAATAATAGTTGTGGGCTTTAGTACATTACCATGCGAGCTAGGGGTGGGCAAAAACCGAACCGAAAAACGAAAACCGAAAAAAACCGACAAAATCGAACCGATAAAACCGAAAACCGAACTAGACCCATTGGATTGGTTTTGATTTTCTAAAAACCGAACGGATCGGTTCGGGTTTCGGTTTATATGCAAAAACCGATACAAAAACCGAACCGAATCAAATAAACATATATAGTTTAGATTATTTTATATTTATATCATGTTATCTTTAAATCTATATTACTAGTTTATTTATTTTGCATACTTGGATCAAATACAAAAAAAAAATTCATACTCAAACTTCGATCAAATAAAAGAAAAAAAGCCATACTCAAACTTCGATCAAATAAAAGAAAAAAAGCCATACTCAAACTTACTGATTATAAATAAGGGCTAATTGTTTGGAAAGTCCTTCAACTTGTCACTGAAACTTTTCCTGGGGCTTCAACAACAAAAATTTCTATTCGAGGGAAAGAAAACGGTTAAAATCTCTTTAGTGGGGCCGTAACCTGCTTTTGCTTATGCGGACTATAATTAGCCGGTTAAAA
>CM067167.1:20722143-20752143 GCA_034093135.1 Erigeron breviscapus
CCTATATGAGTTTGCATTTTACTTACCTTTGCAACTTCAAGAATATATGTTCCATGTGTTTGATGGGTCATTAGTCATTACCAGTTAGCAATTCCAGACGTTTGAAGATTAAGCAATTGTAATAAAGCCACATCTTCATATTGAAACATGACAAAAGCTACCCATTTAATTGGTCACAATAAACTTTATATCAGTAACAACAAAAACTTTCATCATAAAAAAAATATTTGTACCAAACCAAAAAAAAACCAAAAACCGATCCAAACCGAACCGAAAAACAGAACCAAACTAAAATCGAATCTAACGGTTTCTGGTTTTCAAAAACCGAAAACTTCGGTTCGGGTTTCAGTTTTGGGCAAAAACCGACCCAAACCGACCTAATCTCACCCCTAATGCGAGCCACTCTTGAGTCTAGAAAGCACACAGTCAAGATGTATGATAATAGCATCATACAGAACGGCTATATGTAAGCTAGTGAACTAACACTGGTACTTTTTTCCATTTATTATTGGTCAACTTTACGTTTAATAATTTATAATAGGATTCTAAGTTTTTTTTGAAAAGTAAAATTTATATTCATACTCACCCCGGCAAAACACCGGCGGTACAACATACAACTATTTACATGAGTACAAAATTACACCAATTGCTCCAAGAAATACCTTTATGTTTCGTTCTACTTCTAAACCACAAAAAACCAAGTGATCTAATATTTTGAATGATTCCCATCGTGCTCACTCTAATGTTCTCAAATTTCAAGTCGTTTCTCGCTCTCCAGATGCACCAACAGCTGATCATGATTAATCCCTTCAGGATTCTAAGTATATATAGGGTCTATGTCCTTAAGCATGTGCAATATAATAGGGATATAATATGACCAGCGCTCATTTAACAGTAGTTAATAACCGAAAGTGGCTTTTGACCACATATATAGCATGAGCTGAGTCCCACTACTTCAATTGTATAATGAACGACAAATATTAGGATTAGCAGCACTACCTCTTTATATACTCATTTCAATTATTTCCGAGAAACCCAGTTTCCAGCCCGTTGAGTGTTTTGCCCAAACCCGGATTGTAACATAATACTTTAAGGTCTCGAGTTTGTTTTCTCAGTTACTAATCTATTTATTGATGGTTGAATTTTAAAGAATGAGTTAGTGAAACAAAATATACATGTGGTCATGTTTAAGATGTTATTGTTAGGATTCATGACTATTATCATAAACAATTACACGAGTACGCAACGGAATAAATCATATGCAATATAATTAATTAACAAAGTAAAAGTGAATGTGTACCTTTTAGCTTAGCTTCCAATAAACAAATAATAATAATAATTATTATTATTATTAGGGTTTAAAGTAAAACCCCTCTACGATCGCACACACGACACGTCGAACAAAACCCGGATCTTGAAACACCAAAAGCCTAAAACTCATAGTTTGCTTACACTCTTGTTTCGTCGAACTCACGGAGGAAACAAAAGTATTATGTTTCCGTCGACCAAGAAACCACAAACCAAAATCAATGCTAATTATTATTATTATTATTATTATCATTATATTAATAATTATTTATGATATGATAGATTTTGTATTTTCGGCTAGACTAACAAAGTCGTATGGTTTCTTTGTTTTCGACTAGCAAGAGAATCCATCGAATCAGAATATTTAGTTATTAAGATATTAGTATAGGGTATAAATATATCCCTAATAACTTAACATTCAAGCTAACATCTTTTGACTTGGACTAGGTTTAATTAATAATTACATTAATTATTAATTAATATTTAATAATTAATAATTCATATTTATTAATTAATTCTAATTAACATATCTAGTTAATAATGTCCAATTATCATTTCTCTCAATTTGGTGATTATAAATATGTAGATACAATATATACATATTACCAGATATCTAAGTGTCATCGCGTGTGACCCCGTAGGCTTAAACATTTTCGGACATGCGTTTATTTAACGTGATCATATTCCAACAGCTCTCACTTGAGCATGTTATAATAAAGGCAATAACATTGGTTAGCGTCTAGCAACACGCCAATGCTCCCGGAAATATTTAAGTATAGTTTCTTAAAGTATCTTTGAAATGGTTTCAGTGTTTATTATCCCTCTGTTTCAGATACCTTTGTTAAATATGGATATGGATCAGAGTCATTCCATAATCTAACGATTATGTTTCTCATTTCTACAACTAATTAAGATTACCAAATTAATCGAGACACATCCGAAATTCATTTGGGTATGCGCATACAAACATCTTAATTAATTAATGAGGGACCCAATGGTATCATACTTTAATAAGTAGTTGAAGGAACAAATCCTATTTTGACTACACGTGTTAGTCATGTCATTTCACTACATCTCTGAAAATAGCCCTTTGTTACCACCTTATTCAGGATAGTTAGAACTATATCAAGAAAATGCAATTCATACATGCATAACCTGCTTGTATCTCAAGTCTAAGGATAAGTAAAATAACCATTTCACGAATTTCACTTAATGACGCCGATCCATAAAGTGATGATTCGTTAAGTGGGGTAGTCCAATATGCATCCTATGGATATTATGTGAGTTTGGTAGGACCCTCTTCAATATTCCTAAGAATATTACCAATCACTCAGATTTGTCTTAGTTTAACTATATTCCCATATAGTTAATCGACAATGAACATTTAGAATATAAAATATTCATGGATTAAAACATGCAAATATAGGATACAATTATATATTGAAATGAAAAAAACATACCAAGTACTTTAATTCATTTATTAAAATAATAATTGTTCAACATCCTTTATCCAAATACCAATCACAGATTTACATGATATAACTAGCTAATTTAAGTCCTATGCCCTCGGCATGCTTATCGAGCTTTCCTTTTGACAACGCCTTTGTAAAAGGATCAGCTAAGTTATAATCTGTGTGAACTTTGAGTAACTTGATTTCTCCTAGTTCGATTTGCTCACGAACATAGTGATATCGTCTATGATAATGTCTGGCACCTTTCTGAACTCCGGGTTCGTTGGCAATAAAGATTGCACCAGTATTGTCGCAATACATATCTAAAGGTGTGTTATTTTAGGGCATCACGTTAAGCCCAGAAATAAACTTTCTAATCCAGACTGCTTCCATGGCGGCTTCTTGAGGTGGCAATGTGTTAGGACCAGTTTACTGGTAAACTGGCCAGTCTCCAGTTGCACCTGGAGACCCAGTGAAACTGGAGACCCAGAAGATTTGTCCAGAAATATATTGAAGTCCAGTTGCATCGTACAGTTAACGCAACTGAAGACTTCCTCCAGCTGAGAACTGACCAGTTGAAGAATCCTTCCAGTTGAAGTCGAAGACAACAAGTGGAAGATAGAGAATGACAATGGCAGCGAAGCCCAGTTGACATTCTAGTCAGTTACAAACTGGAGACCGTCAGTGGAAAGCTCTTACAAAGCTTTACACTGATTACGAGGAATTGACTTTTATGCTTTATGTGCTTTTACCGGATAATAAGATTTATCTTATTATTTAAGTAATAAAAGGTACATAAAGCTGGTTGAGTAAAGTTGCTTTATACTGCAACTTTACACTGCTTTTTAAGGAATTAAATGCTATTCCTTAAATGATCTCAACCACATTTGTACGGCCAAAGTTAACATCCCAATGTTAACTTTGCCTATAAATACAAGTCATTGCACAACAAGAATATTAACTTCTTCGAACACACTTCGAAGGAATTCACACTTTGCATACCTGCAATATTCTTGGTGAACTTGTGCAATATTCTCTCAATCACAAAAAGGAACATTTTACAACTTTAAGTGTTTCGATTGTTTAGAGAAATTCCAAGTGTAGATCAATTGTAGTTCATAGGTTGTTAGGATATTTACATACTTTGTATTATCTTGGTTCCGCAACAACCTTGTAATTTATTTAAAGTTAATAAATAAATTACACTTGAAAATTACATATTGTCTCACCAATTTACTTTAAGTATTTTACTTTATTGCATTGTTCTTTACTTATTGTCACTTAATAAGTAATCTATCTAGAACTTGGTATATACTCTCTGTAACTGGTCGTCTCCAGTTCAGAGCTTATATTGCAAAGTAACTCCACCATCGACATTGAGGTGTTTTCAGGTAGTACCATCTATTGAGTTGGGACTTACAAGTGGTATCAGAGCAGAAGGCTAATAAACTTGCCTAGATCTGCTTAGATGAACACTACTGAAGGTGGAGATGGTTCTGGTCAAGGTGAAAACCCTTTGAATACTAATACATCACCTTTTCAAAATGTTAATACTAACCCTCCTTCTCCTACTGCCCCAAACCACGTCCATGTACATTATTCTAACACTCCTGTTCCAAAATTTGATGGAAACAGTGAGACCTTTGGTACATGGAAGGCCAGAATGCTTTTGCATTTCGGTGGGATAGAGAGGTATATGTTGAAAATCCTTAAGGATGGACCATATATACCCATGTCTCTTGGGGTAAGTCCTCTTCTAGATCCAAATGGAAGAAGAGGTTCAAGAGAAAAGCTCGAAGACCATTGGTCTGATGAGGATCGTAGACTTGTAGATCTGGACACCAGACTCAAGAACATGATCCTTGGAGCTGTCCCTGAAGATCTAATTCCAACACTTGTGTTGTTCCCTAGTGCCAAGTCAATGTGGGATGAATTAGTTATTTAGTTTGAAGGAGGTGATGACACTATTGTCACCAGGAAAGTTGCCTTGAACAAGAAGTATGAATCCTTTTTTGCTCTACCCAATGAAAGTCTAACTGGTACATACACCAGATTTTCTAGCCTCATTAATCAGCTGAGAGGCTTGGGTGTAGAGAAGGATAAGGTTATTCTTCTTGAGAAGTTTTGTGATATTCTTCCTTCCAAATGGGAAAACATGGTTCTTGTCTTAAGACAAGGTAAAACCTTGCACAGCCATACTCTTACATCGCTCTATGGAGCCTTCAGATTCACTGAAGATAATAATGCTGCAAGACTGGTGGCTGAGCAGGATGCCATGAACCATGCCAGAGTTCCAAGGTTGCTAGTGTACCTGAGCGACCTTGTGCTGCCTTAATGTCTGCAGAGAGTGTCCAGGCACACTCAATGAAGGAGATTTTAAACAGTTTCTTGAACTCTGGCCTGACCACTGAAATCAGTGATGGTTGTGATGAAACTGACGATGATGATCTGGTAGCCATGATTGCTAAAACCTTTAACAGGTTTAAGCATAAATCTAAAAGATTTAATGGCCCAAACAATGCTTCCAGCTCCAGCTCTCTGGATAAAACCAATCTTACCTGCTATAAATGCGGTAAGAAAGGTCATTTTATGAAGGAATGCAAATCTAGTCAGATGAACAACCAAACTGGCCCCCCTGTCCCTAATTTCAATCGGCCTGATGATAGCTACAAAGCTAAATATAAAAAGCTTAAGGCCCAGATTGCCCTCCTGTCCATGGAAAAAGAAAAGGATCAGTGCTTAATGGCACAAAACTGAGGGAAAATGGGAGTACTCTGATGACTCATCAGCTGATGAAGAAGAGGAAAGGGACATGTGTTTCATGGCCTTGGAAGATCAACAGCAGCATGTGGCAAAAGAAGATGTCATCACTGGAAGATGGGTGGACATCATTTTGAAGAAGGTATGTGATTATGACAACCAAGTTGACCTAGAACTGAAACTGGACCTTGCTGAATCATTAAGTGGTGATTTAGCTTTTGTGGAAACTGTTAGAGCAGATGGTGAAAGATATCTTGACACTATCTTAATTGAACTGAACAATGTTAAACCACAACTGAATGATTTACAAAGTGTCCAGTTGGCTCTCAAGGAGTCAGTTTTAAAAATTGAGGCTTTGGAACTTGATAATCAAAAATTATTTTCTGATCTTGAAAAGAACAAAAGATTATCAAGTCATGGGTAAAAGCATCTGGAAAGAACTTTGATGCATTTTCTAGAACTATTGATGCTCAGAAGAATGCATGGAAATCTGGAGATCTGGAGATGGCAGCTCTCATACCAGATCTTCATGCATTGCCTCCAGCTCTCAGGGTTGAAACTTCTTATGATCAACCTGAAGCTGTTAAAACTGAACCCATTGAGACCACCTCCATTGAGTTTAAACCTGGAGCCAAACAGGCTAGTGCTCCAGTTAAAAAGGCCACTGGTAACAAGCCTTTACCTCAAAAGTCTAAGGTGCCCAAGACCCAAAAGACTAAAACTCCAGCTGAACCAAGGTCCAAGGTTCAGCTGCCTGATGAAAACAATATTTTGTTTAAACTGGAAAGTCAACTCCAACTTTTGTCTCGACAGGTTCAGAGTTGTACTGCCTGGATTAAAAATCTGGAAGGAGGTTCATCACCTCCAGTTTTTAAACAAAATATTAAACCCCCCCTTTCAAAACCTAAACAAAAGAATGTTTCATCTGGAACTAAATCTGGTAAAAATAAGGGGAGCAAGTATCAAATACCAATCGTTTTTACTCCTGCACCTGGATCTGGTAAAAAAGATCCAGATGTAGTCTTCAGTTTACCGCCACAACAATCAACTGTGACTTCTGTAGAGAAGTCCAGTGAACCCATCAAGAAAAGATGGGTTCACAAAAATAACTGATGATTTTTGTGGGTGTGCAGGGCGATCGAAAGAAGAATATCTGGTATCTGGACAGCGCTGCTGGCCGGACTATGACCGGATGTAAGCCCCTGCTTGAAGAGTTCACTGTCCAAGATGGACCGACAGTGACGTTTGGTAATGATCAAAGTGGAAAGACTGAAGGATATGGTGTGCTCAATAATGGACAAGTCGAATTCAAAAGAGTTGCATTTGTGAATGGTTTCAAATACAACCTGATCAGTGTCAGCCAACTTTGTGATGATGGCTTCAGAGTTTTGTTCGATATTGCTCAAGGCACCATATTTAACAAGGATTGGAAAGTGGTGATGGTTGCACCAAGAAAAGGTAATGTGTACATCATGGATATGGAACCAGCTCCAAAAGAGCAGTGCTTCTATACCAAAGCTAATGAGGACACCAACTGGCTGTGGCATAAAAGATTATCCCATCTTAATTTCAAAAATATTAACAAGTTGTCTCGCAAACAACTGGTTGATGGGATACCAGAGATTTCTTTTAATAAAGAAAAGCCATGTCCAGGGTGTGAGATGGGCAAGCAGAAAAAGGCCAGTTTCAAAACTAGGACAAAACTTTAGCATCACTGAACCTCTTCACATGCTACATATGGATCTCTTTGGTCCAGTGAATGTTCAAACTAGAGCTGGAAAGAAGTACACTCTAGTTGTGGTTGATGAATTCACCAGATACTGTTGGGTAGTATTCCTCAGATCCAAAAGTGATGCACCTGCTGAGATCATCTCTCTCATCAAAAGAATTGAACTCAAGTATACTCGAAAAGTTTGTCAGTTGCGAAGTGATAATGGTACTGAATTTTAAAATAAGGTACTTGAAACATTTTGCAATGACACTGGCATCTCTCAAAACTTCTCATCGGCACACTCTCCAGAGCAGAATGGAGTTGTGGAAAGAAAGAATCGCACACTGATAGAAGCAGCCAGAAGTATGCTATCTGAATCAGGTCTTCCCACCAGTTTTTGGGCTGAAGCAGTTGCAACTGCTTATCACACCCAAAACCGGTCAGTCTACATCAAGAGACATAAGAAGACTGCCTATGAAGTACTCAGGAATCGTAAACCAAATATTGGATACTTTCATGTATTTGGTTGTCCAGTTTATATTTTAAACGATTCCAGTCAGCTTGGAAAGTTTGATGCAAAAGCTGATGAAGGGGTATTTTTAGGTTATTCAGATATTCGAAAGGCCTTTAGAGTTTATAATTATAGACTCCAAAAGGTTCATGAGACAATTCATGTCACATTCGATTAATCAACTGAAGCAATCAACAAAAGACCAAGCCTTGATATTTCTCCAGTCATTCCAATAAATTTTGGCGACACTGACCAAGTTCATCAGTCAGTTGTTTCACCAAAAGATGTTTCCAGTTACTACAAATTGGAACCAGTTAAGAAGAAGAGTACCACCAGTGACACATCATTCTATCCCTCCATTAATTTCAACTTACCACAAGAATTGGTGATTGGATCTGATGTACGTGCCACTCCAATATCAGCACCAGTTCAAACTCCAACTTCTCCAGTTCTTCAAGAAATGCCTTCTAATGAAGAATTTCATGATGCAAATAGTGACCTCATTGACTCTGATGAGGATGTAGAAGTAGTTTGGACCGATCCTCCTCCAGAAGCTACTGCAACTGAAGAAGATCGCCAGGTGACTTGCACTGATATTGTTTTACACCAGCCTAGTCAATACACTAGATGGACTCGAGCACATCCAATTGAACAGATTGTGGGAGATCCAAATAGTGGGGTTCAGACTAGAAGAGCCACCAGTGAGCAATGCTTAAACGTCACCTTCTTATCACTAATTGAACCAAAGAAGATTGACGAGGCTATGGCAGACCCAAGCTGGGTGGAAGCTATGCAAGAAGAGCTCCTCCAGTTTGAAAGGAACAATGTTTGGGAGCTTGTTCCTTGTCCACCAGGGTTAAAGATAGAACCTATTGGTACAAGATGGGTCTACCGAAACAAGATGGATGAAGATGGCCATGTTGTAAGAAACAAGGCCAGATTAGTTGCCCAGGGTTATTGTCAAGCAGAAGGCGTTGACTTTGATGAAACTTTTGCTCCAGTTGCAAGACTTGAAGCCATCAGAATATTTCTGGCTTATGCAGCCCATCTGCAGTTCAAGGTCCTCCAGATGGATGTCAAAAGTGCGTTCCTAAATGGAACATTGGAAGAAGAAGTTTATGTTAAGCAGACTCCAGGCTTCATCAACGAGAAGCATCCTCACTGGGTATATAGACTGAACAAAGCTTTGTATGGTCTAAAACAAGCCCCAAGATCCTGGTATGATACTTTAACTAAACATCTCCTTAAAAATGGCTTTCAAAGAGGTGCAATAGATAATACCTTATTTATCTTGAAAGAAAGAGGTAATATCTTATTGGTATAAATTTATGTTGATGACATTATATTTGGTTCAACTGATGATGCAATGTGTAAAAAATTTTCTAAAATCATGTCATCTGAGTATGAGATGAGTTTAATGGGAGAATTAACATTTTTCTTAGGTCTTCAGATTAAGCAAACTGAAAATGGAATTTTCATAAACCAAGGAAAATATGTCAAAGATTTGTTAAGAAAATACAAATATGATTCAATCCCATCGAAAAACACACCTATTGCAGCACCATTAAATTGGACTCTGACTCAACTGGCAAACCAGTGAACATAACTGACTATCGTGGTATGGTTGGTTCACTGATGTATTTAACTGCCAGTCGACCAGATATAATGTTTGCAACATGTCTATGTGCCAGGTTTCAGGCTAACCCAAAAGAATCACACTTGCACGCTGTTAAGCGTATCTTTAGATACCTGAAAGGGTGTCCTAATCTTGGTCTTTGGTACCCCAAAGGCTCAGGGTTAGATCTAATGGGTTATTCAGATTCAGATCATGCAGGTTGTAAGATAGATAGAAAATCAACAACTGGTGGTTTTCATTTCCTTGGAGGAAAACTGGAAAGTTGGACCAGCAAGAAGCAGACATCAGTCTCTATGTCCACTGCTGAGGCAGAGTACATTTCTGCGGCCAGTTGTTGTGCCCAGATTCTCTGGATCAAGAACCAGTTACTAGATTATGGTCAAAAGTATACAAGGACCCCAATCTTTTGTGACAACACCAGTGCAATTGCTATATCTCACAACCCAGTGATGCACTCCAAGACAAAGCATATTGACATCAGGTATCATTTTATTCGTGATCATGTTATGAAAGGAGACATTGAAATTCATTTCATCCCTACTGACAAACAGCTCGCTGATGTTTTTACAATACCTCTTGATGAGAAAACCTTTAAACATCTCATCAGCGAACTGGGAATGTTAAATCCTTAAAACTGGAGATTTCTTTGTTATTGAACGCGTCAGTGACACTGATGAAGTTCTCCAGTTGAGGAGGTCCAGATAATCTTTGCTCGCCAGGCTATCGAACGCCTTTGATATATTATCCTGGCAATTGATTTCTGGATCATCATTTTAAGGGGAAAGACTCAAAAATAATTTTCTGACTAAAATTCGTTTTTGTTTGAAAATGGCAACTGGAGAACTCTCCAGTTGGAAACTGGCACTGGACTAATCCTCTAGTGACCAGATTCAGTCTTGTCTTATTTTTTATAACGTTAGAAATACTTGGTCAATATTTGTGACACGTGATGGTACTCGAGTGTTTTAGACCACTTGGTATCGTCATCTGACGTGTTTAAAGTCATTTTGGTAAATGAACACTGTTTGTTTTGGGAAAATTAATGTTAGTGGGCGCGTGGGTAAAATAAGCCGTCGTAGCATTTAATGCTGACACAATTAATTATGTTTTTATTTCAAAATTCAAACTTATTTTGTAAAAATATCTACAAAATTGATTTTGTTAATAAAATATAATTTTTGGTATTACATTGGGATCTTGAATTCCTTATAAATACCTTTATTTACTCCGAACACATTTACTTTCCTTCACATTCTTTCATTTACTTCCCAATCATCTAAAATTGCTTCATTGCTCTCTCTGCTTCATAAATCAAGAACCCTAAATTCCTAAATTTCAATTTCATTTTCAAATGGCTCCTAAATCATCCCGTTCAAGAGATGTAAATCTCTTAACTGTTCCATATGCTCCTTCACCAGATGTCAAACCGGCATCTGGTGCTCCTAGTAACACTTCGCTCATCAAACTCAATCCAAATAATCCGATGGCGAGTTTACAAGGATCTCAAGGGTCCAATACCCTTATTGGAAGAATTCAAAAATTTTTAAAGGATTCTCCAATAGGACCCTCATTCTCTCTAAACCCACGCAAGATGTTTCACGACTACTTGTGTGAGTTTTGGTACACTGCCACTCTTTCTTCCGATTGTTCTTCCATCACTTTTACATTAAAAGGTGGAACAATCTAGTGTACCTTGTCCGCTAATGTGTTGAGGGATGCCTTACACCTCAACTACTGGAGAGAGGGTGAATCTCCAGTTGTCTTACCCCCAAATGTTAATTTTCGCCAAGTCCTCCTTGAAATGGGACATAAGGAGTGCTTGGAGAAAGGGGTTTTGAAGACGAAAGGTGCGATGACCATTAAGGGTCTTACACCTTCATGGAGGTATTTTTTCATCCACCTGGTGGAGAGTATGGGTGGGAGTTCTGGTGGTCTTGACCAGATTAACTCCGCACAAGCAGAGATGACATACTGCTTGTGGAATGGATTGAGAGTAGACTTTGCTGATATCCTGTTTAGAAGCCTAGTACAAAAACTGAAGGGCACCAGGGGACTTTGTATCCCCTTCTCAAGGTTTCTCTCTCTTTGCTTTACTTTAAAAGAAGCCTTTGACCTCACTCAGTCCAAGGTCACAACCTCAATCTCCAATTTGCTGGGCAACACTGTTAGAACATCAGAAGTGGATTTAAGGGAGATTGAAAAACAGGTAAAGGAATTGGTTAACAAACCTGGGTTGAATGTGACTGAACTTGGAGAGCAGTTAATGACTTCAGTTGGTCAGAAGATAAATGATACGCTGGGTGCAAGAGAAGCACAATTGATTGAAAGGGTGATGTCTGAGATCACCAAGATGGCCACTCCTCAGGTTGATCTGGCCCCACTCACAAATGAGATCAACCAGTTGAGGGGCAGCATTGATAACTTGAACACCCAGGTATCACTTCATGCTCAATCTTTGGATAAACTGACAACTGAAGTAGAAAGTTTGAAGAAGAAGGATGAAGAAGTCAAGGATAAGGTTGTTTCTGGTTTGGATGAAGATTCCAAGATTTTAAATGAATTGAAAACTGGTCAGAAACAAGTTGCAGCTAATGTTCTGACCCAGTCTAAAGAAACCAACCACCTTTGGAGATCTTTCAGGATGATGTGCACAATCTTCAAAGAATGCAAGAACATGCATTCATGGCAGCCTCTTGACCGGTTGCCAGCTCACCATTCTGAATGGGAAGTGATTAGGGCAGGTCTAGATGCTGCCAAGGGGGAAAGAAGTGCAGTTCTTGCACCAATTGCAACTGAAAGCACTCCATTTGGAGGTCAATCTGGTATAGAATTGATTGTGGCTGCCAGTACTGAAGCTGGTGAGCAAAGAGTTGTTGAAACTGGTGATGTAGGTGATAGGGGGAATGTTGTGGATAAAGGAAAAGGTTTGGCATCTGATGTATCTGCCCAGCCGGCCACTGATGTACCTATGTTGGAAACTGGCAATGCTGATGTACTTCCTCCAGTTTCTGAAAGTGTTAACAAACAACTGGCTAGACTTGGTAATCAAATAAAAGAAAGAAAGAAAATGAAACAAGCCAACCAAGTTCAAGCCAGAGAGCATCTTGCTAAAATCAAACTGCTTGATATGAGTGATGCTCATCTTTTGGGAATCACTAAGGAGGAGTATGCCAGAGTTAAGAATGATCCCAGGATAGTTGACCAGTTGAAAGAAATGCTTGATGTTGAACTGGACAGACACTATCCTGATGATGAAGCTGAATTTGATACCAGAAGCTTGAATATATCAGTGGAGAAGGCTAAGGAGAATAGGGCAAGTGGGATTCTAAAACGAATTGAACATGTTAAGAAGGTTGTAAAAAGGGTATTGAATCCACCAAGGAGAATCCCTCAACCAAGAAGACCACTGACCAGAGATGCTGACCTTAGCACATTCGTAGAACCAACTGGTGAAGTATCAAATGATGACATCAAGTCTGCTGTACTGGCTGCTGGAGCTGGGAGTATTAAAATAACAAATGAATCTGAAGCAAGAAGCTATTACTCCCAGATCATGGCAACCAGAAGACATAGTGGGACTATCAATGATGTTAATGTAACCATTAAGCCAGGCACCAAGCACTTTCAAGTTGAAGTTAGTTATACCAGAGGGCCACTGGTTAAAACTGACAATCCTGGTGCAATGCAGTATGGGTTCACTGAATGGGTTGAAATGGTGAATGTTTTGGATGCAAAGGCACAAAAGAATAGGTTTGAGAAAGCATGGGTGAACTTCTTAAGAGGAAAGATTCAACATAAAGAAAATCTGGAGCTAAAGTTGAATATTGATCCTGAAGACTCTCAGCCTATCTCTTCAGTAACCAAGAGAAGAAGAACTGGCGAATGGCCATCTCATTAAGTTCTCTTTTCATTGTATCTACTTGTAATTTTATTTACATTCTGTAACTTGTATAAATTTCATTTCCTTGTATAATGAAGTTACCAGTTTGTAACCACAAGGTAGATAATAGATTAGATCTAACAAACTTAAAAGAAAAACCCAGGCATTTATTGATCTATAAAAATGCCTTGGAAAACTTAGATAGATTTAATCGAACAAGTCTCTCCAGTTCACACTTGTACAGATACAAGGACTGAAAAAGACTTGCCAATATTTCTAGACAAAAAGGGGGAATTTGTTAGGACCAGTTTACTGGTAAACTGGCCAGTCTCCAGTTGCACCTGGAGACCTAGTGAAACAAACATACCAAGTACTTTAATTCATTTATTAAAATAATAATTGTTCAACATCCTTTATCCAAATACCAATCACAGATTTACATGATATAACTAGCTAATTTAAGTCCTATGCCCTCGGCATGCTTATCGAGCTTTCCTTTTGACAACGCCTTTGTAAAAGGATCAGCTAAGTTATAATCTGTGTGAACTTTGAGTAACTTGATTTCTCCTAGTTCGATTTGCTCACGAACATAGTGATATCGTCTATGATAATGTCTGGCACCTTTCTGAACTCCGGGTTCGTTGGCAATAAAGATTGCACCAGTATTGTCGCAATACATATCTAAAGGTGTGTTATTTTAGGGCATCACGTTAAGCCCAGAAATAAACTTTCTAATCCAGACTGCTTCCATGGCGGCTTCTTGAGGTGGCAATGTGTTAGGACCAGTTTACTGGTAAACTGGCCAGTCTCCAGTTGCACCTGGAGACCCAGTGAAACTGGAGACCCAGAAGATTTGTCCAGAAATATATTGAAGTCCAGTTGCATCGTACAGTTAACGCAACTGAAGACTTCCTCCAGTTGAGAACTGACCAGTTGAAGAATCCTTCCAGTTGAAGTCGAAGACAACAAGTGGAAGATAGAGAATGACAATGGCAGCGAAGCCCAGTTGACATTCTAGTCAGTTACAAACTGGAGACCGTCAGTGGAAAGCTCTTACAAAGCTTTACACTGATTATGAGGAATTGACTTTTATGCTTTATGTGCTTTTACCCGGATAATAAGATTTATCTTATTATTTAAGTAATAAAAGGTACATAAAGCTGGTTGAGTAAAGTTGCTTTATACTGCAACTTTACACTGCTTTTTAAGGAATTAAATGTTATTCCTTAAATGATCTCAACCACATTTGTACGGCCAAAGTTAACATCCCAATGTTAACTTTGCCTATAAATACAAGTCATTGCACAACAAGAATATTAACTTCTTCGAACACACTTCGAAGGAATTCACACTTTGCATACCTGCAATATTCTTGGTGAACTTGTGCAATATTCTCTCAATCACAAAAAGGAACATTTCACAACTTTAAGTGTTTCAATTGTTTAGAGAAATTCCAAGTGTAGATCAATTGTAGTTCATAGGTTGTTAGGATATTTACATACTTTGTATTATCTTGGTTCCGCAACAACCTTGTAATTTATTTAAAGTTAATAAATAAATTACACTTGAAAATTACATATTGTCTCACCAATTTACTTTAAGTATTTTACTTTATTGCATTGTTCTTTACTTATTGTCACTTAATAAGTAATCTATCTAGAACTTGGTATATACTCTCTGTAACTGGTCGTCTCCAGTTCAGAGCTTATATTGCAAAGTAACTCCACCATCGACATTGAGGTGTCTTCAGGTAGTACCATCTATTGAGTTGGGACTTACACAATGTACTCAGACTCTGTCGCAGACATAGTACCTGTGGTTTGCTTCTTGCTCTTTCAATCCACCGCGCCTCCATTTAAAACGAAGACGTATCCCGACTGAGATTTTGTATCATCTCTATAAGTCTGAAATCCAGCATCACAGTATCCAGTCACTTTGAGCTCTGTATTAGGATTTCCTCCATACACCAGAAATAAGTCTTTAGTAGCCCGCAAGTACTTAAGAATGTTCTTCACAGCAGTCCAGTGACCTTCACCTGGATTCTGTTGATATCGGCTAACGATATTTTGCGCGAACGCTTTGTCGGGTCTAGTGCATCTTACCGCATACATAATCGATCCCACAGCCGAAGCATAAAGAACCCTTTGCATATGCTCCACCTCCTCAGGTGTAGAGGCACCTTGTTTGCTAGATAAGCCAAGTCCTTCCACGCTTGGAATTCTCCATCTTGAATCACTTCAAGATCTTATCAATATAAGCACCTTGACTTAGTCCAATCAACCATTTAGTTCTATCTCTGTAGATCTTGATTCCAAGAATGAATGCTGCTTCACCCAAGTCTTTCATAGCAAAAACACTTTCCAAGATGGGATTTTACATCTTGCAACATTGGAATGTGATTTCTTATTATCAATATGTCATCTACATATAAGACAAGGAAAGTAACATTACTCCCACTAGCATTGCGATATACACATGGCTCATCGGGATTTTGAGAAAAACCAACCGTTTGATTTCCTCATCAATCCTTTTATTCCAACTTCATGATGCTTGCTTTAGTCCATAAATGGACCTTTGAAGCTTGCACACTTTGTTGGGATATTTTGGATCAACAAAACCTTCTGGTTGTACCATATAGACTTCCCCGTCTAGATAACCATTCAAGAAAACAGTTTTGACATCCATTTGCCATATCTCATAGTCATAGTACGCTGCTATGGCTAAGATAATCCTAATAGCTCTAATGTCCGCTACAGGAGATAAGGTTTCCTCATAGTCAACTCCATAGAGCTGAGTATAGCCTTTCATCACGAGACGAGCTTTATAGGTGTGTACATTTCCATCCATGTCGGTCTTCTTCTTGAATATCCATTTACACCCAACGGTTCTACCATTAGGCGGAAGATCAACCAAGCTCCAGACTTGATTGTCTTTCATGGATTTCATTTCCACATTCGCAGCTTCAAGCCATTTGTCAGATTCTGGATCTGATAATGCAGCTTTGAAATTTGGAGGTTCATCTAAATCTCCTAATACGTGTTTCTCAAATTCTATATTTAGATTCAATCTTTCACGAGCACGTATTGTCCTTGAGGACCTACGAATTGGAATCACATCAACTTGAGGTTCATCACTTTGAACATTCCCCCCCCCCAAGTTGATGATCACTAGTGTTTTCAGAAGGTGACACATCTTCCTCTTGAGTCTCATCAAGTTCGACAATCCTCCCACTGTTTTCTTGAGTGATGAGATTCTTTTCAAAGAACTCAGCATATCTAGCAACTTTAATAGTGTTTTTGGTAGGAAAGTAGAAGTAGTAACCCATCGTTTCTTTTGGGTATCCTACAAAGATGCACTTAACTTATCTGGGTTGAAGTTTGTCAGGCGTATCTCGCTTCACAAGTGCCTCACATCCCCAAACTCTTAAGTAAGACAAATTAGGGACACTTCCATGCCACAATTCATGTGGTGTCTTGTCAACCTTCTTGGTTGGAACCATATTGAGAATGCGTAAAGCAGTCTCTAGAGCATAATCCCAATATGAAAATGGGAGAGTAGTAAGGTTCATCATTGATCTCACCATGTCCAACAAGGTTCGATTTCTCCTCTCATATATACCATTATGCAGGAGTAAGCTGTTGGATAAATCCTCAAGCTTTTAGATAATCCTTAAACTCTTGGCTTAAGTATTCTCCACCTCGATCCGAACAAAGAATCTTGATGGTTTTACCGAGTTGATTCTCTACTTCATTTTTAAATTCGTTGAATGTTTCAACGACTTCATGTTTATGTTTAAGCAAGTAAACATAACCATAACGACTGAAATCATTCATAAAAGTGAGGAAGTAGCTAGCAGCTTTCCTTGACACATGTCTAAATGGGCCACAAACATTGGTATGTATGAGTCCAAGCAGCTCTTCAGCCATCTCCGGTTTATGCGGAAAATGTTTTCTTGTCATCTTGCCAGAAACACAAGACACGCATTTGTCAAATGATTCTTCATCATTTGATTGTAAGATCCCTTCACGTTGAAGTCTTTCAATGCGTTTCTTGCCAACATGAGCAAGACGACAATGCCAAAGATAAGTAGAGTCCAAATTAGGCTTGACTCTTTTGCTAACATTATACATTGAATTATCATTTGAATCACAATAACGCATATAATTCAATTGTGAAGATACCTGAAGAACTGGCTAAACCACCTTGCTTCTTCTTCACGTTCAACTCAGCTAGATACTTACGACAATTCCTCTTCCAGTGTCCTTCTTCAGCACAGTGATGACAAGCCTGGTCTTTAGCCGGATGCTCCTTTTTCGCCGGAGGGGCCTTTTTAGGTTTTGAGACTGAAGCACCTTGCTTTCCCTTACCAACGTTCTTGCCCTTAGCTTTCGGTTGTTTTGCTTCCTGAACCTTTCCCCCCTTGATCACAAGAACTTGGGGTGTCTCAGATTTCTTGGGAAGGTTTTTCTCATACTCAATTAACATGGCATGAAGTTTAGCTATGGTTTTGCTCATGCTGTGCATATTGTAATTGCGCACAAAACTCTCAAAATTCCTTGAAAGAGACTTAAGAATCATGCCAATAGCAATAGGCAGATGATACGCATAGTTTAGCCTTTCCAAGTACTCAAAGTAACTCTTCATCTTGAGTACATGAGCGCTGACCAGTTTCATACTCGTGTTTGCAATCATGGAGTGACTCAATTAGCTCAAATAATTCAACTCTAGCTTGTTTTTCGTACATAGACTTGAGTTCTCTGATCATATCATACGGATTGTAGAATTCGAATTGCTTTTGAAGCTCGGGAGTCATGCTACCAGCATCAAACAAGCAACCTCAATATGTCTATTGTACTAAGTATTGTATGCTTCCAACTGCACAGCAGTGGCACTCGCATTAGGGATAACGGGCATCTGATTTTCAAGGACATCAGTTTTCTTTTCAACTCTTAGGACAATCCTCAATTGAACGATACCAGTCATTGAAATTGGTTCCAGAAAGTTTTTCTCTTTCTAGCATCGACCTGAAAGCCGATTGGTGTATGTTTTGTGAAGGATTTGTTGCCATTTACAAAACAAATTCAAGTTCAAAAATCAGTATTTTCGATAATAAATTCCTTAAGAAATATAATTACCCAATGTTAAATCATTTAACAATTAATTTCATTAAGGCTAGGATCCAATTGACATACCATCATTTCATCAGTTGATCTGCTAGAAATGACGTACTCCAAAAGGTAAGTGGCGATCAGTAATTGCATTACAAGTACAATTCCTAGATTTATGGGGCTTACAAAGACACTTGTATAGGGGCATCAAGTGTTTTGTAATCATGTTTTGTCCCATCTTATGCCACGGGTCAAGGTCTCACCGCTTAACTCGTTTTAAGTCGCCCAATTAAGAACTTGTAGTAATTTACCTTGGAGTTGTAATTCACCTCCAAAACTCTTTCGAATGGAAAATTATTGGATGTGGAAGAGACGTTTCGAAGACTATATGCATCTCAACAATATTGATATGTGGTTTATGGTGACACAAGGATATGACTGGCCAACATTTGAAAAGAATGGTGTGATTGGTAACTACACCTACACTTATATGCCAGATGAGGAAAAGAAAAAGTATGTCATTGAAGGGAAGGCTCGTTCAACTAACAATCATTTTCGATAATAAATTCCTTAAGAAATATAATTACCCAATGTTAAATCATTTAACAATTAATTTCATTAAGGCTAGGATCCAATTGACATACCATCATTTCATCAGTTGATCTGCTAGAAATGACGTACTCCAAAAGGTAAGTGGCGATCAGTAATTGCATTACAAGTACAATTCCTAGATTTATGGGGCTTACAAAGACACTTGTATAGGGGCATCAAGTATTTTGTAATCATGTTTTGTCCCATCTTATGCCACGGGTCAAGGTCTCACCGCTTAACTCGTTTTAAGTCGCCCAATTAAGAACTTGTAAATAGTCTACCACCGTCTCACGATGAGTAGTAATTTACCTTGGAGTTGTAATTCACCTACGTCTCACGTAGAGCAAAAAGTACTTGCAAGTGTTCTTAGCAAAGTGAGTGGCAAAGACTTAACTTTAATTGGGTAATGCAATTGATGTGAATCAAAAGTTTATGTATGAAGATTCATGCACATCTTCATAACATAATGTTTAATAAAATCATTTGTATTGTCTTAACAACACAAAAGAGCTCGGTAGCTCCATTCAAACGCACAAAGAAGCGCAGAAGTAAGGTTTTCGATAAACGCAATTAAGAACCCACCTCTTTAGGGAGCTAGCGCATCCCGACTTATACCTCTCTTAGAGTTTGTTCAAATGGGTGAGCCGGTGTATCTTTTTATTGTAAGACACCAATTTTATTAAATGTAGATGCAGATTTGTGTGACATTAGCAACGTAGATTTGGTTAACGTTTTTGTTCTTAGGAATATCTATGTAATCGTTGAATAATAAGTCTTTAGGACATATGTTTGTGTTTAATGATTACGTTTGAACTTCAATATAATATGTGTTCTTGTTTATTATTATGTTTGTGTGTTATATTATTGTTTTGCAGGTACAAGGACGTAGAGCCAAGGTTATAAGTGTCATAGAATACTTAAACGATGGCTGGACGTTATGTAATATGCAAAATAAAGGGTCCAAGATACGCTCCTCGTGCTGACGTCAGCAGCACGTTGGGTGGTCCTCGTGCTGACGTCAGCACGACCACACGAGGGTTTTGGTGGATCGAACTTAATACACTTCGTGTGAAGCCCAAGCCCATACGAATGAGAACACATCAAGTATAAATACTCACCCTAGTTACGAATTAAGTAACGAATTGGTGATAGAACGTTGAATTGTTGCTCGTGAATACTCCTACACGAATTAGCACTTCGTGTATAACCTTAGGTCGATTAATTGCTCATTAATTGACAAAAGGCAATAGCAATCTAGTTATCTCAAGAGGATTCCGCACTCTTGACATAATGAATAACGTCTTATTTACGATCTATACGCAATAGGGTCCTTACAAGTGGTATCAGAGCCCTAAGGTTGATTACCAGAAGGTTGAAGATCGTGTGATTTGCTATTGATTGCAAATTCAATTCGAAATCAAGAATTCGTGTATTACTTCATGCGACCTCGTGCTTACGTCAGCATGGACTGTCCTTCGTGTGACACTTCGTGCCACGTCAGCACGAACTGAACTTCATGTACTCTTCTTCTGATTTCTTCGTGCCACGTCTGCACGAACTGAACTTCATGTACTCTTCTTCTGATTTCTTCGTGCCACGTCAGCACGAACTGAACTTCATGTACTCTTCTTCTGATTTCTTCGTGCCACGTCAGCACGAACTGAACTTCATGTACTCTTCTTCTGATTTCTTCGTGCCACGTCAGCACGAACTGAACTTCATGTACTCTTCTTCTGATTTCTTCGTGCCACGTCAGCACGAACTGAACTTCATGTACTCTTCTTCTGATTTCTTCGTGCCACGTCAGCACGAACTGAACTTCATGTACTCTTCTTCTGATTCTTCGTGCCACGTCAGCACGAACTGAACTTCATGTACTCTTCTTCTGATTTCTTCGTGCCACGTCAGCACGAACTGAACTTCATGTACTCTTCTTCTGATCTTCGTGCCACGTCAGCACGAACTGAACTTCATGTACTCTTCTTCTGATTTCTTCGTGCCACGTCAGCACGAACTGAACTTCATGTACTCTTCTTCTGATTCTTCGTGCCACGTCAGCACGAACTGAACTTCATGTACTCTTCTTCTGATTTCTTCGTGCCACGTCAGCACGAACTGAACTTCATGTACTCTTCTTCTGATTTCTTCGTGCCACGTCAGCACGAACTGAACTTCATGTACTCTTCTTCTGATTTCTTCGTGCCACGTCAGCACGAACTGAACTTCATGTACTCTTCTTCTGATTTCTTCGTGCCACGTCAGCACGAACTGAACTTCATGTACTCTTCTTCTGATTCTTCGTGCCACGTCAGCACGAACTGAACTTCATGTACTCTTCTTCTGATTTCTTCGTGCCACGTCAGCACGAACTGAACTTCATGTACTCTTCTTCTGATTCTTCGTGCCACGTCAGCACGAACTGAACTTCATGTACTCTTCTTCTGATTTCTTCGTGCCACGTCAGCACGAACTGAACTTCATGTACTCTTCTTCTGATCTTCGTGCCACGTCAGCACGAACTGAACTTCATGTACTCTTCTTCTGATTTCTTCGTGCCACGTCAGCACGAACTGAACTTCATGTACTCTTCTTCTGATTTCTTCGTGCCACGTCAGCACGAACTGAACTTCATGTACTCTTCTTCTGATTTCTTCGTGCCACGTCAGCACGAACTGAACTTCATGTACTCTTCTTCTGATTTCTTCGTGCCACGTCAGCACGAACTGAACTTCATGTACTCTTCTTCTGATTTCTTCGTGCCACGTCAGCACGAACTGAACTTCATGTACTCTTCTTCTGATTTCTTCGTGCCACGTCAGCACGAACTGAACTTCATGTACTCTTCTTCTGATTCTTCGTGCCACGTCAGCACGAACTGAACTTCATGTACTCTTCTTCTGATTTCTTCGTGCCACGTCAGCACGAACTGAACTTCATGTACTCTTCTTCTGATCTTCGTGCCACGTCAGCACGAACTGAACTTCATGTACTCTTCTTCTGATTTCTTCGTGCCACGTCAGCACGAACTGAACTTCATGTACTCTTCTTCTGATTCTTCGTGCCACGTCAGCACGAACTGAACTTCATGTACTCTTCTTCTGATTTCTTCGTGCCACGTCAGCACGAACTGAACTTCATGTACTCTTCTTCTGATTTCTTCGTGCCACGTCTGCACGAATGAAGTTGGTCGTGGTAATTCACCTCCAAAACTCTTTCGAATGGAAAATTATTGGATGTGGAAGAGACGTTTCGAAGACTATATGCATCTCAACAATATTGATATGTGGTTTATGGTGACACAAGGATATGACTGGCCAACATTTGAAAAGAATGGTGTGATTGGTAACTACACCTACACTTATATGCCAGATGAGGAAAAGAAAAAGTATGTCATTGAAGGGAAGGCTCGTTCAACTCTAACAATGGCATTACCTCAAGAAAGTGTTCATCTGTTTAAGAAATATAAAACTTCAAAGGAAATGTGGGATGCTCTAGAGAAATACTGTGAAGGCGATGTAACTTTAAAGAAGAATCGCATAAAACTTTTAAAGCGACAGTATGAAGCTTTTAATGGTCTGAAAGGGGAATCACTTGATGAGATTATAGCCCGATTTAACCATTTAACTACAGAGTTATCATATTTTGAAGTTTCTTATCCAGAGTTTCTTATCATATTTTGAAGTTTCTTAACTACAGATAAATTTTTGGATTCTTTACCAAAAATTTGGACTGAATATGTTTATCATCTTCAAGATGACAAAGAATACAGTTCATGGGATTTTGAGACTGTGGTTTCAAAACTGAAAAATAGAGAAATGAAGAGAAGAATCAAGGATACTCATGCGGATTTTACTCAAGATCCGTCGTTGTATCATGCTACTTCAGTTCATTTGGCAAGTACTAGCTCAAGAAATAATGCATTTCTAAGTGGTGCAGAAGCTACACCTATAGTTGATCCAGATGGACATGCAGGTTATGTTGCTTATGAAAATGCTACTACTACTGTCAAGAGCAATATTTAATCGTATCATTCCATGCCAATGAGTATGAGTTCTGCAGAGGGTAGGATGAATCTCTACTCTGCTTTCTGTTCTGCTCATGAAGCTTATATCAATGGAAAGGTTACTGACCCTCCATTGATCGATGAGGATTATAATCAGATAGATCCTGATGATTTAGAAGAAATGGATCTACAATGGCAGCTAGCAATGTTAACTATTAAAGTCAAGAGATTCACTCAGAGAACTGGAAGATTTTTGGGTAATGGTACTAAAGGTTTTGACAAATCCAAGGTGAAATGTTATAATTGCGATGGATTTGGTCTTTTTGCCAGAGAGTGCCAACGTCAAAAGAAGACGGATAATACCATTGTCGGTATACAAAACTACAATCAAGGCGGTATTACTCCACCCAATCATCAAAAGACTCAAGCAATGATTACATTACCTGCTACTCCTCAACAGTCAGGTTCTCCTTAGTTTTTGGAGTCCAAGGCTATTGTTGTTCAAAACCCAGATGGTAGTTATCAGTGGGATACACAATCAGAAGATACTTCAAATCATGCCTATTTGGTTGAGATTTATCATGACTTTGCGCATGTTGCAAATGAAGTCATTGAAACAATTGACTATGCTGTGTATACTAGTGAAGAGAGAGCATCTGAGATTGTAAAGCAAAATGTCAAGAAAGTTGTTGAGATAGTAAGATCTGAGAGTGAGTCTATGACAACTGTGAAGACCTCTGAAGAGAATGTTGAGTCATCTAAAGCTATCCGTGCAAATTCTGAGAAGAGTATTGAAGATCAAATGAAGGAATTTGTGATACCTGATGGTATGACAACTGAAGACTTTGTTGCATACATGGCAGATTGCAAAGCTGCTGATCAAAAGGTATCATGTTCGTTAGTTTCAATAGTTAAAGTTTGTAAAATGGTGTCAGAAATGAAACAAGAGGTGTCTAGTCTTGGCAAGACCATAGCTAATTTGACCATTCAGAATTCTACCTTTAAAAGGGAAAACGACTCATATTTTGCTAAGAATTCTGGATTAATTAAACAAGAGAGTGTTTATAAGGATAAAATTAGAGCTTCAGACAGAGATATTCTTGCTTTAAAGGAAAAACTTAGAGAGTCTGTTCTAATGGAAAAGGTAGGAAATGAGCAATATGCTAAACTAACAGAAGATTTTTCTAAAAAGGAAAAAGAGTTAGTTGATGCTAGACTAGAGATTGTTAAGCTTAATACCAGACTTGAACAAATAAGAGGTTCTGAACTTATTAGGTCCATGCAATTGCAAACTCCTGTACCACGAGATTCAAAGAATAAAGGTGGTTTGGGTATGGATTATAAAGAAGTTAGAGGTCCTTTTAATGACAATTATAGTGAGTCTCTGACACAACTGACTGAGAAAGAAGAGATCTTCATTGGTCAACCTTCTCCATCTCTGACAGAAAAACAAACTGATGACTTTAAGTCCTCTAAGAGTTCAGTAAAAAAGACAGAACCTGTAAATAAGAAAGCTGAAACTGTAAGTTCATTTGTTAGACCGTTGGATCCTAAAAATGTGTTTTATGATGCAAATGTGCTAGTAGGATCTAATTATGTGAATCCAATGTGTCAAGCTGACAAAGTCATAAAATGTTTTACGATGAAAGGATGTGATACTGTTTTTACATCCACTGAAATTGATTTTGAGAAAATAGATCTTGACAAGATTGATAAAGTTTGGAATAAGGATGAGTCTACATCTAGTGGGGTCACCTTAACACCTTTCTCGACTCAACCTAGGATTCAGAAGAAAGTACAGTTTTCTAATAATAAGGAGTCAAAGGGTTTGTCAAAAGAAGAGTCAGCCACAATTCAATTAAAAGAGTGTTTAGGCGTGACTTCTGAGGAATCTGATATTAAAGCTAGGAAGCTTAGGGCAAGTAGATCATGTTTTTATTGCTACGAACAAGGTCATGTATATAGTTGCTGTCCAAATAGAAAGAGACGATGTCCTGACAATAGTGACTCTTCTCCTATGTCTAGTGATCATGAAAATTCTGTTCCTAGTAATCGATATAAGACCCCTAAATGACAGGGTCATTCACAAAATGCTACTACTAGTAGTCATGGAAGTGGAAGTCCAAGTCGATCTCGTACACCTCAAAGGAGTAATTCACCTAGGAATAAGCATGTTCAACAGAATCGGTCACCCCCTCGTAAAAATGGAAATGTTTCAAAGTTTTTTGATCGATTAGAAACTCAGCCTAGGTTTGGTCCACATTCACCTAAGAATTCTCCTCCTAAAGCTTGTTTCATTTCACTGAATAAAAGAAAATCGGTGACACCATCGTCATCCAAGGCTCCACCAAAGAGCAATGGATACTGAACCGAATTAATCATGAAAGATGAGTTCGTTAAACCTAAACCTCAGAAGGTTTGGGTGCCCTATGGAAACTAACTTAAGTTTTGTCTATTGTGCAGGGAGAACCAAGGAAGCCTATCAGTCTTTGGTATGTTGACAGTGGATGCTCTCGGCACATGACGGGGGACAAGAATCTCTTGTCCAACTATGTTGATATTAATGGATCGTATGTTAGTTTCGCTGGTCCCAAGGGCGGCAATATCTCAGGTCAAGGTGATGTTGTCAATGGGAAAATTACATTGGAGAAAGTCAATCATGTGGAACAGCTATCTCATAATCTTATGAGTGTTTCTCAGATTCGTGACAAGGGTAATCATGTCAATTTTACTGAGAAAGAAGCACTTATTTTGAAACCGGGATATGTTATTCCTGAAGACTGGATCCTACTGAAAGCTCCTAGGAAGAAAGACATCTTTGGCCTTATGTTAGGTGTTGATAATTCGAAGGAGCCAGTTTGTTTATTAAGTAAAGCAAATGAATCTGAATCACTATTATGGCATAGAAGAATGGGACATATTCATTCCCGAAAGATGAATCATATTGTGAAACATGGTTTGGTTGAAGGTGTTCCGATGAAAAGGTTTGAAATGAAAGACAAATGTGTACCTTGTTTGAAAGGTAAACATCAAAAGTCTTCTCATAAACCGAAGCAAGTAAATTCTATTGCCAACCCATTTGAGTTACTTCACATGGATCTTTTTGGACCTGTGAATGTAAGAAGTATAGGTGGGATGTACTATTGTTTAGTGGTTACTGATGATTACTCGAGATTCTCATGGGTATTTTTTCTTCAATCAAAAGATGAAACTCCAGAGATTTTGACAAATTTCTTTGTTGAAACTGAAAATGTTTATGGAGTTCGCGTAAAGAGAATCAGGAGTGACAATGGAACTGAATTCAAGAATAAAACATTGGAAGTCTTTTGCTTATCCAAGGGAATCCAACATCAATTCAGTGCACCGTATGAGCCACAACAAAATGGAGTTGCTGAAAGAAAGAATAAGACTCTAATCGAAACAGCCAGAACAATGCTTACTGATTCAGGGCTCCCTACTATGTTTTGGGGGGGAGGCAGTGAACACAACATGTCACATTTTAAACCGGGTTTTGATAGTTAAGCGTCTTAATAAGACTTGTTATGAGCTTCTACATAAGAAGAAACCCAATTTACAGAATGTTGAACCATTTGGTGTACCGTGTACGTTCTTGAAATATCTACCTCAGTCAAAGTTTGATCCAAAAGTTGAAGAGGGATTTTTCATGGGTTATAAACCAGGTACTCCAATTCGTCGGGTATATAATAAACAGACAGGCAAAGTTGACTTGGCTACAAATGTCAAGATTGTCAGTCATAAACCCGCTATTCATTCTGGAACTCGCAAGAATTTCGATTATGATAGTGTATTTCATTTGTTGCATGGTACTTTTTCTTATTCAGGTCCTGACACAGTTGATGATGTGATCATCTTAAGAGATCATATGGATTATGCTCCTATCCCTACATCACCTCCTGCTCAGACTGTTGATACTACTCCAACCAAAGTTCAGTCCACTACTGTTGTTGGTGAAAGTAGTAAGAACAATGATAAGTCTTCAGATTCAGATGTTACTGAACCCGAGAACACTACTCCATCTACTCCTTCAAGGGTTCCATTGCCTGATGATGATCCTATTCTGAAGAATCAGAAGATGATTTTAGTTCTCCTGAATTGCAGATTCAATCGAATTTAGGAGATAATCTAAATGTTGATTCGGTTCCTCAACATAGAATAAATAAGGCTCATCCTGTTGAGAATATTCTTGGTGATGCTTCAGAGCCTGTTCGAACTAGAAATCAATTAAATAAGAAGATGACTAGTTTATTTTGTGAAGTGAAGAATACGGGAATTATTACTGAGTGTCTGTATTCATGTTTCATTTCGCAAGAAGAACCGAAGAATGTTCAGATCGCGCTTAAGGATCCTTTCTGGGTTGCAGCTATGCAAGAAGAATTAGCTCAATTTGAGAAACTTGGAGTATGGGAGTTGGTAGATGTGCCTAGAGGTAAAGAAACGATTGCAACTCGTTGTATATTCAAATGAAAACGAGATGACAAAGGGATTGTTACAAGGAATAAGGCACGTTTGGTTGTTCAGGGGTTTGCACAACGAGAAGGATATGACTATAACGAAACTTTTGCGCTAGTTACCCGGATTGAAGCTATAAGGTTATTTTTAGCCTATGCAAGTTTCAAAGGTATAAAGGTGTATCAGTTATTCGTTAAGAGTGTCTTCTTGTATGGTGAAGTTAAGGAGGAAGTTTATGTGTTTCAACCACCTGGGTTTGAAGATCCTAATTATCCAAGACGAGCATATCGACTTGATAAGGCTCTTTATGGTTTACATCAGGCACCCAGAGTGTGGTATGAGAAGTTGTCAACACATTTGTTGACAAATGGTTTTACAAGAGGATCGATAGACAGCACATTGTTTATCAAATGGCGGAAGCGAGATTATTTGATTGTACAAGTTTACGTAGATGATATCATTTTTGGTTCATCTAATGAAAAGATGTGCAAAGAATTTGAGATGAGCATAAAAAAGCAGTTTGAAATGAGTGTTATGGGAGAACTACAATTCTTCTTAGGTTTGCAGGTTGATCAGAGGAAAGATGGATTTTTCATTCACCAGTCTAAGTATGTCGATGACATCTTGGAGAGGTTTCAAATGTTAGATTCCAAGTCATATGGTACTCCTATTCAGCAAAATCATGGCTTAGGAGTTCTTGATCCTAAAGATCTGCCTGTTGATGCAACTTATTATCGTGCTATCATTGGCTCATTGATGTATCTGACTGCTTCGCCACCGGATATTATGTTTGTTGTTCGTCTTTGTGCTAGATTTCAAGCTAGTACGAAAGAGTCGCATTTAGTTGTAGCAAAGCGTATCCTACGTTATTTAAAAGGAAACCAAGGACTTGGTCTATGGTATCCTTTGGGAGGTACGTTTGATTTTGTTGCATATACTGATTCGGACTTTGGCGGTTGTAACAACGACAGGAAGTCTACTACTGGAGGATGTCAGTTCTTAGGGGCGAGATTAGTATCGTGGAAGTGTAAGAACCAGACATCGGTTGCTCAGTCTTCTTGTGAGGCAGAGTATATGGCTGCATGTAGCTGTTGTTCGCAGTTTCTTTGGATTCAGCAACAACTACGAGACTACGGTATGGATTTCCTTGACACACCTATTAGAATAGACAATAAGTCAGCTATAGACATTACAAATAACCCTGTCATGCATAAAGTCACCAAGCATATTGATATTAGACATCATTTCTTACGTGACTGTGCCCAAAAGAAATTGATTGATTTGGAAAAGGTTATAACTGATGATAATCTAGCTGATCTGTATACTAAAGCATTTGATAAGACTCGCTTTGATAAGCTGATTCTTCTCAATGGTATGAGGAATGCTGATTCATATTAGATCTCTCAAGGAACTATTTTTGTATATTTTATTTGAGTCTTAGGTTAAGTCTGTAAATAGCTAGAGTCATAAAAATAAAAAAAGAGTGTCTAGTTTAAGTTCTGTATATAGTTAGTGTCATACAAATATAAAAATGAGAAAAATGAGAAAAAATAAAAAAAGAGTGTCTAGTTTAAGTTCTGTATATAGTTAGTGTCATAAAATATAAAAATGAGAAAAATGAGAAAACCAAAATAAATAAATAAGACAGAGATTTAAGTTGATGCATTCAGATGATTAGAAGTGAGGATAACTTTAGCTTTTAGGCCTGCTTAATCGTAATATAACTGCTTAGTTCAGTGATTACAATTTAGGATGTATCGGTAGGCACAAAGTACCAAGGTTTCCCTGAATTAATAATATTTCAATGGAAATGTTCTTGTGGGAAACATATTCAGATATATGGCTGAGAATGCTTGCTTTTCAGAAATGATTAGATCTGGTCCTTAAATTCTGTGAAAGATCTAGCATTATTATAGGACTTATTCAGTAAATATGCAAAAACCTCTACAAATCATGAGCATGAAAGTTAAATTTAGATATAATGTGATATTGTTATTCTGTTTATGCAAATGAAATGAATGTAATTAAGGGGCTAATGTGGTCTTTGAGATTCAGACAAGTATGTCCTTGGGGTGTCTTTGTATACCTAGCCTACCTAAAGCTTCCAACTTGGGATAGGTTGTCAGAACGTTCGCTACACAGGTTTCATCGAAAATTACGGGTTCCCAATATAAAGAAATGTAAAAGCAAATAAATAAATTAAATCGCAAGATACTAAATTCACCTAATTGTATCAATCTTAAAAAGTGTCTCATGGTTTGTTCAAGGAAGTTTTTGAATATATATTGAATATTTGTTATCTTAGTGCTTGTGTCGATTACGGAAGTATATCTGAGTGTGGGTCACATAAGTTCGCAAATAATAACGTGGCATGAGTAACTTACTAGGTTACATGATGACTGTCCTTGGCTAAAGTAATACGAAAGTGTCACACCTAAAGGAAGCTGGAAGTACCGAGTGTTTAAGAGGACAAACATATCGGTAATTGTTGTTGGGTCACTGTTCATAACTAATAATAAGGGGATCAATTCCTCATCCGCAGGCTTATGTAATCGCTAATCTGGTCTAATC
>CM067167.1:20754643-20779643 GCA_034093135.1 Erigeron breviscapus
GTCTTACTTACATAGTGTTTAACGATATGATGTCACATCCTGCGGGTATGTTCCAGCACATGTTGACAATCCACCATTGTTTGGACACTTGATTAACCCAAACTATATTGCTCCAAGACAAGGTTGGGAAGATGATGAACCTGTTGCTGCTGCTGATGATGATGCTCAAGGTCAAGATGATCTTCAAGAAGAGCAAGCTGATCAGTTTGAGGGACTTAATGATGTTCCTTTATTTACTTATGTTCCGGAGCATGATCTGGAGATGGATGCTCTTGTGGAGGATATTGATGATCCGCCAAATCTTCTGCCACCTACTACTGGAGTTTCTACTTCTACTACCGCTTCAGTAGATGTTGCTGGTCCTTCTGAACAGAATGTTGATGATGATGATGATTCGGGTTCAGATAATGATGATGATGCAGATAGACCACCAAAGAGAAGAATAAGACAAGGAAAAGGGATTGATGTTGTGGAGAAGTTACAAGCTCTTCAGCAACCTCGGTCAGAAATTGATAGGGAGTTTGCTGAGTATAATGCTGCTATGGAGATGTCACATACACCCATTCCAGTTGATACACCATCAGTTGCTGCCTTGAGAGCTTCTGTTACTGAAGTTTCAGTTTCGGTGTCTACTACTTCTGTTGGTACTTATGTTGGTGAGAAGAGGCCGAGAACCAAGTTTGTTATAAGAGGAAGTGGTTCTCAAGCTAGAGTTGTTGATGCTACGACTGTTACGACTACTAGAGCTTCAGAGTCGACAGTTCGTCAAGAGAAAGAGCCGATTGTTCCTGCTCCTAGGCCTCGTTCTACTCCAGTTCAGGCATTAGTTCCTGTTGCTACTGTAATGGATCGTCTGTTGTTACCATTACAAAGACCGCATATGCCTCCACTGGGAACTTTTAATGCTCGTATGCCTTCTTTTGAGACTATGATGCCACCGCCTGCTTCTACATCTAACATTGCTTCTACTTTGGATTCAGCTCTACCGGTTCAAGTTCAGCTGGGTCGTATTGTTTCTGAGAAGAAGATGTTGGAGATGAGAGTGTCAGCCTTGGAAAGACAGTTGAAGATTCAGGCTGAATCACATCAGAGTGAGATGGACAAAATGACCGCACTTGTTCATTCTCTTGGAGATAAACTTGATCGATTCTTGTCTCAAGGGGGAGATAAAGATGGACTTGGTTGTAAGGATGATGAGCTAGCAAGAAAAAGAAGAGATGATGATCATGAAGATCAAGATCCAACTCAACACCAACCCAGAGATGTTAGTGAGCCAGAGAATCGAGGTCAAGATGAAGATGCTGATGTTGCAGAGTTAATGGCTTCAGAGACTGCACATATTCAGGGGGAGTCGCCAAGACAAAGAGAGTCAGAGATTGCTGGTACAGCTGGTGCTAGTACATCTGGGACTCAGAAAGGTAAAGCTGTGATGGTTGCTCCTGATGCAGATCCTGATGATCCAGACAATTCGTCAGATGATGAAGATTCCAATTCAGGTAATTCTAAATCTAGTTATTCAAGTAAAAGTCCTGATCACAATCCATTAAGTGTGAGATCGGAGGAAGAACGACTAGAATGGGAGTTGCAAGAAAAAGTTTGGAAATGATCCTCATTTTCGTTTTGTTGAAGAAGATAAAATGTGGGAAAATCTTAACACAAAGGTTGTACATGCTCATGTTGACCTTGATAGTGATCAATGGTCAGACTCAGATCGTCAGAAAAGAGAACGACGACGACAAAGGATCTTAAGTCGGTTGCCGTCTGACGTTGACTCTAGTTCTGATGATACTGAAGATTCAGATTATCGACCTGGACGTTAATGATTTTTGTACTTGAAATGATTAATAATGATTATAAGATAAATATTAATGTATTAAGTAGTTACATTATATTTATGATATAATATTATTTTATCTTGTTTTATGTATTTATACTTGTTTTTATTTATGTCTTAACTTATATATTTTATGTTCTTTATCTTTGTATGTTTGAAATATAAATTGCAGATAAGCTTCAAATAGGTGCTTTGGATGATATTGATGATACTGATGATGATTTAGATAGTATCATTGATGAAGATTTGGAAGAAGGAGAACTTGTTCCTAGATCAGCATAGGCGAAATTGCTGAAGAAACCTTATGATTTTGATAATGTCTTTGGAGACATTCCTACAGAACCAAGAGGTGAAGAGGAGCATTTCAGACTTAATCCAATCAGAGATAGTCCAGATGAGCCAAAGAATGCTGCAAAGTTAATATTCAAAGTATTTGCAAAGATAGTTCATGAAGAACATGATATATTTTTTATCTTGTTTTATGTATTTATACTTGTTTTTATTTATGTCTTAACTTATATATTTTATGTTCTTTATCTTTGTATGTTTGAAATATAAATTGCAGATAAGCTTCAAATAGGTGCTTTGGATGATATTGATGATACTGATGATGATTTAGATAGTATCATTGATGAAGATTTGGAAGAAGGAGAACTTGTTCCTAGATCAGCATAGGCGAAATTGCTGAAGAAACCTTATGATTTTGATAATGTCTTTGGAGACATTCCTACAGAACCAAGAGGTGAAGAGGAGCATTTCAGACTTAATCCAATCAGAGATAGTCCAGATGAGCCAAAGAATGCTGCAAAGTTGATATTCAAAGTATTTGCAAAGATAGTTCATGAAGAACATGATTTTATTTTTTATCTTGGCTGGGAAATTAATGCTACGCGAGAGTTTGATATTAAAGAATATAATATACCTCCGGCGGAGAAAGATCCTGACTTTTGTATTGATCGTTGGGTTCCAGCATATAAAGGTCGTACTGGCTTACCAATGGGTGAATGTTTCAAGCCGTCAAAGTTTTGGGAGTTTATTTCAGATGTTGATGCACCTAATTATTTCTCAGTGATACAAAGCTGGTTTTATGATCGAAGACTTAGCTTATTTGTTAGCAAGAAAAGAAGGTTGTCAGTACTTGTCATTAAGTTTAAGACATTTCCAAAGCTTAGACGAATCATATTTGATGGATTTGGGAAAGAGATGGTTTGTTAATCTTCAGAATGATGGAAATGCTAATTATTTCTGGGAAAGATTTCAGAGAGAAAGAAGATGGCATTTTGGTGATAGAGGTTTGAAACCTGAAGATAGGTTGATTAAACCTAGACCCAAGAAGAAGATTAAAAAGCCAGATGGCACTATTGATCTTGTTTGAGACCGATCAAATGTGTTAAAAGGGTTCCTGCTATCAAATGGGATCAAGATATGCTGACTACAATGACTTATTGGCAGATAGATATCAAGTCAGGTGAAGCACAAATGTTTGTTGATAATTCAAAGAGCAAGATGCTGCTTCGCATGTATGATCCAATGCAAGTTGTCAATTTGTCAAGAGGTGATCAAAGAAGATTGATTGAGACACCTTGTACAGCTGTTAGATTTTGGAAGACTGAAGTCACACGCTATCGTAAGATTCTCGGAGTTTGTTTATCTGAGAGAATTCATGCGAATAGTATAAGACTTCTATTTAATGATCAAGCTTGAAGTTCAAGTTAAAGAAATCTAGTCGCTAATGTCAAGGGGGAGTCTGTAGATGCAGATTTGTGTGACAGTAGCAACGTAGATTTGGCACTATTATTCTTAGGAATATCTATGTAATCGTTGAATAATAAGTCTTTAGGACATATGTTTGTGTTTAATGATTACGTTTGAACTTCAATATAATATGTGTTCTTGTTTATTATTATGTTTGTGTGTTATATTATTGTTTTGCAGGTACAAGGACGTAGAGCCAAGGTTATAAGTGTCATAGAATACTTAAACGATGGCTGAACGTTATGTAATATGCAAAATAAAGGGTCCAAGATACGCTCCTCGTTCTGACGTCAGCAGCACGTTGAGTGGTCCTCGTGCTGACGTCAGCACGACCACACGAGGGTTTTGGTGGATCGAACTTAATACACGTCGTGTGAAGCCCAAGCCCACACGAATGAAAACACATCAAGTATAAATACTCACCCTAGTTACGAATTAAGTAACGAATTGGTGATAGAACGTCGAATTCTTGATCGTGAATACTCCTACACGAATTAGCACTTCGTGTATAACCTTAGGTCGATTAATTGCTCATTAATTGACAAAAGGCAATAGCAATCTAGTTATCTCAAGAGGATTCCGCACTCTTGACATAACGAATCACGTCTTATTTACGATCTATACGCAATAGGGTCCTTACATTAAAACAAAATCATATTTCGATATTTATTAGTCAAGTTTATTCTTTTCTTAAATCATGGTCACTATGGTTAATGTACATGTTTAAGAATGGCCCCCCTTCATAGAAGAGGATCACATACATCAAGTTACCTTGATTGCGTAAGCCTTTAAACATATACAAACATACAATTATCAAATAAACACATAGATGCTGACTGGAAATTTCCAGCAGCTTCGCGACCAGATTCGGCCTGTTTAACGACAGAATTGGCCTTCGAGCAGAACTACAAAGTTGTAGCCCTATGAATCGTGCATCTACAGTCCAAAGTAGAGCTCCTAACTCATTACGGTTGATTTTATATGAATTTTTAGTGAACAGGTGTCAAACAAAAATCACACGAAAAAAACTTACATAGCCATACAATTATCAAATAATTAACCCTAATTATTGGACCTTTAATCTAAGCAATACATACCAATATATCTAAGTAATAACCATAAAGAATTTTGCATGAAATCCTTATGATTTTTATTTCTATTTAACAACATTAAACTAAAAAGTATATAAAACATGCAATTTATCACATAAACATGTCAATTCACATAATCAAAACTTGCATAGAGGGTTTAATTTAACCATTAACATTAAATGGGTTGAATTAATAATAAAAAAAAACCCTAATTTTATTTTTTTTATCAAAATCGATTTTTATTAAAATAAATAAACAAAACAAATTTTAAATATTTAATTTTAATTAATCAAACCAACCCTCAAAACCCCCCTCAAGTTTTGAACTTTGTAACTAATATATCACATATTAGGCTCGTGATACCACTGTTAGGATTCATAACTATTATCATAAACAATTACACGAGTACGCAGCGGAATAAATCATATGCAATATAATTAATTAACAAAGTAAAAGTGATTGTGTACTTTTAGCTTAGCTTCCAATAAACAAATAATAATGATAATAATTATTATTAGGGTTTAAAGTAAAACCCATCTACGATCGCACACACGACACGTCGAACAATACCCGAATATTGCTAGATCTTAAAACACCAAAAGCCTAAAACTCATAGTTTGCTTACACTCTTGTTTCGTCGAACTCACGGAGGAAACAAAAGTATTATGTTTCCGTCGACCAAGAAACCACAAACCAAAATCAATGTTAATTATTATTATCATTATATTAATAATTATTTATGATATGATAGATTTTGTATTTTCGGCTAGACTAACAAAGTCGTATGGTTTCTTTGTTTTCGACTAGCAAGAGAATCCATCGAATCAGAATATTTAGTTATTAAGATATTAGTTAGGGTTTTTATTATTAGGATATATATAGGGTATAAATATATCCCTAATAACTTAACCTTCAAGTTAACATCTTTTGACTTGGACTAGGGTTTAATTAATAATTACATTAATTATTAATTAATATTTAATAATTAATAATTCATATTTATTAATTAATTCTAATTAACATATCTAGTTAATAATGTCCAATTATCATTTCTCTCAATTTGGTGATTATAAATATGTAGATACAATATATACATATTACCGGATATCTAAGTGTCATCGCGTGTGACCCCGTAGGCTTAAACATTTTCGGACATTAGTTTATTTAACGTGATCATATTCCAACAGTTATGCTTTAAGTGAAAAGGTAATCAAATGGTCTAGTAATCAGATATGTTCTTTACACCCAACTATTCCATGACCAAGTTAAAAAATAGAGTTAATTACAGAAATCGTCCCTGTCGTGGTACCCAACTTGCAGGTTTCATCCCTACCTTTCATAAATTACAGTTTTAGTCCAAAATAGTTTTCTCCGTCAACACTTTTAGTCCTTCCCTTAAACGTCCGTTTATAACCATGTCACGTGATCCGCACGTGATGGTTATTTTCGTAATTTGGCTTAATACAAACCCAATAAATAACCCGATTAAACTAAAAAACCCTTATTTTCACTCTCTCTCTTACTTTCTCTCACTCTTCTCCTCATCTGTTCTTCAAATACGATCTAGGGCACGAAAAATGGTCCATTGTAGCTGTGGTTCGATTGTTGTGATTCGAACATCTTGGACACCACGAAACCCTGGAAGGAGGTTTTATAGTTGCCCTAAAAGGGATTCGCGTTGTACTAGGTTTATTGGGTGGTATGATCCAGTTATGTGTGATCGATCTATGGACATTATTCCAGGGCTGTTAAGGTCTAAGAATGCACTAGAGAATGAAGTAAGAATGAAGAATCAAGAAAATAATCGATTAAGGAAGTATCTTTTTTTGTCAATTATTGTTGTGTTTTTGCTGTTATATCTACTTATTAGTGGATAAGAAAATAAGCAGTTGTTAATGTAATTTTAAAGTTCATGTAATTGTAATTGTAGTTTTCAAGTTTATGGAAATGTAGCATAAGTTGTTTATGTAATTGTTTAAGGAAATGTAGAAATTGTTTTGTCAGTAGCAACAAATTAGTCATTTTGCAAGTGTTTTGACTATATAAAGTCAAATTACCAAAAAATGGTTACAAATAAGATACATAACACTGCCTAAATTGAAAGATACTTCATTACACAAATCCAAAGCATTATACAAATTGACATTATCCAAATTAACATCAAGATACTTCATAACCAAATGGTAGGGGTGAGCAAAAACCGAACCGAAAATCTAATAACCGAAAAAACCCCGATGAAAACCGAAAAAAAAAAAAAAAAAAACAAAAAACAAAAAACAAAAAAAAACAAAAACACAAACACAAATCAAAAACCAAAATCAAAAAAAAAAAAAAAAAATTTCAAAATGAAAAAATTGAATTATCCAAATTAACATCAAGATACTTCATAACCAAATGGTAGGGGTGAGCAAAAACCGAACCGAAAATCTAATAACCGAAAAAACCCCGATGAAAACCGAACCGAGAAACCAAACCAATCAAAAATCCATTGGATTTGGTTTTGGTTTTCTAAAAACCGAACCAAAATCATATATATATCAATTTATTTTAGAATTAAGCTTATTTTCTTCCTATTTATCTAGTTGTGCCAATAAGAACAAGTTTTGGTCTATGAAAGATTACCGATTAATAGTTCAATGCTAATCATTAATGGGCAGAAGTTTAAAACAATTGGGTTTTATGCCTCTGCTCTCCCTCCCATATTAGCTCTTTCAGAGGAAAACCCATACATATTTCCTCTCCTACAGCCATTTGTCTTCAAGCTCGTAATAATATACCCGTATATCATATTCAGTTGTTCCTTTTTAGCAGCTTCAACTTCTCAAATCATTACAGTAAATTTTTTAAATAAAAAACCGAAAGAACCAAACCGAGCTCAAAACCGACAAACCGAACCATTGGTTTGGATCGGTTTACGGTTTCAAATGATGAAAAACCGAAACATTCGGTTTGGGTTTCGGTTTTATATCAAAACCGACCCAAACCGATCCATGCTCACCCCTACCAAATGAAAGATACTTCATAACCAAATTGACATTATCCAAATAAATAAGATACTTCATAACCAAATTGATATCAAAAATAAATGAAACATTGTTTAATAAAGCATACATAAACATCCATCCTAATATTACAGAAATCCAAGTTTACTTAAACATCCAAATTGTCAAATTGACACACTGCCAATTGACAACAAAAGCATACATAAACATCCTAATATTACACAAACCATCATAGTTTACTTTTTCTTCTTGGATGGAGCTCTGAATGCTTGATCTGGAGACATTCTAGCAGCCATCCTTTTTGTGAATCTAGGGGGAATTAACATTACTTTGACTTTGGCTTGTTTGACCCTGACTTGGTTGAGCATGAGCTTCAGTTGGTTGACTTTGAGATGGTTGACTCTGACTTGCCCCCACTCTTGAGTTGCCTGCACTACCACCTCCTTGACCTTGGGTTGGTTGACTCTGAGATGGTTGAGTCTGAGTAGCCCCCATTCTTGAGCTCCCTGCACTGCCTGCACCACCTCCCTGACCCTTACAACCTCTTGAATTATGGCCCAGATTACCACAGAGTGAGCAAGTAAGAGTCTTCAGTTTCCTACCCTTAGTGGCAGATGTCTTAACCATGCTTTCCTCATAGAATGATCTCTTCCTTTTTTTCTTTGGTCTTCCAACAGGAGTATGATGCACTGGGGGTGTTATTGTTGTTGGAATTCTAGATTTCTCCCACATGTTTGAACCATTGATTCCACCTATCTTGTATGAGTACACTTTTTTCCAAGTTTCAAGCCAATAACATTCATGCACCCAGCTTTCTGGTATGCCAGGCTTCAATCCAGAGACACCCATATGAAAAATTGCAGCAACAACATGTAGACAGGGAATTCCTGTTAATTCCCATTTCCTACAAGTACATGTCTTAAGTGACACATCCACCACACATTGGTCACCCCATGGACCACTTACTTGATATCCAACAGCCCCATCCCAGATTAGTGTACACTTAGATGCATCTTTCTTAGAAACTTCTAACAACATAGCTGCTGATGGTGTCAATGGTCCAATACACTTGATAATTCCCATCTTGATTACCAAAGCTATCCTTCTCATCATGTACTCCCTAATGAAATCTAAACACTTTATAATTGGGCTTTCCCTAGCTTTTAACAACCTTCTATTAAAGACCTCACATAAATTATTCAAAGGATATCTGATTTTGCTCTCCCTGTACCAATTGTATTAATCATGTTACAAAATTTATGCAAAGTTACAAAAATTATGCAAAGTTACAAAAGTTATACAAAACTTAGTGAAATTATATACCTGTGAAATGTGATCTAGACCAATGGCTTGGAGGAATTTTTGAAACCCAGTCAAAGCATTCTTGGTTCAACCTTCTCAAATCTTCCATTGCCCTCTGAAATTGTGGAACTGTTGTACAAATTGCAGCCTTCCAAAGGCAGTCTTTGAAAGTTTTTCCCCTCCACTGTGACTTCATATTTTCATGGATGTGTTTCAGACAATATCTATGTTCAGCTGATGGGAACAATCTTGCAATGGCTGGTATGATTCCCTGGTTATACATAATTATACTACACCAAACCAGATTTATACTAAAATATATTGCAATACATAATTGAAAGTAGAAAAGTATACCTTTTGTCTATCAGAAATGAAAGTGTAGTTTGATTGTGGAGACAAATCCAAGTCTTCACCTAGACATGTCAAAAACCAAGTCCAAGAGAGTGTTGTTTCAGCTTCAACAATGCCATAAGCCAATGGATATATCCCATTGTTTGGATCCAAGCCTACAGCAGTTAGAACCCATCCAGGATATGGCCCCTTCATGAAAGATCCATCCAACCCAATAATCTCCCTCATACAAGCCTTGTAACCCTCTTTACAAGCACCCAGACATATATAAATTCTCCTAAATTGCCTTGTAACTGAGTTGTGATCTGTTGGTCTTTCCACCTCCAACCTAACTGTGGTGTTAGGGTTTGCTCTCTGCAACTCTTGCAAGTAATCCCTCAGCATCAGGTATTGTGTATGGTAGTCTCCCTTTAATGATTTCTCAGCCTTTTGCTTAGCCCTGAATGCTTTCATCCATGAAATCCCAACTTCCAATTTCCTTGACAATTCTTCTTGTAATGCTGCTGGGGGTATTTCAGGATTGGTTGCCAACTGTTGGTGGACTTGTTTTGCTAAATAGCTTTGAGTACAGGCTGGTATTACCCTAGATTGGATACAAGTATGGGTGGAATTTATTGTTTTCACCATCCATGTGGCAGATTGGTTTATTTTACTCACATGTAAATACCAAGGACATTGAATGCTGTTTGGGTCAACTTTCTTTTTGGTGGCAGCTTTCTTGGGAATCTTTTTTGGACTATTTGAGGTTAGACTCTTTTGACTTGGACTCTTCTTTGTGGTTGGACTCTTTGTGGTTGGACTCTTTTTATTTGAACCCTTCTGACTCTTTTTAACAACCTTACCTAGCCCATCATCTGACCCACCAACTGGCCCAGCATCAAGCCCACCAACTGGCCCAGCATCAGGCCCACCATGTAGCCCACCAACTGGTCCACCATCTCCAAATATTGGTGTGCTACCAAAACACTTAACGGTTATTCTAATCCTGTCATTTTTAACCATCTTCAACATTCTCCTAGTTTCTACAGAATGGTTCCTGACCAACTCTTTCACCTCTTGGGCAGTCCCAAATGTCTGTCCTAGTTGAAATGTCTCATTATCATTCTCCCTTTGTTTCTTTCTTAGACTTCTTAAGAAATTGGCTCTTGCAGATTCTATGTCACTACCTGGTTCATCACCACTTGAAAAATCATCAGTATTTATCACACCAAGATCATTCTCATCATCATCTGCATTAGGCTCATCCTCATTAGGACTCACATTAACCTCAGGGGCAGGACCCATATACTCCACATCTGGATCAATATTCATATGGTAGTGCCTCATGTCAACCTCATAATCATCTATCTCATTGCAACTAGCTTGTGTAATGCAAGAACATCTTCATCTGTGCTTAATTCATGTAAATCAGAATCTAAATTTCCTTGTGGAGTTAAATAATGGTAATACATTCTCTGTCCTTTTTTGTAACCTAGTTCAAGCATCATTGCATCTAACTCCAATACATAGAACAAATCAATATCCACAAAGTCCACATATGAGATCTTACCATTCACGTATCTTCTATCCGGCCACTCAGTAAAAGCTCCACCATGATGGATTTTCAAAGCAAACAACCCCCCTTCATCAGCTTCTGCAGATTAAATAAAAAAAATTAATTAAAAATTCATTACAATCCACATCTTTAGGGTTTTTGTCATATTAATGAATGGATAAAAAAAATTAGAACTTTTAATAAAAAAAAATAAAAATAAAAATAAATCATACCATATTCCCCCATGGCATAATCCAGAGCTTTAAGGTTTTTGTCATCACGAATATGCCACTCGCTAACAAACATTTTCTTCAATAATATACTAGCATTTGATTCAGAACAATATATTTAGGGTATTTTGTTTATGGAGGGAAAATGTTTTAGAAAGAGAAAGGTAGGAGAGAGAGGAAAAATGTCGAAGTGAGGGACGATTGTTGAAGATGTAGTGGTAGGTCGGGATATTTATTGGGTTTTTATTAAGCCAAATTACGAAAATAACCATCACGTGCGGATCACGTGACATGGTTATAAACGGACGTTTAAGGGAAGGACTAAAAGTGTTGACGTAGGAAACTATTTTGGACTAAAACTGTAATTTATGAAAGGTGGGGATGAAACCTGCAAGTTGGGTACCACGACAGGGACGATTTCTGTAATTAACTCTAAAAAATATTAATACGGATGCCTGAGCTTGAAATGGACAGACACGTTAGGACGAATTCATATAATACATAACTAGATATTGACCCGTGTTAAAACACGGGCTTCATCAGGTTTTTTACTTTGGAGGTTAAAATGAGTTTAAATGACCTCTGAATTGTCTATACGTTGACTTTCAGTGTCAAATATTTCAAATTAATGCATAACATGACTCGCCCTTCTTGACATTCTAAAAGAACAAATTTAACCGAATGTCAACATGAAAGTTGAAAAGAGGAAATGGTTATCTCTGAGACCCTGACACTCAAGGCAAAGGGAATTCCCACTCCACACAACCAATCTCCATGGCCACATCAGAAATGAGAGAAACGAAAAGAGGCGATGGGGGTTCAATGTGAAAGGCAAAAAGGAAAGAAAGAGCTCATTCTGTTCACGCCAAAGACCTCCAAGTCTTTCCACCCACAACAGCGGCACGGTGTGTAGAGCACACGACATGCCCAATTCCCTTCCAAGTCTTGGGTTGGTACTGTATTTGTATGAAAGATGTTCAAATATTTAGAGAAGTATCGGGTCGGGCAAGAAGTAACAAGAAATCCACAATACTTTACCAGGATAGAATCTGAATGCAGAAAATGCATGTTTACATAGTTTCACCAATAGTGATTATTTTCTAAATGAGCCTTCCAATAGCTACACCAAAGGCGCAAGCATGTATACGAGCACCTATGATTCACGTCTTTAATGATCCGGGCTTTGCAAAAGATTTAATAACCACCCTCATTTTATCCGGGCTTAGGGACGATTGACTTCACATAACATTTACAGAGTAAAAACTTGAAATATTAAAACAAAAACCAAGACTGGTCGCTCACAAGAAAAACCAACATACTCCATGCTTCTGTTAAGCAACAACACTCATGCATAATTTATGCAAAACCAAATAAAAACAAACACCAGTAGCTACTTAAAGAGGGCTGAATTTACTAGACCCGCCATGGAACAGAGTAGCAAAATAATAAAACTAAAAAAAACATTTTTTTCAAGTAGAAAAGGAACTACCACGAGGGGCTGTTTGGCACAATTGCGGAAAATCATTTATACAACTAGCCGCTCCAAGTTTTCTAAGACATTATGGTTTCTTACAAATAACTACAGCAGCAGCAACAAGCATGAATACAAGGTTCAAGTAAAAGCATTTCAAACCCATGTTTCATATTGGGTTGGGAATGGCTACATCTAGCCCAAAACTCAAGCATAGTAAAAATAACGAACCTACTTTCAGCTTCTACAGAGCCACGCCATTCATGTAGGACAAGACGCAAAATTGAAACCAAAACAAACTGTTTGCAACACTACCGCATCAGTAAAAAAAAAATACCCGAATCTACTTCAGAAAGAGCCACTAACAAGAAACCACACACTAGCTAGTAGCTACCCAAAGGAAGGATGGAGAACAAGAACCAACAAGTTATATTTGTCCTTTAACTAGTTAATCAACCCGGGTTCAAAGGCTTTGAAAAAAACTTTTGTGTTAGAATTATATATATAGTGAACTAAGTAATACACATCCTAAATCACTTTAACACATCCTAAATCAATCATAAATATTTCAAATAGCACTTTGATCAATTTTAATTGCTTGAAGTGTTGATTATTCCAAATATTGATCATAAATATAATCTAAAACTCTAAAGCTTAAGAGGGTGTATGAAATATAGACAGTGAGTTTCACCCTTTGGCTTGTACAAAAGCTATGGACTCACTCCTTTTCTAGCTTAAATTTTTTACCCATTTGGCTAACTCATTTGAGGTTAAAAATACAGCCTAAGTCAACTATTCACAAGTAAATAGGTCAAAATTGCTCTGTTTAATAAAAAGTTATGCACACAATTTAGTCAAAAAGACATCAAAGTGACATGTGATAATCTGCACAAGATAAACTACATGAATAGTAGCAAGAATTCTCTGCTTTGAAAAGCATAACAGAATAATTTGGACTTCAAATTCATAAATACTTTCACAACATCAGCTAGTATATGTTACTACCTACGATATGCAATATCCTGAGGAAAACCAGCACTGATCACAACATATGTTACTCAAGAAGACATTGACATTCTAGGTCGCTAATACAAAAAAAAAACATTTATAAGTTAATCAACCATATGCAAAACAGTAGCAGAACTTCAAAAAATGAATAGTTTTTAGAAAGTAGATAAAACGAAAAATGGGAATATAAAATCATAAGTTTTGATAGACCTCTTTGTAGACAACATTTCTAGTCTTGTTGGCTGTCTTGTTGTTTTCATCACGGATCAACACCTTCAATCCTTTTTTGCTCTTCACACGTGAAACAGCTACATATAGTTGTCCATGAGTAAAAACCGATTTCTTTAAAAATAAACCCACTTGGGAAAGTGACTGACCCTGGCTCTTGTGTATAGTCATCGCGAAGCACACGACAACAGGAAACTGTGTTCTCTGGAGTCTGGTCTGGATTATACGATCCGAAGGTATCAATTTCATTCTAGGGATGTTGACAATATTACCGCTATGGCTCCCTGTTATCACTTTAGCTTCAATAACATGCTCACCCAGCTTGCTAATCTGCATTCTTGTGCCATTGCACAACCCATTTGCTTGGTCGATGTTTTCGAGTAACATGACCGGGACTCCAACCTTAAGAGTTAAAATGTGGTTTCGAACACCAGATAATTTGACTGCATTTGGAATATCTGAAGTGTACGATGACTTTTCAAAAGCATCACAATCATCAGCCTGACATATGCTAACAGAGCTATAGTATACTTTTTCCTCCCCATCAATTATAGATAATAAGTGACTGTTTATAGCATCAACCTCTTTATTTGTTGGAACTAAAATCGCTCTATCTTGAAAGTACTCTGGATCATCTAGGTGTTCAGAAAGAGAAGGATAAATACACGAGGATATAGAAGCAATAGGATCACCTTCATCGTCAAGTAGAATGTCTTGAGGAATATCAATCATTGCTTCTCCATCATTAGGTCCACCCAATTTGCCCTCTCCAATATCCAAAATCCATTTTCCAAATGCTTCAATTTCCATTTTATCGGCTATGTTTGAGCCAACTTTTAATCTCATGTTAGCAGTAAGCCTTAAGACTTGACAACTATCCCATATGTAAGAGGAATTTAAAGACGCACTAACAACCTGATTCCTACTTGCTCTAGGGATGACGGGGAGAACTTGACGAAAATCACCAGCAAAAACAATAACTTTCCCTCCAAATGGTTTTCTTGAAGAGATAATCTTTCTCATGGTTCTATCTACATATTCAAAACAATGTCGGTGCAACATTGGTGCCTCATCCCAAATGATCAATTTCGTTTTCCTTAATAATGCAGCATTGTCACTATCAGGACTAATGTCACAAATCGAATCCTCGGTTAAATGGATAGGAATGCTAAACCGTGAATGTGCAGTCCTTCCACCAGTAAGTAACAATGATGCAATACCGCTCGATGCAACGTTTATAACTATCTCACCTTTTGATCGCAATGAAGCAGCTAATGTATTCAATATAAACGTCTTACCGTCAGCTTCATTATCCACCGCGCTCATTATGGTTTCATAAACTTTTCTTTGTTCATCTGTTAATGACTTAAATTGGTGGTCATGTTCTTCTTTCAAAGTTATTCTGTCATAATTGAGCTCATCCTGAATAAGAATATTGTTGGATTCACTTGCTCGTTCATAATTTTGATAAGGCATAATGTTTGGTATCCTTTTAAGACTAGACTTGAACCACCGCGGACCATTAAGTCTTCAATATACGACAAAGCAATGTTTTTGGCATATCCTCTGGTTGTAGTCTTAAACCTGAAATTATAGATGGATATATTACGACGAAATATACTGTGGATATATGATCAAATCTACTGATTTTCATATGAGTGAATTATATTCCTAATATAAAATTGGTACATATTGAGGTTTTTTAGAATGATAATAATAGAAGCTGTAGTTGTTGGCAATAGACAGATGCTACTTTACGAAATTGCTAAGGCAAATAAAACATACTGTAGCATTTTCTACGTAAATATGTAAATAAGGTCCTATTATTCCAATTATCTGACCCATATATAGTTAATCCCATTCAAATAAAGGCAATTGTATGTATTTTTATATATTACATTTGCTTAACCCACACATTTGTCTTGGTTCTGCTAAGTGCTAGCCAAGATGAAAACTAACAAACAAAAGAAGAGCTTGGTAGAAGCAGCCTTCTGTCTAAAAATGAGGAGTTTGAAATAAATACTACAGTAATAAATTCATAAACATATATATATATATATTATACTATAACTGAAAAATAACAAAGATTAACCTCAATTGAATGATTGATTCGATCGCCGTTTTGAAGACTGTTGTCACCTTGGTAGATTTCTACCACAATCACCATATATCCTCCATTATTACTCTTATTATTATACATATGAAATTTAATAAAAATATTTGAAAAGAAGATTGAAACCGTGGCCATTAATAAAAAGAAAACTGATCGATGCGAGCGGTTTTGAGTATATTAACCGTACAGTTAGATAGCTTGAATGGGTTTTGGGTTTTTTTTATGCTATGTTCTTGAGTTTTCAAATTATTCCAAAAATGAAAAGAAACTTCTTTAAACAAAACTAACTAAAAGATCTTTCTATTTTTTATCATTTTATTTTTATAGTTAAGTTAAACTCAAGAACATAATTTATTTTAGTGTTTTTTCATATTTTTTTTAACACAACATCTAGTGATCAAATTTTATCTATCTATAGAATATTTTTAAGCTTAGTTATTATTATTATATTATTATTATTATTATTATTTATTATTATTATTATTTTTTTTTATTATTATTATTTTTTTTTTTTTATAAAAACATCACTTTCATTAGAAATTAATAGGATTTACAAGAAATTAGTGGGAACCCGAGATACTAACTGGGCCCCCACTCCTCTAGCTATAGCAAAACTAATCCTACTAAATATATGAGCAGCAGCACGTGCTCCAATGTCCTGTGCAGCGGAGAACTTCTTGTTATTATTATTATTATTATTTAATTATAACATCACTTTCATTAAAAAATTTCATAGAACTTACAAGAAATTATAAGAGAGTCACGATACTATCTGAGCCCGTACTTCTCTATCTATAAAATTTTTTTTAATAATAATGTTATCTCATACTTCAAAATTAATAGATACATTTTTTATTTGTATGACAATATAATGCGATTCGTTTATTTATAAATTCTATCATACATAATTGTCTTACCATGTAACACATGTGTTTAAATTGTTTCATATATTTTATTTTAAAATAAATATTAAATATGAATAAGTATATAGGTAAGGTAAGGTCGTAAATAAGGGGAAATTAGAAAGTTGGTTGTCGTCGGTATGTTCCTTGAATAGTTTTTTTTTTTTTTGAACATTGTTCCTTGAATAGTTAAGGTAGATAGATAAATTTGAAACCCTGAAATGAATGAAGTTAACAGATGATTAGGCCAGCTGGTCAGAAGTATTCCTGGTTTTACCCAAGGTCTTGAGTTCGATTCTTAGGGATGACAAACCTTAGGGGTTTTCCCCCTGAATACTTGTAACGGCTCATGGTCAACATCTCGTTGTCTAGGATACGTGCAAGACTTCACCATTTTAGGGTGAGGTTTACCCGACGTCGTATACCGACTAAATGTTCGGGAAAACAGATAATCTGGAAAAATATCAAAAATACGAGTACATAATACATAATTTATAATTACATATCCAGAACCAGAAGCGGCTTAACCCCATCGAAACCAAACAGCCCATTCTTAAAATTGGGCCTGTTCATTCTATCTATTTTTTTTCTATACAATTTCTTAATACTTATCAAATCTTTCAATCCATATAATCTTTTCATTGTTCATTTAGGGTCAAAAATTACTTTAGCAAATTTATCATTTATCGTTGTTCAATATGGTTTTTTTATATCAGCATAGTATTCCTTATTATTGGATGCTTTTTTTACTAAAACCTCACTTGGAAAGCATATGTCTATAAATTTTGGTTTGTTTTCTTTGCTCTTGTAACAATTCAAGGCCATATTCGCATCGTAGAGTTGATAGTTATAAGTTCACTCTTGTTAAATTAATACTGTAAAACATAACTAAACAATAGATATAAAAAGATTAAAGCTCAGATAATAAATTACTTAACTACAAAATGAGTTAACCACTGAATCTAAAACTATAATTTAATGAAATTTTATGTCTCGTAAACTTAATAATTCATATATATACTATGGAGTGCTTTACTGCTTTATACAACTTCAATAGGATTGATTTATTATTCAAATAAATTCTAAATTGTTACCATGCATACGAGTTTGAAGACCAGTATTACATATACTAAAAATCCATTAATTAGCTTTAAAAGAAAATAAAAATGGTGCGAGTACAACTTAGATATTACATACTCAAATTAAAAGGAAAAGGTGAGTATAAGATTATTAAAAACCCTTCACATGTTAATTTTTTAATATTTTAAATAAATGATTAGACCCCATTTTTTTATGTATTAAAAATTAAGATATGAAAAGTTTTTCACCCAAATTAAGTGTGTAAAAAGCTCATATTCACTTCCTCCCGTTAAAAACATGTACCCTCGTACGAACTTAATTGTTTGTTCGATTACTATACTTACCTTTGGATCGTTTCGTCACATTTGAGCAAATAGTATACCATATTAATATTAATCTTCCACATACATGCAACAAAGAAACTATTTTTGAAAATATTTGCCACATGTCGCATGAGACATCACACATGGTTCACGAAACATCTCGAATAGGAGTACGTATTTATGCTTATGAAATAAAAGACGAAATGTGGTGGGGTAAGGATTGTCTTGCTCCCACCAATTTTTGGCCGATTACATGCAGCCATTGAATTCCAAAGACACATAAAACATGCTCTAATTAAAATTGAACACAACTTTGGTGTTGAATCTTAATATATTTTTTAAATTAGCATTGTTTACCTACACACAAGAAGATACATATGAAATAGAAACTGATACATTACACAAGTAGAAGCAACAAACTTAAATTTTCTTATACAACATGTGCAAGGACAAAAGTCTAAATCTTCGATATATCTATACTTCTATACTATATTTGTAATACCCGTCAAAATAATAATAGTATACGTAGTTTTATAAATCATCTTTCATCTCGATTTCGGGGTATGAAATCGTTTTAAGTGGATATAATGTTATAATAACCCAAAAATCTAAACGTTGTTAAAGCTAGTACTTAACATAATACTTTAATAAATAAATAAATAAATAAAAACATATAATTCTAAGTAAATGGAAAACGTAAATTAAGATCCTAATAATTATTAGATAATTATCTATGCAATCAAATACTTATTATGCTTTGTTATAATAAAAATCTAGTAAAGTAGTTACACTGCAAAATAAATTGCATTTGAAATTTTGTATAGGAATTCTATCAGTCGAAAGATGAGCTTGTTGGTCCAATTTACCAAGTATCCCTAAGAGCTTATATATAATTAACCTATTAGTATTCCACTATCCATTCCATTCGTTTTTAGTCTGCCGCAAACAAAAACTAGTCCACATTATTCGAAGATCAAGCTTATAATAAAATTATCAATATAATAATAATAATCTAGTTTTGGTAGTGAGTTTTCTTGGCCGACATTAACAAAAGTTTTGTTTCTTAATCGTTGGAACGAAGCATAGGAAAAGCAACACTAGCAGTTTTGGGTTATCGGTGATTCTTTCGTTTTTGCAATTGTTGTGATCAAAGATAAGGTACGGATATTCTAGGTGGTATTAGGATCCTTTCGGTAAAATCTTTCATCTCAAAACTTTATTTAATTAAATGAGTATGAAAATGATGTTTTATTTGAAAAGTTATTTGTTTGTTAGCCTTTGTAGAATGTTATGATATTCCTCACTTTTGATGTACTAACGAGGTTGCCTTCATGATTATTAATTGGGGAATCATAATATTTTATTATATAGTTGTGTCAAAACCGTCTCTTGAAACCCGATTCGAAAACAGTCCCGATAAAGATGCGTTTGGTGTTACACTGATGCTATGATTTGTACAAGTTTGTCCCAAATTGTACACTAATGTCCCTCGAATATTCGTTGGCCCGAAAGATAATACAGTCGCATATTATGAATCATATTTATTGGCCACGAAAATTAATACAGTCGCATAATATGAATCATATTGATTGGCCCGAAAATTTATAAGTGACTCCATTGAAATTTTGTAAGAATTGGGTGGACGGAGATGTGATTTTAAGTTAATATTTAAAATGTCTTTAATTACTTTATTAGTCCGAAAATTATTTTTGTCTCTTCAAAACATATTCGATATATTTAAGTATATAAGTCGGTCAAAACGGTTTCTTAAGATATGCATATAAGAGTAACCTATCCATGGAGGTCCCATGGGCGCGTTATTGTGACCCCAATGACGTGGCACCGGCCGTAGCGGTGTATTTGATTTGATCTACGGCGTCTCCTTTTGATAACCCGGTAGTGGTTCAAGCTTTTATATTATATTTTGATAGGAGGCGTATGGATCGGTCCTAGGCATATTTTGTTTTGACGGTGGGCGCTTTCGTAGTGTCATACGAAGCGTTCGACCCTTTGATAAGTAATTTTGTTTGACTCTTATGTGCATTATTTTATGAGACTTGGTTTTATAGTATATTTTGATTTGTTAATGTATAAGGTATTTGTGAAACTATACGTATGTGTACTTTGATTTGAAATAAGTTTGTTAAGGTAATAAGTTTGTTTTTAAATATACGTCTCCGCATTTCATATTATATTTCCGCTTTTGTCATATCCGTTCACTGGGCTTTTTGCTCAGCCGTATTCCTTTTTCTTTCTTATACGGCAGGTGATCAAGCGGGCTTTAGGAACGAGAGAAGAGAGTAGATAGAAGTGGACTTAACACCTTTTTGCTTTAGAGTTTTCTTTCAAGCTTTAGAAGTACTTATTTTGATTTGCCAGGTTACCTTTAGTTTGATTTTGAATAAGATTAACGCCCTTTTGGCCTTTAAGTTCCTTTGATATCATTTTGTATTGTTTAGAAAATTAGGGGCGTTACAATATTATAAAGAAAATAACCCCTTTGTTGAAAGTTAAATGGGGGAAATTGTCTAAAATGCCCTTAATGGTTAAATTACACTATGAGTCATTTATCTTTAAAAATATCTCCAGTAACCCTTTACATCATCAATTATCTACACCACTCGACGTCGCCTCTACCACCAACAGTCGCCTCCACCACCACACCGTCACCGCCATAACCACCGCCGCATTGCGCGGGTAACGTGCTAGTACTTTCAGAAGGTAATACCTAAGATGAGATTTATACTCATCATAACTTTCCCATGTAACTAATAGTTTTTAAACTAACAAAGGAAACAAGTTGTCAAATCAAAATAAATGTAAACGAGTGAATACTTGAGATTTTTCATGTTCACGTTATTCAAAGTCATTGATCAAACCAAACTCTTTTTCTTAGTCATCCTAAAGACACTTATCTAGTTATCAAGTCCGAACTTAGAATTTTTAGGGGCAAGAGTGCAGTGTCAATATTTGGCATTTTATCAAGTTTTGACAAGTTAAACACCCAATAAAAACGTGCAACGTGGCCTGTTGGTTTTCTTGCCAAAACAAAAGGTGTAGTAACCAATTCTTGCCAAAATGCCAATGCCGGAAAATTAATCGGTTGTCGGATTTTATAAAAGTGACCGTTTTTAATTTTAAAAAAAAAGTAAACTACTTGGGATCAGAAATTGGGGGCCGGGAATTCGGAAGTCGAAGACGTCATGGCTGTCAACCCGAAGGTTTACCCTGCCAAGATACGCCCCGGATCATCCGAGTCTCATTTTTACGAACATTTTGTATCATCATTGCCCATTTAACGTAACACCGGCAACCTAATTGTTCCACAATATCATCACCGACATAATACTACTTTTCCGACCACATATTGCTTTAATGGAACAAAATACGGCAACACTACCACGGAAAAAAATTCCGGCAACGCTACAACTAAGTTAACACTACCAAGCTAATCACAAACATGCAACTAACCGCAATATTAAAGATATATATACATATAATCATAAGCATAAGCCGCAGCAGTTGACCGGAAAACTCAAAAAGGGCACGCCGGAAACCCGAAGCAACCAGAAACTCCAAAAAGGGGTCACCGGAAAACCGAAGCCACGTTTACCAGAAACCACAAAAAGGGTTAATCGGATAACATGCAGCAACAGCAACCAGAAACCCCAAAAAGGGGTCGCCGGAAAACATGCAGGAACAACAACAAGAACTAGAAACCCCAAAAAAAGGGTCACTGGAAAAAGTGAACAACCATGACCGACGATGAAAAGAAACCCCAAAAAGGGGTTTCAGATCTCGCCGAAATAAGGGTGTAGTACGTTAGGAGCATTGGCAAGTCGTTTCCGTCATCGATTCCGGCAATACAAGCCAAGAAAACGATAATATTAGCCTCAAAATCGAAAACCTCCCAAAAAGAATTAGGTTTCCGGTGAATGACAAGATTGGCACTACAACCAAGAAAAAAAACGGTCACATAGCACGTTCCCAACGTTCACAAGGATCGGCCAAATATAGCCAATATATATAGACGATGCAAGTTGCCGATACTTGCCGATGGATAGGGTACATTGGAGCCAAAGAATCGATGTTTGCCAATGCAAAAAGCCGATGCAAAGTGTCGACTGCACTGTTACCCCTTACGAGAACACCAATAAGTTTGGCTATTAGACCACCATGGTGAATTGGCGATGATTAACTTTACTAAATCTGATTGTTTTGTAGCGATAGTATTAGTTTATGAACACAAAGAAAAATATATTAGTATATCATCAATAATTAAGTCGAAATCTTATCCACTTACGTAGATATTATTGGTCATGGCAAGTTTTGACGTTTTCCTTACTTAAACCACTCGTTACATTATATTTATGAGCTGGACGCGTACTATTAATTTTTAGCCATCACTGTGAAATCCTTAAGGAACCAACAATAGGGACATTGATATGTGCCTCTCGTGCACGTCACTTGGACAAAATAGTGAAAATACTACCTTCAATTTGTCCTGCCTTGTTTGCTTTAGGTAAACGACTGATTCTTTGTCGGACCTCGGGCTCTCAAACACGGTATCTTTCCAGTTTTTGTAAGCCACAAAAACAAACCGAAAATAAATATATAAAATCTAAAATCCATAAAATCGAACCCAAAAACATATCGTTTTGGTATTTTTCTTGAAAAAAAAACAACAAACTTTTCGGTTCAGTTTCAATTTCATACGAGAACAGATCTATAGAACCAATTTTATCATGACCTTATTATATTATATACTCATAGGGTAAAGTTTTTGTAAACAAGTACGAAAGTAAAACAAAATGAGGAGAAAATTACATTTTTGGTACCTGAAGTTGTCAAAATTTTCACTTATAGTCTCTAAGTGAAAAATTACAAATAATATCAAGAAGTTGGTTATTTTTTTCAGTTTTGATACCAAACACATACGCCGTTTGTTTTTCTGTTAACGCCCCCACGTGACCAACACGGCAACACGTGAGGTATAAAAATGAGAAAAAAAAACCAACTTCTTGATATTACGAGTATTTGTAATTTTCTCACTTAGAGACTATATGTAAAAATTTTGACAATTTACCAAAAGTGTAATTTTCTCGAAAAATAATGACTATGGGTTTTTGAAAAGTTTATTTAATCATTTTAAAACATTTAAGCTTTGGGTTTTTATCTACATTATAGTATAATGTATGTACTGAGTAATGCTTTTAAAAATTTATTAAGATTAAGTCGTAAACATACGGATAACTTGTTAGTAAAAAACAACCTCATAAAATGTATAAGTTGTGAACAACTTAAAAATATATGGAAATGACTTGGTTTGAACGGAGTTTGATGACGTCAAACTCGATCTACCTGAATAGAGTGTAAGGCGTAAGTATCGAAATACCTAAGTTATAAAGCATGTGTGTCCTATGTATATTGTGTAACAATTGAATTCGGCTTCTAAGTCTCTGCTTGTTGAGGCGATTATGTATATTATGTGACGGTCGATTTGAAAGTTTCGTAATAAAGAAATCTTTCGCCCTGTTATAAGACGCGATGAAGGTGTTCACATGTTGTAAATTTAAAAAGGTTTTTTTTTACTAACAAGTTATCCGTGTGTTTATGGCTTAACCTTAAAAGATTTTTAAAAGCAGTACTCGTATATATGTTATAATATAACGTAGATAAAACTCAAAGCCTGAATGTTTTAAAATAATTAAATAAACTCTTTAAAAACCCGTGGTTATTGTTTTTCGACAAAATTACATTTTTGGTACCTTAAGTTGTCAAAATTTTCACTTATAGTCTTTAAGTGAGAAAATTACAAATAATATCAAGAAGTTGGTTATTTTTTTCATTTTTGATACCTCACGTGTTGGTTACGTGGGGGCGTTAACTGAAAAACAAACGGCATATATGTGTGGTATCAAAAATGAAAAAAATAACCAACTTCTTGATATTATTTGTAATTTTCTCACTTAGAGACTATAAATGAAAATTTTAGTAATTTTCTCTAAAATGAGATAAGATATTGACTTTTTAATCATGTTAAAATGAATACATAAAAATTCAAGGGTAAATTACACTTTTGGTCCCTGAACTTGGCACGTTTTTCACTTTTAGTCACTAAACTTCAAAAATTGCAAATTATACACTAAACTTGCCACTTTTTTTCACTTTTGGTCACCGCGTCAACTTTGTTACCTTTCCTCCGTTAACTTGCCCAGATTCGTTAGTTTTTTTTCAGTTTTCGTCCTTTTCATTTACTCCATTATTAAAAGTGATAATCGATGAAAAGTACATTCAAAACTCAATCCATTTATATGATTTATTATAAGGCGTTATCGATTATTCAGAGGAAAAAAAAACTAGAACACGTTACTCCGGATAACCGTTACAATATCTTATTTTTATTATAGTTTAGCAATAGTTAATAAAATGAATTAAGGAAAACTATATAAATTTATATAACACAAACAAAAATATTTACGGTTAAAGTAGAAATAAGAAGACTAAAAAATTCAAACAGAGGCACTAAAAAAAATCTAACTTTATAAATAAAAATTTCAACTAACAATTATTTCATCGTCGTTCAAAAAGAAAATCAATTATTTCATCTAATCAAACTATTTTATAATCAATAAAGTAGTAAACTGTAAACATAAAAAAACTGTTTCAAAACCCCTCATAAATGAATATGTATTTTCACTAATCGAACAAAACAATATCTAAGACCTGAAGTTAGGCCGATTATCACTTTTAATAATGGAATAAATGGAAAGGAC
>CM067167.1:20784643-20792881 GCA_034093135.1 Erigeron breviscapus
AAAAAAAAAAAAAAAAAAAAAAAAAAAAAAAAAAAAAAAAAAAAAAAAAAAAAAAAAAAAAAAAAAAAAAAAAAAAAAAAAAAAAAAAAAAAAAAAAAAAAAAAAAAAAAAAAAAAAAAAAAAAAAAAAAAAAAAAAAAAAAAAAAAAAAAAAAAAAAAAAAAAAAAAAAAAAAAAAAAAAAAAAAAAAAAAAAAAAAAAAAAAAAAAAAAAAAAAAAAAAAAAAAAAAAAAAAAAAAAAAAAAAAAAAAAAAAAAAAAAAAAAAAAAAAAAAAAAAAAAAAAAAAAAAAAAAAAAAAAAAAAAAAAAAAAAAAAAAAAAAAAAAAAAAAAAAAAAAAAAAAAAAAAAAAAAAAAAAAAAAAAAAAAAAAAAAAAAAAAAAAAAAAAAAAAAAAAAAAAAAAAAAAAAAAAAAAAAAAAAAAAAAAAAAAAAAAAAAAAAAAAAAAAAAAAAAAAAAAAAAAAAAAAAAAAAAAAAAAAAAAAAAAAAAAAAAAAAAAAAAAAAAAAAAAAAAAAAAAAAAAAAAAAAAAAAAAAAAAAAAAAAAAAAAAAAAAAAAAAAAAAAAAAAAAAAAAAAAAAAAAAAAAAAAAAAAAAAAAAAAAAAAAAAAAAAAAAAAAAAAAAAAAAAAAAAAAAAAAAAAAAAAAAAAAAAAAAAAAAAAAAAAAAAAAAAAAAAAAAAAAAAAAAAAAAAAAAAAAAAAAAAAAAAAAAAAAAAAAAAAAAAAAAAAAAAAAAAAAAAAAAAAAAAAAAAAAAAAAAAAAAAAAAAAAAAAAAAAAAAAAAAAAAAAAAAAAAAAAAAAAAAAAAAAAAAAAAAAAAAAAAAAAAAAAAAAAAAAAAAAAAAAAAAAAAAAAAAAAAAAAAAAAAAAATGTGATTTACCAAAAATAAAAAAATAAAAAAAAATTCATGTGCACTTCACTTACTGTCTAAATCTTTTCCCATCTTCTCTTTTAAATCTTTTTCATTTTGGGTGTACTCTTCTAGTGTGCGCGACTCATAAAATTTTTCCATCATCCGTAAAAAGGCCCCCATTTCCCTGCCCCTTTTAACGATGGCATGCTAAATTTTTCGATATTCCTCCATATGTGGACTCTACAAAGTAAATGGTATGCTTCCGGCATAACGGTTTTGCATGCTTTCATGAGCGCCAGATCCCTGTCCGTGAGTACCACGCGCACACCCAAACCCTTTGGCCTGGATTAAGACTAATATAAGATTCACACAATCAGATCTCAGAAGAAGAATACCTATATTACCTGTATTAGGTGACAAAGATCCAAGATCTAAGCAATACACGATCGATTTGGCTCCAAAACGAATAGATCTAGCGAGAAACTTGAGAGGGAAGGGAGGGGATCAGCTAGGGCTTGTTTAGGAGGAAGAAAATCTGCATAATGGCTCTCTAATGACAACCCTAAGCCTCTAAACCCGTTTTTGACTTTGCACACATGTCAAAACTAGCCCCTAAGCTTCCTAATCCTTCATTGTTGGTCACAAACTACTTTATTGACCATATACATCATTAATCCTTCATTAAATGTCACTACATAGACATTAATCTTCATATTACACACATTTATACTACATTAACATTTAGGCTTACAAGCCTCATACATAACGCACATTAACTACATATAAGCATTAAATCTAAAATAGACTTAACGACACACACAATATTGACTTAACGACATTAGTCAACTAGTAAAGAAAAGTTTGGGATGTTACAATTGGCACCCTGATCTGAACCGTCCCGCAGACTTACGACTCATGGGACCATGTGCCTCAGGAGAGAAAGACATTTGTTATCCCAACTCTAAACGTACGCCTCATCATAATTTTTAATTTGTTGTATGATGTTTGTATAAATTTTTAAATTCGCTAACTACTACTTTAAAATTGCAGACTAGGTTCAAATGGACCACTTCATCGACACCCCTGACCCCCTATACCCTATCAGGCAGGGGTTCAGGCTGGCTGTCGAGGCCGACTGCAAAACTAAGTATCGGGGCAGAAAGAGCCAGTTCAAGAGAAAACACTTTGAATCCAAGGGGGGCCTGAAAGCTGTTCCACAGTTGGAGTGTGGATATATGTGATTTACCAAAAATAAAAAAATAAAAAAAAATTCATGTGCACTTCACTTACTGTTTAAATGTTTTCTCATCTTCTCTTTTAAATCTTTTTCATTTTGGGTGTACTCTTCTAGTGTGCGCGACTCATAAAATTTTTTCCATCATCCGTAAAAAGGCCCCCATTTCCCTGCCCCTTTTAACGATGGCATGCTAAATTTTTCGATATTCCTCCATATGTGGACTCTACAAAGTAAATGGTATGCTTCCGGCATAACGGTTTTGCATGCTTTCATGAGCGCCAGATCCCTGTCCGTGAGTACCACGCGCACACCAAACCCTTCACCTAGGGTCGACTTCAAAAACTCCAACACCCATCTATAATTATGCTCCTGTTCGCTTATGATAAACGCGTATGATATGTTGAAGGTCCTGTTTGTTGGAGTGACACCGACGATCTCGACCAACGGCATGTTGTACAAGTTGGTTTTGTACGTGGCGTCTATTTGGATAACATAAGGAAATGCACGCCACAACTTAAATGATGTCGGATGTATAAAAAACAGATTCTCCAACCGACCAGATACACTGTTTGTGGTATGATAATACAAGTAATTATGCTCCCTTAGTAAACTGAACATAACCTGCGCCGGTTGAACAATATGGCGTACGTATGTCGTTTCAGATACTCTATCATAGTAAATAAATAAAAGAATATGTAAATTTTATATACGTAACCTGCATTGGAGTGTTCCCATGTTTTTCGGCCGCCTTCTTCCGTAACGCTTTTTGAAAATTGTAAATGTCTTCACTGCGGGTCAAGTTTCCAGGAAATTCTTCTTTCAACAGCTTTAACATCCTACGGGGCGATGTACCGCGATGATATTCAGCTTCCAGAAATGATCTCTCATCTTCAGTCAACCTTCTTGCGTACGCGTAACCCTCCAGATTATTAGCTGGATAGTGATTATGTGTGTCGTCTATAACGGTTACCCTCCAACCACCATCACTTGTCAAACGGCCGTCCAATCTAAAGGGGCACTGACATTTAAGTGTCTTTTTAACGAGCCCGATTGTCCTATTATCTATTTGCCCAGAAAGATTACAGACTATGGTCACTTTATTTTTTAAATTATCATTAAAGTATATACTTATAAATATCTAACATTTTACATATGCAATCAATTTAACAACGAAACACATATTAAATAGTACTAAAATATAAATTTAAGTAACTAAGTGGTTTTTTTAACTAAAGATTGTTTCAATTACATGAAATACATATTATTGTTTAATGATATTCGGTATAAAAAATAAAGTGAATTCTTTTAATGCAAGTATTCTTTATATTAAGTGGGTAAATAGGTGATTTTAAAAGTTAACAAGGATAAATATGATAAAATCCCTTTAATTATACCTCATCGGTGTGGAAAGCCCTAGCGTCGTAGTCAAAATGAGGGGCCGCCTCTGGCATCTCAAATTCTTCATCAGGTTCTTCTAAGTGAAACTCAAAATCTTCCGCACCCATTTCTCCCCATAAACTTTCAAAATCCATCTGAAATATATATACATATACATAAACGGTATGAAAAATTTAATAAACATATATATATATATATATATATATAAACATACTATATATATATATATAAAAATTTAATAAACATATATATATATATATATATATATATATATATATATATATATATATATATATATATATATATATATATATATATATATATATATATATATATATATATATATATATATATATATATATATATATATATATATATATATATATATATATATATATATATATATATATATATATATATATATATATATATATATATATATATATATATATATATATATATATATATATATATATATATATATATATATATATATATATATATATATATATATATATATATATATATATATATATATATATATATATATATATATATATATATATATATATATATATATATATATATATATATATATATATATATGTTATTGTTATCAAATATGTACAAGTTGGGGTTTTATACGTGGCGTCTATTTGGATAACATAAGGAAATGCACGCCACAACTTAAATGATGTCGGATGTATAAAAAACAGATTCTCCAACCGACCAGATACACTGTTTGTGGTATGATAATACAAGTAATTATGCTCCCTTAGTAAACTGAACATAACCTGCGCCGGTTGAACAATATGGCGTACGTATGTCGTTTCAGATACTCTATCATAGTAAATAAATAAAAGAATATGTAAATTTTATATACGTAACCTGCATTGGAGTGTTCCCATGTTTTTCGGCCGCCTTCTTCCGTAACGCTTTTTGAAAATTGTAAATGTCTTCACTGCGGGTCAAGTTTCCAGGAAATTCTTCTTTCAACAGCTTTAACATCCTACGGGGCGATGTACCGCGATGATATTCAGCTTCCAGAAATGATCTCTCATCTTCAGTCAACCTTCTTGCGTACGCGTAACCCTCCAGATTATTAGCTGGATAGTGATTATGTGTGTCGTCTATAACGGTTACCCTCCAACCACCATCACTTGTCAAACGGCCGTCCAATCTAAAGGGGCACTGACATTTAAGTGTCTTTTTAACGAGCCCGGTTGTCCTATTATCTATTTGCCCAGAAAGATTACAGACTATGGTCACTTTATTTTTTACACCAGCTAAGTTGGAATTTGTTCGTCGTTTGATTAACACATAACCAAGCTCTTTTGCTATTCTTTTGGCCCAGTTGAACACTTCTTCGTGTGAATGAACACCTAAAATAGTTATTTTTTAAATTATCATTAAAGTATATACTTATAAATATCTAACATTTTACATATGCAATCAATTTAACAACGAAACACATATTAAATAGTACTAAAATATAAATTTAAGTAACTAAGTGGTTTTTTTAACTAAAGATTGTTTCAATTACATGAAATACATATTATTGTTTAATGATATTCGGTATAAAAAATAAAGTGAATTCTTTTAATGCAAGTATTCTTTATATTAAGTGGGTAAATAGGTGATTTTAAAAGTTAACAAGGATAAATATGATAAAATCCCTTTAATTATACCTCATCGGTGTGGAAAGCCCTAGCGTCGTAGTCAAAATGAGGGGCCGCCTCTGGCATCTCAAATTCTTCATCAGGTTCTTCTAAGTGAAACTCAAAATCTTCCGCACCCATTTCTCCCCATAAACTTTCAAAATCCATCTGAAATATATATACATATACATAAACGGTATGAAAAATTTAATAAACATATATATATATATATATATATATATATAAATATATATATATATAAAATTTATATATAAATAAATATATATATATATATACGTACTATATTTAAACATATATACATATACCGAAACTTAAATAATGAAAGCAAAAAGGACGTACACTTCGAAAATAAGCAAAAAGGACGTACACTTCGAAAATAAAAGAATGAAAGCTGCTGAAAATGAAAGCGAGAATTAAAGAATGAAAATGATAGCGATATAGCGATAACGAATGCATGCATACCATATATATATAGCATAAAAGCAAAAAGTATTTTTGTCCATATTCAACTATTTGCAGCGATTATCGCTGCAAATAGTCGATATTGACAAAACACACTGTTTACTGTCATAATCAACAGTGTACGGATAAGTACACGACTATTTGCAGCGATTATCGCTGCAAATAGTCTGGTCGATATACCAGATTACTGGTCGGGTCACCACGCGCGTTATGTGGTAGGGTGTACGGCTGTACGCTATCACCAACAAACATATTTAACTTGTATAATACCACATTTTAAACCATATTTGATGATATAAGGCCAAAATTGCTTTCAACGTTAAACAATAATGATTGGTCTTTAAAATGTTTTGTTTTATAATAAAGAGGTCATAAAAACCAATTGGTTTTAGGGGTCTGAGTCGCATTTCAACTAGTGAAGGCATTATATATACAAAAGCGGCTGAATTGAATGAAACGAATGGCTGCTTACTTTGAATAAACAATTTTACTAATAAAAAAGGGTCCTAGATTGATGGCAACGACTTGCCCACTACACATATATACCACTAGACCCCCAATGCCCCCATATATGATCTGGAGCTAGGTTGCCTACTTCAACAGTTCAACTTGTGTGACGATGGGGCCATCTATTAATGGATTGTGTGTAATAACTTTTGTAATTGTATGGTACCTATATTTTCGTGCATCCTAGTGTTTGATAAACGTATGCTTAGAAAAACAGATGATAATACTAAATTAATAATAACGAGTCATATACCCGTGCAACGCGGTGGCGAAAATGGTAGGGGCGCAGGGTGGTGGCGGCAACGACGGGTGGCAGCGGTGACGGGTGGTGGGAGCGGCAACGATGGTGAATGTAAAAGTAATTTATGTTAAAGGAGGTAGTGTAGTTATTTTAAGGATTGAGAGGTTTATGTTGTAAATTATTTCATTAAGGGTATTATAGGTATATTAAGTAGAAATGTTTAAATTAGTGAATAAAAAAGAGGTAATAGTTTAAAGTAGTAATTTGAAAAAAAAAAGGGGAGTTCATGCTTTATATATTAGTATAGATAAGTAATTAATGTCCAAAACAAGAAAAAAACGTTTAAAGTAGAAATTAAAGACACAATAAAAGGTTATGTTAACGGTTGAGGTACGAATCTACGATAATACGTTAGCATTCTATGAATAGGAAAAATAGTTCGTACATATTAATAAAATAAAAATTTTCATATTTTCAGATAAATTACAAATATAACTACACTAATAAATAAAAAAAATACAAAATATAAAATATTTAGAGATTTAAGTAAAAAAGAAAGATAAAATTATATATATACTAAAAAGTAATGTGATATGTACAAGTCTTTTAAGCATGAAATGTACAAGTTCTTATAGCACATACTAATTTTTATTAATTTTCATTTTAGCCCTCTAAAGTTTCTATCTTTTAACTTTTACCCCACATCAAATTTTTCGTTTTCATTTTCTTATCACTAAATTTTTAGGTTCTCATGTTTTTATCAAAAAACTTTCACATAGTTACGGTTTTACTTTTACACATTTAGTTTTTGATTATTTTCATCCGTTTTTTATTATATATATAACGTTTTCAATATATTAAGGATGTGGCTTATCAACTAGAATTGCCTCCGGAATTGGATGGAATCCATAACACATTTCATGTCTCATATTTGAGGAAGTGCTTGGCGGAGGAATCTAGTGACATACCTATTGAAGATGTGAGTGTGGATCCGACGAAAAGAATGGTAGAGGAACCGATAGCTATTCTTGGAAGGAAACAAAAGAAGTTACGCCGAAAAATGATTGATCTAGTCTTGGTCAAATGGAGACATAATCATGGTGAAAGCCTTACATGGGAAACCGAAGCGGTAAAGAAGGAGAAGTATCCCGAGTTGTTTCTTGCTGATGAGATTCCGGAGACGGAATCCTCTTAAGGGGGAGGTATTTGTAACATCTCAAACTTTTATTAATGTTTGATTAGAGTCGATAAGTCAATAATATGTGTCCGTTAAGTCTATTGCTAGATTTAATGCTTATATGTGATTTATGTGTTATATATGTGAGACTTGAAAGTCTTAATGCATGATATGAAAATATGTTTATGAAGTAATTATATGCCTATTAGGAGTGATTAACGAAGTATTTAGGTAGTATATGGTCCTTAGAGGAGTTTTTGACTAGTAATGAGCTATATGGAAGCCTAGGGACCAAATTTTACATATGGTGAAACTCAAAAACGGGTTTAGGGTCACATGAGGAGTCATTTGAGTGTCATTAGCAGATTTGTTAACTTCCTCTCAAGCCCTAACCACCCCCTTTTATCCCTAATCAATTCTTGAGCAAAAAGGCTATCAAAAGTGCGTTTCAGAAGTGTTTAATCTAGCCTTTCTTGTTCCCATTGTGAGTTGCAGGTATAGATGGTATAGTTTTATTGATTTCTGATCCTTTTGATTATAAGAGTCATTACGAATTATAATTGGGCATTAGGGAATCAATTAATGTGTAATTAGTGATGGTTTTGATGAAATAAGGCATGTATGATTTTCCTAAAGGTTGAAATGCTTTGTTAAGGCCTTAATATGAAGGATTTTGATGTTTTG
>CM067167.1:20793881-20836381 GCA_034093135.1 Erigeron breviscapus
AGACCAAGGTCATTTGGTCAAAACCGATGTTGAATCTGGTCGCTGGGTGGATATAGTGATGAAAAAGGTCAGTAATTTTGTCTATGAAGAAGATGAGGAACACAAACTGGACCTTTTGGTTCTTTTAGAGGCTGACATCTCATTTGTTGAGACAGTGCGTTCAGAAAGCCTAAAAATGTTGAATCCACTCCTCTTCAACCAAAACAAAATGCAAAACCTTTTTCTAAGCAAATCAAGCAGAAATCTGAGCAGAAAAAGGTTGAGCACCCCATCAAACCAACAATTTTTCTGTCATCTGAAATTATGACTGAAATCCCCTTTGACCCATCAATTCCCCATAAACCAAAGAAATCTGAGACTGCTAAGGGAGAGTCAAGTGAACCCATCCATAGATGGGTTCCCAAAAAAACTAACTTTTGTTTATGTGCAGGGAGACCGAAAGAAGAACATATGGTTTCTGGACAGTGCTGCTGGCCGAACCATGACTGGTTATCAGACCCTGCTAGAGGAATATAGGGTGCAAGAGGGGCCCTCAATTGTTTTTGGAAATGATGGTAATGGAAAAACTGAGGGATATGGTGTTGTGAATAATGGTCAAGTCAAATTCACACGAGTTGCATATGTGAACGGTTTGAAATATAACCTGATCAGTGTCAGTCAACTATGTGATGATGGCTTCAAGGTTTTATTTGATATTTCACAAGGCACCATATTCAATAGAGATGGAAAGGTGGTACTGGTTGCACCAAGGAAGGGAAACATTTATGTCATTGATATGAATCCATCTATCTCTGAACAATGTTTCTACACAAAGGCTGATGAAGACACAAATTGGTTGTGGCATAAGAGATTATCCCATCTGAACTTCAAGAACATTAATAAGTTGTCAAGAAAACAACTTGTTGATGGGATACCCTCTATGTCTTTCAATAAAGACAAGCCATGTCCAGGTTGTGAAATGGGTAAGCAGAAAAGAGCTTCATTCAAAACTAAGCAAAGCTTTAGTATAACTGAACCTCTTCACATGCTTCACATGGACCTTTTTGGACCAGTGAATGTTCAGACCAGAGCAGGAAAGAAATACACCCTTGTTATCGTAGATGAATATTCAAGATATTGCTGGGTGATTTTCCTCAAGTCTAAAAGTGAAGCTGCTGCTGAAATCATTGCTCTCATCAAACAAATTGAACTCAAGTACAAGCGAAAAGTTTGTCAGCTCAGAAGTGACAATGGCACTGAATTCAGAAATGCCACTCTGGAGTCCTTCTGCACTGAAACTGGCATATCTCAGGAACATTCTGAGGGAAAATCTGAAACAGCTCAGACAACTGTTTCAGAAAAGAAGGCTAAATCCAAAAAGCCATCCCCCAGACTTCTTCTAAGGTTCCAAAAGGCCAAAAGAAGAAGAAAACCATCTCCCCCACTGAGCCTTCTACCTCAGATTCTGGTAAGGCTCAGGTGTCTAATGAAGAATCTATTTTGTTAAGGTTAGAAAGTCAATTTCAACTATTGGCTAGACAAGTGCAGAGTTGTAATGCACGTTTAAAAAATGTTGAATCCACTCCTCTTCAACCAAAACAAAATGCAAAACCTTTTTCTAAGCAAATCAAGCAGAAATCTGAGCAGAAAAAGGTTGAGCACCCCATCAAACCAACAATTTTTCTGTCATCTGAAATTATGACTGAAATCCCCTTTGACCCATCAATTCCCCATAAACCAAAGAAATCTGAGACTGCTAAGGGAGAGTCAAGTGAACCCATCCATAGATGGGTTCCCAAAAAGAACTAACTTTTGTTTATGTGCAGGGAGACCGAAAGAAGAACATATGGTTTCTGGACAGTGCTGCTGGCCGAACCATGACTGGTTATCAGACCCTGCTAGAGGAATATAGGGTGCAAGAGGGGCCCTCAATTGTTTTTGGAAATGATGGTAATGGAAAAACTGAGGGATATGGTGTTGTGAATAATGGTCAAGTCAAATTCACACGAGTTGCATATGTGAACGGTTTGAAATATAACCTGATCAGTGTCAGTCAACTATGTGATGATGGCTTCAAGGTTTTATTTGATATTTCACAAGGCACCATATTCAATAGAGATGGAAAGGTGGTACTGGTTGCACCAAGGAAGGGAAACATTTATGTCATTGATATGAATCCATCTATCTCTGAACAATGTTTCTACACAAAGGCTGATGAAGACACAAATTGGTTGTGGCATAAGAGATTATCCCATCTGAACTTCAAGAACATTAATAAGTTGTCAAGAAAACAACTTGTTGATGGGATACCCTCTATGTCTTTCAATAAAGACAAGCCATGTCCAGGTTGTGAAATGGGTAAGCAGAAAAGAGCTTCATTCAAAACTAAGCAAAGCTTTAGTATAACTGAACCTCTTCACATGCTTCACATGGACCTTTTTGGACCAGTGAATGTTCAGACCAGAGCAGGAAAGAAATACACCCTTGTTATCGTAGATGAATATTCAAGATATTGCTGGGTGATTTTCCTCAAGTCTAAAAGTGAAGCTGCTGCTGAAATCATTGCTCTCATCAAACAAATTGAACTCAAGTATAAGCGAAAAGTTTGTCAGCTCAGAAGTGACAATGGCACTGAATTCAGAAATGCCACTCTGGAGTCCTTCTGCACTGAAACTGGCATATCTCAGAACTTCTCCTCAGCACACACACCAGAGCAGAATGGTGTTGTAGAAAGAAAGAATCGAACGCTGATTGAAGCTGCTAGAAGTATGTTAAATGAATCTGGTCTTCCCAAGAATTTCTGGGCTGAAGCTGTTGCAACTGCTTGCTACACTCAGAACAGATCTATTTATGTCAAAAGACATAAGAAGACCTCCTATGAAGTACTCAGAAATAGAAAGCCTAATATTGGATACTTCCATGTATTTGGGTGTCCAGTATACATTCTGAATAACTCTAATCAGCTTGGAAAATTCGATGCAAAAGCTGATGAAGGGTACTTCTTAGGATATTCATCAAATCGCAAGGCCTTTAGAGTCTTTAATAAGAGACTTGAAAAGGTTGATGAGTCAATTCATGTTACCTTTGATGAATCAAATTCTGCAATCTTTAAAAATTCCATCCCTGTAACACCCTCAGAAAGTCCAATTAGTTTTGGTGATTCTGATCCCATTGCTGAAACTGATCAGTCACCTGAACATGCTTCTGAACATTTCCGTTCAGAACCAGAAATAAACAAGCCAAGCAACATTCCATTTTATCCTCCAGTTAGTTTCAAACTACCTTCTGAACTAACTATTGGATCAGATGTATATGCTGCTTCTCCAATGATATCAGACTCCACTGAGCAACCTCAATCTGAAGAATTTCATGATGCAAGTCATGATCTGCAGGAAGAAGAAGAAGTTGAAAATGTATTTTCTGAAGCTCCTCCTGAAGTTACTCAGAGAAGTTCTTGCACTGATATCATTTCTCATCCTGGTCAATACTCTAAATGGACAAAGGCACATCCAATCGAGCAAATTATTGGAGAGTCCAGTAGAGGGGTTCAGACCAGAAGAGCCACAAGCGATCAATGCTTATACGTCAGCTTCCTATCTCTAATTGAACCCAAGAAGATTGACGAGGCTATGCAAGACCCAAGCTGGGTTGAAGCCATGCAAGATGAGCTCAACCAGTTTAAAAGAAACGATGTATGGGAACTCGTTCCTTGTCCCAGTAACCTGAAGAAGGAACCAATTGGGACAAGATGGGTCTTCAGAAACAAGATGGATGAAGATGGCCACATCATAAGAAACAAAGCAAGACTTGTTGCAAAGGGATATGCACAAGAAGAGGGAATAGATTTTGATGAAACTTTTGCACCAGTTGCTAGACTTGAAGCTATCAGAATATTCTTAGCTTTTGCAGCTCATCATCAATTTAAAGTCTATCAAATGGATGTCAAAAGTGCCTTTTTGAATGGCGAACTAGAAGAAGTAGTGTATGTGCATCAACCACCAGGGTTCATCAATGAAGAAAAACCACATTGGGTGTACAGACTGAACAAAGCCTTATATGGTCTGAGACAAGCACCCAGAGCCTGGTATGATACTCTCACTAAACATCTTCTTAAAAATGGTTTAAACGTGGTGCAATTGATAAAACTTTATTCATATTGCATGATAAAAGTGATATCCTTTTAGTACAAGTTTATGTTGATGACATTGTGTTTGGTTCTACTAATGAGAAGATGTGTGAAAAATTTTCAAAAATCATGTCTTCTGAGTATGAAATGAGTATGATGGGAGAACTGACATATTTTCTGGGACTTCAAGTAAAACAAAATGAAGATGGTATTTTCATTAACCAAGAAAAATATGTTAGAGATTTATTAAAGAAATATCAATTTGATTCAGTCTCATCAAAAGATACTCCTATTTCTGCTCCATTAACTTTGGATTCTGATCCACATGGAAAACCAGTGGACCATACAAAATATCGTGGTATGGTTGGTTCACTGATGTATTTAACTGCAAGTAGACCAGACATAATGTTTGCAACATGCCTTTGTGCTAGATTTCAATCTGATCCCAGAGAAGCACATGCAAATGCTGTTAAAAGGATCTTCAGATACCTTAAGGGTGTCCCCAGATTGGGTCTTTGGTATCCCAAAGGCTCCAGTCTAGATCTAATGGGTTATTCAGATTCTGATCATGCAGGTTGCAAGATAGACAGGAAAAGTACCACTGGTGGGTGTCATTTCCTTGGTGGCAAATTAGTAAGCTGGACTAGTAAGAAACAGACTGCAGTATCACTATCCACTGCAGAAGCTGAGTACATTTCTGCAGCAAGTTGTTGTGCTCAGATTCTATGGATGAAGAACCAGCTGACTGATTATGGTGTTACTTACACAAAGACTCCAATCTTTTGTGATAACACTAGTGCCATTGCCATATCTCACAATCCTGTGATGCACTCGAAAACCAAGCACATCGATCTCAGGTATCATTTCATTCGTGATCATATTCTGAAAGGAGATATTGAATTGCACTTTATTCCCACTGATAAGCAACTCGCTGATGTTTTTACAAAACCTTTAGATGTCAAAACTTTTAAACATCTAGTCAGTGAGTTGGGTATGTTAAATCCTTAGACTGGTAATCTTGTTATGAACGCCTCAGTGACACTGATCTGGTTCACCAGTCTGAGTGATCCATGCAATTTTTGCTCGCCTAGCTATCGAACGCCTTAGTGATACTATCTTGGCACTTATTAATTCATGGATCATCACTTCAGGGGGAATGTTAAACATTTTTCAAATTATAAAATAAACCTTCATTTTTTTTTGAGGGGGAACCTTTTTGCTCAGAAAAATGTATTTAACTGAAGCACTTCAGAATATCAAAATATTTCAGTTGAATTTTAATGACTGAGATGGTTCAGATCTCTTTGGAACTGATCATGCTCAGAATCTGTTTAGTCATCTCTGAAATACAAAAATCTTTTCAAAATATCTTTGATACTTGGTCAATTGTGTGTACACGTGGCATACTGCATACTAGGTTTTGAACTTAGGATTGGTCATGCTTATGTGTTACACAAGTGGCGCCGTAAAAAGAGAAGAAAATGAGTACTTTTACTGAAAAAGTGTACAGGGTGGGGTCCCTCAAACGTCTTTGCATTAAATGCGGACGTGACCCCAGAAATTGTTTTTAATTGGAAAAATCCTTTTTGTTCCATCCTAAATACAAATCCCTTATTCATTCTTTCATTTACTTCGTTTTTCATTTACTCTCTAATCATCAATCTCTCTCATCTTTACTTTCAAATTCATTAACTCCTCATATTCCTTTTCATTTTCACTCTCAATTCAAAATCTAAAATGTCTCATAAGTCGCTTATAAACTTTGAATACACTCCTTCCAATGATGTGAAAACATCTGCTCAATGGCCAAAGAACTTCACTCCATCACAAATCCGATTCAATATGAGCAACTTTTTGGCTCAATTGAATGTAAAATCTGAAACCTTAATGGGAAGGTTAAACAGTTTTTGGGAGCAATCCCCTTTCCATTATGCGCTGACCGCTAATCCGCAAGCAATGTATCATCGATACTTGCTTGAATTCTGGTACACAGCAGTGGTGAATATGGATGAACAATCCATCTCCTTTACTCTCAATGAAGGCACCAAGAAATGTGTCATCACTCTTGAGGGGTTCAGAACTTCCCTTCATCTGAACTACCTCGAACCTCCCCAGGTGTTTGTAAAAAGACTCAAAGGAGTCAATTTTAGGGAGGTTCTAGTCGCCACTGGTCATGGTGATATGGAGGATGCTGATGGAAACTTGAAGACCTCTGGACACATCTTCATGTCTGGTTTTGGTATTTGTTGGAGGTTCTTCTGGACTCAAATAGTGGAAAGTCTTGGTGGCACCCATGGAGGGTTGGACCAACTTTCAATACCCCAAGTGGAGATGGGGTATTATATCTGGAATGGGATGCAAGTGGACTTTGCTGAGATTCTCTTCTCTCAGTTGATTACAAAGTTAAAAGGGAAGAGAAGTCTACATGTTGCCTTCCCAAGATTTCTGAGCTTGTGTTTCAAAGATATACTTGGAGAAGCTTATGATCAAGCTGGACCTGAAGCTTCGGTACCAGAATATAGTAGAGACTTCTCAAAGGCAACAATTACTGAAAATGAGCCTGAACTCTCCTCTGCTATGATTCAGGTATTTGCTAAAACTGTCTCAGCCACACTAGCTGGTTCAGAAAGGTTACTAAGTGGGCCACAAAAGAATGTGGGACCCGTTAGTGTACCTACGGTTGAAATAATTGAATCTGGTGATGATGCAACTGCTTCTGCAGCTGTTGAACCAGAATCTGGTGAGGGTACTAGTGACCCAAACCAGGGCATATCTGACCAGATCGCAAAAGTGAATGCTTTCTGGGATGACGATGAGCTACCTCAGGAGAATCTCGATTCTCTTGCTGACTTTGAGTTTGACGAGGGCTTATTGGAGGCGAATCAATCTGATTCTGAGCCAGCCCCCATCCTCGCAAACGCCCCTCCTCTCCCAGAAATCCAAGATAATGCGCCTTATGTTCCACCACCACCATCTCACCAAAATCCTATCTTTCCACCAGGCACCACTCCCGCATATGTAACCGATCCTTCTTTCACTCCTTCACTTCAATTTCTACACCCACAAATTCATAACATACCACCACCGATTAACTATGACGCCCCTTCAGAAAAAGACTTAGATTCTGAGACAGAATCTGAGAGTCCAACAGATGTTCAAATGAATAAAGTATTAAAAGGGCTTGGTAGTTTACCTTTTGTGGCTCCTGCTTCTGCACAACCCCCACCTCCTTTCAATGTGGAAGCACAGTTAGAGAAAACCCAAACCGAAGTCCAAGGCCTTATTCTTAGGGTGGAGGACTTAACCAGATCTCTAACTGCCAACACTAGTTCCTTGGCTGATATGAAAGGTGCTCAGATGTTCCTTGGAACTGAGTTGACCAAAGTTGCTGGGAATGAAGGACTAGTGGTTGGAAAATTGAATGAGTTGGTTATGACGTGCAATAAGGTGAGCTCTGCAATCAGAGAAGCCTTCAGATTGACAAAGAGAGATGTGCAAGCTTCAGTGGTTGCGAACTTGACATCTGGTGTTGAGCTGTTGAAGCAAGAGGTTATGGTAGTTGGAAATGAAGTTCGTGAGCTGGTTCAGAAGCCAAGTGTTAATGAGAAAGAACTTGGGGCTTCTATCAGTACTGGTATTGTGGAAGATCTGAAGTCTGAGCTATCTCAGAATTTGGCTGCTCAGATTTCAGAGTCTGTCTCTCAGAAAGTTGGAGAAGAGGTTAGAAAGATGATTGCTGAACTGACCAAGGATACAAATGACAAGGTGGAAAAGGCTGTACATGAAGTTAAAAATTCAGTTTCCAAGCTTGAAGGTGCAGTTCAGAATCAGTCAAAGCAATTAGATGAAATTCTAATGATTCTGAAGAAGGATAATGTTGTTGCTCCTCCTCCCCCTGCTTCTTTCACTGAAGAAGACAGAAAGATGTTAAAAGACTTAAAGGATCAAACAGCACTGAACCTTAGTTCATCATTCAGACTAAAGGCTCAGTTTACTACAATGGCAAAAGGCATTTGTGAGTGCCTCGAACAACAAAGTTGGGAACCACTGAAGGCACTTAAATCTACGATTGATCTCTATGCTAGACTGCCTTCAGAGATTCCCAAAGGGGGAAGTAGTGGTGTGCCTATTGGTTTGCTCGCAAGTACTCAAGAATTAATTCAAGCAACCAAGAAGCAAGCTGAGGTACCTTCTGGTAGTGCCTCAGTTCAGGGGGAACAACTTCAGAAGGACAAAGGAAAAGGCAAGGCCAAAGTGGGAGAAGAACCAAAGAAAATTGTTAAGGGTTCTGGTATGGTTATTGGAGAAGATGTTGATGAACAAGGCTATCCACTCCATGATCAAAATGCTGATAGCAAGAAGTTAGAGACTCTGCAGAAGCAAGTCTCTAACCAATTTATCATGTGGAATGAGAATAAGGAAAGGGAAAGGGTTCAACACCAGAGTATGGGAACCCTTGATCACATTGATGCTGCATCTCTTGGTCTCTCACTGGAAAGATTTCAGAAAATCAAACATGATCCAAGAGTGCAGAAGGCAGTTAAAGAAATGCTCGATTATGAATATGGGGTGAACTACTCGCCTTTGGAACAAAAGCTGGACCATCTCACCTTCAAGATGTCCATTGATGACTTAGTGAAGAATAGAGAAATGGAAATGGCCAAAAAGAAGAAAGAGGTTCTGGCTGGAGTTCTGCAGGTAGAGAAAGAGTTGTTCAGACCACCAACGAAGCCCAGAACTGGAACAAGGACTGCCAAGAAAGATTCTCGTGATGTTGTCCATACTTCAATCAAACCAATTTCTGATGATGCTGCTGAACTCCAAAGAAACCATGAAAAGGTTCAGTATGATCACTATATGAACCATCGATCGCATCCAGCCAAAATCATTGATATGGTAGTTGCAAAGGCTGATGGATTGAAGCTGTTTGATTTGGTTGTGAAAAGAGAAGGAAGGGCTACTGAAGAATATAGTCAGGTTTCAGTGCATGAATTTGGGATTTCAGAGCATAGGGAGATGATCCAGATTCTGAAAGGAAAGCCAAAATCTGCCTTGACTGGTGCATGGTTAGCAAGAATTCAACAAAAGATGCAAGCCAAGGTAGAAATTGAAAGCAGGCTGTTTGGCAAAAAGGATCACTCTCCACTGAAGAGAAAACCCACTGAGGCACCTTCTGGTTCAAGGCCTGCCAAGAAGTAGTTTTCTTCTTCAGATTTATCATTTACTTGTAATATATTTACATTTGTAACATTCATTTCAGTTTGTATATATATGTTGCAACTTGTAACCAATAAGTAGATGATAAGTTTAAGTTAGAAAACCACAAGTAAAATTCTGAGACATCAATGATCTATAAGATGTACTTAGAAAATTTTTACAACTTAAACAAAAACTTGCATTTCAGACTTACAAACATGTATAGATAGAAGTCTGAGATGCATGCACTATTTCAGAACAAATAGGGGGAATTTGTTAGGTCGAAAATCGACCAAGTATAATTTGTTCAGAAATAGCTTGAAGTTTAGTAAAGACGTTTTATCAGAATTCTGAGATGTCTCAGGATTCCTTCACTGAAGCTTCACTTCAGTTCAGATCGAGATAAATCTGAAGCATTCATTCTGAAGTCAAAGACTGAAGTATGAAGAAGAGAATCACCTCAGAAGCGAGCATCAGAGTGATTCTACCAGATCGAAGACTGAAGCATCTCAGTGTAAAGTATTTACAACACTTTACACTGATTACGAGGAAGACTTTTACTTTACACCTTTATCCGGTTAATAGATTTATCTATTAACAAAAGGTACAAAGTATAGGCTTGGAACCTAGTACTATAAGTCACATCAAGTGACTTATATACTCTTCCAAGTGCAGCATGTAAGGAATTATGGTTTAATTCCTTAAATGCTCACAACCACATTTGTACGATCTTGTCCACATCATCATGGACTTGGTCTATAAATACAAAGTCTTCTCACAACTTGCAAAAAGCTTGAAACTTTGCATTGCAACTTGTGAGATATACTCTAAGTAAACTTACGAGTATTTCCAAGTCAATTAGATCACTTGTATTTCGGGATTGTTTAGATACTTACACTTTGGTGTTTATCTTTGTTCCGCAACAATCCTTGTATTTGTTTATACATCAATAAATCAAATACATTAGAAAACAACGTGTCTCAATGCTACATACTTGATTATATTTATATATATATCTTTATATAGTTTCTGCCATTTGTTCTTGCATTATTCATATTGTCAATTGTTTCTTGTTATCCATATCTGGATCGTAAACTGAACTTGTCCATCAAGATTAGTTGTACTTGCCAGTCGGGTTTGTTATTCATCTATATAGTTTGGGACTCATAAATACCCACTTTCACTTTCAATTTCATTTACTTCGAACATTTACTCCCAAATCTAAAATTCCTTCATTCAATTCTTAAAATTCTTCATTCATTTTCCAATCATATAACTCTTATATTAACTGCAATTCATTAAATTCTTCATAACCTTAATTTTTCAATTTCATCTTCATCTATCAATAAAAAATGGCACCCAAAAATCTCTTATCTGCTGAATATGCTCCGGTTGATGATGTAGTTAAACCAAAACATATTTCTCTTGAGGCGAAAGCCATACGCATCAATATGAATAACTGGATGGCCAAACTTTCCAGTGTTCATCCTGCTCGTTCTATCATTGGGAGATTGAATACTTTCTTTCTCTCATGCCCTCTGTATGGTGCATTAACCCTAAATCCAGGGAAAATGTACCATGACTACTTATGTGAATTCTGGTACTCCGCTTTCTATAATGAAGAAACTTCATCAATTCTTACACTCTCAATGGAGGTACCAGATCTTTGAGTTTTTCGGTGAATTTGCTCAGGTCTGTTTTACAGTTGAACTACCATGACCAGAATGAGCTGCCCATCGAACTCCCTACTGGCATAAATTTCAGGGAAGTGTGCAGGTTGATGGGGCACACATAAATTGTAGATGACCAAGGCCAGTTGTTGAGAAAAGGAACAATTTATATGAGTAGGCTGACAGATTCGTGGAGATTTTTCTTCACTCATTTGGTAGAGTGTCTAGGAGGTAGTTCTGGAGGTCTTGATCAGATAAATCAAACGCAGCTCCAGATTGCCTATTGTTTGTGGTTTGGGATAAGGGTGGACTTTGCTCAGATCCTGTTTAATGATTTGGTGGATAGACTGAAAGCAAAAGGGAGAAAACCACACGTTCCATTTATTCGTTTTCTTTCCCTTATGTTCAGAAGTGGTCTAGGAGACCAATACGATATTAATACTACTCATTTTTCCATGAGTGAGTTTTTAAGGGATCTGAACAACCTACAGTCAAGAGATGGTGAGGTAGATATTCCTCAGTCCATGCTCTCATTTCAAAGGGCAGAAGAGATTGTGGCACCAGGAAGTGTTCAAGTTGTTGAAGAACATTCTGGTGACCAAGAAGTCCAGGTTGTAGAGATGGTACAACCTATCAGTCAAGTGGCTCCAGTAGAAAGTATGCAACCGATTGTTGAGCTTTCCAGACGACCAAGATCACATAGGCGTCTGATGAGGGGAGGAGTCCAGGTAAATCCATCAACCCATCCTGGTGATACAATTAATGTTGATGGATCTCCTATTTTTAAAAAGAGAATATTGAATCTGGTGTACAATTTGAACAGAGAGTGGATACTGAAGTCCAGGCTGTTGTACAAGATGATATTGCTCAAGTTGTTGAGGAGATGGTTCAGACTGAAGAACAAGCATCTGGTGAGCAAGAGGCTCAGATTGACTTGAATGTCCAAGCTGGTGAACAGGTTGGTACATCTACTGGTGATATGTTTTGGGAAGAGGCTGATTCTCCCATTTCTGAAGGGCAGAACCTTGATATTGATATGAATTTTCTGGGTGAAGAAAATGTACAAATTGAAAGTTCACCAGAAATGCCACCACCACCACCAGAAACAAACTTACCATCACCAGAACCAGAAATGCCTCCACCACCACCAGAATCGAACATGCCACCACCTCCACCACCTTCAATTCCACAAACAACTTCATACTTCAATCCACCAACAATCCAATCTCAACCACCAGTCAATCTAACCGAACAAAGTGTGCCAGACTCAAATGTTGAATCTGAAGAGGTCTGGGCACAAGTACCAGTAATGGAGAGAATGACCTCTCATCTGGAACAACCCTCTGGTCTCTCCACTTCTTCTTCAACCGAGGTCCAAGGCCTTCTTAGTAAGGTGGCGGACCTGGAGAGATCACTTCAGTCATCTTCCCAGGTTATTTCTGATTTCAAGTCCTTATTGTCATACAACTTAGCATCAGAAATGAACCTCTTCGCTGGGAATGAGAAGTTAGTGTTCGAGAAGTTAGATGAGCTGGTACTGGCCACCAATCGAAATTCTGAAAACTTTAAAGTGGCAGTCCAGGGTTTGGAGTCCAGACTGGTGAATTCTGTTCAGACTGCAGTGGATAGTCAAATTGTTCAACCACTGGCAGGTCTGAAAGAAGAGGTTGAGAAACTGGTTACAAGGGTTGGTTCTCTGGAGAGCAGGCCAACATTAGATCAGAATGATATTGTCAGCACCCTTAGTGATGAAATTATTAGAAAATTTAGGGGTGATATGCTGAAGACAATCACTGATGATATCTCTAATTCTGTTCTAAGAAACATTCAAGAGAGCTTGTTGCCTGAAGTTGTTCAGATGTTAGAGGTTGAGCTGCCAAAGGACTTGCCAAAAGAAGTTGAAAATTTGAAAAATGAAGTCTTGGCACTCAAGAAGTTTGTGACTGATGTAAGTCCAGCTACTGGAAGAACCTTTGGTTCACTGGACAGGCACATGATGGAAGAATTATGGAATGATCTGAAGTCCAGGCTGTTGTACAAGATGATATTGCTCAAGTTGTTGAGGAGATGGTTCAGACTGAAGAAGAGGTTACTGGTACTGAAGCCAGTGAACCCCAGTTTGAAACCTTCCCAGATATTCCTACCACACTGAAGGCAGTTAAAGGAAAAGAAAAGGTTGTATCTGGTGAAGAGGAAGTTCAGATTGAAGATGTTGACAATGAAACATCAAGGAAGTTACAACAACAGTGCATCATGATTGAAATTTTCAAGACAAATCAAAAGAATGAACTGCTGGCCCATCAAAGGGAGATGGCTATAATGGGCACTCTGGATTCCTATAATGCTGGAAGGTTGGGCATAAATATTGAAGTTTTCAAAAGGATGAAAGATGACCCCAGAGTTCATCAGTGTCTTGATGCACTGAATGATGTCCATGTACGCTCGTTCTACGCTGAAGAAGAACAGGTATATGACTCATTGATTTATGGTGTTACAATTCCAGAGTTGATCAGACAAAGAAAGGAGGAGCTTGTAAGCCTCCAGAAAAAGATAAGAAGAAATGCTGGTGCTCTGGAGTTGGAATACAGGAAAAGGTTGACTGGTCTACCAAAGCTTACTGCCAGACAAGTGAAGGCAATAAAAGATGGTGATCTTAGCACCTTCATTCCACTGGATACTACTCTTAGAATTAATCAACATCACCAGTCCACTGAAGGACAACAGAGTGGTGTATCCAGGGAAACTGAAGAAATGGTTCACTTGGCTAAGCAGAAGGCAAAATATAATGAAATGATGAATTTCAGGGCCAATGCAAGAAAGATTGTTAATGCTGAAATCAAATTGGCTGAAATTCATCAAGGAATGACCAGATTCAATGTGAAGTTGACCAGAGAGGGTAACTTTACAGATGAAAGGAAGGATACTTCAGTCCAAGCTTTTGGATGGACTGAACTGAAGGAGATTGGATTGACATTTAAAGGTAAGACTGATCTCTCTCCAGATGTGAAGGCCTTTATGAAGAGGATTGAGAAGGTCTGGAAGAGAATTCAACAAATGGAAGAAAGAGGAAAGAAGAAGTTGTAAGGGCTGTTGCTACTGAGAGCATTGTTCAAAGAAAACAAGTGACTGGTACTGATGCCAGTGCACGATTAGCCCAGAGAGCACTTGGCACTGAAGCCATTGTGCAGACTGAAGAAGAGGTTACTGGTACTGAAGCCAGTGAACCCCAGTTTGAAACCTTCCCAGATATTCCTACCACACTGAAGGCAGTTAAAGGAAAAGAAAAGGTTGTATCTGGTGAAGAGGAAGTTCAGATTGAAGATGTTGACAATGAAACATCAAGGAAGTTACAACAACAGTGCATCATGATTGAAATTTTCAAGACAAATCAAAAGAATGAACTGCTGGCCCATCAAAGGGAGATGGCTATAATGGGCACTCTGGATTCCTATAATGCTGGAAGGTTGGGCATAAATATTGAAGTTTTCAAAAGGATGAAAGATGACCCAGAGTTCATCAGTGTCTTGATGCACTGAATGATGTCCATGTACGCTCGTTCTACGCTGAAGAAGAACAGGTATATGACTCATTGATTTATGGTGTTACAATTCCAGAGTTGATCAGACAAAGAAAGGAGGAGCTTGTAAGCCTCCAGAAAAAGATAAGAAGAAATGCTGGTGCTCTGGAGTTGGAATACAGGAAAAGGTTGACTGGTCTACCAAAGCTTACTGCCAGACAAGTGAAGGCAATAAAAGATGGTGATCTTAGCACCTTCATTCCACTGGATACTACTCTTAGAATTAATCAACATCACCAGTCCACTGAAGGACAACAGAGTGGTGTATCCAGGGAAACTGAAGAAATGGTTCACTTGGCTAAGCAGAAGGCAAAATATAATGAAATGATGAATTTCAGGGCCAATGCAAGAAAGATTGTTAATGCTGAAATCAAATTGGCTGAAATTCATCAAGGAATGACCAGATTCAATGTGAAGTTGACCAGAGAGGGTAACTTTACAGATGAAAGGAAGGATACTTCAGTCCAAGCTTTTGGATGGACTGAACTGAAGGAGATAGGATTGACCTTTAAAGGTAAGACTGATCTCTCTCCAGATGTGAAGGCCTTTATGAAGAGGATTGAGAAGGTCTGGAAGAGAATTCAACAAATGGAAGCTGTGTTGGGTCTGAGACCACCAGTGTCTGTTCCATCATCTCCATCTCCAAAGAGGAAGGCTACTGAAGATGCTCCAGAAAGGACATCGAAAAGAAGGGCCTAAACCTTTTATCATTGTACTTATTGTAATTAATTGTCTTATGAAAGTTGTAATTATTTTCCTTTTTGATGAAAGTAATGATAGTTGCAATTTTTTATTTTTATAAGTAAATGACCAGATTTAGTCTAAGTTAGAACTTAAAAGATGAAACTGAAAACACTCATGATCTATAAAGTGTTCTCCAGTAACTTAGATTTTTTAGACTTAAATCGACCAAGTGTTTTCCAGACATACAAATTTGTATATCTATAAGTCTGAAAACACTTGCATTATTTCTAAACAAATAGGGGGAATTTGTTAGGTCCAGATTTAGTCCAGACTTACTGGACTGGCTCCAGACTGGACTACTGGAACCTTATTTAGGTTTGTTAAGAAAACTTGTTTTGCTGGTCTCGCTCCAGACCCGACTACTGGAGCCTCACTGAAGATCTGACCAGAAAACGTTTCTCTACTGGACCTACTCCAGACTTGGAATCTGGAGTCCCTCTGAAGATTTGTCCAGAAATAATTGAAGACTAGTGAGCATTTACTTGTATAGGTACTCTGGAGAATTCTCCAGATTAGCTCACTGAAGACTTCACCCCAGTCCAGATCTACTCTACTGAAGACATTCTGACTGAAGTCAAAGACTGAAGTCTGAAAGAAGAAGACTTAACAAATGGCGGAGTCCACTGGAAAGTCTTACCAGATCTGCACACTGGAGGATTGTCAGTGTTCTAGATACTACAAGTCTGAACACTGATATCGAGGTTTGACTTATGCCTTTAACACACTTTCCAAAGAACAATCCACTTGTTCTTTAACAAAGTTTACGTGTGTTAAGGTGGTTGGATAAAAGGATACACTTGCACTTGATGTGACTTTATCCTTATTCCTTATCCAATACATTTAATGTTCTTGTCGGATCATTAAATGTATACAACCATATTTGTACGGCACAAAATTCACTGGTGAATTTTGTTGCCTATAAATACAAAGTCATATCCTTGAGAAAATTACTTTTAAGCATAACACTTTGCATGAAAGTGAATTTGTCCAAATACTCTCGATCTTAAACAGGGATACTTCACAACTTTAAGTATCTCAATCCTAAAGAGTTATTTGACAAATATAGATCATATTGTAACTCATAGGTTGTTAGGATACACACTTAATTGTGTTATCTTGATTCCGCAACAACCTTGTATTTTATTTAAACATCAATAAATGAAATACCCATGAAACATACATAATGGTCCACTTTATTTGTTTATTGCTTTAAGTCTTGTATTACTTTGTTTATATATCTTGCATCTTTATTTACAAGTAATACTAGTCCAAATCTAGTGATTATTAGACTTGTTGTGTTTTACACTTTCATTGGTTAACCATCTCGTAATTTACGGGACTCACATTTGGTACGACTCGCGACGCGAGAAAGCCACTCGCGGCGCGACCTGACGCTGGACTGATAGATTTCTCTCTCCTGGGGTATAAATACAAACCCCCACTTTACCCTAAAAGGGTTGTTGGACACCTGAGCCTCCATACTTAACTCCTAGCCGTTTTTGAAGGGTTTTCCAAGGGTTTTCACTCCTCCAACATCATTTTGAAGATTTGAAGACTTATTTTGGCTATAGTTACTTATTGTAGCTCGGTTGTAACCTCGATTTGGATTTCTACTCTATATTTGGTACACTATGTTCTCTTCTCTAATTGAATATTTAGTTCTTTTCATTATGAGTAGCTAAATCGCTATACATCTATGAAGATGAAGTGAAACAATTAGTTATGGTTGCATAATATTTTGAATTCAAGTTGGTCTTACTTAACATTTTGTCAAGATCTTAATGAAGTGATTTCTTATACTTAATCTTGTGTACTTGGTGATATTTGCGTTTTTCGATAGTGGTACTAATTGAATACAAGTATTATTTTAGTCGTTTGTCTATGAACGACTCTTGCTAGGTCATGGTATGATAGTAAAGATACAAGTTTAATAGAAATTGCTTTGTTAAGTGGATTTAACGGATGGTGGTACCACGTTTCTTTCACAAAGATAGAATTGTTACGTAAATAGTCAAACAAACTAGTTAGTTCAAGGAATTGTAATAGGGTTGGTGGTACCACTTGTTGCAAGAAATTGGATTGATTAGGTGATTGAGTCGATTTTACAAACGGAGTGCACGCCGAATGTGTTCTTGTCTTATCACGATTATGATCACCAACTTATATGAACCGTGAGCTTAACCTATATGCAACCTAGACTTTTTGTATAGCGGATTCGACATAGATGGCTTTTTAATTATTTGTTTACACTCAAACTATTTTAGTGTGCTCTCGATTGACGCCGGTTGAGTACTTTTATCTACTTGTCAATTACATAGCTTTCGGAAACGCAAAGTGACAAGTCGGTCACAAACCAAACTTTCTCTTGTTCTGCATTTTCACAACCTTTAGTACAACATTCAGTCCTTGTGTTCGATCCTGGTCTTGCCAGTTAACTATATTACATACGAACGGGTACACTGCCCGTAAGTGTGTGGTAGTCAGTAAACGGTAGATCTTGTTATAAATTTTTAAAACTAGATTTCACACATCACATGGTTTTCAAAATATAACTTCTCTAATCTTATCTTGTATACTTAAGGGTAATCGGGTTATATGGGAGGTTATATGGGATATGTATTTGACTTATGAGACCTGAAATGCATTCCCCTTTATATGCAATGCAAAGTTATGTTATGAAATGATATGCAATGTAATGAAATGTGATGCAAGTATATGTTGATTATGATGTGCATGTATGTGTGGCTTGGTCATCTAGTTCACTAGACTTTATAGGTTGCCATGTCACGTGAACGTTTAAGGGCCCAAACGTAAAAGATGATTATATGTTATGTTTAGGTAACTTTGTCACCTAAACTATATGTGATGAAATCGAGCTCGTATATATGATGAAGTGTTAAGCTTACCCCGTATTCACCTTAGCCGGGTGGGTGCGTATATGTTGTTGCTTGGGTGGCTCCTTGCAACGTAATTACGTGGTTAGAGTATCTCCGGGTGGAGTGATTACCCACCAATGTCTTGAACATACGGACTACTCCTGGAGTGGCTTGCCATTCCTTAACGACACTTGATAGACCGCCGTATGGCTCATCCATCTAGTCGTGTGTGAGGTTCCCGTTAGGTCTTATGACCGCCTACACACAAACTTACACCTTATATGATATGCGTGACTTATGTCACACCTAATGTGATGATATGTGATGATGAAATGATGATTAGGCACATTTAGGATGGTTAATCCTACCATGAAAGATGTTGATGCTATGATATGTATGTGATGATATGCGAAATGTGTCTAATATGAAAAGCTGCTTTACCAAGTTTTAATTGGACAAACGTTTTATTAACTTAGTGTTATCTTACTTAGCTAATTCGTTAGCTAACACTTGTTTCTTGAAATGTGTTGTCCCCTCAGGTTTAGCAAGCTAGAAGTGTGTTGATGGATAATGAGCGAGGCATGGGTAGAATACTTGAAGATGCTATTAGTTACCCATAGTTGCTGCTCCTTTTAGACATTTGATTTCGTTATGACTATTATGTTTTGATATGACTTGTATACGGTTGTGTTATGTTGGGCAACCGTAGGATTTCCATTTATACTATTTTGATGATGTGACGAGTAACACCTTCTATTTTATGAACAGACCAAACTGGATTTTATGGTTTGGACTTTTGAAATGATATTCCGCATTCTTTAACACCGTTAGGTGAAAAGTTTTTGGAAATCCGTATTTTTAAATGTTGGGTGTTACAAGTTGGTATCAGAGAAATGGTTTAAGTGAAACATGAACCATAGGTATTACCTTAGTTTTTGGACTTAAACCGATATAGGTTATGTAGGGCTTAAGTAGGAATGCTTAGCCTTAGAAATGAAATGCTTAGGACGGGTTTGGGAATGAGTGAGAGTGTAGATGAGGCATGACTAGTTATGTTTGATGCTGAATTTTTAAAGTTAAGTAGCCTTATCTAGCTATTCTCATTGAAACCTTGCTAACCGTCGTCATTGCATTGTAGACATCATGGTTAACACACGAAATAACAGCCATCGTGAGAGAGCTGCTCCAAGCAACGCTCCATCCGAACCTAATGGGGCAGGAAACGGTGTTAATCAAAGGCCTCCTCGAAGGCCACTTCCGGGAATTAACCTCACCAGGTCCGAGATTGATCGGGCAAACCCAGGTCCTCGAACAGATTCCTACCCGAGCCGAAATGCATGAGGAATTGAGGGCTATCCGAGCTCTCTTGTTGAGAAATGAAGAGGAGTTGATTCAACTTAGGGCCGAAAGAGATGCAAGCATGCAAAGGAATGAGCATACGGATGGGAATTATTCCAACCGCTCAAACCGTGCCGAGCCATCGAATGAAAGGTCTTTGATTGCTCCAGAAGAGGTTGTTGCAAATGGAAATGGTGTTGGAAACATAGTGGAGCCTCGTGTAGTGGTAGCTCCTCGTGCTCATAACTTTAAGTACGCGAGCTTTCAAAAGTGTGGAGCTAAGGCATTCGATGGTACTCAAGATGCTGTTGGTGCTATGGAATGGTTGGATGATATTGAGGTTGTGTTTGCTTCTTGTTATTGCCCGGACGATATGAAGGTGTTGTGTGCAACCCGAATGTTGAAGAAGAACGCTAGGAATTGGTGGAGGGCTGCTACTATCTCCTTGACTCCCGAGGTGCTTGCTGTTATGCCTTGGGGTACATTCAGGGAGAAGTTCCTAGAAGAGTATGTGGGAACCCGTGAGCTAAGATTGATTGAGAAGGAATTTAGAGCATTGATAGCTAAGCCGGGTGCCATAACTGAGTATGCACACTCATTTATGAAAAAGCTGAAATTTGTTGGACATTTGGTTAGGAGAGATGTTGATCAGGTGGAAGCGTATTGTGATAGACTCCCTGCTAGCTATCGGGGTCTATGTAGACAGCATACTACTTTATCTGCTGCTATTAAGGAGTCCAAGAGATTGGATGATTATTTTAAGACTGAGAAAGTGGTGGCTAAAGATGATGACAAGAAAATCCGGTTTCAAAAGGAGATTCAATGGATCTTCGAGCTCAAGTAAGAAGTTTAAAGGTAACTCTTCTTCAAATGGAGACAAGGATAAGAAGAGTAGTTCATGGTGTTCGTCTTGCAAGTCTCATCATAGTGGTCCTTGTTCTGATAAGACCAAGAGGTGTGATAAGTGTGGCCATCCGGGGCATTCTGCTGAAGTGTGCAAAGACAAGACTCGTTGCTACAAGTGTAAGGAAACGGGTCACATGATTGCTAATTGCCCTCAGATTAAAGATGATGGGAAAAAGGCGGCTGCACCAAAGCCGAAAGTTCGTGCACTTCAGATGACTGCAGAAGCTGCTAAAGACAACAATGAAGTGGTAAGCGGTATCTTTCTTGTTAATTCTAAACCTGCTTCTGTACTTTTTGATTCGGGTGCAAATAGGTCTTTTGTGCCTACTGTGTTTGCCCCTAAACTTGAAAGAGTCACTACCCCCCTTGATTGTTCCATAGAGGTTGAAATAGCTGATGATACTATTAGTGATATACGTGAAAGATATGAAGATTGTGCTATAGAGATTGAGAGTCGTTCTTTTCCAGTCCAGTTGTTGCCTACTACTTTAGCTGGTTTTGATATAGTCATAGGAATGGATTGGTTAGCTCAAAATGATGCCACCATAGTATGCTCTCAAAAGATTGTAAGGATTTCGACTCCTGATGGTAAAACTATTTCGGTCCATGGAGATAAGAAAAGAGGGGGCATAAAAATCATTAGTTTGATGAAGGCTCTAAATTGTATTCGGCATAATAAGAGTCATTTTTTTGCCTATGTTATCGATGCACGAAAGGAGAAAGCTCCCATTTCTAATGTTGATATAGTTTCTGAATTACCTGATGTTTTCCCGGATGATCTTTCCGGTATTCCTCCTGACCGTGAGGTCACTGTCCAAATTGATCTTGTACCCGGTGCTACGTCTGTTGCTAAAGCACCATATCGTTTGGCTCCTACCGAAATGAAAGAACTTATGTCTCAACTTCAGGAACTACTTGACAAAGGTTTCATTCAACGAAGTTCCTCGCCTTGGGGAGCTTCGGTCCTCTTTGTCAAAAAGAAAGATGGTTTCATGCACATGTGCATAGACTACCGTGAGCTGAACAAGCGAACGGTCAAGAACAAGTATCCTCTTCCCCGAATAGATGATCTTTTTGATCAACTTCATGGTGCTTCATTCTTCTCCAAGATTGACTTACGTTCCGGCTATCATCAATTAAAGGTCAAAAAAGAAGATGTAGCCAAAACAGCTTTTCGCACTCGATATGGGCACTATGAGTTTCTTGTCATGCCATTTGGGTTGACAAATGCTCCTACCGCTTTCATGGATTTAATGAATCGGGTATGTCGCCCATTCTTAGATCATTTTGTTATTGTATTCATTGATGATATCTTGATTTACTCCAAGTCTGAAGCAGAGAACCGTGAACACCTAAGAGCTGTCCTTGAAGTTCTTAGGGAAAAGAAATTATATGCCAAGTTTTCGAAATGTGAGTTTTGGCTTCGAGAAGTTCAGTTTCTCGGGCATGTCATCTCTTCGGAGGATATTAAAGTCGATCCCGTCAAGATTGAAGTTGTATCTAAGTGGGAACAGCCAAAGACTCCTACAGAGATTAAGAGTTTTCTTGGTCTAGCTGGCTACTATAGAAGATTTATACAAGATTTCTCTCGAATAGCCAAACCAATGACCGAACTGACCAAGAAAGGAGTGAAATATGTGTGGGCTGAAGCACAAGAGAAAGTTTTTCAAACGTTAAAGACCAAGTTATGTGAAGCTCATATTCTTGCATTACCCGAAGGTACGGATGATTTAGTAGTGTACAGTGATGCTTCTATTACAGGTTTGGGTTGTGTCCTTATGCAAAGGGACAAGGTGATTGCCTATGCTTCACGACAACTGAAAACTCATGAAAAGAATTATCCGACACATGATCTAGAGTTGGCTGTTGTTGTATTTGCATTAAAGTTGTGGAGACACTACCTTTATGGCACTAAGTGTACCTTGTACACCGACCATAAAAGCTTACAGTATGTGTTCAATCAAAAGGAAATGAATGTGATGCAGAGAAGGTGGATGGAATTATTAAAGGATTATGATTGTGAAATTAAGTACCATCCAGGTAAAGCCAATGTAGTGGCGGACGCCTTAAGTAGAAAAGTGCAAAATTTTTCTTGTCGGTTGATGAGCATGGTTGTGCAAGCTAAGTCTGGACTACTCGATCGTATTAAAGAAGCTCAAGTGAGGGCTTTAATGAAAGATAACATTGATAAGGAGAGCATTGGGAAGAAGAAACGTCTTGTGATGGAGACAAATAGTCGTGGGTTTAAGACTTATAAGGGTCGAATATGGGTACCATTGCTTGGTGGTAATCGTGAATTGATCCATGAAGAAGCCCATAGAAGTAGATATTCGGTTCATCCTGGTGTCACTAAATATGTATGCAGATTTAAAGACTATTTATTGGTGGCCGGATATCAAAGGTGAAGTAGCACATTTTGTTGGAAGATGCTTGACTTGTGCTCGTGTGAAAACGGACCATCAAAAGCCATATGGAATGTTGCAACAGTTAGAGATTCCAGAATGGAAATGGGATCACATCACTATGGATTTTGTTACTAAGTTACCTAGAACACCGAAAGGAAATGACATGGTATGGGTAATTGTTGATAGGTTGACTAAGAGTGCTCATTTCTTAGCAACTCGTCAAGATGTACCTTTGACTAAGATGGCTAAGATGTATATAGATGAAGTTGTCTCGAAGCATGGGGTTCCATTGTCTATAGTTTCAGATCGAGACACGAGATTTGTATCTAGCTTTTGGAAAGGTCTCCAACGAGAGTTAGGTACTAGAGTGAACTTGAGCACGGCTTATCATCCTCAAACCGATGATCAAAGTGAAAGAACCATTCAAACATTGGAAGACATGTTAAGGACTTGTGTCTTAGAGTATGGTGGAGCTTGGGATGATCACTTGAAGTTGATAGAGTTTTCGTATAACAACAGCTACCATTCAAGTATTGGAATGCCACCTTTTGAAATGCTTTATGGTAGAAAGTGTAAGACTCCAAGTTGTTGGATGGAGCCCGGTGAAAAGCAAATTATAGGTCCTGAAATTGTAGAAATCACAGCCGAGAAAGTGAATATTGCAAAGGAAGCACTTCGTGCAGCTAGAGAAAGACATAAAACCTATGCCGATAAGAAAAGGAGACCGGTTGTGTTTGAAGTTGGTGACTTAGTGATGCTGAAAGTTTCTCCATGGAAAGGAGTGATTCGGTTTGGTAAGAAAGGAAAGTTGAGTCCAAGATTCATTGGACCGTTTAAAGTGTTAAAACGTATTAAAGAGGTTTTTTTTTTTTTTAATGACTAGTGTTTTGGAAAGTTGAGTCCAAGATTCATTAAAGGGCGTTTATAGACGAGAGTTGTTGCTTTGTTCGGTAACTTAGCTATCCTTTATTGCGTGCTACTTTGAGGTAAGATACACTACTTTGACACGCTGAGGGATTCAACAAAAGCATGGTTTTCAAAATATAACTTCTCTAATCTTATCTTGTATACTTAAGGGTAATCGGGTTATATGGGAGGTTATATGGGATATGTATTTGACTTATGAGACCTGAAATGCATTCCCCTTTATATGCAATGCAAAGTTATGTTATGAAATGATATGCAATGTAATGAAATGTGATGCAAGTATATGTTGATTATGATGTGCATGTTTGTATGGCTTGGTGATCTAGTTCACTAGACTTTATAGGTTGCCATGTCACGTGCACGTTTAAGGGCCCAAACGTAAAAGATGATTATATGTTATGTTTAGGTAACTTTGTCACCTAAACTATATGTGATGAAATCGAGCTCGTATATATGATGAAGTGTTAAGCTTAACCCGTATTCACCTTAGCCGGGTGGGTGCGTATATGTTGTTGCTTGGGTGGCTCCTTGCAACGTAATTACGTGGTTAGAGTATCTCCGGGTGGAGTGATTACCCACCAATGTCTTGAACATACGGACTACTCCTGGAGTGGCTTGCCATTCCTTAACGACACTTGATGGACCGCCGTATGGCTCATCCATCTAGTCGGGTGTGAGGTTCCCGTTAGGTCTTATGACCGCCTACACACAAACTTACACCTTATATGATATGCGTGACTTATATCACACCTAATGTGATGATATGTGATGATGAAATGATGATTAGGCACATTTAGGATGGTTAATCCTACCATGAAAGATGTTGATGCTATGATATGTATGTGATGATATGCGAAATGTGTCTTTAATATGAAAAGCTGCTTTACCAAGTTTTAATTGGACAAACGTTTTATTAACTTAGTGTTATCTTACTTAGCTAATTCGTTAGCTAACGCTTGTTTCTTGAAATGTATTGTCCCCTCAGGTTTAGCAAGCTAGAAGTGTGTTGATGGATAATGAGCGAGGCATGGGTAGAATACTTGAAGATGCTATTAGTTACCCATAGTTGCTGCTCCTTTTAGACATTTGATTTCGTTATGACTATTATGTTTTGATATGACTTGTATACGGTTGTGTTATGTTGGGCAACCGTAGGATTTCCATTTATACTATTTTGATGATGTGACGAGTAACACCTTCTATTTTATGAACAGACCAAACTGGATTTTATGGTTTGGACTTTTGAAATGATATTCCGCATTCTTTAACACCGTTAGGTGAAAAGTTTTTGGAAATCCGTATTTTTAATAAAGTTTCTATCTTTTAACTTTTACCCCACATCAAAGTTTTCGTTTTCATTTTTCTTGATACTAAATTTTTAGGTTCTTATGTTTTTATTAAAAAACTTTCACACAGTTACAGTTTTACTTTTAAACATTTGATTTTTGATTATTTTCATCCGTCTTTTTATATATATAACGTTTTCATTATATCTTAACTTTTATCATCGTTACGTCTTATATTTATGTAACATTTAAAACATTAATGTAGTTATTGTTTATGTTTTTATACATCTTATTATTCTTTTACATTTTTTTATTGTTATTGTTACATGTTTAGTTGTCTTTTGTTCTATCTTTTAACTTTTACCCCATATCAAAGTTTTCATTTTATTGACACTAAACTCTTGGGTTCTCTTGTTTTCATCAAACAACTTTTACACAGTTACAGTTTTACTTTTAAACATTTAGTTTTTGATTATTTTCATCCATCTTTTTTATATATAACGTTTTTAATATATAATAACTTTCATCATCGTTGCGTCTTACGTTCATGTAACATTTAAAGCATTGATATAGTTATTGTTGTTTATGTTTTTATACATCTTATTATTACTTTACAATTTTTTTTGTTATTGCTACATGTTTAGTTGTTTTCTTTAAAGTTTGGGTTCGAATTATTTGACATAAATTTGGGTCCAAAACGTGTAAAAAACGTACGCCGCAACCAATGTTTTAAATACCGCTATATACCGGCCGGTATTACCGGTATCGGAGGGTACCCCGGTATTTTAAGTCCGGGACTTTCCCGGTATTTCACTATTCAATACCGGCCGGTATTTTCGGTATTCCCGGTATTTTTCGGTATACCATTCCGGTATTTCCGATATTTTCAAAAAAAAAAAATTAATTTTTTAAAAATTATTTTATTATACTTTAATGTTATTTTTTGTTATTTGTGAGCTTTAAAACTTATATTTTGTTATGAAATACCTATTTGGTATTATTTTTTAGTAGATTATAATTGTATTTTGACTATTTTCGTTAAATTGTAACAAATTTTGTAGGATTTTTATATAAAAAAATAAAATAAACTAAAATAAACGGTATTTCCGGTAATACCAATAATACCGGAAAATTTTTCCACACCGGTATAGCGGCGTACACGATAACTAGGTGTAAGAAAAAAGGAAAAGCATAGTTTTCTTGTATATACACGTGTTTTCCCGACCAACCGGAAGCTGGTCAGGCCTATCCCCCGGTCAACTACAATTCTTAACCGCCGCTCTCTTTTTTGAGCGTTAAGGCATTTTGCCACGTGTGTTTTCGTTATTATCAAATTGTCGGAAAAAAAAAAATCAAATTGTCACCTCATGGAAGGTTCATAAGCTTGGACTAATATTTGACCGTGGCTTTATATGATGAATAACACAACCAATCATTAAAGTGATTAAGCGACAAAATAATATATAATTCTTGGACTAAACAAAAATTATAATACACTTAGGTAGTGTTTGTTTGAGACTTAATAAACTCAGTCATGACATAATCAAAATACTTAATCTATTAAGTTATCAAAAGTGTTTGTTTTTGAATTAATAAACAAAAAAACAATTGTATTGGCTTAATCCATACAGACGTTATTTATCCAATCAGTCACTTATCAATTCAGTTACTTAATGGTTAAAAAAACAAACAGGCCCTTAAACTTTGAGGTGTATTATTAGTTATCATCCTTTCAAGTTTAAAAATATATGTATACTCTTCCAATTACATATTACGTCTAAGTTTATAACCTCGTCATTTGGGTGGACTATAGGTAGACATCCAACAAAAAAGTTCGACTTTTTGACGCAGTAATCTGGATAGCTATTTGGAGGTGTTTGGTTAATCAGATATATAAATACTAAAACGTGTGTAACCACTATTATGTACTGTTATTCACGGGTTTGGTTTTGAAAGATATAAACTTTAATCTATGTTTTTAGACATACATAAAATCTGTCATCTTTGATGAGTTTAGGAATCTATTCGCATTTCTTTATTAAAACTAAACATTCTAAACCACATATTGATTCCTAACTTCGTTTGAAAAATTATTTATCCTCTTAAAAAATTAGCCTAAAAACCCTCTTAATAGCTTTAGATGGTGACATGTGGATACCACTAATTCTCTTTCCTAATTTCACCCCCTGATTTTTCTACATGTCCTTATCTAAAAGTTAGGAAAATTTTTAGGCTATTATATTAAGAAGATTAATCATTTCAAAGCTAATTGTACATAGGGTATATATTTTTTTTCTAGCTACCTTTGTCCTACTACGACTAGATAAACTAGTTACGTATGCAACTAATGACATTACATGGACTTAAAATAAAGCATAAAAAAAGTCCCACACAAACACGGACTCTTAATTTAGCACAACATGAACCCACTTGGCACAATAATTTGCCGCAAAAAACTGGCTATAGCCAGTCACCGTCACGCCTAACAACTTACCATAACCGGTACCCTATCAATTAACCGAAATAACTTTCCCTTGAATAAATATTCATCCTCATCAAAAATCAGTATTTTAGTCATATCGTTGTAGAAAATTTTTGCGGTATTACCGGTATTATCGTTATTACCGGAAATAACGGTCGGTATGACTATTTTAATTTAATTTATTTTTTTATATGAAAATCCTACAAAATTTGTTACAATTTAACGAAAATAATTAAAGTACAATTACAATCTACTCAAAAATAATACCAAATAGGTATTTCATAACAAAATATAAGTTTTAAAGTTCACAAATAACAAAAATAACATTAAAGTATCATAAAAATAATTTTTAAAAAAGAAATTTCTTTTTAAAAATACCAAAAATACCAGAATGGTAATACCGGAAAATACCGGTTGGTATTGAATAGTGAAAATACCGGAAAAATACCGGGCATAAAATACCGTAGTAACCTCCGATACCGGTAATACCAGTAACACTGGCCGGTATATATCGGTATCTAAAACATTGATCCACATCCAACATACCAATATATAAACCCACACTCTTAACATTCATTCTCCTATAAATTCTCATCCTCATCACACATTCACACGTATATTTACACTCTTACATACATTCTCGTATATATATACAAACAAGTATATCTATATACCAAAAATTTAATCTTACATACTATAAGCCACTTCTAGTTGCTCTTATGTCGTTATTGTAGGTTATGGTAGTTGATCTTAACGGTAAGCCAACGGCCGGTTTCCCTCGGCTCCGGTTTTTCCGCTACCGCCGTCTCCGGTGACATTAATTCATCATTTAACGAATTTCATTCTTAATTCTATATTTTTTTGTATATACATACGAAAGTTACACGATGTCAATGAAGAAAAGCAGTCCAAAAGGACTAGTGAAGAACAAAAAAGGAAGATTAACGGAAAAGGCGTCGTCGTTTCACGGCCGTGTGGCTGAAGATATGGTAGGCAAGTTAACGAGGCCGAGGACGGTGCCGGATTTAATTTCCGGTAGGAATACCGTAACGAATGAGTCTCCGGTGACGGTTACGCCACCGAAACTGACGAAGTTGTTGCTAAACGTGACGGTTCAAAGAAGTTTAGGTCCTGTACACGTTTTGATCTCACCGGAATCGACGGTTGGTGACCTGATTGCTGCCGTGTTACGGCAGTTCGCGAAAGAAGGCCGGCGGATGGTGTTTCCGTCGTTAGATCCTTCTGGATTTAATCTCCATTACTCGCAGTTCAGTTTAGAAAGTAAGTTAATCAATATCTATCTGATTTCGAATACATTACACAACTGTTACGCAGTATAAGTTGTTAGAAATCTGTTGACATTTTTTTAAAAAAAATTCTGTTTAGATATATGTTAGCATGTTTTATGCGTGTTATGTAATGAGACCGAATTGGTTGCTAATTTGTTATGGATTCCGATATTTCAGGTTTATCGCCGGATGAGAAGTTGAATGAGTTAGGTTCAAGGAATTTCTTTCTATGTCCCAAGCAATCACCGATATCGTCGTCTTCATCTACATGTTCAGAGGAAGCCGAGAAAGTGGCGAAAAACGGATTAGGATGGCTCAGATTCATGGAATTCATGCTCTGAATTACTTAGTATTTATAATTTTGAATTATACTGTCGAGTTCAATTAGTAGTTTGTACAAACAGAATTTGTTGATTTCATCAAAAATAAAGAATGTTTGATGATAAGATCTGAAGTTACGTACAGTGATGGATTAGCTTGTAGCCTTGTATGTGTATATAACCTTTCAGAATATAATATCTTTTCTTAAAAGATATCCTTTTGAAAGTATTTTAAGGTATAGTTGCTTGGATTTTGTTTTTTTTGAGACTACCGTAGTCTGTATTTTTTTTCTTTAAATATTGTGGTCTTTCTAAAAGATTGGAAGAAAAATCATTCAAATCAATGGTGATTGGGACTTAATCGGGAATGGTATTATGCTTTGTCTAACCATGACGGCATGACTATCCACTTTCTTTGTAAAAACAAGGCCAATAAAAGTCTACAAATCTACAATCATAGATAAAAGATTTTAAAATACCAAAGTTGACAAAAGGATTATGTTAAAAATGAACATCATAGTGGACAAATGAGTTTATTAATTATCTTCATGTGTTTTGAAAGGAAAAGAAGAAAGTTAGGCAATTACACTAAGGGTATGTTTGTCAAAAGTAGCTGGAGTTAGAAGAGGCTGAAGTTAGGTGCTGGAGCTGAAGAGTGGGGCTGTAAAACTGAAGCTTCTAATTTATATAAAACTGTTTGACAAATAAGATTGTAAGATGTAGCAAACAATGTAAAATTACATTAATGGGCATAGAGTTTTTTCTATAAGAGAAAATAGAATATAAACAAAACTAATACATCATATCAAATATAAAAAATTAAAATGTCACCTACTGTATCAAAAAAAACCTACAAAATTAACAATGAGCATACATTCAGCAACATATATACAAAATTTAACTATGTGGTTTGAATTGTAAATTCGATGATTATTACTTTCTGGCTTTTATAATATTGTTTTTTGATATCAATTATACGTGCTGGCATCTCGTAAAAGCCTTGAGGTGTTTATGTTTAATACCCTGATGTGATAATACACGTAAATAAAGCCTACAACTTAGAGAATATCATTGAATCAGACGAAAAATCTTATTAGTGCCTATGTTTATTTGAGACTATTTCAGCCATAACGAGATGGTGAATAAAAAAAGAAGAGCAATTAATTAGTTAAGAACAAAAGAACAATTCATTGATGAAACAGAGAGTATTACTTACTGTGATGAAGAGTTGATGAATCATGAATATGAGAGACCAAAAAATCAATAATAGACACCAAGAGAGATTAGATTTGTACGTATAGAAAAATAGAGTAATTCATTATGAAAAAAAAATTGTGATATGAAGACTACGTGAATGTTATTTGTATTTGGGTAGATGAGTAATTTTATTAATTAGGGTCTGGGGCTTTTTTTCTAACGTTCTTTCAAAAAGCTTTTGTTTAAAAGCCCATTAGAGCTTTTTTTTTGAAAATAAAAGCCTTAAGCTCCTTAATCCAAACAGACAGAGCTAGCAAATCTTATTTTTAAAAGCCTCAAGCCCCAGCCCTTAAAAAGCCCCCGAAAAGCCCCATCCAAACATACCCTAATACTATCGAAGTAGGGTTATTGAAGTTAGAATTAGCTACAACAAATAATAATCTAAACAATAAAAATTACTATCTAAATTCAATAATAATACCATGATTTCCTAATCGAAGCTAGAATATATAAAATATTATAATGTGTAATTTTTTTATACTTACTTCCGGTGGCGGATCCAGAAAAATATTACAGGGTATGCAAAATTTAATAATTTATAAGAAATTAATTTTTTTTTCGGACTTTGTTCAGGTTTTTGGTTTGATAAAATACCTTAGTCAAAAACTCAATATGCATACTAAAATAAACTAGTAGTTAATACTTAATACATATATAGTATACTTACATATCTTTCATTCATAAATCTCCTCGTCTAGGATTCAAGGTTTGAAAGCGTTCCAAAATGTTATCATCACTAGTTTCAGAGAAAATATCTTTCTCTATAAAAGTGACTAAACAATCATTCAAAAGTTGATCACCCATTCTATTACGCAGCTTGTTCTTCACATATGTCATTGCCGAAAATGCTCTTTCCACACTTGCAGTCACCACCGGAAGGATGAGCACTAGCTTTATAAGTAAGTAGACATGATCAAAAGTTCCATGTTTATTTACTTCCACAAGTTTCCTACAAAGTTCCCGGATATCCTTTAATCCTATAAAGCTCTCATCGGTTCTCATGTCATTAATGAAGAGGTCAAGTTGATCATCAAGCCGGTGCAATTCAATACTTGGAAACTCTTTAGGATAAAACTTTGCAAGTGTAAGCAACTTTTCCTTGTCAAAGGAACTAAAACTATCAACCGGGTTCAAACTTCCCATGCAGTCAAGTAATTTCATGCTTTCCTCATTAAATCGATTGTTAAGTTCTTGAAGTTGTAAATCAATGATTGTCAAAAATAATTCAACTCGGTAATGATGAACGTTTGTGGTGTGTAGTTGGCCACGCTTTTTTCTTCCTCTGGGAACATAGATACTTTCCATACCAGGAACTTCAATGTCATTTTTTTGACAAAAACAAGTGACCTTGTATAACATGGTTTCCCATTCACTCTCTCTTATTTTTTGCAATTGTTTCTTGGTGGATTTTACTAGTGAAATTGCATTAATAATATCTTGATCTTTTTTTTGTAAAGCAACATTCAAATCATTTGCTACCCCAAATATTCTCTTCATCAGGTGTACCATGAAAATAAAATCGAAAGACTCGATTGCATAACTAGCAGCATCTGCTTTAGCCTTGTCTTCACCAACTGAAGAGTTTTCCCCGATGTTATCAAGAACCTTACATATCACCGGATACAAGTCAACAACATTTGCAAGCAATTTGTAATAAGATCCCCAACGAGTGTCACCTGGTCTTACCAAACCAAGCTCTTGATTTTTACCTTTTCCACTTTCAAGTTCATCATCATCCAAGGCTTGTAAAACGTGTTGAGCCTGAGCTTCTCTCAACATTTCTTTTCTTTTACAAGAAACTCCAATCACATTTAACAAACTTGTAAGTTGTTCAAAAAGCCAATGACAATCTGTACTCTTTTTAGAAACCGCGACAAGTGTAAGTTGAAGTTGATGAGCAAAACAATGAACATAGTAGGATGATGGCGTGTCTTGCATAAGTAAAGTTTTCAGGCCATTAATTTCTTTTGCACAAGAGTTTATGAGATCTTTTTGAATCGAAGGGGCGATCATTTTGTGGTTTTTAGGAGCTCGTTTTAACACCTCTCTAACTATTTCATTATGTTTAGCTAACCACTCTAGAAGTTCAAGAAAATTACCTCTGTTACTTGATTCTTTCTTCTCATTATGACCCCGGAATGCTAATCCTTGATGCAAAAGAAATTTCAAACAATAAAGGGAATAAAGTAAGCGATCTCGATATCTCTTTTTAGCTTCTGAAGACTGATGGTCTAATACATTTCGGATGGATGTTTGTGGTCTTGTTAGAGCTTCAAATTTTTCTCTAGCTTGATTATGTAGACTATTTACCTTTCCAATATGTTTACCAAATGCAACTGGTCGATTCCAACCTTTGAATCCATTCCTAATGAAAGCATCTTTATTATTAAACAAGTAACAAACAAAACAAAAGGCTGCATCTTTTTCAACACTATATTCAAGCCAATTGTATTTTTCAAACCAAATAGAATTGAAGCGAGGCAACTTATCACCGAAATTTGTTTGAGGAAAGTCATGGGCACGGGGTTGACAAGGGCCTCTTTGTATGTATTCTCGCCTTACCATATCTTGTACATTTGGATGGTAATCATAAATATTCTTACGTGTTCCGGGATCATGAGATATAGAATTAACATCAAATTGAATTTCTTCTTCCACATATGGCAACTCAGAGCGATCAATCGGGGGTGAAAAAGAACTGTTTTCTTGAGTCTTTGTTTTTTTGGCATTCACAAACCAATCCAATGTTCCACTTTTCTTTTTTCTTGTTAAATCACTTCCATTTTTATCCATTCTCTGTTAAAACCCAAAATATTATGCAAGAGACAGCAAAGAAGGAGAAGTACTCTAATTATGAGAGAAGAAACATGAGGAAAAGTAGGGCTTTCAATGACTTTTCAATTGTAATAAAGAATTGTGATTAGCACGTGACTCTCTCAATTTTTAGTTTTATACCCTTCATTTTTTTTAAGGATATATCATTATTTTTTTATAATAAAATTTAACACTACTTTTTTTCACCAAAGGGTATGTGTCAACGTGCGTACGCCACTGCTTACTTCTTCGTGTAACTTGATAGACAAATTCAAAGATCATTTTACAACTTCCATTTCCTATTTGATTTATAGAAGTTATAGACCTTAAAGCTTTGAGAAAGGGGAATAGGATGGTTAGTGATTAATGAGATGAAGTATTGATGTATGGTTATAATTGGGCTAATAAGTGGCAGTCCATATATCGAAGAAAAAAAATAAGTGTTAGTTTTCCATGAAGACGTTTATGGAAGAAAAACAATCTTCGATGATATTAATAAGGCATATAGAGGTGGTATTACTCACAAGTTAGCCCGCTAGGGGTGGTCATGGCTACGGGTATATGTTGTGTAAATTTTTTGGAAAATTTTATGTAACATGTTGATTTTACGGGTAAAAAAAATAAATTGGGATACTAGATCACTTATGATAAAGTCGAATCAAATCTAGAGACTTTCTTAAAAGCAACCCAAACATGCCATATCTAGAATCACATGAAAAAAATGAAAATCAAAGGAATTGCCATGTCCTGGGGGTCATAATCAACAAACGGGTGGAAAACAGACTAGAAAAAGGCATTGAACATACCGAAATCTGTGACATACTCCACTGGCCAGCTGCCCAGAATACACAAATAACATCAACAAAACCTTAGGAAAGCACAAAAAATATATCCAAGTGACTTACTGATAAAACCATTAAAATTTTCATATGCAAGGAACTTTCAAGAACAAATATATGATGTTATCCGATAATGTCTCATACCTACAAAAGCATAAACCAGTCGCTATCAGATAAGTTAGCAGAGGCTACAGAGCCACTGGAAACTATCATTGCAACAGAGCCAATAGGTTGATAGAATCTAAACTAACATACCAAAGATATTAGGAGTCCAAAAATATAATGGCAAAACAGACATAGGGACGATGAAACTGATATGCAATTGGTGAAAATTTAGACCTACAATCAACCGTATGAACAATCACTCAATCACAAGGACATTGAACAAGACGATAAAAGCTGTAATGTTGTGAAAAGAACCATAACAGCAAGTAGGAACGAGAAAAGTTACAACCGCCCGATTGCTAGGAGGTGATGAAGTTGGTGGGCAGCATACCAATAACGCCCTATAAAGAAATCCGACCATCCATAACCTTATAAAGAAATCAGAATTAATAAGCACCACCAAGAGAGCAAGAAACCACTAATTATATGATACTCCACCCAGGCACCCTCTACAGCAACGAACATGTAACACCATGTCACGATAACAAGGCATACCATGTCATAAGCTATTTTGACAACAACGTATGATAAAGTAACAGATCACCTTGCTGAAAGAGTGTTGGACTTTAAAACGCATATAAGAATAATTTTGGACTTTAAAAAACATCAAACAAATTGAGTTAAAGAGTGTTTGGACCATAAACGAACATTACCAAACGAACACGTTGGCATCTTTAACTGGAATCTTATCATTATTACTATAATAATAACAAGATTCCAGTTAAAGACAGGAATAAGGAGCTGTTCGTTGTCCCTTTGTATGCATTATGTAGAAGCTTCTATTGTCATGTGTCTTTAAAAGCAGGCCTTATTACTATTATAGTATCATTCTAGTTTTTGATTATCAAAATCTGGAGACCTTGCCCCTCTCGAATCGGGCGGACTTATATGTCAAATCTATCCTATTGTTACTTCTAATTCTCGGGCTTCTATCATTTGGTTCCATTGCCGGGAAACACAATGGTGCAGACCCGGAGCAATCGGTTTGGAGGCAATTGGAGATCATCTCAGAAAAACTCGATTCATTGTTATCCTTGAAGAATGATATTGCTGCAATTAGGGAAGCTTGGCTAGCAAGACCAACACACTTCACACCCCCCCCCCCCCCCCCCCCCCCCCCCCCCCCCCCCCCCCCCCCCCCCCCCCCCCCCCCCCCCCCCCCCCCCCCCCCCCCCCCCCCCCCCCCCCTAGCAAGACCAACACACTTCAGATCATGTTAGTATCAATAACAACAAGAGACTCCTTATGCATAGATAAACCCAATTCATGATTTTTTGCTACACTAGGTGGAAGGGATATTTCCGAAAATACTTCACTGGCAATATCAGCATAGATAAAAAATCATCCCCGGGAGTCCTATTATATATAAGCAAGCCAATAAATAGACCACTTTTCGTGTGATTTGCGACAAAGTTCTCCAAGCTCCCGAGCTTAATGTAAAAACCTCTACCTGACAATTGAGAGATTGAAAACGATACATATATATATATAGGAAAACAAAACACGAATGAATTGGTAAGGCCCAATAGTAGATAATTAGAAAGTTGGGCCAAAGCCCAAATGTAAAACCCTGGTCTCATAATAAACCCTAGAAACAAGACCTTCCCTCCCTCTTTATATAAACCTCTTTCAAAACCCCTTTTATTTCTCATTCCGCCTTTCCAAAACCAAAATTCACACACACACACACACTTGTTTCATTCTCCCTCTGCAATGGAATTTTGGGGTAATACTCTCTAATTCATCTAACAGTATTTTTTTTTAATTAAATTATAAATATAAAAAATATGTGTGTGTGTATGTATCGTTTTAGTTGCTGATTTTGTTTGTTGTTGATTTATTTATAGGCGTTGAAGTGAAACCAAATGAAAGCCTTAAGGTCCCTGTTGAATTTATGAAGCTTCTTCACATCTCTCAGGTATTTTCTTTAAATAAATTTACATATATATGATTATTTATTTTTATATGTGTATATTTGTTTAAATTTATTTGTGTGTTGCTGAAAATATTTTATTTAATGCATTTAACTGATATTTATATTATATATGTTAAATAAATCACCACCTTTAGTAAAACTGTAAATCCAATAACTGGCCTATTTATTCTTATTTTGTTGATTTTGTGAATGTTAATTATTTTTTTTAATTGTGAAACATAAATTGTTATTTTTTTTCTCACATCTTAGTTAACAAAATCATCAAATTTTTTTATTTTCTTGGTATTGAATACTTGTTGATTTAGTGACAAGATGACAACAAAGTAACACATGTGTCAAGTTTTTGCCCCTAATAAGTAGCTTGAATTTCAATTTTTCACATTTAAGGGTACGACAACCGATTTTGATTATCTGGGATTTTGGGGGTTAGGTTTTTTAGATATTATTTTGATTCAATTGTTATTTTAGTTTTTGTATGTTTTTCTTTCCGTTTTTGGTTCATTGATTGGGGAAAATGGTTTGGTGATTAACTTGACCTATTTATTCTTATTTTGTTGTTTTTTGAGGCTAAAATGTTTAATTTGAATTGCGAAACATAATGGTTTAGTGATTAACTTGACCCTAATATTATTTTTTTAGTTTCTTGGTTTTAAATACTTGTTAATCTAGTGACAAGATGACAAAAAAGTAACACAGGAGTCAGGTTTTGCCCCTAAAAAAGTAGCTTGAAGTTCAATTCTTCACATTTAAGGGTCCTATAACTGATTTTGAAATATTTGGGTGTTAGGCTTTTTATTAATTATTATTTTGATTCAATTGTTATTATAGTTTTTGTATGTTTTTTTTCCGCTTTTGGTTTAATGTTTGGGGAAAATGGTTTGATGATTAAGGTTGCATTGGGAGAGGTCAAGAACGGGAAAGATGTGAAAGTCCCGGTGAAAGTTCACATTAAGGAAAAGACGCATATGATTGGGACTTTATCATCTACGCTTGCACCCCAAATCCTTTTTGATTTGGTTTTTGAGCAAGATTTTGAGCTTTCACATGGCTGGAAGGATGGTAGTGTCTACTTTTGTGGATACATTGCTGATGCCCCTCTAGAATATCCTTTATTATATTTGACTGTTTATGTTTTTATAGTCTGTTTTATTATTGTTTTTCTTAGTTCGTTTACTATTTCATGAGTTTGGTGATATGTTGAAATTCATTGGTTATTGTGTATCCTTGACTCTTGTTTTTGTTCGTTCCACGGATGATGAATTTTACAGCTCGGGCAAGTCTTGTATGAATTAGTGAACTGGTTTGTTGTGTTGTTTATTTTACAATACTAATGTTGGATTCATTTTGGTGGTGTTTAGATTCTGATGAGGAAGAAGCTGCTTTGAACTTCAATGAGAATGGTAAATTACGCGGTTATGATTTGTTTCATGTTTGAATTTGCTGTTTAATGTGTAAAGTGTGTTAATAGGATTGTTCTGTTTGGATGTTTAGGTGCTCTTAATGGAAAGACAGAGGATTCTTTGAAAAAAGTTAAGACTGCAGATATTGAGTCTGAAGATGATGATTCTGACTCGGAGTCTGACTCTGAGGCCGATGATGATTCTGAGAATGACGATGAATCTGAAGAAGAAAAAGAAGAAAAGGAGGAGGTAACAAAATTTAGTGGTTCCTTTTTGATAGTCTTATTGATCTAGTTAGAGTACTTGCCTTTTACTTACCAAGTCTTTTTGTGAGTTTTACATGAATTTGACGTGAGATTATGGTTTATTGTTTGTTCTTTCAGGTTCCTAAGAAGGCTGCGAAAAGACAGGCTGAAGCTGCACCCAAGACTCCAGTTTCTGCCAAGAAAGCAAAGCCCAGCGCTCCTCAAATTGCCAAGCCCAACACTCCTCAAAATGCCAAGTCCAACACCCCTCAGAAAACAGGTTAATAAATTAAAACGGATTAATATTTGCGTATTTTTATTTAAGTCAAACTTATTACAACGATTGTAGTGATGATTGATCTAAGGTTGATGATTATGATAATAACCGATGAACATTGTTGAACACTATATATATACCTCATACAAGTAAATGGTAGCATCTTTTTCATTTTTTCAACATAATATTCAAACATCTAGACACTTTGAATAACCTGTCCTTTATTGTTGCAGGAGGAAAGAAAGGCGGTCACACAGCAACCCCTCACCCTAATTCAAAACCTAACTTCAAGAAGAACAAGAAAAGTGGCAACCGATCATAGACACTAATTATCATGGAGCAAGGATATACTTAGTGATGGGTATTCAAATTTTTGTCCTGAAAGCATCTGCTATGTTGCATCAATATTTTTGTTTATCTTTAGACAGTTATAATGGTGGCCTTTTGGTCTGATGATATTTCCATGCGTTGTTTTATATGGAATGTTTATGTTTCATTGTAGACAGCTTTCTGAATGTTGAAGTTGGTTAATTAACTTACGTCCAGTTGTTTACAATCTATTGAATCAATGCTTAAAGTTACCAAATGCAAATGACTCCTTTATATTGTGAATTTGTATTTATAAACAAACTAGAACTTCTAATTTCTGGCAAACCATGGATCATGTACATCTGAAGACTGCCATAGCTGATGTAGTTGATTGCGATGACTAATAGCCCTTAGTAAATTTACAGATGAACTGATATTTGTGAATCTACTGCCATGGCCGATGTAGTTGATCACGGTAACTTGCATATTGACAACCCTTAATTGAATCATATTAATCGACATAGATGTAGACAATAATGTAAAAGTTAGAAATCTGTATATCTCTCTACTATTAATCTATTATAGATCAAATGAAATTTGTGTTGAGTTTTATTTTTTGGTTTTGCTAACTAATGCCCGTTAATTTAAATGCATTTAGTGAACTCGATATTTAAATGAAGTCCAATGTAATTAAATTATTAAAAATTACATTTAATACCCAAAATGGTGTATATGAAAAAAATAATTACCAAAGGTGTAGTTTCAAAAATATTTATTAAAATGGTGTTTTTATAGAAAAATTAACCATTGCAATATTTTTATTAGTTTTGTATCATTTTACCAACTTTATTAGACCATTAAAACTTACAAGCTTGAAACCAGACTAGATTTTAAGTATGTTGGGTCATTGTCACGTAATAGTAACAGACTTAGGTTAGTGGTCAGTGTTCCTAATTATACTCAATAAATCAGTAATGTCCCTGGTGATTGTGCTAATTTGGTATTTTGATGATTTGGCTTGCCTTACTAGTTAAACGGGTTATGTAACTAACCCATTTTGAAATGAGTACCAAGTCAGAACATTATTGAAATAACAACTAAAACAGACCTTCATCCTGGGAATTGAAATATATATATTTTTTTTATTTTTTTTTTTTTTTTTTTTTTTTTTTTTTTTTTTTTTTTTTTTTTTTTTTTTTTTTTTTTTTTTTTTTTTTTTTTTTTTTTTTTTTTTTTTTTTTTTTTTTTTTTTTTTTTTTTTTTTTTTTTTTTTTTTTTTTTTTTTTTTTTTTTTTTTTTTTTTTTTTTTTTTTTTTTTTTTTTTTTTTTTTTTTTTTTTTTTTTTTTTTTTTTTTTTTTTTTTTTTTTTTTTTTTTTTTTTTTTTTTTTTTTTTTTTTTTTTTTTTTTTTTTTTTTTTTTTTTTTTTTTTTTTTTTTTTTTTTTTTTTTTTTTTTTTTTTTTTTTTTTTTTTTTTTTTTTTTTTTTTTTTTTTTTTTTTTTTTTTTTTTTTTTTTTTTTTTTTTTTTTTTTTTTTTTTTTTTTTTTTTTTTTTTTTTTTTTTTTTTTTTTTTTTTTTTTTTTTTTTTTTTTTTTTTTTTTTTTTTTTTTTTTTTTTTTTTTTTTTTTTTTTTTTTTTTTTTTTTTTTTTTTTTTTTTTTTTTTTTTTTTTTTTTTTTTTTTTTTTTTTTTTTTTTTTTTTTTTTTTTTTTTTTTTTTTTTTTTTTTTTTTTTTTTTTTTTTTTTTTTTTTTTTTTTTTTTTTTTTTTTTTTTTTTTTTTTTTTTTTTTTTTTTTTTTTTTTTTTTTTTTTTTTTTTTTTTTTTTTTTTTTTTTTTTTTTTTTTTTTTTTTTTTTTTTTTTTTTTTTTTTTTTTTTTTTTTTTTTTTTTTTTTTTTTTTTTTTTTTTTTTTTTTTTTTTTTTTTTTTTTTTTTTTTTTTTTTTTTTTTTTTTTTTTTTTTTTTTTTTTTTTTTTTTTTTTTTTTTTTTTTTTTTTTTTTTTTTTTTTTTTTTTTTTTTTTTTTTTTTTTTTTTTTTTTTTTTTTTTTTTTTTTTTTTTTTTTTTTTTTTTTTTTTTTTTTTTTTTTGTTTTTTACTTTTCCAGGAGATAAGAGAATCATTCAAAAAAATGCAAAAACCTGTAACAGACCTCCTGGAGGTAATGCATTTTCCCCAGTCTGAATCCACAAAGGCAGTTAGAGTAAAAGACTGACCTTTAACAATGTGAATTCCTTTACCTAGATTCTTCTTCAAGTACCTCAAAATTCTGAAAGCAAGCTTTAAGTGTGAAGCTTTAGGAGCATGCATATATTGACTCAAACATTGAACAGAATAACTTATATCTAGCCTAGTAATGGTCAGATAAATAAGTTTGCCAATAATCTTTTGATACAAAGTAACATTATCAATGAAAGGATCAGATTCATCATTTCTGTCAGAAATAATAAGATTCATATCCATAGGAGTATTCATTGGTTTGGAACCAAGCATACCATATTCAAACAAAAGATCCATACAGTATTTTCTTTGAGTTAAACACACTCCTTGAGAAGTATCAATTACTTCAATTCCCAAAAAATATTTCAATTTTCCCAAGTCTTTAATAAGAAACTTGGTTTTTAAGAAGGTTTTGACTTTCTCAACTTCAGAATTGTCATTTCCAGTTATGACAATATCATCAACATAAACCAGCAAAGCAATAAACAACTTTGAACCAGTTTTGGTAAATAATGAATAATCACATTTACTTTGAATGAAACCATATTCAACCAAAGCATTGGTTAACTTATGGTTCCATTGTCTAGGAGCCTGCTTTAGCCCATAAAGAGACTTCACAAGCTTACAAACCCTTTTATCATCTTTAGAAAAATATCCAGGAGGTAAAGACATATAAACTTCTTCATGTAAGTCACCATACAAGAATGCATTATTAATATCTAATTGATATAAACTCCAATTATTCTGCACAGCAATATTAATAAGACACCTAACAGTAACCATTTTAACAACAGGTGAAAAAGTCTCTTCATAATCTATACCTTCCTTTTGGTTATACCCCTTAGCTACTAATCTAGCTTTATACCTTTCAATTTCTCCAGAAGACTTATACTTAATTTTATATACCCACTTACAACCTATGGGTTCTCTTCCTTCAGGAAGATCAGTTAAAACCCAGGTATTGTTCCTATACAAAGCTTCCATTTCAAGATTCATTGCCTCAACCCATTTTGGATCTTTGGCAGCTTGATTATAAGTAGATGGTTCAACATTTTTATTAATGCTAGACAAGAAATTAACCACATTTGAACTCAAGTTAGAATAATTCACAACTCTGTCAATACCATATTTAACTTTACCATCAAGCACATAATCATTTAAGTTTCTAGGAACATTAGTGGTTCTATTAGACCTCCTAAGATTGAGAGTATCCACTGGAATAGTATCATTAGTGATCTCATGATCAACCATATGAACACCCTCAGAATTATCATTATTCAAAACAGTTGCATAACAAAGACAACCAAAATTTCTAAGATGAGATAAGGCAGGTTCAAAACCAAACACAAGTTCATAAGGAGATTTTCCTTTTAACACAGAAGAAGGAGTCCTATTAATTAAATAAACAGCAGTGTAAACACACTCAGGCCACATGTATAGAGGAATCCCTCCCTGAAAGAGAAGAGCCCTAGCCACATTCAACAAATGTCTATGCTTTCTTTCAGCCACCCCATTTTGTTGGGGTGTATAAGCACAAGTAGTTTGATGTATAATACCAAATTGTTTAAACATTTTATCCATGTTCCAGTTAACAAACTCAGTCCCATTGTCAGACCTAATTATTTTAACATTCTTTCCAAATTGTGTGTTAATCATCCTTATAAAAGAATTTATGTTTTCAAATACTTCAGTTTTATTTTTTAACATGTAAACCCAAACTGCTCTTGAAAAATCATCAACAATAGTTAAAAAATATTTGTATCCTTCTTTACTAGGTTTCCTATAAGGACCCCACACATCAAGATGTATTAAATCACCTACACTTAATGACTTGTGATCACTTAGAGGAAAAGGTTGTCTAGTTTGCTTAGCTTTATGACAAGTATCACATGGCAGAGAATCATCAATCATACCAAGTTTAA
>CM067167.1:20841381-20968881 GCA_034093135.1 Erigeron breviscapus
AACTCTGACCTACAACGTTTTTTAATGGAAAAAGAAGTCCACTAAAACTGAAAAGTAGAACCATAGAGCGGAAACATGTCGGTAGCCAGAAATGGCAACATCCAGTACTTGGAAAGAACACTGATTAATATGGGTTAAGATGGGTTTGTCTTAGGCATTTGGTTAAGTATGGAATGAGCAAACAGCTCTAAATAGTTAAGAGTGACATATAGTTAAATCATTTAATAAAAAAGATTCAAGAAACAAGTGACTTGTAAAAACGTATCCGGGTCTCCCTGCCCTTTTTGCCCTCTAACCCTCTAAGACACGATAATGTATCAAAATGAATGAAGTAAAGCATAGAAAGACAATAGTTTAATAATCCAAATTCAAAGAATTGTAAACCTGCACACCACCTGCACAGTGGAAATGGCAGTAAGACAGCATTGTTGTGGTTCAAAGGACAAAAAGGAAACATCTATCTGAAGATGGCAATTTTGAACCATTTGCTTAATAAATGCGTCTAATTTGAGGTTTTCTTCTCACTTTTTTTTTCCCCAAAGGGGTTGAACAGGTTGGTCACCAAAAGTGTATTTAAATAATTATATTATTACAGAAACAATATAGTTAGTAAATTTTGATACACTGATTACTTACATATTTACTCTATGTATTCAATTTCATTGCCCAACCTGCCCATTTGCCACCTCTAACGCTATTTGGAAATAATGATTGTCAGTTAGAAGCAAGATACTAACCAAACAAACATCCAATTTAGTACTCAGATTGCTGATCGTAGGATCCATCACCATTCTTCATATAATTGTTTCTGTTTGCACTATCATCCGCACGCCTTTCTTCCCTTTGCCTGTTCCATTGCTCAATTTTGGCACGCCTTTCTTCACTACCTTCCCTAACAGGACTATGGTGTCTTTTACCTTCCGAACTTCTGCTGCGATCTCTCCTATGCAGTGGGCTTGTGCTCCTGTGTCTCCTGGACCGACTATCATAGTAGTAATCCCTATCCCGATCCCTATCATCATACCTTCGGCTATGGCCACGGCTTCCATGGCCCCGCTCATCATAGCTTTTATGTCTATATGGACTTCTGCTCCTGCTGCGGCTACGGCTATGCCTTCTGTACCTACCGAACAGCTCCCGCCTCAATTCCCTGTGGAAAAAAATAGGAAAATGAGAAACCTAAAAATGTTCAGTATATACCAGGTGTTCAGATCTATTACGACTTGAGATCTCAACATTTTTTTTATACTGCTTATCTGATACTAATATTGATGTCAAATACTCGGTTTCAAACTAGCTATGCCAAATATGACTACCTAAAGGTTACACATTCATTTGACCTAAAATAGCAATTTGACTTTGATTACTCCGTATTTCATATCACATAAACACTATCAATATGCACGTGAAACAGTACCATATGGCCAATCTTAAATTTTAGGAAGAATTTAGACATGACACATTAATAAAAATAACCTGCCAATCTTTTTTAGATGCATAAAGTTGCAATAACCACCACGATTGCAAGTGTTCTCCTCATATTGCCTGCAAGTAGCTTCCCGGAAATCAGTCACTGGTGAAAAGTCAACAATGATGGGTCGACCTGCAGAATGTTCTCAGATTTGATCATATGCCATAAAAATATAACAGAGAACTTAAAATATCCATGTAATCAGCAGAGAGGATACCAGCATAGAATCTTCCTGTAAGGTTCTTCAGTGCTTTTGAAGCATATTCTTCCTCCCTAAACTGAACATATACATTTCCCACCTGAAAAGCGGCAACATAATGATCAGACGATTATTGATTATCCCTACTAAAAAATATATTGCAGACGGTGTCAGAGATTTACCATGTGATCGGCAAGATTGTCACAGACATTCAAACTTTCAATTTCCCCATATTTGTTCAGCTCCACAAAAAGATCTTCATAAAAATCCTGAAATTACATCATAGAAATATGCAGAGTTAGGGTATCTATACAAATTCTAAAACTTGTCATAAAATAATATATAAATGCATCGTGTGATACAGACGAATGATACAACTGACTTGCAAGGTCAACGAAATATGCTACATATAAACATTACCACAATGTTGACAGTAACAGACAGTAAACTATTTCAATGATTTCAAACCATGAGTGAAACAACAATTCAGCAACTTAAACAAGTTATCATCCACTTCTTTCGCAGATCTTAGATTTTGGCGGTTGCTTATAAGACTTACCTTTTTTTCCTTCAAATGACCAAATATAAAACTTATATCTCAATGTAACGATATAAATTGTTTAGAAACATAAAAAGTAAACTAAAAACGAAAAACATGTAGTTCCAAGGCATCTCAGTTAACTTTTGAACCCTAAGCAATATACGAGCACATGGTGAACTTACAAGCTTTAATTACATAATCGTATGTGATAGTTTTATATCTAAATGTAACAAATTCAATACAAAACTAATAAATAGATACAAACTATACATATATATAAAATATAAATAGATATATGTATATACCTCAAAGTGATCTTGAATTTTTCTAGGATCAATAGGATTGCCTTGAGCATCAACACCAGGAGTAATCATATCAGGGCGCTGATACATATTGGATAACAATAATGTAGGGCTTATACTTGGCTTTGTGTGTAACCTCGAACACCGATCGCCGTGTCTACACGCGCCGATCTTGAAATAAAATGGACAGTTCACTCTGTCTTTCTCCGTTCCAAATATCGATGCCAAATGTTCCGCCATTCTTTTTATTAAATCACGCTCGCCTCTCAAATTAGGGTTTCAATTTTTTGTATACAGTTGTTGGGGATTATTATAGAGAAAGCAGAATGGGTGGCTGGGGGGAGACTTAAATCATAATATATCTGACACGGCTGTGCCTTCTGGATGCTTCTAAATTGTATAGTTCGGAAATGTATTCTTCTCTTCGTTTATTATTTACGAAAAAAGAAGTAAAACAAGAATTGGTGGTTTGCCCGAGTGGTTAAGGGGGAAGACTTAAGATCTTCTGCACATTAGTGCGCATGGGTTCGAACCCCATAGCCAGCACCAATTCTTTTTACATACTTATATTTTTTAACTATTTTATTTTAAATTTTAAACTAGCGAGTTTATTAGCCTCGGGCTTAAAAATCGTATTTACATTTGTTATTGAAAGAAATAGCCCCATACAAGGCTTAAAATTCATATTTACTTTTTGTTTGAGCATAAAAATGAGAAGCTCAATCACGAAAGGGTTTAACCATGAAAATCATCAAGATCTCCTACAAAGTAGTGCAAACCTAATAAATTCTTGACGAATCTAAGGTGTTCGATGATTTTCCCAAAGAGACGTTTCGATCTTTGGAGGATATGAATGTTATATGATTTGGTGTTATGAATGATTGATTGATGAATATACTGAATATGCTGAATGTATGATATTGAATATGTGTGTGTAAAAATCTGGTATTGAATTGATTTGTGAATTGAATGTCTCTCTGACAACTGATGATGAGGAGTATTTATACACCTCCAATTAGGGTTACCTCGTATTTTGGGCCTATTAAAAATGAACCCTGGCCCATTAGTACCCAGACAATACGAGGTATAGAATGTTCAGAGTAAGCGTTGTCAGCCAATTATGTCAGTCATTCATATATCATCATTATAATTATGATAATATTTAAATTAATAATGTTTCCAAGTTCCAAAGCCCATATGACTTATATGCGCCCTAAGGGTCCATTGCACTTTGAGCTTAGATGGAATTAAACAATTGGACCCTGGCCCCTTGCGACCTTGATGCTCATAAGAAACCTAGACATGAAGGTTCGCTGTCTTATAATTTCTCTTTAAGGTTCTTCGAAGCTGAGCCTCAAGGTCCGCTGCCTCGTGTAGGCCCCACTTCGAGCCTTGCTCTCGGGCTTTGTCTTCTTCTGAAGGTTCGACTGAGGTTCTGTAACACCCCAACTAAGGCGGAACGATGAAATGTACAGAAAGTCGAGTATTCAAAACAAAAGATAATAGATAACATTCACCATAGCTTTATTTGATAAAAATGATTTTACAATGCCCAAGCATGTGAACCAATTCCCAAGTACAATACGTCTACCATACTTGGATATTGAGTCCACGAAACAAATAACAAATACATGAGATGATATACTACAATGATCAAGGCGGATTCCATTGCCCGTCACAAGGTTTGATCTTTGACTCCCAAGTGCAATGCAAATAATCATGATGCATATAATTCCTCAAAGCTTACGTTAATTCCTGAAAAAGCATGAAGAAAAAGTGTCAACTACGAAAACGTAGTTGGTGAGTGCATAGGTTTTTAAGTAGATCTCGTTACATATCCATTTCAAAATAGTTGAAAACGTGTTATTAGGTATCAACATACCCAAGCCGTATGATCGGCAAAGATTCCCACATCAAACCATCAAGTTTTCAAAATACCATAACGTCATTTCAAAGAGTTGAGAATCCACGGTAAATTATAAAGCTTTCATTTGTCAAATTTATCGTGAGAGAAAAAGTATATCGAGCGATCAATCATATATCGCACCCAAACCGTATGTTCAATCAAATATTTCCATCCATAATAATAATAACTTTCCATTCAGCCAAAGGCATATTTTGATGAGTAATTGCTTGAGTCACTACTAAGACCATTTCATGTCCCAATCAACATAATATTTCATTTCATAGCACAAGCTGTCAATCAAGTGCTTTAATCACAATTGGGGTCGTGCCATGGAGACGACCTTTTAAATTTAAAGTAGATTAGAGCACCGCTCGGGTCGGACTGGCAATGAAAGTGGCCACAAAGGCAACCAACATTCCACCGTTACCTATTTTAGTGGGTGAGTGGACGACTCCTAGTTGCGCAACCCTCTAACTACAGGCCTCCCCTTTCGGAGTTAATAGTAGTGTACCGAAGTGATACAGTTTGACAGAACTCAAGCTCATCGTATAACTTATAACGCATTGAACATACAATATATCCCATTTCATAATCATTCTTTCAAGAATCATTTCATAAGAGAAAGTCATTTTATTAATCATGCTTTTCACCCCGCAAGTAAAACATATAAAAGAGTTTGAAAGGGGGCTATGACTCACCTTGATATGCCGCATATTATATTCACTTATCCAAAATGGGTACTTCCCATCTATCGCTTCCTTGATCATATATCCGTCATATTTCTCAATCACATTTCGAGCCAAGACTATCCCTACGATAGGACTAGTATACGTAAGTTCCTATCTTAAGCCATTACTTAGAAATGCCACTTTTATTATGTTGTTATCAATTATGGGATCCAAGTGTATTGCTAATATTCGCATCTTTTTGGTTGCAAAGGTTGGTGGTGTAAAAGGTTACTTTCATTATACACGTAGTTATTAGTTGTTAGAATTTCGGTAATGTGGCTTCATTTGTGGTTTCGTTTGGCATCTTAGGTTATCATATGAGAATGCCATATTAAGTTATATTATCCTTATTCATCATTTGATGTGTAACCGATTTTAGCACGAATTAGCATTTGGGATATCAATTTATAGTTTGGTTAACGTAATTACTTATGTCCATTCCACTTAATTATCTTTTATGTTACTTTGAATTCGCTTATCTTTCAAACTCACATACTTCTCGATATATCTTATGATTATCCGGGTTTATGAAATTCGTTTAAGTGTTATGGGTCATTACCAAATTGGGCCTAAGTGTTATGGGCTTTTAGATGCTTTGGGCTTAAATTAGTTATTGGGCTTAACCTTATTTGGGTTATGTGGTTAGTGGGTTTTATTGGTTATTGGGCTATATGGTTTATTGGGCCAAGTGGGTTATTGGGCCACCTGGGCCCACTGAGTTATATTTCATTTGGGTTCATTATTTGGGCCAAGTTAGCCCATTATGGCCTTAGTGTTTTCTTTAGCCCATTTACATACTTTGATAGTTTTCTTCTTATTTTTCTGTTTTCATACATCAATTTTATAAAATGTTGTCTACTGTTTTGTGATTAAATCAAATTATCTGGACCTTCGTGATTTTTTGTACAGTTACATATATGTGTCTAATATTTTTGTGAATTTTGGCTTAATTTATAAATAATGTTTACTACCTCTAAATATTTTTATAAATGGAAGTGGTCAAAACAGTCACTTGTTTTGCATACTCGAAAGTTTTATAAAAGTTCTTTGGGTTTTGCTCTTAATAAAAATTCCATGATTTTATTTTAAGTTTAGGACACATTGGACTTACTTTCCACCAAGTATGGCCTCCTGGAACCTTTTGGTTTAGGAGATAAAAATTGTTAAAGTTTATAAAATATTCATACAAAATTTACAGTTTTGACCAGTTTCAGTAGAAAAATCATATCTTTCGTTTCGTTCAGTATTTTTGAGTGATTCCAGTTATTGGTTAAATTTAACTCGTTTATCTACAACTTTTATTTTGAAAGTTTTGCTTAAAACGGCCCTCACATGCTCAGTTTATCCGTTCCAAGACAGAAGATTATTTCTGTCAGAATGTTCTTGATTATATCAACTCACCAATGACCATTTTTGGTAGAAAAATCACAACTTGAGTTCTACTTCGTCTTTTAATCTGATTCCAGTGGGAGATGAAAGTTAACTCAAAAGGCTTCGTTTTATATTTTATGAGTTTCACCCAGTTCGTCCATTTTAAACCATTTTTACATGCTCCAATTTCAAAAACAGATTCTGTGAACTTTCTTGTGATTTTTGGTTAGAGATTTTGGACATAGTTTTGGTTTGATTCCTATAAGATTCATATTTCTTGTAATATATTCATAAAATCCAGATTATTATACTTCTTTTAACATATTTTTCACTTAATACAAGTCCATATCCATCTCATAATCCAACAAAAGATCCAACTTTCTTAAATCTAGCATACATGCATTCAAATCAACACTTTTTAATAAAAACCTTTATAGATCTAACATTCAACAACATAAAAACATCTTTTTAATGAAAAATCTCAGAAATATATTCTTCAAAATATACAAAAACATATAGATCTATCAAAAGGAAAATCACTTTAAAAGCTACTTAATCTATAACAACACTTTTGGGTCTTAAACTTGTTGAATCCTTGGATTTTTCTTCTTAGATTCGACATGCATGAGCATGGAAAGAAAGATTCTATCAACTTTGCCCTCATCAAGTGTATATTACAAAGAAAACAAGAAGAAAGTATGAGTTTTTGATAAACCTTTGAATATAAACAAGAACAAGATTAGATCTAACAAAAAGGATGAAGATTATACCCTTGAAGAACTCGATTTTGATGAAGAAATGATGCAGATTTTCGTGGCCTCCAAACCCTTATAATACCCTTAATCTATGCTTAAAACAACCCTTAATCTATAGCTTAATGTAACCCTTGCTTAATCTTGCATGAACCCTTATTATTACTATGAATTTAAATGAGTTTTTGCCTTGTTTTGCTCCCTTTTGGCTGTCCGAAAATGAGAGATACTGAAAGTTCCTTAGGACCGATCGATTCGCGATTCCAACGACTATGTAAGTGCGGAATCCAAACATAATCGTTATTGAGGTAATTGAATGAAACACATATATAAACACGAAATCAATAAGAACAGGAGATATAAATCTGATTCCTTTATCATTAGTCGAATGATTACAATGAATAAATCCGTTTACAATACATCTACGATGATTACGGATTACAATCAACGAGACGACTCTTGATAATCGAATAATATGGGCGGCATCTCGAGGTATAGATCTCTACCTCGAGAACCTAGTGAATGAAATCTGTTGCAACTAAAATCATCAACCTAAAACCGAAACCTAAGAACAATATATATAGGCTACAAATGGGCTGGGCTTCAAACTCGTGGGCTTCCAAACGCGTGCTACAGTAACACGTGTTTAGTCAAACTCGTGTTACTGTTCACACGAGTTTGGTCTAAACTCGTGGCCTCCACACGAGTTTGGTCTAAACTCGTGGTCAATCAACACGTGTTTGACCTAAACTCGTGGTCAACACATCTAGCAAAACAGCCCATTAATTGAGATGCATCGGACACAAAATGTGCACCAGAACGTGCACTTACAGTCTCCCCTTGACCGATGCACTCAATTCATTCACCGATAATCATTAGCAATCGAAAACCTGCAAAAGCAAACTCCCCTTAACTAATGATACCGGGTCTTCTTTTGTTGAGACTCGATCTTCTGACACAACACTCTGATCTTCAAACTCCAAAATCTCTGTATCTCTGTGACAACCAACTAACCTAACACTTCTCATTGTAGTTCTCCCCCTCAACAGTAACCATCTCCGAATTAAACATATGCAATCTTCCTCCTGCTTGGAACTTTGCTCGAGACATTCCTCGACTTGCTTAACCGGCATATAATAGAGAAGTTGAATTTCCAACAATCAGCATCAAATCAATCAGCTCTCACAAAAATAAGAAACTCTGTAGCTTGAATCACAAAACGTAGTACCATAAATCCTGTCTCAACTAGCAGCATCTGACTTTGTCTTGTACCTTCACAATTCCACCAACCACCCGAAGTCTTTCCTATCAGATCTCCCCTTCAGTTGTATACACCGCCAAATATAAAGATCTTTAATCTCGCAATCACAATAAATGATCGCCTGATAATCATCTCTATTCTTGGAATATAAATAGGTTCAATCTTCAATTACTTAACAACAGATGACCAACTTCGTTGCTCTAATATTTCGACAAAGTTTCCACAACTGCTATCTATTTGATACTTGAGCATATTTCACATTAAGCACACCATCATCTAAACACAGATCTTGGTTTGTCTCTCAAGTAGCACAGAATTTTACTCAGAAATCTGAAATTTTTTTATCTCCCCCTTTTCTCTGTAAAATTCTGAAATCTAGCCCTTCTGTGATATACCAATTACCAGTTCAGCTCAGAAATCTGGTTGATAAAAGTATCTCCCCCCCTTTTCTCTGCAAAACTTGGAAAGGTAGTATAAGCTTAGGTTACAGGATCTCCTATTCATAGAGGTTCTTCAAAATGGCCTAGAGCTCATTACAGCATCAGCTCTTCGCCAAACAGGGTATATTCGTTTTCCCTCCAAATTTCCGAGGAAAAACACATTTACGTGAAACATTGGTATTCACGTAAATTTTTATTTCTAAGGCAGTGGGAAAAATTTGATAATTGCCGAAAATTTTCATCCAAAACGTGCCGAAATCGCACAAAAACGGACCGAAAATTTTTCGAACGCTACCAAACTTCAAATCTCCATGAATCATGCCATTTTAAGACCATGGACAAAAATTATTTTTCCCGCCAAAATACTTTTTTTTTTTTTATAGCTTTTCTACAACCCTGTCTTCTATGCTTCAATGTATCGTTGTCTTCTGCTGTGATCCTTCCACACCGAAACATACTTGAACCTCGATTCCATTTCGACAACTCAAACACGTTCTTGTGTTACAGTAAACACGTGCTTGGACTCAAACGCGTGCTAGTGTTACAGTAAACACGTGCTTGGTATCAAACGCGTGCTAGTGTTACAGTAACACGTGCTTGTGTTACAGTAACACGTGCTTGAACTCAAACACGTTCTTGTGTTACAGTAAACACGTGCTTGGACTCAAACGCGTGCTAGTGTTACAGTAAACACGTGCTTGGACTCAAACGCGTGCTAGTGTTACAGTAACACGTGCTTGGACTCAAACGCGTGCTAGTGTTACAGTAACACGTGCTTGGACTCAAACGCGTGCTAGTGTTACAGTAACACGTGCTTGGACTCAAACGCGTGCTAGTGTTACAGTAACACGTGCTTGGACTCAAACGCGTGCTAGTGTTACAGTAACACGTGCTTGGACTCAAACGCGTGCTAGTGTTACAGTAACACGTGCTTGGACTCAAACGCGTGCTAGTGTTACAGTAACACGTGCTTGGACTCAAACGCGTGCTAGTGTTACAGTAACACGTGCTTGGACTCAAACGCGTGCTAGTGTTACAGTAAACACGTGCTTGGACTCAAACGCGTGCTAGTGTTACAGTAAACACGTGCTTGGACTCAAACGCGTGCTAGTGTTACAGTAACACGTGCTTGGACTCAAACGCGTGCTAGTGTTACAGTAACACGTGCTTGGACTCAAACGCGTGCTAGTGTTACAGTAACACGTGCTTGGACTCAAACGCGTGCTAGTGTTACAGTAACACGTGCTTGGACTCAAACGCGTGCTAGTGTTACAGTAAACACGTGCTTGGACTCAAACGCGTGCTAGTGTTACAGTAAACACGTGCTTGGAATCAAACGCGTGCTAGTGTTACAGTAACACGTGTTTAGTCAAACTCGTGTTACTGTTCACACGAGTTTGGTCTAAACTCGTGGTCTCCACACGAGTTTGGTCTAAACTCGTGGTCATCAACACGTGTTTGACCTAAACTCGTGGCCTCCACACGAGTTTGGTCTAAACTCGTGGCCTCCACACGAGTTTGGTCTAAACTCGTGGCCTCCACACGAGTTTGGTCTAAACTCGTGGCCTCCACACGAGTTTGGTCTAAACTCGTGGCCTCCACACGAGTTTGGTCTAAACTCGTGGCCTCCACACGAGTTTGGTCTAAACTCGTGGCCTCCACACGAGTTTGGTCTAAACTCGTGGCCTCCACACGAGTTTGGTCTAAACTCGTGGCCTCCACACGAGTTTGGTCTAAACTCGTGGCCTCCACACGAGTTTGGTCTAAACTCGTGGCCTCCACACGAGTTTGGTCTAAACTCGTGGCCTCCACACGAGTTTGGTCTAAACTCGTGGCCTCCACACGAGTTTGGTCTAAACTCGTGGCCTCCACACGAGTTTGGTCTAAACTCGTGGCCTCCACACGAGTTTGGTCTAAACTCGTGGCCTCCACACGAGTTTGGTCTAAACTCGTGGCCTCCACACGAGTTTGGTCTAAACTCGTGGCCTCCACACGAGTTTGGTCTAAACTCGTGGCCTCCACACGAGTTTGGTCTAAACTCGTGGCCTCCACACGAGTTTGGTCTAAACTCGTGGCCTCCACACGAGTTTGGTCTAAACTCGTGGCCTCCACACGAGTTTGGTCTAAACTCGTGGCCTCCACACGAGTTTGGTCTAAACTCGTGGCCTCCACACGAGTTTGGTCTAAACTCGTGGCCTCCACACGAGTTTGGTCTAAACTCGTGGCCTCCACACGAGTTTGGTCTAAACTCGTGGCCTCCACACGAGTTTGGTCTAAACTCGTGGCCTCCACACGAGTTTGGTCTAAACTCGTGGCCTCCACACGAGTTTGGTCTAAACTCGTGGCCTCCACACGAGTTTGGTCTAAACTCGTGGCCTCCACACGAGTTTGGTCTAAACTCGTGGCCTCCACACGAGTTTGGTCTAAACTCATGGTCAATCAACACGGTTTGGTGGAGGCATCGGACCCAATGAGCCTGGTTGATTAACACGGCGGGGGTTCACACGATTCACATTAGCATTAGCAGCATTAGAAGCACCTGCACCCGGATGGACAGGTGGAGTAACGCTAGCAGTAGCTCCGTCGCGTTGGATGTTGCGGTTGCGAGTGTTAACCATTTTCCTTCAATAAAATGGTGGAGTCGATAAGCGCAAAATAAAACAAAAAGCTCGTTGAGATAAGGCTAAAACATATCATCGTAACGTAAACATCTCGTAAGCCCTATCACACTCGCACTCATCCCAACCCATCCTACATCACATGTCATCACTAGCTAAGGCATCCTACGAGTACCTAGCATGCACATCTTAAGTTTAAGTCCAAACCCTATGGTCAATAGGCCTTGGTTCACTTAAACTACTTCTCTGATACCAAATTGTAACACCCGTTTCGTAAAAATATGGATTTCCAAAAACTTTTGCCTAACGGCATCAATTATGCGGAAACGATTTATTAAAAACTCTCAACAAGGAAAACAGTTGAGAAGCAATAGTGGTGTTACTAACGTATCGTAGAAATAATAAAAGAAAATCCATAAGATTGCCCAACATAAAGCAATCAAAACAGCAGTCATTACATAGGGTTCCAAGAGGAAACAATATCATAAAGTCTATGAGAAACTATTGGGTAGACTAAGGCCATCTTGATCATCTACCCATCTCTCGTCAAAGCTTCACACGTCATCTCACTGCTTAACCTGAGGGGAACAACACATTTAAAGAACAAGTGTTAGCTATAAATAGCTAAGTAAGATAACACCAGGTTTAAGCAAAACATTTCATATTTAAACATATCATCACATATCATATCATAAACGTATTTACGGGGAAGCATTTTAGGCATAGGCATCGTCATCTTTAATCCCCGAATACCTCCCATATCAACCCAACCACAATATAGGTTATACATTACCGTTTTGGAGGTTATAGTTTATGAAACTATTTTTGTTGCACCCTCAGCGTGACAAAAGTAGTGTATCTTACCTGGTAGTAGTGTACGCGCGTAATGAAAGGCTAAAAGTGCTTAACAATAATCCCCGACACCTAAGATACATTAATATACAAAATATAAGTCATTTGGGACCCAAACGAACCTTACAGACCTCACGAAATTAGTCTGGAAAATCCTTCTTACGAACTTAGCTACAGTTCTTACGAAGATAGCAAAACGAAGATAGATTTGTTCTTACGAAGATAGTTTGTTCTTACGAAGATAGCAAAACGAAGATAGATTTGTTCTTACGAAGATAGCAAAACGAAGATAGATTTGTTCTTACGAAGATAGCAAAACGAAGATAGATTTGTTCTTACGAAGATAGCAAAACGAAGATAGATTTGTTCTTACGAAGATAGCAAAACGAAGATAGATTTGTTCTTACGAAGATAGTTTGTTCTTACGAAGATAGTTTGTTCTTACGAAGATAGTTTGTTCTTACGAAGATAGTTTGTTCTTACGAAGATAGTTTGTTCTTACGAAGATAGTTTGTTCTTACGAAGATAGTTTGTTCTTACGAAGATAGTTTGTTCTTACGAAGATAGCAAAACGAAGATAGATTTGTTCTTACGAAGATAGCAAAACGAAGATAGATTTGTTCTTACGAAGATAGCAAAACGAAGATAGATTTGTTCTTACGAAGATAGTTTGTTCTTACGAAGATAGTTTGTTCTTACGAAGATAGTTTGTTCTTACGAAGATAGTTTGTTCTTACGAAGATAGTTTGTTCTTACGAAGATAGTTTGTTCTTACGAAGATAGTTTGTTCTTACGAAGATAGCAAAACGAAGATAGATTTGTTCTTACGAAGATAGTTTGTTCTTACGAAGATAGCAAAACGAAGATAGATTTGTTCTTACGAAGATAGTTTGTTCTTACGAAGATAGTTTGTTCTTACGAAGATAGCAAAACGAAGATAGATTTGTTCTTACGAAGATAGTTTGTTCTTACGAAGATAGTTTGTTCTTACGAAGATAGTTTGTTCTTACGAAGATAGCAAAACGAAGATAGATTTGTTCTTACGAAGATAGCAAAACGAAGATAGATTTGTTCTTACGAAGATAGCAAAACGAAGATAGATTTGTTCTTACGAAGATAGTTTGTTCTTACGAAGATAGTTTGTTCTTACGAAGATAGTTTGTTCTTACGAAGATAGTTTGTTCTTACGAAGATAGCAAAACGAAGATAGATTTGTTCTTACGAAGATAGCAAAACGAAGATAGATTTGTTCTTACGAAGATAGCAAAACGAAGATAGATTTGTTCTTACGAAGATAGTTTGTTCTTACGAAGATAGCAAAACGAAGATAGATTTGTTCTTACGAAGATAGCAAAACGAAGATAGATTTGTTCTTACGAAGATAGCAAAACGAAGATAGATTTGTTCTTAAAACTTTAAGTCATTTTAATTAGGCATACATATCATCATATAAACATATCCACGTCACATATAAGCATAGAGTTCATGACCCTAAATGTGCCTAATCAATTTCGTCACTTTGATTCATCTCGTTAAATTGTGACTAGGTCACCGTTAAGTTGTAACCGAAGTTACCGTTATCATATAGGGTATGAGTTTGTGTGCAGGCGGTCATACGACCTCAAGGAAGCCTCACACCCGACTTGATGGAGAAGTCTTTCGACGGTCCATCTGCGTCGTTAAGGAAAGACAATGTCGATCCCTGAGTAGCACGTTATGTTCATGACATTAGGTGGGTCATCAGACCACCCGAAACTACTCGCCACGTATGACTGTTGCAAGGAGCAACCCAAGCAACCACCTCAGCGTACCTATATCCACCGTCAGGCACGGGTTATGCATAACACTCATCATCTAATTAGCTCGAGCATTTACCACATTTAGTTTAGGTTTCTTATGTTATCCTAAACTAGTCATCATCTATCATCATTTCACGTTAGGGCCCTTAAAACGTGCACGTGTCATGGCAACCTAAAAAGGTCTAGTGTTCTAGATGAACAAGCCACATATACATGCACATATCATCATTACATCATATCATTAACCACCGTTCATCATAACATATCATATCGTTAAACATATCATCACATATCATATCATAAACGTATTTACGGGGAAGCATTTTAGGCATAGGCATCGTCATCTTTAATCCCCGAATACCTCCCATATCAACCCAACCACAATATAGGTTATACATTACCGTTTTGGAGGTTATAGTTTATGAAACTATTTTTGTTGCACCCTCAGCGTGACAAAAGTAGTGTATCTTACCTGGTAGTAGTGTACGCGCGTAATGAAAGGCTAAAAGTGCTTAACAATAATCCCCGACACCTAAGATACATTAATATACAAAATATAAGTCATTTGGGACCCAAACGAACCTTACAGACCTCACGAAATTAGTCTGGAAAATCCTTCTTACGAACTTAGCTACAGTTCTTACGAAGATAGTTTGTTCTTACGAAGATAGTTTGTTCTTACGAAGATAGCAAAACGAAGATAGATTTGTTCTTACGAAGATAGCAAAACGAAGATAGATTTGTTCTTACGAAGATAGTTTGTTCTTACGAAGATAGTTTGTTCTTACGAAGATAGCAAAACGAAGATAGATTTGTTCTTACGAAGATAGCAAAACGAAGATAGATTTGTTCTTACGAAGATAGTTTGTTCTTACGAAGATAGCAAAACGAAGATAGATTTGTTCTTACGAAGATAGTTTGTTCTTACGAAGATAGTTTGTTCTTACGAAGATAGCAAAACGAAGATAGATTTGTTCTTACGAAGATAGCAAAACGAAGATAGATTTGTTCTTACGAAGATAGCAAAACGAAGATAGATTTGTTCTTACGAAGATAGTTTGTTCTTACGAAGATAGTTTGTTCTTACGAAGATAGCAAAACGAAGATAGATTTGTTCTTACGAAGATAGTTTGTTCTTACGAAGATAGTTTGTTCTTACGAAGATAGCAAAACGAAGATAGATTTGTTCTTACGAAGATAGTTTGTTCTTACGAAGATAGTTTGTTCTTACGAAGATAGTTTGTTCTTACGAAGATAGTTTGTTCTTACGAAGATAGTTTGTTCTTACGAAGATAGCAAAACGAAGATAGATTTGTTCTTACGAAGATAGCAAAACGAAGATAGATTTGTTCTTACGAAGATAGTTTGTTCTTACGAAGATAGTTTGTTCTTACGAAGATAGCAAAACGAAGATAGATTTGTTCTTACGAAGATAGCAAAACGAAGATAGATTTGTTCTTACGAAGATAGCAAAACCCGTTTCGTAAAAATATGGATTTCCAAAAACTTTTGCCTAACGGCATCAATTATGCGGAAACGATTTATTAAAAACTCTCAACAAGGAAAACAGTTGAGAAGCAATAGTGGTGTTACTAACGTATCGTAGAAATAATAAAAGAAAATCCATAAGATTGCCCAACATAAAGCAATCAAAACAGCAGTCATTACATAGGGTTCCAAGAGGAAACAATATCATAAAGTCTATGAGAAACTATTGGGTAGACTAAGGCCATCTTGATCATCTACCCATCTCTCGTCAAAGCTTCACACGTCATCTCACTGCTTAACCTGAGGGGAACAACACATTTAAAGAACAAGTGTTAGCTATAAATAGCTAAGTAAGATAACACCAGGTTTAAGCAAAACATTTCATCCATTTAAATCGTCCTTTTAAAACTTTAAGTCATTTTAATTAGGCATACATATCATCATATAAACATATCCACGTCACATATAAGCATAGAGTTCATGACCCTAAATGTGCCTAATCAATTTCGTCACTTTGATTCATCTCGTTAAATTGTGACTAGGTCACCGTTAAGTTGTAACCGAAGTTACCGTTATCATATAGGGTATGAGTTTGTGTGCAGGCGGTCATACGACCTCAAGGAAGCCTCACACCCGACTTGATGGAGAAGTCTTTCGACGGTCCATCTGCGTCGTTAAGGAAAGACAATGTCGATCCCTGAGTAGCACGTTATGTTCATGACATTAGGTGGGTCATCAGACCACCCGAAACTACTCGCCACGTATGACTGTTGCAAGGAGCAACCCAAGCAACCACCTCAGCGTACCTATATCCACCGTCAGGCACGGGTTATGCATAACACTCATCATCTAATTAGCTCGAGCATTTACCACATTTAGTTTAGGTTTCTTATGTTATCCTAAACTAGTCATCATCTATCATCATTTCACGTTAGGGCCCTTAAAACGTGCACGTGTCATGGCAACCTAAAAAGGTCTAGTGTTCTAGATGAACAAGCCACATATACATGCACATATCATCATTACATCATATCATTAACCACCGTTCATCATAACATATCATATCGTTAAACATATCATCACATATCATATCATAAACGTATTTACGGGGAAGCATTTTAGGCATAGGCATCGTCATCTTTAATCCCCGAATACCTCCCATATCAACCCAACCACAATATAGGTTATACATTACCGTTTGGAGGTTATAGTTTATGAAACTATTTTTGTTGCACCCTCAGCGTGACAAAAGTAGTGTATCTTACCTGGTAGTAGTGTACGCGCGTAATGAAAGGCTAAAAGTGCTTAACAATAATCCCCGACACCTAAGATACATTAATATACAAAATATAAGTCATTTGGGACCCAAACGAACCTTACAGACCTCACGAAATTAGTCTGGAAAATCCTTCTTACGAACTTAGCTACAGTTCTTACGAAGATAGCAAAACGAAGATAGATTTGTTCTTACGAAGATAGCAAAACGAAGATAGATTTGTTCTTACGAAGATAGCAAAACGAAGATAGATTTGTTCTTACGAAGATAGCAAAACGAAGATAGATTTGTTCTTACGAAGATAGCAAAACGAAGATAGATTTGTTCTTACGAAGATAGCAAAACGAAGATAGATTTGTTCTTACGAAGATAGCAAAACGAAGATAGATTTGTTCTTACGAAGATAGCAAAACGAAGATAGATTTGTTCTTACGAAGATAGCAAAACGAAGATAGATTTGTTCTTACGAAGATAGCAAAACGAAGATAGATTTGTTCTTACGAAGATAGCAAAACGAAGATAGATTTGTTCTTACGAAGATAGCAAAACGAAGATAGATTTGTTCTTACGAAGATAGCAAAACGAAGATAGATTTGTTCTTACGAAGATAGCAAAACGAAGATAGATTTGTTCTTACGAAGATAGCAAAACGAAGATAGATTTGTTCTTACGAAGATAGCAAAACGAAGATAGATTTGTTCTTACGAAGATAGCAAAACGAAGATAGATTTGTTCTTACGAAGATAGCAAAACGAAGATAGATTTGTTCTTACGAAGATAGCAAAACGAAGATAGATTTGTTCTTACGAAGATAGCAAAACGAAGATAGATTTGTTCTTACGAAGATAGCAAAACGAAGATAGATTTGTTCTTACGAAGATAGCAAAACGAAGATAGATTTGTTCTTACGAAGATAGCAAAACGAAGATAGATTTGTTCTTACGAAGATAGCAAAACGAAGATAGATTTGTTCTTACGAAGATAGCAAAACGAAGATAGATTTGTTCTTACGAAGATAGCAAAACGAAGATAGATTTGTTCTTACGAAGATAGCAAAACGAAGATAGATTTGTTCTTACGAAGATAGCAAAACGAAGATAGATTTGTTCTTACGAAGATAGCAAAACGAAGATAGATTTGTTCTTACGAAGATAGCAAAACGAAGATAGATTTGTTCTTACGAAGATAGCAAAACGAAGATAGATTTGTTCTTACGAAGATAGCAAAACGAAGATAGATTTGTTCTTACGAAGATAGCAAAACGAAGATAGATTTGTTCTTACGAAGATAGCAAAACGAAGATAGATTTGTTCTTACGAAGATAGCAAAACGAAGATAGATTTGTTCTTACGAAGATAGCAAAACGAAGATAGATTTGTTCTTACGAAGATAGCAAAACGAAGATAGATTTGTTCTTACGAAGATAGCAAAACGAAGATAGATTTGTTCTTACGAAGATAGCAAAACGAAGATAGATTTGTTCTTACGAAGATAGCAAAACGAAGATAGATTTGTTCTTACGAAGATAGCAAAACGAAGATAGATTTGTTCTTACGAAGATAGCAAAACGAAGATAGATTTGTTCTTACGAAGATAGCAAAACGAAGATAGATTTGTTCTTACGAAGATAGCAAAACGAAGATAGATTTGTTCTTACGAAGATAGCAAAACGAAGATAGATTTGTTCTTACGAAGATAGCAAAACATTTCATCCATTTAAATCGTCCTTTTAAAACTTTAAGTCATTTTAATTAGGCATACATATCATCATATAAACATATCCACGTCACATATAAGCATAGAGTTCATGACCCTAAATGTGCCTAATCAATTTCGTCACTTTGATTCATCTCGTTAAATTGTGACTAGGTCACCGTTAAGTTGTAACCGAAGTTACCGTTAAGTTGTAACCGAAGTTACCGTTATCATATAGGGTATGAGTTTGTGTGCAGGCGGTCATACGACCTCAAGGAAGCCTCACACCCGACTTGATGGAGAAGTCTTTCGACGGTCCATCTGCGTCGTTAAGGAAAGACAATGTCGATCCCTGAGTAGCACGTTATGTTCATGACATTAGGTGGGTCATCAGACCACCCGAAACTACTCGCCACGTATGACTGTTGCAAGGAGCAACCCAAGCAACCACCTCAGCGTACCTATATCCACCGTCAGGCACGGGTTATGCATAACACTCATCATCTAATTAGCTCGAGCATTTACCACATTTAGTTTAGGTTTCTTATGTTATCCTAAACTAGTCATCATCTATCATCATTTCACGTTAGGGCCCTTAAAACGTGCACGTGTCATGGCAACCTAAAAAGGTCTAGTGTTCTAGATGAACAAGCCACATATACATGCACATATCATCATTACATCATATCATTAACCACCGTTCATCATAACATATCATATCGTTAAACATATCATCACATATCATATCATAAACGTATTTACGGGGAAGCATTTTAGGCATAGGCATCGTCATCTTTAATCCCCGAATACCTCCCATATCAACCCAACCACAATATAGGTTATACATTACCGTTTGGAGGTTATAGTTTATGAAACCATTTTTTTGTTGCACCCTCAGCGTGACAAAAGTAGTGTATCTTACCTGGTAGTAGTGTACGCGCGTAATGAAAGGCTAAAAGTGCTTAACAATAATCCCCGACACCTAAGATACATTAATATACAAAATATAAGTCATTTGGGACCCAAACGAACCTTACAGACCTCACGAAATTAGTCTGGAAAATCCTTCTTACGAACTTAGCTACAGTTCTTACGAAGATAGCAAAACGAAGATAGATTTGTTCTTACGAAGATAGCAAAACGAAGATAGATTTGTTCTTACGAAGATAGCAAAACGAAGATAGATTTGTTCTTACGAAGATAGCAAAACGAAGATAGATTTGTTCTTACGAAGATAGCAAAACGAAGATAGATTTGTTCTTACGAAGATAGCAAAACGAAGATAGATTTGTTCTTACGAAGATAGCAAAACGAAGATAGATTTGTTCTTACGAAGATAGCAAAACGAAGATAGATTTGTTCTTACGAAGATAGCAAAACGAAGATAGATTTGTTCTTACGAAGATAGCAAAACGAAGATAGATTTGTTCTTACGAAGATAGCAAAACGAAGATAGATTTGTTCTTACGAAGATAGCAAAACGAAGATAGATTTGTTCTTACGAAGATAGCAAAACGAAGATAGATTTGTTCTTACGAAGATAGCAAAACGAAGATAGATTTGTTCTTACGAAGATAGCAAAACGAAGATAGATTTGTTCTTACGAAGATAGCAAAACGAAGATAGATTTGTTCTTACGAAGATAGCAAAACGAAGATAGATTTGTTCTTACGAAGATAGCAAAACGAAGATAGATTTGTTCTTACGAAGATAGCAAAACGAAGATAGATTTGTTCTTACGAAGATAGCAAAACGAAGATAGATTTGTTCTTACGAAGATAGCAAAACGAAGATAGATTTGTTCTTACGAAGATAGCAAAACGAAGATAGATTTGTTCTTACGAAGATAGCAAAACGAAGATAGATTTGTTCTTACGAAGATAGCAAAACGAAGATAGATTTGTTCTTACGAAGATAGCAAAACGAAGATAGATTTGTTCTTACGAAGATAGCAAAACGAAGATAGATTTGTTCTTACGAAGATAGCAAAACGAAGATAGATTTGTTCTTACGAAGATAGCAAAACGAAGATAGATTTGTTCTTACGAAGATAGCAAAACGAAGATAGATTTGTTCTTACGAAGATAGCAAAACGAAGATAGATTTGTTCTTACGAAGATAGCAAAACGAAGATAGATTTGTTCTTACGAAGATAGCAAAACGAAGATAGATTTGTTCTTACGAAGATAGCAAAACGAAGATAGATTTGTTCTTACGAAGATAGCAAAACGAAGATAGATTTGTTCTTACGAAGATAGCAAAACGAAGATAGATTTGTTCTTACGAAGATAGCAAAACGAAGATAGATTTGTTCTTACGAAGATAGCAAAACGAAGATAGATTTGTTCTTACGAAGATAGCAAAACGAAGATAGATTTGTTCTTACGAAGATAGCAAAACGAAGATAGATTTGTTCTTACGAAGATAGCAAAACGAAGATAGATTTGTTCTTACGAAGATAGCAAAACGAAGATAGATTTGTTCTTACGAAGATAGCAAAACGAAGATAGATTTGTTCTTACGAAGATAGCAAAACGAAGATAGATTTGTTCTTACGAAGATAGCAAAACGAAGATAGATTTGTTCTTACGAAGATAGCAAAACGAAGATAGATTTGTTCTTACGAAGATAGCAAAACGAAGATAGATTTGTTCTTACGAAGATAGCAAAACGAAGATAGATTTGTTCTTACGAAGATAGCAAAACGAAGATAGATTTGTTCTTACGAAGATAGCAAAATGAAATTTTTCTCCTGAGGTATTTTGAATCTCACCTATTTCAGAAGTTTCCAGATTCATTGTTGGAGAATCATCTCCATCAATAACCCTCCCCAACCCAGAAGGTATAACCTGAGAAACAGGAGTAAATTCCTCAGCCATATGATGCTAAGAAACAAACAAGAAATAAACAAGAACAAAGATGATTTTTGATTTGTAACAACACAAAACCGTCCAGTGATCAGTAAATTCACGGATGGCGCCAATGTTTGAGCATAAAAATGAGAAGCTCAATCACGAAAGGGGTTTAACCATGAAAATCATCAAGATCTCCTACAAAGTAGTGCAAACCTAATAAATTCTTGACGAATCTAAGGTGTTCGATGATTTTCCCAAAGAGACGTTTCGATCTTTGGAGGATATGAATGTTATATGATTTGGTGTTATGAATGATTGATTGATGAATATACTGAATATGCTGAATGTATGATATTGAATATGTGTGTGTAAAAATCTGGTATTGAATTGATTTGTGAATTGAATGTCTCTCTGACAACTGATGATGAGGAGTATTTATACACCTCCAATTAGGGTTACCTCGTATTTTGGGCCTATTAAAAATGAACCCTGGCCCATTAGTACCCAGACAATACGAGGTATAGAATGTTCAGAGTAAGCGTTGTCAGCCAATTATGTCAGTCATTCATATATCATCATTATAATTATGATAATATTTAAATTAATAATGTTTCCAAGTTCCAAAGCCCATATGACTTATATGCGCCCTAAGGGTCCATTGCACTTTGAGCTTAGATGGAATTAAACAATTGGACCCTGGCCCCTTGCGACCTTGATGCTCATAAGAAACCTAGACATGAAGGTTCGCTGTCTTATAATTTCTCTTTAAGGTTCTTCGAAGCTGAGCCTCAAGGTCCGCTGCCTCGTGTAGGCCCCACTTCGAGCCTTGCTCTCGGGCTTTGTCTTCTTCTGAAGGTTCGACTGAGGTTCTCCAATGCTAAGCCTCGATATATTTAGTCATATATATATTTACGTAATATTAATGAAGCCTAGATTTATACAAACTTTGTTAAGAAGGAAGGTTTGCCTGTGATACCTCGACAGCCTTGACCTCCTTTCTTTCTTTTCTATCTAAGCTTCGCCACTCCTCTCTCTAAGGTTCGCTAGAGTGGGTCCCATTTCCAGCCTCAAGCTTCGACCGCCTTTGTCTTCCTTAGAACCGATTCTCTCTCCTCTTTAAGCTCGGCTGGGCCCCCACTCCTAGCTTCCAAGTCTTCTTGCCTTTCTTAAGGCTTCGCAGCTCTCCCTCTTGAAGCCTCGCAGCTTCGCTGCCTTTATCTTTTAAGGTTCGCTACTTTGTTAGCTTTGCTAGACTCGACAGACTCTTACCTTTCCTTATACTTCGTTCAAGGTTTTCCATAGCTAAACTTCGCCAAGACTACCTCACTTCGATTATATATATATATATACATATATCTATATATATATATATATATATATATATATATATATATATATATATATATATATATATATATATATATATATATATATATATATATATATATATATATATATATATATATATATATATATATATATATATATATATATATATATATATATATATATATATATATATATATATATATATATATATATATATATATATATATATATATATATATATATATATATATATATATATATATATATATATATATATATATATATATATATATATATATATATATATATATATATATATATATATATATATATATATATATATATATATATATATATATATATATATATATATATATATATATATATATATATATATATATATATATATATATATATATATATATATATATATATATATATATATATATATATATATATATATATATATATATATATATATATATATATATATATATATATATATATATATATATATATATATATATATATATATATATATATATATATATATATATATATATATATATATATATATATATATATATATATATATATATATATATATATATATATATATATATATATATATATATATATATATATATATATATATATATATATATATATATATATATATATATATATATATATATATATATATATATATATATATATATATATATATATATATATATATATATATATATATATATATATATATATATATATATATATATATATATATATATATATATATATATATATATATATATATATATATATATATATATATATATATATATATATATATATATATATATATATATATATATATATATATATATATATATATATATATATATATATATATATATATATATATATATATATATATATATATATATATATATATATATATATATATATATATATATATATATATATATATATATATATATATATATATATATATATATATATATATATATATATATATATATATATATATATATATATATATATATATATATATATATATATATATATATATATATATATATATATATATATATATATATATATATATATATATATATATATATATATATATATATATATATATATATATATATATATATATATATATATATATATATATATATATATATATATATATATATATATATATATATATATATATATATATATATATATATATATATATATATATATATATATATATATATATATATATATATATATATATATATATATATATATATATATATATATATATATATATATATATATATATATATATATATATATATATATATATATATATATATATATATATATATATATATATATATATATATATATATATATATATATATATATATATATATATATATATATATATATATATATATATATATATATATATATATATATATATATATATATATATATATATATATATATATATATATATATATATATATATATATATATATATATATATATATATATATATATATATATATATATATATATATATATATATATATATATATATATATATATATATATATATATATATATATATATATATATATATATATATATATATATATATATATATATATATATATATATATATATATATATATATATATATATATATATATATATATATATATATATATATATATATATATATATATATATATATATATATATATATATATATATATATATATATATATATATATATATATATATATATATATATATATATATATATATATATATATATATATATATATATATATATATATATATATATATATATATATATATATATATATATATATATATATATATATATATATATATATATATATATATATATATATATATATATATATATATATATATATATATATATATATATATATATATATATATATATATATATATATATATATATATATATATATATATATATATATATATATATATATATATATATATATATATATATATATATATATATATATATATATATATATATATATATATATATATATATATATATATATATATATATATATATATATATATATATATATATATATATATATATATATATATATATATATATATATATATATATATATATATATATATATATATATATATATATATATATATATATATATATATATATATATATATATATATATATATATATATATATATATATATATATATATATATATATATATATATATATATATATATATATATATATATATATATATATATATATATATATATATATATATATATATATATATATATATATATATATATATATATATATATATATATATATATATATATATATATATATATATATATATATATATATATATATATATATATATATATATATATATATATATATATATATATATATATATATATATATATATATATATATATATATATATATATATATATATATATATATATATATATATATATATATATATATATATATATATATATATATATATATATATATATATATATATATATATATATATATATATATATATATATATATATATATATATATATATATATATATATATATATATATATATATATATATATATATATATATATATATATATATATATATATATATATATATATATATATATATATATATATATATATATATATATATATATATATATATATATATATATATATATATATATATATATATATATATATATATATATATATATATATATATATATATATATATATATATATATATATATATATATATATATATATATATATATATATATATATATATATATATATATATATATATATATATATATATATATATATATATATATATATATATATATATATATATATATATATATATATATATATATATATATATATATATATATATATATATATATATATATATATATATATATATATATATATATATATATATATATATATATATATATATATATATATATATATATATATATATATATATATATATATATATATATATATATATATATATATATATATATATATATATATATATATATATATATATATATATATATATATATATATATATATATATATATATATATATATATATATATATATATATATATATATATATATATATATATATATATATATATATATATATATATATATATATATATATATATATATATATATATATATATATATATATATATATATATATATATATATATATATATATATATATATATATATATATATATATATATATATATATATATATATATATATATATATATATATATATATATATATATATATATATATATATATATATATATATATATATATATATATATATATATATATATATATATATATATATATATATATATATATATATATATATATATATATATATATATATATATATATATATATATATATATATATATATATATATATATATATATATATATATATATATATATATATGTCCCAAATGTATAGCAAAATAAATTGCTCCATATAGTCGCATTACCATCAAATTATCTTCCTCTTAATAAACTCTAATGCACTATTCAATAAAGAAAATTACATGCGATTAGAATCAAAGAAAACATCACTGTCTACGGATGCTTATATTTCTTAGTACTTGCCCAAACAATTTTCTTTTAAGAAAATTACATTTTTCGTCCCTCAACTTGGCAAATTTCACAGTTTTGACCCTAAAGTGAATTAATTACAAAAAAACCCCTAAAGTTGGTCGTTTTTTACATTTTACACTCCGCGACCTAACGGAGTTAGATTTTGGCCGTTAACCCTTACACGTGCCAAACACGTGAGGGCATTTCTGTCATTTTCACCTTTAAGACCAAAAATGAAAAAATATACAACTTTAGGGACCAAAAGTGAAAACATATACAACTTTAGGGACCAAAAACGTGAATTCATTTTTTCACTATAAACTAAGATCCATTTCTTAAAACTCAGGTCAAACTAAGGGTTTCTGGTCAAAGTGATTGAGTGCCTAGTGCCTACTAAAATATCATGAGTACAAGGATACAAATGATATAAAACAGAGATCAATAAGAAGCTTGAAAATATAAAAAGAAGTCTTACTCGATAATCTGATAGAACAAACAACCAGCCTTATCGTGGCTCCATTTTACCACCATCTGAAATGAGCATAACTCCTATTGTTGGCAGAAAGATCATGAAGATTCTCCCTTTTCTTACGAGTAGTTCCCCTCTTCCTATACGCATCCATTATCTCAGCAAACAAACACTCCTCCAATCTCGAGCTATGATTAGTCCGTCTTTTAAAAGCCGCATCAAGAATCCAACGCACAGCCAACGTCTGCTGACGATCCTTAGCCACAACTCCAGGAACATCATATACATTACCAGCAATTCTCACCCTAGCCACTTCACAAATCGGTTTCACATTCTCTAACGCATCAGATATAATCTGAACCCCATCACGATCAGTCTTAGCTAAACGATGAAGCGTTTCATTAAAAATACCCTGTTTCATTCTAAAATTGACTAGTTTGTGGACTAATTGTTTCTTATCTCCATCTATACCGCCCATATAGTTGAGTATTTCCGAGCCAGTGTAGACAGTTTTCGAATTACTAGTGGAGCAATAATGGTGTGATAAAAGTGGCGTGATCGGTGAACACGAATTGTATAGTTGTCTTACAAGACCGTAACCGGGTGAAACTCGAATCATTTTACCTACGGTGAATAGCCTAAAATGAGATACACAAATTGAATATAAAACTAATATCACTAATGTAAGCTATATATATACACACACACACACACACACACTTATATGTATTATTATGATGTAAATGAGATAATCTATAGTTGTATAGTAAATTAACGACACTTTCGAGTTAGAACTTCTGTTTTATTGTTTCGCATTATGTTTCCAGCATTTTGGACGTAAAGAGATGCTGCAACAACACTAAGGTTTTTTCAGGTAAATTCAAAACAACTAAATTTTATTGGCTCCATTGCATCTAATAATACAGATTATTAATTTACAAATGTAAAAGTAAGAAGAAATAATACAGATTATTAATTTAAAAGCAAAATTAAATCTACAATTAGTGAAGAAAAGAAAAGAAAAGAAAGAAAAGAAAAGAAAAGAAAAGAAGAAAGAATGAAAAGAAAAGAAAAGAAAAGAAAAGAAAAGAAAAGAAAAGAAAAGAAAAGAAAAGAAAAGAAAAGAAAAGAAAAGAAAAGAAAAGAAAAGAAAAGAAAAGAAAAGAAAAGAAAAGAAAAGAAAAGAAAAGGCAAAAGAAAAGAAAAGAAAAGAAATAAAGAAAGAAAAGAAAGATAAGAAAAGAAAGATGAAAAGTAAAGCTTTATGATGATAGGCAAAAGAAAAGAAAAGAAAAGAAATAAAGAAAGAAAAGAAAGATAAGAAAAGAAAGATGAAAAGTAAAGCTTTATGATGATAGGCAAAAGAAAAGAAAAGAAAAGAAATAAAGAAAGAAAAGAAAGATAAGAAAAGAAAGATGAAAAGTAAAGCTTTATGATGATAGGCAAAAGAAAAGAAAAGAAAAGAAATAAAGAAAGAAAAGAAAGATAAGAAAAGAAAGATGAAAAGTAAAGCTTTATGATGATAGGCAAAAGAAAAGAAAAGAAAAGAAATAAAGAAAGAAAAGAAAGATAAGAAAAGAAAGATGAAAAGTAAAGCTTTATGATGAAGAAAAGAAAAGAAAAGAAAAGAAAAGAAAAGAAAAGAAAAGAAAAGAAAAGAAAAGAAAAGAAAAGAAAAGAAAAGAAAAGAAAAGAAAAGAAAAGAAAAGAAAAGAAAAGAAAAGAAAAGAAAAGAAAAGAAAAGAAAAGAAAAGAAAAGAAAAGAAAAGAAAAGAAAAGAAAAGAAAAGAAAAGAAAAGAAAAGAAAAGAAAAGAAAAGAAAAGAAAAGAAAAGAAAAGAAAAGAAAAGAAAAGAAAAGAAATAAAGAAAGAAAAGAAAGATAAGAAAAGAAAGATGAAAAGTAAAGCTTTATGATGATAGGCACGAAAAGAAAAGAAAAGAAAAGAAATAAAGAAAGAAAAGAAAGATAAGAAAAGAAAGATGAAAAGTAAAGCTTTATGATGATAGGCACGAAAAGAAAAGAAAAGAAAAGAAATAAAGAAAGAAAAGAAAGATAAGAAAAGAAAGATGAAAAGTAAAGCTTTATGATGATAGGCACGAAAAGAAAAGAAAAGAAAAGAAATAAAGAAAAGAAAAGAAAAGAAAAGAAAAGAAAAGAAAAGAAAAGAAAGAAAAGAAAAGAAAAGAAAAGAAGAAAGAAAAGAAAAGAAAAGAAAAGAAAAGAAAAGAAAAGAAAAGAAAGAAAAGAAAAGAAAAGAAAAGAAGAAAGAAAGAAAAGAAAGATAAGAAAAGAAAGATGAAAAGTAAAGCTTTATGATGATAGGCACGAAAAGAAAAGAAAAGAAAAGAAATAAAGAAAGAAAAGAAAGATAAGAAAAGAAAGATGAAAAGTAAAGCTTTATGATGATAGGCACGAAAAGAAAAGAAAAGAAAAGAAAAGAAAAGAAAAGAAAAGAAAAGAAAAGAAAAGAAAAGAAAATCTAACTCCGTTAGGTCGCGGAGTGTAAAATGTAAAAAACGACCAACTTTAGGGGTTTTTTTGTAATTAATTCACTTTAGGGTCAAAACTGTGAAATTTGCCAAGTTGAGGGACGAAAAATGTAATTTTCTCTTTTTAACTTTAAACTACACTGGCCCATGCTTGTTTTTGTCACAAACGAATTAGTTTACAAGAAACCCAAAGTCTCGACATCTTTCTCTATTTCTTTTCCGTGCGCGGTCAAATGGGGAAATAAACGTTGTATGTACTCTGGATCGGTACAGATTGAGGAGGAGAGAAAATAGCAGAACGGTTTAGCTGTGAAACCTTTCACATAATCCATATTTCCTCTAGGAATTTGGGACTACAGTTCCCACATAACCCATTCCGACGATCAAGAATGTTATCACTTGGAGGAATATGAATATGAAATATTGTTGCTTTCCATACATTACATCATAGCATCCAACGAAGAACAAGAAGGCCGCAAATCCCAATTCAGTAAGATGAAGCCTGTATCATTTAAACGCCCAAACAAGAAATATGTATAAAACTCAACGCGAATGTAGTTTATACCATTTAAACATACTCTAAAACAATTTTTAGTTTTAAGCTAGCCTTTCTTTGTAACAAAATTAATAGCATTGGATCTTACCTGTTCCCTAGGTTAAATTTGAACGCTTTAAATGTGAGCGCTAGTTTGGGTTTTGGGTTTGATTTTTTGTTCTTGACCGAATCCCCAAGCTTCTCAGTGACAACCCATTCGTTAGATCTCTTTGCGTCAAGTAGACCAATAAGTGTGGCCTTTGTCCGGTGCAATGACATTACGTTCTCAAAAAGAATCCAGTAAAACAATAGATGGAACGATCTATATCAAAACCATATGTTAGATCCCCAGAACAATAAACGACCAAACAAAATAAAAAGCTGTAGTACAAATGTGCCTACCTTGGTGTCCCGACCGAATTCAATGTTGTAATGATGCAAGGAATGTAAATGGCTCCCCATGTCGGGACCTCAACTTCTGGGACCAAAATCGAGATCGGGAGAACAACACAAAAGAAGAAAAATGTGACCATATGAGCTATTATTTTTCGCACGAAGAAAAAACTATAGATCACATACACCTTCTTCCATAAGGTCACTCTCTGCAATAACCCGACACTATATTTAGTAACCACAATAATGAGGAAAATGAAGAAAATAGATACGATTAACCACCTTAGCTAACCTTAGTTCTGATGATCTCAAGGACCATTTTTCTGAATAAATTAGCCGGACCACAAGACCACCTATGTTGTTGGTAACGGAACGCTTTAAATGTGCTAGGAAGTTCACTTTTGACCTATGACATATCATTTTACACATCAATATAAAAGACCATTTATTTTTGTACATAAGTCACATAATAATGTTGTTTAATAATCTATAGACCTGAAGGTCGCCAAGATAGAGAAATTTCCACCCCTTGAGACCAGCTCGGACCGCAAGATCCATGTCCTCAACCGTGGTACGGTCTTTCCACCCACCAGCCTCGTTGATGGCGTCAATCCTCCACACACCACCCGTCCCTATTGTAAATTACGATATTACCCAGTAGGTTATTTTTCAGAATAAGGTACTCATTTGAAAAGGTGCATTTTTAAATAAATTTGGTTACCGTTAAAGCCGAAAAATGCATGAGTGGCTGATCCCACTTCTTGTTCCACTGTGAAATGGTAATCTAGTGACATTTCTTGCATTCTTGTCAATAAACATTCATCAGAATTCACTGCAAAAATAGACCCAACATTTTATTATTAATACTTTGTAAAATGTTTAGAACACTTGCCAAAAATGAAGTCTATATTGCATCTGTCAAGACTACTGATAAGTCTGTGACTTGTACAGTTTGGATTTACTATATACTGTTACTGCCCCTTTGTATAATTAAGACAAAAAGTCCAAAAAAATTACCCTGATACACTGGGCAACATTACTGCAAGTAACATGGGTGGTCCGTTACTTGAGATTGAAACATGTGCTGGGTATTTACTGTTTAGTCTTTAGCCCATGGTGTATAAGATTGACCCAAGAGTCATAGATTTACATGGTACAACCTTTTAATATATACACAATAAATATAAATGCATGGAATAATGATCTAAACAAAGATAGCGCTGATACCATGTTATGAAAATGATTTAAAAAATAAAAAAAGTGTCTAACTCGTGCAATAAAAGACACGAGGTAGACAAACTCTTTCACTGAGTAATAAACACTAAATACATTTTTTAGTTTTCAAGTTACAAAAAGGTTTAATACATCAAGTTAAAATCAACAACTGTTTTAGGATGGAATGAGTAACTCAAAACATAAGGCAGTGGAGGGTGGTTATTAGCACTTACCAAACCGCCATCGAGCTTGAACCAGGGCAATTTTAGGATTGAACTCAAGGAAGGGGATAGCTCGTTGGAGAAAATCAGGTTCAGGCCGGAAATCTGCATCAAAGATGGTGACATATTTACACTCTTTGACATAATCATGAGTCAATCCTTCTTTGAGTGCACCAGCTTTGTAACCGCCCCGGTTTGCCCTAATTTGGTACCATATATTTACTCCTTTGCTAGCCCAGCGTTGGCATTCTTTCTCAATCATTTCCTACGAAAACGAGTCAGATAACTTATGAAGGCGCTTAACTTTGTAAATTTATTCTTGTTTATAACTTTGATAACATAAAGTGTTGAGGTTTGAGTTACTTTCTCGCGCTAGCTTGCTATGCAATGAAATTTAACTGCGCCCTTAAAAATGATAAACAACAAACACCCTTTATTTTTTTGTACAAAATCCGAAGTTTTATGATGTTAGAAATTGTCAAAGATGATGCAAACCAGAAGGTGAAAGGTTTGAATTTGATGAAGTATCATAAAATTCTTGTTTTGCTTCATTAAAAAGATGATAGTTGTATAGCTTTAGTAAGTGTCATCAAATTCTTGTTTTCATTCATTAAAAAGATGATAGTTGTATAGCTTTAGTAAGTGTCATCAAATTCTTGTTTTGCTTCATTAAAAAGATGATAGTTGTATAGCTTTAGTAAGTGTCATCAAATTCTTGTTTTGCTTCATTAAAAAGATGATAGTTGTATAGCTTTAGTAAGTGTCATCAAATTCTTGTTTTGCTTCATTAAAAAGATGATAGTTGTATAGCTTTAGTAAGTGTCATCAAATTCTTGTTTTGCTTCATTAAAAAGATGATAGTTGTATAGCTTTAGTAAGTGTCATCAAATTCTTGTTTTGCTTCATTAAAAAGATGATAGTTGTATAGCTTTAGTAAGTGTCATCAAATTCTTGTTTTGCTTCATTAAAAAGATGATAGTTGTATAGCTTTAGTAAGTGTCATCAAATTCTTGTTTTGCTTCATTAAAAAGATGATAGTTGTATAGCTTTAGTAAGTGTCATCAAATTCTTGTTTTGCTTCATTAAAAAGATGATAGTTGTATAGCTTTAGTAAGTGTCATCAAATTCTTGTTTTGCTTCATTAAAAAGATGATAGTTGTATAGCTTTAGTAAGTGTCATCAAATTCTTGTTTTGCTTCATTAAAAAGATGATAGTTGTATAGCTTTAGTAAGTGTCATCAAATTCTTGTTTTGCTTCATTAAAAAGATGATAGTTGTATAGCTTTAGTAAGTGTCATCAAATTCTTGTTTTGCTTCATTAAAAAGATGATAGTTGTATAGCTTTAGTAAGTGTCATCAAATTCTTGTTTATAACTTTGATAACATAAAGTGTTGAGGTTTGAGTTACTTTCTCGCGCTAGCTTGCTATGCAATGAAATTTAACTGCGCCCTTAAAAATGATAAACAACAAACACCCTTTATTTTTTTGTACAAAATCCGAAGTTTTATGATGTTAGAAATTGTCAAAGATGATGCAAACCAGAAGGTGAAAGGTTTGAATTTGATGAAGTATCATAAAATTCTTGTTTTGCTTCATTAAAAAGATGATAGTTGTATAGCTTTAGTAAGTGTCATCAAATTCTTGTTTTCATTACTTTCATAAACATAATAATGTACTTATATAGCTTATGCAGCCGTACCTTAATGGTGTGATCAGTAGAATCATCAAGAACTTGAATCACTAGACGATCCGCTGGCCATGAAAGATTACATGCTGCACCTATTGAAATCTTGTACACCTATAAATCATAAACATACAATCTTAAACTCAAAAAATAAAAATAAAAAGTATTAAAATCTACCAAATTATATAACAGGTATAACCTCTTTTTCATTAAACATTGGTATTTGAATAAGAATCATGGGAAATGCCAAATTCCCAATTTCTATATCTTCGCGAATGGGTTGCCATTTATATCGTTGATCAGGCTTCTTCCAAAAGAGTTTGATAAGAATAATAATAACACCCATGTAAAGCCTTTCCATAAATAGCATTACAGTCATTGCTAAACAAATATACACTGCCAGCTGAAGCAATGGGACTATCAATGGCGCCTTTACGAGCTCCCACAACATCCCAAATTGGGTCAACAAGTCCACGGAAGTCCCCGGAATGTTTTCTGGCACCAGACTCTCCCCCGAGACAACGTCTGCCATTTTTTTCACCTTCTCAAAAAGTTGACCCGAAACAGAGGAACTGAAACAGGGGAATTTAGATATATAAAGTTGTAACTGGTTAAATAAAAGGTGAAACTGAAGACATTTTGGTATTAAAATGTTTTATACTTATTAATACTCTATATGTTTTTTTTTTGTTATGTTTGGATAATTTGGCACTGTGAAGAGAGTATATAAAATGGTGAAAGTGGGGGCAGAGAGAGAAACAGGGGAATTGGGTTGGGAAAATAGAGGGAATGAATGTGTTTTTATAGTTATTTTCTGTTTTTTTAGTACGAGTTTTTCTTTTTTAGGTAACCTGTGAAGTTCAACTCTTACTATATGATTAAAATATTTTCTATAAAAGATCATTGGGCAGATTTCGAAAATACAATATGGAAGGTGATGACACTATTTGAATTGATATTTGGTCCATTAAAACAAAACCCAAATAGACAAAATTTCCATCATAAAAACTAAACTAAATTGCATGTTTAAACGTTAAACATGTTATAATAATTTTTTGCTTAGTTAATGAAATTTATTAATACAGAAACAAATTTCAAGTTTTAACGTAAACCTTGTAAATTCGGAGGGGGTTTCTTTTTTCTTCAGATTGTTGCCCAATGCCCATCATGATAGGAGACAATAACATACGATATTAAGCTAAATCTTTACATGTAGAGAAGCTTACCTTTACGGAATTCATATTAATGTATGATTTGCATATTTGTAACTCTTTAAGTCTTTTTGATTGTTTTTGTTTTTATTTTTGTTTATTTCTCAATTGTTATTTGGTCCGTTTTCACCCATTTCAGAAGGGATTCAAGTAACTATATCATAATGTGTTAAATTTATGATGTGTTATGGTGGTTTCGTGATATATACTTGTTCAATATACCCACATCCCTCTATTTATTGAAAGACATTTATAATGCTTATGTTTCTTTATGGCATAACGTGAATCTTCGAAAGAAAAGGAAATACCCGATTGAGCATGCAGCCAAATTCGTTGAGCTTTCTGGCTTGGAATGAAGCCTGGTCCAAGAATAATATGAATTATCCTGGGCCTGACGTCGTTTCAAGTCAGAAGCTTCGAACCTCTATCTTTTAAACAAACTTGACCTTCAATTCCAATATATCGTTATGTATCTTTTCTCAATGTTGTTGGAGTTGAAGGATGGGAAATGAGGAAAAAAAATTTTGCCTTTGGAAGGTGTCACAAATATATACCCCCTTCCTATATAAGATCAACCATTAAATTATAGTTAGGTGTTTGTGGAGGGGGTTTACATTGTAATGAAACCACATATAGGTAGACTTTCTATTAATGTAAAGACGTAAGAACATTTTTAAAAACCATGATTTCCTCAAAATATGTTTTGATATTGTGTTATGAAGTTACAGATTTCAAACGGTTACAACTTAGAAAGTTAAATGTGTGTATGATCATATTAAATAAAACTAATTATAGTAATACTAATTAAATAACCAACCCACCCTTGAGCTTTAGCTAATATACATAATACATTGTGTGTGGTGTCTCATAAACACAAGGGTGTGACTTGTGAGTGTAAAATTTACTGTGTCTAAATTCTTTATTGTGTACAAACTTATAAATAATGTGTGGATTATATACGTGTGGATGTTTACTTAATTTGTGTTTTAAAAAAAATAACCGGCCAATGTCTCCAAACAATTTAACTTTTAAGGTACATAAAGATTCAGAAGTCAAAATCTCAATAGTTATTTTTGGGCGAGACAAAGAACATGATTTTGATTGAAATTATGATAAAGGGTTCTTGGATCTTGCACAATGTGACATGAATCAAGCAAGGTACATACAAGTACTACTACATTATTTGTTCATTTGATATATGCTAATGTGATCGAATATTTATCATTTTATTATTCATTAAAATACACCGCATAAATGTTATACGAGTACTATTTAGTATATGCTCTTCCTAGTTTACACTTTACATGTTATGTACTCTTGTGAAAGGGCAAACAAAATTAACTTAACGAGCATTAAGTTCATTCGTTGATTGTTTTGAAAAGTTTGAATTCATTTACTCTTTAACTTGTGACTCTAAAACAGACGTAAAACAATATACTACCTTAGGAAGCGATCAGTTTTTGACGATACACCACTAGATATTCTTTACAGAGTTGTAAACACATTTGGTGGTGTATTGTCAAAAATTAGTGGTGTACAGATCACCTCTCTTTAATAATAGATAAATGAGAATTAATAAATTCTTAATAAGTTAAATACAGAATTAGATCAACTAGACTTGGCGTCATTTTTATTATTTAATACATTCATAAACTTCTAAAAAAGAAGAAAGAGAAGTCATTTTAATAAAACGTTAATTTGGTATTTGAAAATCCAACTACTTTTAACTAATTTGCGCCACGTACGTTGTCATTATTCCTATCCATTCAAAATTATGAGTACTAAATCTATATGTCTCGAATGAACTAAATACAGATATATTTAGCTAGAATGAAGGACTTCCCAAACAAAGTAGCAAGGGGCTTTTAAAAAGCCCTAAACTTTTAAATATAAGCTTTTTTTCAAAATAGTAGCCCTGTTTAGATATGTACTTGAAAACAGAAGCCCCGACTCCAAAAAGCTCCTAAAAGTCTCAAAAGGTCTTTAAAATAAAAGCTTGTGTAAAAAGAGTTGAGACAAAAGGATAGTGATAACAATTATTTGAAAGTTTTAATTTTATAATAATCGAGACAAAAGGATAGTGATAACATTATAACAATAAATTAAGTAGGACAACAAGGAAGAAACTGGAGATTTTATGTAGTATTTGCAAATAAGAAGTGGAATCACGTGAGATGCATGTTATTATCACGTTGTTGGTATGTGAGAAAAAAACTTTATTTGCACATATGTTCTACTTTAAAAGTTAACAAACTAGTAAAGTTAGGTAAAGTGATTAATATATATGTTTTTGAATATCGAAGTTAAGAATTTATCTTCATGTCTTGTAAAGCAGACTATGGACTTTTTCTTTTATCTCATATATAATCTAGAAGTAACCCATTTACCTTAAATAAAGATAAAGTTGTTAACTTATAAGTGTTACTTGCTTGCTTACTTATTTACTTTTGTCACTTATAATTTTTTGATTGGTCAAATACATCCAATAACATAAATTTATAAGTTCATTACATAGAATAGACATCCAAGTCCATTACCCTTTTTTTTTTCTTAAACACCATAAACATTCATATATTGTTCATTACATTCCCAAGTGCTTATCCCATCTTATTATCTTAGTAGGATCAACTAAAAAGTAAAACAATGTCATTTCATTTCCCATTAACAAGCAACAAATGCGGCCACATTTATCAATAGAAAAAGTTAGTTAAAAATCCTTAATCTACAATGATCTATTGTGGATACCTGCCCAAAACTTATACCCAATTTCTCTAACAATTTTTCAGATAAGACTTGATGGGCCACTTTAACAGCCCAAAGTGAATACTAAAAGTATGACCACTGACCAGAAATATTTAGCCCGTTTGTCTATAAATGTGCCTCGTCTAGTTGTCTATAGTTTGCTTTATTCGTTATAAATGAATTTATATTTATGTATCTAAAATAACAATTATTATTATTATTATTATTATTATTATTATTATTTTGAATACTGTAACAATTATCTCTTACTTTGTTTCTTGAGAGGCAACTTATTTTTTAACTAGATTAAACACATCCGTTGGAGGGTAATATAATAAAAAGTAAAAGTAGATAACAACTCATACATGTAATTTTTAATACTCTTAAACCATTAAAGACTAATATTTAATAAATTTATGGAAAAATACACAGAGTTTTCTAACTAATATTTGAAAAATATTTATGTCAAAATTAAAGCATTTAGATTATGTAAACATCAGGTAACAATCCAAATTTTGATCTTGTGCTAGTTAACTTTTAGAATTTTTCTTAGAAAAGAATAAAATAAAAAATGTGACAACACTAAAAGAATAATTAAGAACAAAATGTCACATAAGAAAAAAACGTTATTTGGCAAAGGAAGGAAAATGCCACATAAATATAAACGTCTCGCTTAATCATTATCTTTAACTTGCTACTCACTAACCATTATATCACTTGGCCAAAGCCAAAATTTGATATTGAAGATGTCGATTGGTAAAAGTGTAAAATTAGTGTTGATAGTTGTCGACTCGTAACTTTTGACTCGACTCGGAATATGATTTTTTGACTCGTAAGAGTCAGGACATTTTTATATAGTACATAATATTGTATAATTTTATATATGTGATGTTTTTTGAAACAAAATATAAGTTGATTATCTTAATTAATTTACAAAATTATTACATATTCAATAATTTTGAGTCATAAACATACAATTTATCTCCAAATTCAAACTAAAAGTATCAAAAGTACATATATAACACACAAAATAATGCAACCATAAATATAGTATGTACTATATAACCATAATAGCTAACTATAATAATCATAGTTTGCGATCGTATTGAGTCGGTCCAAATTCACATCCAGACTCGTAAGAGTCGGGAGAAAAAAGAGTCACCTATCGAGTCGCTTTGTTTTCATTTTGTGTATGAGCAAATAATGTCAATCTAATTGGTTTATGCATCCGTGATTCTTTTTCTATAGGTTTTGGGGTCAAAATTTTAACGTGACAAGACTGCGAGTTTTTTTTTAAAAAAAATGTTTGCTTACCTTTTGAACTCTATGAAAAGAAATGAAATTGATAGGGCTTCACCATTATATGATGAGGTATTTCCTAGTGCCATTACTCATTTGTTAATAAAATCATTTATGTGTGGATGGATTTTTATATAATAACATAAAACTCATTTCATGTCATTAGAAAGATTCAATTGTTATATTTGAATGTCAATGTTTTTAAATTTTATAGGTAGTGAATTTATTATAAGTTTTCATTTATATATGATAGTCGTACATTAATGACTTATACAATTTGCTATGTAAGTTTTTACATGATGTTAGATGAATAAAAAGTTAAGATAAGTTTATTGTTTCTTTTAAACAATCATTTAAAAACCGGTTCTTGGTGCCTAGTAGGTTGGTCGGTTTAACTATGTCTGATTTCTTTAGTAAAAACGACTGAAGGTTGAACCGCTTTTTGAATTTTATTTCATGAGATTTTATTAGCTAATGTTATTTTGGGTTTGTTTGTAAAGTTTTAAAGTTATATATTATTATAAGTATTTGGTATTATTTTGAGTAAATGTTAAATATATTTTTGTTAAATTCATTTTTACTAAAATATCAATTGACTATTCAACGTAACTTAACCGGTTAAAAAATTCAAATGATTCATTTTAACTTTTAAACATGGAAGCTTTGCACGCACGGTACAAAGTTGATGTGTTGGATAGTGTCCTTGGCCAAATAATGGGATCTTAAAAATCTCTCAGGGGGTGGTTGTTTTCATAGTACTACAGGTGTAAATGTAAATTATGACAGAAATTGATTGTTTTTGTTTTTTTTAAGCAAGTAGCAATCTTTCTTTTGGTAAAAAAGATTCTTTAAGGCACAGGGTAACACCACCAGGCAAAAGTCAACCCGACAAGGCATTAGCGGCGACGTCGCCGCTAATACTCTGACACTGACAGGGGGCCCGCTAATTTCTCTGCCAGATTTACCATTACAGACATGGGGGACCCGCAGTATTAGCGGCGACGTCGCCGCTAATACTCTCTCTGGTGCAGTATTAGCGGCGACGTCGCCGCTAATAATGTCTCTGGTGGGGTTACACTTTTTTGCCTGGTGGTGTTACACTCCTCGTTCTTTAATTGAACACTTCAAGATTGGCTTACAAAGCATAATTTTGGATTCAACGTCCTCTAGTAGCTTTAATTTGTATTTTTAACTAAGCTTTATTAATACACTAGAAATCTGGCTAACACGTAAAATTTTTTAAAAAAACAAGCTTTTTTTAACGGCCAACTGAAAATCCAGGTTAATCTACCACAAAGACCATGATATACCAAAATTACGACAATGGTTAGAAAGCCAAATGAAAAAAACTGATCAAATATGTCTTCGCTCAACTATGTCGATTCTTTGAATACTAAGTTGTTCTTGTGTTCCTACAAGGACGACCACTAGACGAAGCAGATAGTTTTCAGAAAAATAACTTTTTCAAAGCATCAACCAGATATACGACATTGTTATTGAAGATTATGCAACCCATGTGTATAAAGGCACATTGTCTATCGTTGAGGCCATATCGCACAACCCATATACCCTTGATGGCTTGGTAATAATACCGGCGCAACTTAACAACCTTAATTGAGTTTAAAAGAGTTCACATGACGCTTTATCATGGATTGAGATCCTCTAAAGTTATCCCCTAACTTTATTAGTAACAGTTGAGGATCTTGACTATTGATATTAAATCAAAGGTCAAGATTCAAAGATGATTTTTGAATCTTGATCATTCATTTTAATCTAGTGATCAAGATATCTCAAACTTTATCGGTAAAGTTGAAAACAAATTTAAAGGATCCAAACCAAAAAAGCAATTGCGCTGTTTAATTAAATCTCACTTTATAACCCCTTTGAAAACTTAGTCTCTTTTGTGGGACAACTAATTATAAAACTATTCCATTTTAAACTTGAATCAAGTGCCCGTTTTTGAGACTTTATATCTCATTCTACTTAGATAAACTTCAGTTAATTGTTAGTTCGTTGCAAAACCTTTTTCAAGGACCGCAAAATCACTAAGGCCCATGCTTATAGCGTCCAAACCACCTAGGACGATCGACGCTGCAGACAGGGAGCGTCCAAAGCGTTGCGTCCTCTGATTCAGTCCTCCACAGGACTCCTGAAGACGCTCCTCGTGTGGATCCCTTTCGAACGACTAAAAAAAAAACTTGTTTTCTTCCTATTTTCAAATGCAACGGCTAGTGATATACTTCAAAATTCTTCCTTTTCTTCTTCTTTAAACCAACCGAAACCAACATACATTTTCACATACAATCACACCATTTATCCTCACATACAATTAAACCATTCATTCTCACATACACTCAAACCAACACCATGTCTAAAAGGAACACCCAAAACCAACACAAGAAAAACAACCAAAATGTTGGAGACGACATGCTTCAAAACCTTCTCGACTTTCCTCCACCACCATCACTGACGATGTCGTCGTCGAATCCACAAGGTCAATCTAGCAACTCTCAATTCCCACTCAACTATGTACCATCACCATCGCCGATGCCATATAATGTGAACCCGTTTTCGACTTCGTGTTATAATCAAGTTGGTTACAACCCGATCGACGGTATAAACAACGTAAACAACCTTCTATTATTGCAACAATGGCAGGCGGCACAAATGTATCAACAAGCAACAGCAGCAGCGACACCACCACCACCACCACAGCCGACGACTCATGTGGAAGATGAAGCGGACAATCAACGCGCGGGAACTAGTGTCGCTTCTGCCGCTCCTGTAGAAGACGAGGCAGTCCAACCGCCAAAGCGACTGACGAAAAAAGTAAGGGAGGTCGCAGAAAAGAGGAAATGGACCGAAAATGAATGTATAATTTTGACTAGGAGTTGGGTGCATGCTACCGAGGACGCGCTCAAGGGGAATGGTGAAACGGAAAATGTGTTTTGGACAAAAATTGAGATGTTGTTTAACAGGGCATCAAAAAAAGGTCATCGTAACGTAAGTCAACTTCATGGAAAATGGAACAAAATCAAAGCCGGGTGTAAGAATTTCGGGGCTGTGTTTAAAAGGTTTAGTGAGGAAGGACGGCAAAGCGGCGCCGACGAGAAGCATATTTTTGATGCCGTCCATGAACAATACAGGGTTGAGTATGGGCCGACTCGATTTGCATTCGATAAATGTTGGGAAATCCTGAAAGGTTTCCCAACCTTTTGGAACGACCACGGTACACAAAAACAACCGGCGTGGGTGGATATGGTGGATTTGGGTGACGACGGTGAGACATTAGAACGACTTGGTACCGAAAGAAACCCGGCTATTGACTCGTTGTTTGGAGATGACCCCAATAGGAGACCACCGGGGCGTAATGTTAGCCGAAAGTTGTCCCAAAGTTCTGATGCAAGTTCGAGTAGATCATCCACCGGGTCGGAAGCGCTACTTAAACTCGACGAAATGCTCAAGTTGCAGAAGGAATCGATAAAGAAAACAGATGAATATCGGAAGAAGTTTGAAGAGGATCGGAAGCAAAAGAAAGTTGCTCGTCACAGGAAGGAAGTTATGGAGGCGTTTAAGTTTCTTCAGAACCCGGTTCCCACTGATTTGCCTAGAAAAGAGATGAAAGCGCTTCTAAATTATCGTAAGTCTTTGATGGATCAGTTTGGGGAAGACTTTGTAGCGATGGGTGGAAACAGTGACGATGAAGACGACGAATAGTTTATTTAGTTATGTTTCGTGTTGTTTCAATAAATTTTCGTTATGTTTTATTGTATTAGGAACGTAATGTTTTCTTAATTGTGTTGTAACTTTTTTATAAATAAATGTTGTGTGTTTTTTTATTTTTAATGTGCTTTTTTAAATAAATGTTGTGTGTTTTAATGTTAAATATATAGTTTGGTTAAATATATTTAGAAAAAAATAGATGGTAAATTATTTGATGATGTGGCGAAAAAGTTCCAAGAAGCTTGTCTTATAGACATGGAGAGTCCTGAGAGCAGTCCTGAGTGATGTGATGCTGACGTGACAGTCAAGAAGCTGAGAGGACTCCCTTCTTATAAGCATAGGCCTAATATATCATCAACATGACAACATTTAGCATTAAATAATATGTTCATTTGTGTTTATAGTTTGAATAAACTCACCATTTATACGATCATTCCAAACACTAACTACATACGTCAAAACAAAAATTTCAATTTTGTATCTTTTCATGTTAAAGTCAATAAGTCAACATACAAATCATATACTCGAACAGCATTTATAAGTGTGGGTCCTATAAAACTACAGATATTGACACATATTTGGAAAAAAAAATATGTAAATAAATAGATTCGCATAATATATAGAGTTAATTACTTAAATGGTACCTAACGTTTGCGCGATATTGCTAGTTTGATACCTTTTCCTTTCGAAATTACGCGGATCATACCTAACGTTTCCAAAACTCCACTCGGACCATACTGGAACCAAACGCCGTTTGATGGTCGTTAAAAACCCCCCCACGTGACTTGCACGTGAGGGGTAAAGATGTAATATCGCGTTTCTTAATTACTTAAATGGTACCTAACGTTTGCGCGATATTGCTGGTTTGATACTTTTCCTTTCGAAATTACGCGGATCATACCTAACGTTTCCAAAACTCCACTCGGACCATACTGGAACCAAACGCCGTTTGATGGTCGTTAAAAACCCCCCCACGTGACTTGCACGTGAGGGGTAAAGATGTAATATCGCGTTTCTTAATTACTTAAATGGTACCTAACGTTTGCGCGATATTGCTAGTTTGATACCTTTCCTTTCAAAATTACGCGGATCATACCTAACGTTTCCAAAACTCCACTCGGACCATACTGGAACCAAACGCCGTTTGATGGTCGTTAAAAACCCCCCCACGTGACTTGCACGTGAGGGGTAAAGATGTAATATCGCGTTTCTTAATTACTTAAATGGTACCTAACGTTTGCGCGATATTGCTAGTTTGATACCTTTTCTTTCGAAATTACGCGGATCATACCTAACGTTTCCAAAACTCCACTCGGACCATACTGGAACCAAACGCCGTTTGATGGTCGTTAAAAACCCCCCCACGTGACTTGCACGTGAGGGGTAAAGATGTAATATCGCGTTTCTTAATTACTTAAATGGTACCTAACGTTTGCGCGATATTGCTAGTTTGATACCTTTTCTTTCGAAATTACGCGGATCATACCTAACGTTTCCAAAACTCCACTCGGACCATACTGGAACCAAACGCCGTTTGATGGTCGTTAAAAACCCCCCCACGTGACTTGCACGTGAGGGGTAAAGATGTAATATCGCGTTTCTTAATTACTTAAATGGTACCTAACGTTTGCACGATATTGCTGGTTTCATACCTAATGTTTAGTTATTAATTTTTTTTTTATTTTTTTGTATTTTTTTTGAAAGGTGAATTTCGCTTGAAACTTCGTGTTGCGATAGGTCTAACATATGTTGTCTTTTTTTTTCTAACGACAACGTATGCTAGATCTCCTGCTGTCGAATCGCGACACGAAGCTTAAAGCAATGTTTTAAATACCGGTAAATACCGGCCGGTATTTCTGGTATTCCTGGTATTTTCCGGTATTACCGTTGCGGTATTTCCGATATTTTCAAAAAAGAAAATTTGAAATTTTTTAAAATTATTTTTATGATACTTTATTGCTATTTTTGGTTATTTGTAAACTTTAAAACTTATATTTTGTTATGAAATACCTATTTGGTATTATTTTTGAGTGGATTATAAGTGCATTTTGACTATTTTCGTTAAATTGTAACAAGTTTTGGAGAATTTTTATAAAAAAAAATAAACAAATTAAAAATAGTCGTACCGGCCGGTATTTTCGGTAATTCCGATAATACCGGAAATTTTTCCACACCGGTATGACTAAAATACCGGTTTTTAAAACATTGGCTTAAAGCGAAATTCACCTTTCAAAATAAAAAAAAATACAAAAAATAAAAAAAAATAAAAAAAAAATTAATAACTAAACATTAGGTATGAAACCAGCAATATCGTGCAAACGTTAGGTACCATTTAAGTAATTAAGAAACGTGATATTACATCTTTACCCCTCACGTGCAAGTCACGTGGGGGGGTTTTTAACGGCCATCAAACGGCGTTTGGTTCCAGTATGGTCCGAGTGGAGTTTTGGAAACGTTAGGTATGATCCGCGTAATTTCGAAAGGAAAGGTATCAAACCAGCAATATCGCGCAAACGTTAGGTACCATTGATGTGTCTATAATTATACATATTTTCACATCGTTAATAAGTCGTTTTTAGAGTTAATTATGAGTTAAATGCACGAATATTCGATACTTTCATATGGTTTGTGTGTTTTCAGGTTTGAAGAGTGCAAAATGGTTAGAAATGGCTTTTAGACGACTTCTGGGTGCGTAAAGAAGGTTCGAGGACAAGTTCGTGTGAAGACCGAGTGGAAAATACAAGTTTTATGAAGTCTGAAGACATATGCGGCGCATAAAAGGTGTGATTTTGAGGCAATAGCTCTGGACATCATTTCATGCGGTGCATAGGAGAAGCATGCGGCGCATATCGGGCACCCAAAGTTCAGAAACTTCAGTATATGCGGCGCATGAATATTCCATGCGGCGCATATATTGGGTCGGCAGATCCAAGACTTTCTATACCCTATAAATAGAAGACCAAAACCCTACCATTCGATATACAATCACTTATTTACGAAATTAGGGTTATTTTCTAGGGTTTTGCAGCAGCTTTTACGTCCTCAAAGGCTACGGAGTTGTTCGTGAGATCCAAGGCTTTCAATAACGTTTTCTTTGCTTTCTAGTTAGATCAAACACATTGGTACATTATGTCTCTCTTTTTAATTACTCTTTGTGTTATGTTTTTTACTATGAGTAGCTAAATACTTCATCATCTACTAAGATGAAGTGATATTATTGAATGATGGTTGCATGATTTATATTATTCTAGACGATTTGATTTAACGTTATGTCGTGATCTTAGCTTATTAACTCTTTATCATTTATCTTCTGATTCCGGGTAGATCTTGCTTAATATAAGTAGTAACTAGGGTTGGGTAAGAGATATTTTGATTGCTTAGGTATAAGTAATTGCTTCTATGACGGGTACGGTAGAAGGGAATCAATCGGTAATAAGGATTAACGGGTTAATGATTGGCTACAATCAATAGGCATAATTGTTATCTTAATAATCAAAACAATTACTTAAATAGTGAAGTTATAAAAGACGTCTCGGGGTACCGGTCTTAAGTAATGGATCTAGTTGATTAAGGGGATTAAATAAAGTAACGAACTTAACGGGTACGGAGTGAGTCTTTGTTTGGTTCTCGATTATAAGTCGTCATATTTGAATTGGTCTTTCAATTAAAAGTGCAACCTGAATTTGATGTATCATGGAGTCGAAGTAGATGACCTTTTAATATTATTGTTCTCGATAAATCTTTTCAAGTTAATTTTAGTTTTCATTTTAGTTTTAATTTAATTTTCAATCAAACTGACGAGGGTCATAAAACCTAAAAGCATTTTGAACTACTTAAAACTCGCTTATTTCTTATACAGTCCCTGTGGATTCGACCTAGACTTACCTTTAAACTATATTGCAAACGAACGGGTACACTGCCCGAGAGTGTGTAGTAATCAGTTAATCGGTATTTCTTGTTTATAAATTTTAAAACTAGATTCAACACATCAAAGTTTTTGGCGCCGCTGCCGGGGAGTGTTTTTAAGGATTTTAGTTTGAGATTTCGTAGTTCGATCCTTTCTTGTATTCATTTGCAAGAAAGTTACTTGTTTTCTAGATTAGTTTTTCATTTTAGTTTTTAATTTTCTAGTTTTTAGTTATTTTGTGTAAATTGGTGCGTTTTACGGTTTTCTTTGTTTGTGTTTTCAGGGTTTAGATAGTTGATGAACAGGAGGTCTTCTGGTTTACCACTAGTGAGCCCTCAGTCTAATCCAGGAAAAACTAAGAAACGCGGAAAGAAATCAAGTCAAACCGTACCCATTACACCAGTCAAAATAGGTTCGCCAAAGTCAAACTTAGAAACCGGAACACCATCCAATAGTGATAAGTTAGAAGTAAAAACAGGGGACAGACAACCAACTCCGCCTACCTCACCGTTTAATTCACAACCGAACTCACCCATGGGCGACGAAGTTTACCGTTTCGATAGGACCATTGGAGAGAGTGCTCGAGTCATTGTGTGACAACCCGTAATTAATTAGCATCGGGTTAGTTTTAATCTCGTTTAAGCTCAGTCATTATCATAATCCGTCTAATTTAGACGGTCATATAAGTGGAATTTTTAGACGATAAGACTTTTGGCTTGGTTCAGTTAGTCGTATCCTAATGACGTAGACTATTGGCTATCTAGATGAATGCCCAGTCTAAAATGTCCAGTATTATAACTTTAAATAAATATTTAAAGGTTATGTCTTGTACACAATAAATAGACTGTCTTGACTTAATATTTTAAAGTTCACTTTGACGAAATTTTATTGACTCGTTTTAATTTAAATAACACGAGGGAAAATACATTTACTTTAAATAACACGAGGAGAAAATACTTTTACTTTAAATTATAACCTTTTAGTCATGCGGTGTGTAATCGTAAGCATTTTATCAAATTTGGGGTACCAAAATATCAAATTTTAGGCCACATGGGCCGGCCCCTTCATTTTGTGGAGGGAAATGAAACACCAAACACCCCATTTCCCTTTCTTCTTCTTTTGTTCTTCACCACAAAACACACACACATAAAAACACTCTCTTCTCTCAATCAAATTTGACAAGTAGAAATCAAAAGGGAATTCAAAGGAAATAATCATCTAGCATAAATAATCAAGGATTCAACATCATCTTCACCTTCTTCATTTTATCTCAAGAACATCAAATTTGGTAAGTAAACTTTTCTCTAAACTTTTGATTTGACTAAATTCAATCTTAAGGTTTAATTTCATTTATGTTGATTGAATTAGTAGGCCTTGAATATGAAATGAGTTTTGGTTTTTGTTGTTAGATGAAATATTACTAGAAATAGGTCTTGGAAATTGAAAGTGGTTGGATTTGTAAATGGTTAGCGAAATGAATTGTTTCCAGGTTCTTTGAACATGTTTATACTTGTTGTAATGAAAAGGTTTGATTAGAAAACGATTTGGATTGCGGAAAATGGTCGAAAACTGGGTTTTTAGTCGTCGAGGTCAGGTCTCGCGCCGCGATGTTTGCTCCCCGCGCCGCGAATTTTAGCTCTGTTTGACATTTTCAAAAGACGATAACTTGCGAACTACAACTTTGTTTATATGGATTAGTACTTGAGACTACATTATAATGTCAATGACAATGACGTTAGAAAACTTGAGTCAAATAAATTGGACATTTAAATCACATACTTGGTCGTGGCATTCTAAGATCGATAGCTATGTAAATTTTACATAGGATACTTGACGTCGCGAGATTTGATCCTCACCATTCGTACTCATATCCTAGGTTTTGGATAGACGTGGAGACTAGATTTGCTCATTCTCAAGTTGCTCCCCTTTTAGCTCGTTGATCGCTAAGGTGAGTTTATGGCACCCTTTTCCTTTTACTTTGGGCCTGAAAAGCATGTACTGTCATATACACAACTACTTTATAAATGATTTCTCTTTGACGTTGCCATGAGATCCTGGCTACTTAAATCATTTGCCTTATGTCTTGCCATATTGTCGGCTGACTAAATGTTCTATGTGTTTGACAGGCTAAATTGTTCCCCTTATGTAGTTAATACCATTATGAGATCCTAATGGTTGTCTTGTCAGCTTTTGTATCTGACTGTCAGAGAATATACATGTCATATGTCTTAATTATTGTCGGACCTTGCTCCCGGCTGCCTTGTCTTAAATAACTACATGTCATTGTGTGCTCCCAATGACGACTAAACTTTGGTCAAATACTATAAACTCACCAACTATTCCGATAGTTGACCCTCTCTAAATTTCATGCTTTTCAGGTAACCAACTGTAAGTCTTGGATCATATTTGGCATAATAGGTTTTGACTTTGGACGTACAATTAGCGTCAGACATTTGAGGACTATCATGCTTTTAGTTCTAATTGTACTAGACTGTCCAAATATTGAACTTGTATTTCGTGGACCCAGTTCTAAATATATCCGGCTTGTATCCGTATTGGGGTTCACATTCTAAACGATTGTACATGTATTAGACTTGTATTTGGCATTAAATGGATGTAATTTCTATTATCTTATGGTTAGTACGCAATTAACTGTTAAACCCTGTATTTCCGCTACAACGGGGTGTGATAGAAATTGGTATCAGAGCCAAGGTTATAGTTAATACAGAGTTTTTCCGGAGGAAAAACTCAATCTATAGCCATTGTCGTTTCAAAAGGAAATCTAAGTCAAATAAGGTTTAGGATAGTTAGCCCGAGAGTTATATTATTTGTCTATAATTAGACCTAGCCTGATCAACTACGTCCCGATTTTGTAAAATAATATAAGGCTCGGAATAAATATCCTCGATTGTGTAGATACGTGACGGTTTGTGTTATATTGTCAACATACCATAGGTGTGGTGGGTACGCCGATGGTACACCCTATATATAAGCATTGAAGGTATGTTGGAAATAGAAACCCAAATCGTATGTGTATACACTAGACAAAGATCTCTTTAAAAACTCATGTGTGGCGTACTGTCTCATTCATTTGACTCGTACTGTCTCATCCATTAGACTTATATGGATACTTTGACTATCTTTTCAGACTTGTCATGTCGGACGGAGTTAGCTCTAATGTTGTTGTTCCTGGTACTCCTCCAGTTCCTGTGGTAGCAAATTCCTATCCGCGTGTTCCTCACTCTTCTGAAGAGGAACCATTTGAGGTGTCGGGCAATGAATCTCGCCCCATCAATCTGGTGTCATCTTCCAGTGAAACTGGAAATGAGCATGTATCTATTCATGTTCATCCATCTCCGTCACCGGTAGCTCCATATCAGAGGAGGACTACCGAGGGAGCTCGTCCTCCCTATGCTCCTCGAGATCCTTATGTTCCTGGTCCTTCTGCACCGGTTCAGGACAACCATGTATTTGGCCCTTCATTTCTCATGGGTGATCCGTATGCTGCGGGTCCCTCCAGAGTGCCTATATATCACCCCAATGCTGCTAATGGGATGCATGTTGCTGATGCAACCGATAGGTCAGAATATGCTCTCCGACAAATGTCAAGGATGAACAATTCTCTCATCCGTACTAGAGAGGCCAATGACAATCAAGCTCAAGCTTTGACTGGAGCCTATCACCATGCTTCTAAGGCTATAACTGTTGCTAGGGAGGGGAATGAGACTATTGGAACTTTGATCTGGATGCTGTTAGTTCTAGTGGTTTTGGTCGTGGCTTTGCTAATCGTCGTTCTTGTCAAGATGTAATCTAATAGTAGTAATGTATTGTAAGCCTAGAACTTATAGCAACTCATACTTTTGTACTTTGAGTTGTAGTCTAGCTATGTGGATGTAGTTCCCACACGTCTTTGAGTCGTATTGATCTGACTATGTAAATTTTGGCATCAATAAAATACGACTGTCTTCTGGCTTACATACTTGTTCAAACTACGTCATTTGCTCATTTAACTCTAGAAATATGATGTTCCATATTTCTTGTCTTGTCTAGTACATGAGTTCATACAAGTCAACAAATTGTGACTTGCATTTGTACTATCATAGGTCTTGGAAAGCTACATTCTGTATAACTTTTATGAAAATCTATAAATGACATTTTTGTTCATGTCATAGACTTATGGCTCCTAAGACGCGAAGCAAAATCCAGAAAAAGGCTCCAATTAAGAAAACTGCTCAAAAGAGAGTTACTCGATCAACTCCTAGACCTAATGAAACTGAACAGGAAGAACCTGTGATCCAGCAAAGACCAGAAACTGCTGCAGACAGTGTAAACATTGGTCCTGGATCTACCCCAAATGTTGGCGGGGAAAATAATATGGCGGCATTTGTGACACAACACCTGATGACTGTTATGCCTGCCTTAGTCGCTCAAATCACGGCAAGCATGAACGCCAATAATAATCGTCATGCTGACAATAGTCAAAATGTCGAAAATACTGCTGAACAAGTTATTCCTCAAGTTCATCTTCGAGGGAGTGACTTTAAGACCTTCACGCATTGCAAACCGAAGGAGTTCCATGGTACCGAGGGTCCTGTCGGTCTAATCAACTGGCTGGAAAGCATAGAGGCGGTGCTTCATATCAGTCGTTGTGCCGAAGAGCACAAAGTGGAATATGCCTCCACTCAATTCCAAAAGAACGCTCTGTCATGGTAGAACGAGCAGATTAGGACCCGTGGCCGAGAGCTGGCTAATAGTATACCTTGGTTCGACTTTAAAAGGATGTTGATAGAAAAGTACTGTCCTCGGGAGGAAGTACAGAAAATGGAAGGCGAATTTTGGAATCATAATATGGTCGGACTAGACAACGAGAAATACACTACTCGTTTTCATGAGTTGGCATGGCTAGTCCCTCGTATGGTAGATACAGAGGAGAAATTGGTCGAAAGATATTGTTATGGCTTGTCACCTGAAATCGAAGGTTGGTAGTCGCTTTTAATCCTGTGACTCTTCAAGCGGCAGTCAGTGCAACCAACCGGATGGTGATAGACTTGAAAAGAACCACTGGTTCTTCTGTTGGAGCTGAAGTGAACAAGAGAAGAAATGATCATGCCTCTGGTAGTGGAATTGGCGACGGTGGAAATGGCAAGAGGTTTAGAACTGCTAGAAACTTTGCCGTGGTTACTCAGGATGTCAAGAGGTACACCGGCTTAGACCCAAAGTGTAATAGGTGTGGCCTCCATCACAGGGGAAATTGTCCTACTTACCACCGTTGTAAAAGGACGGGACATCTGGAAAAGTACTGTAGGGACAAGGTACCGGGTTCATGTTACGAATGTGGGAGCGACACCCATATGCGACCCGCGTGTCTACGACTCAATCAAGCCCCGAACAATAATGCTATAGTTCCAATGAGGAACAATGCGGGGAACAATCAAGCTGGGAATCAGGGAAGAAATCAAGGAGGACAAGGTAGAGGCCGAGTGTTTACTTTAGATGTTGCCGAGGCACGACGTGATCCCAACGTTGTGATAGGTACATTCATACTCAATAATCATTATGTATTTGTGTTATTCGACTCTGGTGCTGATAAAAGTTTTATATCCTTAGAATTTAAGTCTCGAATTGATATAGTAGCTATCCCCATGAAAGAAACTTATATTGTCGAATATGCAAACGGTCAAAAGTATGTTGCTAGAGATCATTTGGTAGATTGCAGTTTGATATTGTCCGGTAAAACTTTTAAAATTGATCTAATTCCCATAGAACTAGGTAGTTTTGACGTGATTGTCGGTATGGACTGGTTGTCTAGAGTTCGCGCCGATATTGGTTGTTACGAGAAAATTGTAAGAATACCCCTCCTGAATGGCGAAACATTGATAGTACAAGGAGACAAGTCAGGGAGGAAATTGATTTTGGTGTCGACGATAAAACGAATAGATATTTACAGAAAGAACACCCTGCTTTCTTAGCGCTAGTGGTAGAAAGGAAACCAAAGGGTAAAGACATTCAAGATATTTCAGTAGTTAAAGATTTTCCGGAGGTGTTTCCCGAAGATTTGACAGGACTCCCACCTCATAGACCAGTAAAGTTTGGAATAGACTTGGTCCCCGGAGCTGCACCCGTGGCAAGGCACCCTATCGCCTTGAGCCGTCAGAAATGCAAGAATTGTCCGAACAACTTCAAGAGTTGTTGGCAAAAGGACTAATTCGTCCAAGTTCATCACCATGGGGAGCTCCGATCTTATTTGTTAAAAAGAAAGACGGCTCTATGCGCATGTGTATTGACTATAGAGAATTGAACAAGTTGACCGTCAAGAACCGATACCCTTTACCTCGTATTGACGACTTGTTCGACTAACTTCAAGGTGCATCACACTTTTCCAAGATCGATCTCAGATCTGGATACCATCAACTCAGATTCAGAGAGACGGACGTTCCTAAAACAACTTTCAGAACTCGTTATGGACATTATGAGTTTTTGGTTATGCCGTTTGGTTTAGGGATGAGCATAAAATCCCAAATACCGATCCGGTCCCGGTCCCGTCCCGGTACCGGTACCGAAAAGTGGTACCGAGTCCCAAGTGGGACCGGGACCGGTACCAAGTTTTGAATGTTTTCATGCTTTTCAGGTAACCAACTGTAAGTCGTGGATCATATTTGGCATAATAGGGCCATCTTTTGACTTTGGACGTACAATTAGCGTCAGACATTTGAGGACTATCATGCTTTTAGTTATAATTGTACTAGACTGTCCAAATATTGAACTTGTATTTCGTGGACCCAGTTCTAAATATGGATGTCTTGTATTCGTATTGAGGTTCACATTCTAAACGATTGTACTTGTATTAGACTTGTATTTGGCATTAAATGGATGTAATTTCTATTATCTTATGGTTAGTACGCAATTAACTGTTAAACCCTGTATTTCCGCTACAATGGGGTGTGACACATTGCACCTAATAGGGGCTCGGCCATTCGACCTCCACCCACCGCAACAAATTTCAACGTCAAAGGAAATCATTTGGAACGAGTTGAAGCTAATCAGTTTGACGGGGTTCTGAAGTGGGATCCGTATGATCATATTGAGAAGTTTGAGAAAGTGTGTAGGTTATACAAGTATGGAGAAGGGCAGGAGCCATATGTCAAGCTTGAATTGTTTTCATTGTCTCTCAAAGGAGAAGCAGTCGATTGGTATGAAGATCTCGAGGAGAACATTTTTGAGACATGGGATGAGTTAAGAGAAGCTTTCATTGAGCGGTTCTTTCCAGCTCAATTAGTGGAAACTTTGAAGCTTGAGATTAGGGCATTTAAGCAAGAGAAGGACGAGGATATGGTTGATGCTTGGAAGAGATTGAAAGAGTTGTTGAGGAAATGCCCCGGGCATGGAATTCAGTTGAACGAGCACATTCTCATTTTCTTTAGGGGGTTAGATCGCCGAACTCAGAGGGAACTAGATTGGGCATGTGGAGGTAATATCAATAATGTCACTTTCAACGAGGCCTATAAGATTATGGAGGATATGGTCAAGACTAGTGTAACTCGAGAGGCGGGTAGGACTAAACCGGAACCTAGTAGGACGATAAGGAAGAATGTGGCTCGGGTTGAGAGTAGTGGAAATGAAGAAGTGATAAAAGTGGTAAAGGCACTTTCGGATATGATTGATAATAGGTTTTCTGCGGTGGAAAGAGACTTGAAGACTGCAGTGGAAGGATGTGATCATTGTGGTGGCATGCACTATACAGAGGATTGCGAGAGTGTACCTAAGGAGGATGCTAATTATGTTCAAAATCAATACCAACCTCCTTATGCATCTCGGGGGATTTTTCAACGTGGTAACGACTACCCACGACGGTTCCAAGGTAACTCTAACTTCAATTCTAAGTTTAATAATGCAGGAAGTAGCCGAAACACTTGGTTAGGGCTGTTCAACCACCACCATTAGGGGCTGGTCATGCGCCATCACAGCCTCCCGTTGAAGATCCGAATGCCAAACTTAGGGATCTTATGAAGAAGTTCATGACCGAGCAAAAGAAGAAGAATGATCGGTACCGAATCGACATTACAGCTTAGAACGAGAAGATGAATCTCAATATCAAGAATCAACAAGCAGCTGTAAAGGACTTAAGTGTTAGGATAGATAGGTTGAGAACTCAAATCGACAGCAAGGAGCTTTGCCTAGCAACACTCAGCCGAATCCTAAGCCTTCAGGTTCGAATGATCAGGGCCAAAAGTACCAACCTCCTAACTTTAGGAGTGAGCACGTGAATGTAATTGTCACGCGATCAGGTAAGGTCATTGACTCTTCTGATCTGATTTCTAGTACTTCTGATGTTTCGATGCAGGTGGATGATGAGGAAGAAGAGGAGAGAGTCGACAAGGAGATTGAAGTAGAGCCAAACCCCGCCGTGAAGCACCCGGCCGATCCAACTCCACCAGTTGCTAAACCGACAGTTGTTGAGCCTGTAGTGAAAGCTTACAAGCCAAAGATTCCTTTCCCTCAGCGATTGAGAAAGGAGAAGCTTCAAGAGCAATATGGTAAGTTCTTAGATATGATTAAATCCGTTCATATTAATGTTCCTTTGGTTGATCTCATTTCAGGTATGCCGAATTATGCAAAGTTCATCAAGGATCTCGTGACGGATAAGAAGAAGCTGGAGGAAGCCAAGGCTACTTTCCTCAACGCAGAGTGTTCGGCTATCGTGAAGAATCAGCTTCCTCCTAAGCTTGAAGACCCAGGGAGTTTTCTAGTTAAATGTTCTTTTGATAAGTCTTTTAGTTGTGATGCATTAGCCGATCTAGGGGCTAGCATCAATTTAATGCCTTATTCTGTTTATCGTAAGTTATCTTTAGAGGCATTGAAACCCATTCAGATGAGCATTAGGCTTGCCGACCATTCATTTCAATATCCCATGGAGATTGCTGAAAATATGTGTGTTAAAGTAGGTCATATAGTTTTTCCGGCTGATTTTGTGATCTTGGAAATGGAAGAGGACACCAAGGTGCCTCTAATTTTAGGCCGACCATTCTTGTACACGGCCGATGCTATCATCCGTGTTAAGGATAAGATCATTTCGTTAGGAATAGGAGATGATAGAGTTACTTTTTCCATTGATAAAGCATTGAAACACCCTTACTCTTATGATTATTCTTGCTTCAGGATTGATGTGATTGAAGATGCTTTGGAGATGGAGATTCTGGAAATTTTGGGGATGGAAATGAATGAAGCTTTGTTGGCAAGTAGTGAAGAAGTTCAGGAAATGGAAGAAGAGGTGGTACAATAAATTATGGCACTGAGCATGGATGAAACACCACCGGAAGATGAGACTTTTGAGGAGATCGATAGGGAAGGCTTGAAGTTGGAGACTTCGGTGGAGAATCCACCAACTGATTTGGAGCTTAAGCCACTTCCCGAGCACTTGGAATATGCATTCCTCGAAGGTAAGTGTTTTCTTCCAGTTGTCATTTCGTCATCACTTTCGGATGATGAAAAATTTAGGTTAATGACTGTCCTTAGGTCTCATAAAAAGGCCTTTGCTTGGCATACAACTGACATACCCGGAATAAGCCCCGAATTTTGCAAACATAAGATCAATTTGAATGAAAATTTAAAACGGTTGTTCAAAGACAACGGAGGCTTAATCCGAATATGAAAGATGTAGTCAAGAAAGAGATAATTAAGCTTTTAGATGCAGGAATAATTTACCCTATCTCTGACAGTCCACAATTTATTCTGGTACATTGTGTACCAAAGAAAGGGGGGATGACAGTAGTGACCAATGACCGAAATGAATGTGTTCCAACTAGGACGGTTACCGGGTGGAGAGTTTGTATTGACTATAGGAAGTTAAATGATGCAACCCGTAAGGACCATTTCCCTTTACGTTTCATTGGCCAAATGCTAGAACGATTAGCCAGTAACGAGTATTTTTGTTTTCTTGACGGTTTCTCCGGGTACTTTCAAATACCCATTGACACCAATGATCAAGAAAAGACCACTTTTACATGTCCTTTTGGTACCTATGCCTATAGTAGAATGCCTTTTGGATTATGTAATGCACCCGCCACCTTCCAAAGGTGTATGATAGCCATCTTTCAAGACATGTTAGAGACTTCCATGGAGGTTTTTATGGATGATTTTTCTGTTTTTGGTAATTCTTTTGATACATGTCTAGCCAATTTAGATAAGATGTTGGAAAGATGCGAGCGGGCTCACCTAGTGCTTAATTGGGAGAAATGTCACTTCATGGTTAGAGAAGGAATTGTTTTAGGACATAAAGTGTCTAGTTTAGGTATAGAGGTAGATAGAGCTAAGATAGATGTTATTGCTAAGTTACCTCCTCCCATAATGTTAAGGCCGTTAGAAGTTTTCTTGGACATGCCGGGTTCTACCGTAGATTTATTAAAGACTTTTCTAAGATTACCCGACCCATGACCCGTTTGCTTGAGAAAGATGTGCCATTCGAGTTCAACTCGAATTGTCTTAAGGCATTTGAATTTCTCAAAGACTGCTTGACTCACTCACCCATTATGGTCTCACCCGATTGGTCTCAACCTTTTGAATTAATGTGTGATGCTAGTGATTATGCCGTAGGGGCTGTTTTAGGACAAAGGGAGGGAAATCATTTCTGACCTATTTACTTTGCTAGTAGGACTCTTAATAGTGCTCAATAGAACTATACCACTACCGAAAAAGAGCTACTAGCGGTTGTTTTTGCTTTTGATAAGTTTAGGTCATACCTGGTGCTTAGTAAGACCATAGTTTTTACTGACCATTCAGCCCTTAAGTACTTGTTTTCTAAACAAGATGCTAAACCTCGTATCATCCGTTGGATTTTGCTCTTGCAAGAGTTCGACATTGAGATAAAGGATAAGAAAGGGGCTGAAAATTTAGCGACTGACCATTTAAGTAGGCTTGAAGATCCCCACCGTGAGGAACTTCGGGAAGGAGATATAGATGATGCCTTCCCCGATGAGTATTTAATGAGTATTAATGATGCTAATCTTCCATGGTATGCAGATTTTGCTAACTATCTTGTTGCAGGTATTATTCCTAAGGGATGGACACATCAACAAAAGAAGAAATTCTTTTCTGATGTGAAGAACTATTTTTGGGATGACCCGTTTTTGTTTAGAATGTGTGCAGATGGAATGATTAGGAGATGTGTTTCCGGAGCTGAAACCCAGAAGATCTTGGACGATTGCCACTATGGACCTACCGGTGGACATTATGGACCATCTATTACCGGTAAGAAAGTGTTTGATGCAGGTTTCTATTGGCCAACAATCTTTAAGGAGGCTCAAACGCTTGTGGACACTTGCAAGATTTGTCAACGCCAAGGTAATATTTCTAAGAAGGATGAAATGCCCTAACAATTTATTCAGGTATGTGATGTTTTTGATGTTTGGGGTATTGATTTCATGGGACCTTTCCCGTCTTCACACAAATGTGCCTACATTTTAGTGGCGGTTGATTATGTGTCAAAATGGGTCAAGGCAAAAGCCTTTCCAACTAATGATGCTGGGGTAGTTATAGATTTCTTGAAGCAATTGTTTTGTAGATTTGGAATCCCTAAGACCTTAATAAGTGATCGTGGAACTCATTTCACGAATCACCAACTTGCTAAGGTGTTAAAGAGGTATGGTGTTCACCACCGTTTCTCGACTTCTTATCACCCGCAAACGAGTGGCCAAGTAGAGAATACCAATAGAGCTTTAAAGAGAATTCTAGAGAAAACTATAGGAGATAACCCAAAGAATTGGTCTAAAAGGTTATATGATGCTTTGTGGGCATTTAGGACCGCCTACAAAACACCCATAGGAACTACACCATATAGGTTGCTATACGGTAAGACTTGTCATTTACCGTTAGAGATAGAGCATAAAGCTTATTGGGCACTTAAGAATTGCAATATGTACTTAATTGAAAGTGGTGAATTGAGATTTTTGCAATTGCATGAACTAGATGAACTTAGGATGCAAGCATATGATAGTTCAAAACTCTATAAGGAACACACTAAGGTTTGGCATGATCGTAGACTCCGTAAGAAAGAATTTAGGGTAGGTGACAAAGTGCTTCTATTCCTTTCTAGATTTAAGTTGAAATAACCTAAGTTGACCTCTAGATGGACTGGACCGTATGTCATTAAGCATGTTTATCCATCGGGATATGTTGAATTGTTTAAGAAAGATGGAGATTCATTTATAGTGAATGGCCATAGGTTGAAGTTGTTTAATGAGGAAGAGAATGTTGAGGGAGTTGTAGTAGAGGAGCTTCTTTTCTTTGAATTCGATCAATGAGTGAATATGTTTATCGTTTCAATTCGATTGTCTATGGTCGGTTGTCACCGGTTCATGGTATGACGGTGAATGTCAAATCTATAATAGGAATTAATCGGTAAACGTAAACGGTTGGTGGTACCACGTTTTCATTCACATAGGCATAATTGGTAATTGGAAAATCAAGCAAACTAATTGTTGGGGAGATTTTCTAGGCATTGGTGGTACCGGCTTGGGTAATTAAACTAGCAACTTAGGTGTTTGGGTGATTTGCGCGCGGTTGGTGGTACCACGCGAGCATTTTTATCCTTTCACGATTATCTTGTCAACTCTAAAGAATTTGATCTTTAACGTGTGCAATCATAGTTGAAGTCAAGTGGATTCGAAGTGGATGATCTTTGTTTATATTGTCTAAACTTTCTTTACTTTTAATTGTCTTGTCATTTCAACTTCTAAAACTACTTTAGCAAACAATGATAGTTCAAAACTCTATAAGGAACACACTAAGGTTTGGCATGATCGTAGACTCCGTAAGAAAGAATTTAGGGTAGGTGACAAAGTGCTTCTATTCCTTTCTAGATTTAAGTTGAAATAACCTAAGTTGACCTCTAGATGGACTGGACCGTATGTCATTAAGCATGTTTATCCATCGGGATATGTTGAATTGTTTAAGAAAGATGGAGATTCATTTATAGTGAATGGCCATAGGTTGAAGTTGTTTAATGAGGAAGAGAATGTTGAGGGAGTTGTAGTAGAGGAGCTTCTTTTCTTTGAATTCGATCAATGAGTGAATATGTTTATCGTTTCAATTCGATTGTCTATGGTCGGTTGTCACCGGTTCATGGTATGACGGTGAATGTCAAATCTATAATAGGAATTAATCGGTAAACGAAACGGTTGGTGGTACCACGCGAGCATTTTTATCCTTTCACGATTATCTTGTCAACTCTAAAGAATTTGATCTTTAACGTGTGCAATCATAGCTGAAGTCAAGTGGATTCGAAGTGGATGATCTTTGTTTATATTGTCTAAACTTTCTTTACTTTTAATTGTCTTGTCATTTCAACTTCTAAAACTACTTTAGCAAACAATTATTTCAAAACCAATCCCTGCGAACGATCTCGGACTTACTACTTACTATACTATATGCAATCAGGTCCACTGCCTGAAAGTGTGTAGTAGTCGGTTTTTAGTGGGTACTTGTTTATAAATTTTACAAACTCGATTTCACACATCAAGTTTTTGGCGCCGCTGCCGGGGATTTGTGTTCCGATTTAGTTGTTAATTTAGTGGTTTGATCCTTTCTCACGCGTGAGGAAGTTACTTGTTTTATTAGTTTAGTTTTCTTTTTTTATCACAGGTGCATTTGACGTGTTTGTGTTAGTTGTGTGTTTGCAGGCATATTTCTATAGTTGATGAACTTGCGTTCTTCGGGTCTCCCTTTTAATAGTCCTTTGTCTACTCCTGGAAGACCAAGAGGGCGTCGGTTTAACTTCACTGAACCCACAACACCAATACCAACACCATTTTCACCTATAGCTAAACCCACTCCTGATTCAGACGAAGAAGGGTTCTTTTTAGACGAATTCTTCAATCTAGAAGTTAAGCAAGAAGAGATGGGTGACGAACAACCAAGGGATCCAAATGACACTCGCTATGGCGAGAGGGTTTGAACTATTCCAACCAGCCGTGGCTCTGCCATTAGACCTCCGGCCATTGATCACACCTTCAATTTGAAAGGAAATCATCTCAAGAGTATAGAAGAGCAACAATTTGATGGAAAAAGGAAATGGGATCCTTACCAACACTTGGATAGGTTTGAAAAGTTGGCTCGGCTTTATCAATATGGTCAAAATCAAATGAATGCCGTGAAACTTGAGACATTTCCCATCTCAATCACCGGAGAAGCACTTGATTGGTTCAATGATCTTCCAGAGAATTCAATCACTACTTGGGAGCAACTTAAGGAGGCTTTCATTGGTGAGTTTTATTCACTCAGAACTCAAAGAAGGTTGGAGAATATGATTAGGTATTTTGAACAACATGCAGAAGAAGATGTTGTAGATGCTTGGGTTCGATTCAAGGAAATGTTGAGAAATTGTCCAGGTCACAATTTGACTAGGGAACAATATGTGGAGCTTTTCTTTGATGGGTTAGATAAGAAGTCTAAACGAGAATTGGGATATGCTTTTGGGGGTAGTTTCAATAACATTACACCCAATGAATGATATCAGATTTTGGAAGACATGGAAAAGGATAACTCCACGGTGGATGATGAACGATTTATGAAGAATGAAAGGAAGATGAAAAGGGGCACTAACCAAGGGAGAGTTGCTAAGGCTGAAGCTAGTAACAATTCGGCGGTTATTGGAGAGATTAAGGCGCTATCTGAGCGCATGGATAGGAGCTTTACTGCTCAAGAGACTAGGTTTGGAGCACTTGAGAGGGATGTTAAGGTCTTAGCCGATGGGTGTGATCATTGTGGTGATATGCACCATTCTGATGAGTGTCCAAATCGGGCACCCGAAGATGTGAACTATGTTCAGAATCAACCCCAAGGGAACTTCCACCGCAACACCGGTTTCCAGAACCGGCCTTCAGGTAATCCTTCTTATAACTCTTCTTTTCAGGCTAATGCTCCTCGTTTTTCAGGTAACAGGTGGCAAAGAGATAATTATCAGAATCAGCCACAACAGCAAACTCAGCAAGGACAAGGATCAGGTTCTTCTTCTTCTAATGCCGATCCTAATGCCGAGTTGAGGGAGATGATGAAGCAGTTGGCTAGTAATCAAGTTGAAACAAACACTAGCATTCAAATGATCAGGGATGATACTAAGGCTTTGAGTGAGAGGTTGGATCAGATAAACGGGAAGGTGGAGATCAACATGAAAAATCAGGGAGCTAACTTCAAGGATCTCGAAAGTAGGATGGCGGCTCTTGCTAGGCCCACGGGGACTCTTCCTAGCAACACACAGCAGAATCCTAGACCTCAGTTTAATTCGGGACAGAAATACACTCCACCTCCAGTCCGTAATGAGCAAGCCAAAGCCATCACCACTCGTACTGGTAGGTCTTATGACCCACCTCCTATTCCTAAGGTTGTTGTTTCAAATGTGCAGGATAAAGGGAGCGATGATGATGATGTTGATGAAGAGATAGAGATGGAGGAAGATCCGATCGTGAAGACTCCGGTCACTCCACCAAAACCGGCTGTGTTTCCAGAGGTTAAACCATACAAGCCAAAGATACCATTTCCACAGAGGTTCAAGAAAGCAAAGCTGAAGGAGCAATATAACAAGTTTGTGGACATGATCAAAAATGTTCATATTAATGTTTCTTTAGTTGATCTTATTCAGGGGATGCCCAATTATGCCAAGTTCATTAAGGAGCTTGTGACAGACAAAGGGAAATTTGATGAGGCAAAGGCTACTTTTCTTAATGCCGAGTGTTCTGCTATCTTGCAGAACCGCATTCCGCCAAAGCTAGAAGACCCAGGGAGTTTCCTTATCACTTGCTCTATTAGAACTCTTATTTGTAAAGCCTTAGCTGATTTAGGGGCTAGCATCAATTTGATGCCTTACTCGGTTTATGCCAAGTTGTCCTTGGGAGTCCTTCACCCTACTCGCATGAGTATAAGACTTGCTGACCATTCATTTCAGTATCCCATCGGGATTGCTGAGAACATTAGCGTCCGAGTAGGCCACATTGTTTTTCTAGTTGACTTCGTTATCCTCGAGATGGAGGAAGATACGAAGGTCCCTCTTATTCTAGGACGCCCATTCCTTAATACCGCGGATGTCGTTATCCGTGTGAAGGATAAGGAGATTTCCTTGGGCATAGGAACTGATAGGATTGTGTTTAATGTTGAAAAGTCTATCAAGCATTTATATTCTAATGATGAGACTTGTTTCAGGATTGATGTCATTGATGATGCATTAGATCAAGAATTTCAAGAATTCATGGATACAGATATTGGAGAGGAAGAGATCGCTAACTTAGGATCTGGAGAAATTACTGATGAAGCTTTGTTTGCAGAGGTCATGGCACTGAGCTTGGATGAGTCACCTCCCGAGGACGAGACTTTTGAGGAGGTAGTTGCTGACGGGAGTTCAAGGGTACCTAACTCTGTTGATGTACCACATACTGACTTGGAGCTCAAACCGCTTACAACCCATCTAGAGTATGCATATCTATCAGGTGAGTCTTCTCTTCCAGTGGTTATCTCATCCTCACTCTCGAGTGACGAGAAAGACCGTCTCATGTCTGTTCTTAAAGCCCATAAGCGGGCTTTTGCTTGGAAGACCACAGATATCCCAGGTATTAGTCCTAATTTCTGCCAGCATAAAATTGATTTTCTTGATGATGTTAAGCCCGTTGTCCAGAGACAAAGGCGGCTGAATCCTAATATGAAGGAGGTAGTTAAGAAAGAGGTAATTAAGCTTCTTGATGCAGGAATCATTTTTCCTATTGCTGATACTTCATGGGTAAGTCCTGTTCACTGTGTGCCCAAAAAGGGGGGCATGACAGTCATTGAGAATGATAACAAAGAGCTTTTGGCCACTAGGACTATTACGGGTTGGCGGGTTTGAATAGACTACCGTAAGCTTAATGATGCCACCCGTAAGGATCACTTTCCCCTTCCTTTTATTGATCAAATGTTGGAACGTCTTGCAGGGAATGAATATTTTTGTTTCTTGGATGGGTTTTCGGGTACTTTCAAATACCCATTGATCCCAAGGATCAAGAGAAAACCACTTTCACTTGTCCCTTTGGCACTTTTGCTTATCGGCGTATGCCGTTTGGTTTGTGTAATGCCCCTGGCACCTTTCAAAGGTGCATGATTGCTATTTTCCAGGACATGCTTGAAACTTCCATGGAAGTTTTCATGGACATGCAGGTTTTTATCGTCGATTTATTAAGGATTTCTCTAAGATTACTCGTCCTATGACCCACTTGTTGGAGAAGGACGTTCCTTTTGTTTTTGATGATGCTTGTTTGAGTGCTTTTCAGGTATTGAAGGAGAAGTTGACTGATTCTCCTATCATGGTAGCTCCAGATTGGGAATTGCTTTCGAGTTGATGTGTGATGCCAGTGACTATGCTGTGGGAGCTGTGCTAGGGCAAAGGGTTGAGAAACATTTCAAACCCATTTACTTTGCTAGTAAAACTTTGAACCCCGCCCAGCAAAATTACACCACTACAGAAAAGGAGTTGCTTGCAGTGGTCTTTGCATTTGATAAGTTTAGATCATATCTTGTTTTGAGTAAGACCATAGTTTTCACTGACCATTCAGCCCTTAAGTACCTGTTCTCAAAACAGGATGCTAAACCCAGGCTTATTCGTTGGATTCTTTTGTTGCAAGAATTTGACATTGAGATAAAGGATAAGAAAGGGGCTGAAAATTTGGCTGCCGACCATTTGAGTCGTTTGGAAGATCCTCACCGGGAGGAACTTCGTGATGGGGAGATCAATGATCACTTCCCCGATGAGTCTTTAATGTTTATCTCTAACTCTGATGAAGCTCCTTGGTTTGCAGATATAGCTAATTATTTGGTTGCAGGTGAGATACCTAATTATTTGGTTGCAGGTGAGATACCTAATGATTTCACGTCCCAGCAGAAGAAGAAGCTCATATCGGATGTTAAGCATTATTTTTGGGACAATCCATACTTGTTTCGTGTTTGTGCAGATGGTATGGTTAGGAGATGTGTTGCTGGAGCTGAGACTAGAGAAATTTTGGATGCATGTCACTACGGGCCAACTGGGGGTCACTATGGTCCTTCAGTGACGGGTAAGAAAGTTTTTGATGCAGGTTTCTATTGGCCAACAATTTTCAAGGAGGCCCAGACTTTGGTTGAGACTTGTGACATCTGCCAGCGACAGGGAAACATCACTAGACGGGATGAGATGCCTCAACAGAGCATTCAGGTATGTGAGGTATTTGATATCTGGGTATAGACTTTATGGGACCTTTCCCACCGTCTAATAAGTTTCAGTACATTCTTGTCGCCGTTGACTACGTGTCTAAATGGGCCGAAGCCAAGGCTTTGCCCAAGAACGATGCGCGTGTAGTCATTGATTTCTTGAAACAGTTGTTCTGTCGTTTTGGTTGCCCTAGAGCTTTGATTAGTGACCGTGGTACCCATTTTGCAAACCATCAGTTAGCCAAAGTGATGAAGAGGTACGGTGTTGTCCACTATTTTTCTACCTCGTACCATCCACAGACCAGTGGTCAAGTGGAAAACACAAATAGGGCCTTGAAGAGGATTTTGGAGAAAACTGTTGGAGATAACCCCAAGGTGTGGTCAAAGAAGTTAGATGACGCCTTGTGGGCGTTTAGGACGGCTTATAAGACGCCGATTGGCACCACGCCATACCGGTTGCTCTATGGCAAAACTTGCCATCTTCCTATTGAGATAGAGCATAAGGCGTATTGGGCTTTGAGGAATTTGAATTTGGATTTGATGGAAGCGCGTGAACTTAGAATGTTGCAACTCCATGAGCTTGATGAGCTTAGGCTAGGTGCTTATGAGAATTCGAGGCTATATAAGGAGAGGACCAAGATTTGGCATGATAAGAGGATTCGTAGGAAGGAGTTTAAGGTTGGGGCTAAAGTGTTGTTGTTCTTGTCAAAATTTAAGATTAAGCAACCTAAACTAACTTCTAGGTGGATTGGACCGTTTGAGATTAAGCACGTATACCCATCGGGTTACGTAGAGTTGTTTAAGCGAAATGGTGAAGGATCGTTCATTGTCAATGGTCATCGACTTAAGCTATATTTGGAAGAAGAGCAGGTCGAGGGGATATTTGATGAGATCCCCGTGTTTGAATTTGAAACTTGAAGGTTGGTCGAGTCTAGCTAAAGACTCGTTAATAACTTAAGCGCTTCTCGGGAGGCAACCCGTGTTTATTTTATCGTATTTTACTTTCCTTTGAATTAGTTAGTTTTAATCATGTTTTAGTTAGTAAGTGCAGGTGTGGTTTCGATTTGATACAGTACCGGGTAAGTTGTTTCATTTTTGATACATAAAAAAGTGTGAAGAAAATTTCCAGAGATTCCTCACTGAGCCGCAGTGAGAGGTGGAAAGTATCATTGCTCCGCAGTGAAAATCCTTTGGTCAATTGTGGAATACCTCCCACTGCGCAGTGGGAGTGCAGAATCTCCACTGCGCCGCAGTGGGAAGCCGGTTAGGTCAGATACAAGCCAGGTAAAATATGGGTATGTTTTTTTTATTTTTCACTTTTTCACTCATTTACCTCCTTCTTTCTCTCCTCCAAAAACAAAACACCCATTATTTCCCCTCAAGATCTTCTATTTTCTTCCATCTTTAATCACTCTTCCAGATTTTTATCTTCATACATTGCATCATGGGGAGAAGTGTAAGTTTTTCTCATTTGTTTCTTTGTATTTTTCTTTTATTTTGAAGTTTTTAATTTCTAGGGTTTATGCTAGCTTAATCTTTCGAATTTATTTAGGGGTTTTGATGTTTGTGGGCAATAGAAGCTAATTGGGTGTTAAATCTTTCATCTTGTTCATCCATTATTGATTTTAATTTTGAAATTAGGGTTTTGGAAAAATTGGGGATTTGTTATGAACAAGTGTGGGGGATGTATATGTCGATTTATGTGGAGATTATTGTTTCATTATTCCCTGAATTTGCTTGTTTGATTACCCCCTTTTTGTGCCAAGTCGTGATGAACCCTAATCATGTTGCCCAGATTTTGTGCCTCACTGCGCCGCAGTGAGGGGGTTCAGTGCCTCACTGCGCCGCAGTGATAATCCTCTGCCCGACTTGTCTTTTTACCCCACTGCGCCGCAGTGAGGGTTTATGCCCACTTCGCCGCAGTGGGGGGACTTTCCTGCCAAGATTTTCGTTTGTTTAATATGGTTCCCAACTTTACATTCTTATTACTCACGATTGGTCGCTTTCATGTTTGTGAATGCAGGGAGCAACTGATAAGGCCGCGGGAAAACGGAAAATGGTTGAGGGGCAATCTAGTGAGGCCGTTGATGTTCCGAGTCAAACTTCCAAGAAACAGGTGGATGTGCCGCTTACATTTATTGAAGGTGAACTGAACGAGAGGCATGCTTGGCTCTCATTCGGAAGTGTTAAGCAGCCACATAAGAACATATACAAGAACAAGTTGTATAAGCTTGCTAAGCATGCCGTCTGTCCCGCGAGATATTTACATCCTATTCAAGCTCATGTATATGGGGTACAGGAGGACATACGAAGATGGTTGTCTATGAGTTTGAGAGTTGGAGGTGAGTCAAGAGGGCATGACGTAAATTGTGATATTTGGCGGCGGGTTTTTGCTAACCGTGAGCCCGCCTACCGTGAGTTATGCTTGGAGTTTTATTCGACCTTGAAGCTGAAGAAGGAGTTGGGAAAAGTTAAAGATATTTTTGAGGAAAGGATTGTGTGGTTTTATTGTGGGGGACAGCAGAGGAAGCTGTCGATTGTGAGTTTGGCTATTATTGTGGGATGTATTCGAGAGAGGAGTTACAGAGTGCGGAGCTTAGGGCTATTTTGAAGAAGGGCTATAGGACAGGAGCCGATTTGGGTGATGGAGAGTCCATTTTGGAGTATTTCACAAGGATTACGGGAGGAGAAACTTGGACGTATACTAGTGGTGTGTCCAAGATAAAGAATGTACGTTTGAGGTTACTCTACCGCATGATTGTGACATTCTTGGTGCAGCGATCTACTCATTGGGAAAAGGCTTACCAGAATGATTTATGGTTACTTAAGCTCTTTTCTGAAGGTACTCCATCAAGGTTTGCTTTGCCTCCTCTTGTACTTCTTGACCGAATGTGTAACCATTCTGATTCGAATTTGGTTTTGGGACATTTCATCACGGTTATTTATAAGAGGATGGGAGTCTTTGCTTCAGATGATTGCCAGACTTATCTTTCATTACCAGTACATCAGGAGGGTTTTACGTATAATGAGCTTTGGAGGGGAAAGATTTTGAAGAAGGGCTATAGGACAGGAGCCGATTTGGGTGATGGAGAGTCCATTTTGGAGTATTTCACAAGGATTACGGGAGGAGAAACTTGGACGTATACTAGTGGTGTGTCCAAGATAAAGAATGTACGTTTGAGGTTACTCTACCGCATGATTGTGACATTCTTGGTGCAGCGATCTACTCATTGGGAAAAGGCTTACCAGAATGATTTATGGTTACTTAAGCTCTTTTCTGAAGGTACTCCATCAAGGTTTGCTTTGCCTCCTCTTGTACTTCTTGACCGAATGTGTAACCATTCTGATTCGAATTTGGTTTTGGGACATTTCATCACGGTTATTTATAAGAGGATGGGAGTCTTTGCTTCAGATGATTGCCAGACTTATCTTTCATTACCAGTACATCAGGAGGGTTTTACGTATAATGAGCTTTGGAGGGGAAAGATTTTGAAGAAGGGCTATAGGACAGGAGCCGATTTGGGTGATGGAGAGTCCATTTTGGAGTATTTCACAAGGATTACGGGAGGAGAAACTTGGACGTATACTAGTGGTGTGTCCAAGATAAAGAATGTACGTTTGAGGTTACTCTACCGCATGATTGTGACATTCTTGGTGCAGCGATCTACTCATTGGGAAAAGGCTTACCAGAATGATTTATGGTTACTTAAGCTCTTTTCTGAAGGTACTCCATCAAGGTTTGCTTTGCCTCCTCTTGTACTTCTTGACCGAATGTGTAACCATTCTGATTCGAATTTGGTTTTGGGACATTTCATCACGGTTATTTATAAGAGGATGGGAGTCTTTGCTTCAGATGATTGCCAGACTTATCTTTCATTACCAGTACATCAGGAGGGTTTTACGTATAATGAGCTTTGGAGGGGAAAGATTTTGAAGAAGAAGAAAGCAAATGAACAAGAGCAGTTGTTGGCTGATGAGGGTGAAGTTGAAGGACCACCTCCCGTACAGGAGGTTGATGTTGATGTTGATGTTGAGATGGCAGAGGGTCAACCAGAACCAACGAGGAGGGGTGGTCGTAACATTCCCATCCCTCGCTCGTTTGACTTAACACTTTTGGGGAACACTGTTCAGAGTATTTATGAGTCTCAGCAGAAGAGTCGGCAGGAGTTTGATGCATATAAGAGGAGGATGGACCAGGATTTCAGCTGGGTTGGATCACAGCAGGCCCACACTAACTATTGCCTTGATTATTATCAGCCGATGTGGGATGCTCAGTATCACGGTCGGGAGTTTGTTCGACCTGACCCGATTCCTCAGTTCTCTCCACCGCCTATTTATGTCCCCGATTATCGTCAGGGTGGTCAGTCCTTTTTCTCTCATACGACTGCCCCGGGGAACATGTCACCACGATCCCACGATTTAGGAGGTTCTCCTCGAGGTCCAGTGCAGTTTGGGGTCTTTCAGGGTGGCCATGTTGGCGGTGCTTCTTCATCTTTTGCAGATTTTGATGCAGGTGCTCATTCAGGATTTGATGCTGGTCAGTCGGGAGGAGATGCAGGTGGTTCGGGTGCAGCTCAGGAAGAGGAGTCCGATTGGGTGACGAGTATTTTTGGAACACCCGGATTACCCTATGGCTACCATGGTCAGCAGCAGTAGTGGAGATGATTTCCATCCAGTACTGTGGGATGGAATCATGTGATGATTGGTTATGTTGGTATTTTCATGTCGTTACTTTAGTTATCATTGTCTGGTATCCACCCTACGGGGTGATGAAACATTCATACTTTCCTTTGTTTCTTTTATTTTCTGCATGATACTCTTTTTGGTTTGCACTTTGTATGGATATTTTGGATGTGTTCTTGTGATGTGTAATTAAGCAGGTTTGATCCGAATGGATGGCCATACCTATTGTACAACCCAAGTGTGGGGGAGGACCCGTTGGATTCTCATCCTCACCTACATTCTGTGGCATCGATTTGTTTGATTGTGTGATCGTGTTAGTAGCTCACTATGATGTCACATGCATATGCTGGCAGTAAGTTCAGCGCAACATTTTTAATTGGCATCTTTACTGACATTGTTTCGCACACAGCTCTCGTACATTCCGTTTTAGACTAGTCTGTTTCTCCCGTCAAGCAAATTGGACTTCCTTGTTAGGAAGAGCAATTTGTGGTGCGGGGTCGACTTACTTATTTTGAAACGGAATGTGTCCATGATCCGGTATGTGTTCTCATTCTTTCTGTCTATTTTGCTTACCCCTATTTACCTTAGTTTTGACCGAATGTTGGACATTGAGGGCATTGTCCATCTTAAGTGTGGGGGGTGGCAAATAGGTTTAAGCAACCGTATATATCTCTTTTGTTGTTTTGCCATTGAGATTTAACCGTTCTTGTAAATATGTCCCTCCCATAGACTTTTGGATTTATCCAGGAGTAAGGGTTCTATCTTGAACTCTGAACTATGATGTGCATGTTTGAGATTGGTGGTTCCGATTTGGTAGGATGACGGAAGATGATATGATTTGAATCTTGTGTTGAGCTTGTCCTTGTGGTAAATTGCTTTTGTCACTTAATTCATAATAACTTAATGAGCAATTTTACTACAATATTTTTTTCCTTGGTACAAATTTAATCGGCGAAATGTGTTCTGAACGGTTATTGGGCTAATCCTTGTGGATTGATAACATTACTTGCATACTCAAATACCCCAAACACCCAAAAGTTGTGAGATTCATCATTCATTTATAGATGTGCTAGGTGTTGACGGTTTTGGTTTGATTGCCTTGTAATTATGTCCCTCTCTTAGGCTCTTGGATTTATTTGGGAGTAAGGGTTCCATTTCGAACTCTGCACTAAGATGTGTAAATTTGAGGTTAATTTATTCCATTTCTGGGTTACTTTCTTTGATATGAGTGTGCCGGTGATGTGTTGAGCTAGAACTTGGCCTGGTGATCGTTACGAGACTGCAGTGAGATCACTTTTGTGATATAAGAACATTGGATGACGAATTGGCATACTAGGTTTGACCTGTATTTTCTTTCTATTCACCCCTTGCTTATGTATATTTTTACCTTTAGTATACATACTTTTATACATGTACATACATGTTTTGTGTAGCTGGCTACTCTGGTCAGTGATTTTCCTTTCTTTGTAAACCTTTGTTGCACTCATCTTTAGTGCAAGATACATTTAGACACCCTTTTTGAACTTAGTCTTTTCCTTTGTATAAATCCACTTAAATATGTAAACTTTACCTCGCCATACCGATAGTCTAATTTTGGGGGGCCATTGATTGTCATTGGTTTGTTTGGGCGTTTTGGGAGAGCTTCAGTGGGTTGTCAGTTGGAATATTCTTGGTCTGTGGGAATACGTCGATTGGTCAAGTTATTGGGGATTGTCTTGGATTGTTCAAAGGAAGTATATTGTTATAGACATTGTTCGTCATTGTAAGAGGGTGCCTACTAGTAGAGTAAAAATGATTCAATTAAAAAAAAAAGAGAAATAAATGAAATAAAAAAATAGAAAAGAACTTGGGCTACTAGTAGAGTAAAAATGATTCAATTAAAAAAAAAAGAGAAATAAATGAAATAAAAAAATAGAAAAGAACTTGGGCTACTAGTAGGTACTTCTCATTTTTATATGTCAAAAGAATTGTTGTATCATTTGGTTCGTGAATAGAATGGGAGATTTGGTTGTTCCTAAGTTGTTTGAAGTTGATACACCACAATGGTGTCGGGTTTTGCTTGTTACTTTTGAGGTGTGTTCGTGGGATAGCATCTTATGGGTCGGTGGCAATCAATGGTAAGGGTTGATTAGACTATTTTGTACATAACTTATACTTTTGTTATTTCCTGTTAACACTAACCTAAATTTCCCAAGTCCCATTGTAAATACCCTTAGCCTAACATTACAACCGGTTTATATGCCATATTTTGATGATGTACTTGGTGCTCACGCCATGTCGGTGAAGCTATGATCCTAGTTCAAGCCTATGATAAGATATGCATCACGACCGAGCAATGAGTGATTATTCATATATATTCAACCCCAATAGTAAGTTCGTCGGAGTAGGATGATTTTGATAGGCTCATTTGTTTCACTTTTGCTTAGTCGTGTTATTGAGGCTTGTGGATTGTTCAGATATTGTCAAACATTTCGGGTTTTCATTTAAGATTAAAACTGTTTCACCAAAGTCCTTGTCATCGACATACTTGGTTTGGCTTCTTTTTGATAATCGTAATGTGTTTATATAGCTTCGTGCCAAGGAATGCTTTTGCTTAATTTCCAGATTTGCTTGAGGACAAGCAACGCTCAAGTGGGGGGGGATTTGATGTGACCAATTTATATAGATCGCCCACATCATTATTGGCCTTTTTCGTATGTGTTTTGAGTCAATTTTGTATGCATTTGGCGCGCTTATGGTGTTTGTTAGTGCTTTCAGGTTCTTAGCAGGTTGTGCGTCCATTTGGTGCATTTTCTGACGATTTTAGGCCAAGATGTTGATCCGAGTGTTCGAGAGCTGTTAATAAAGAAGAACCAAAGATTTCAGCAAGTTTCAACTGCGCCGCAGTCACAACTCGATAAAAAACAAGACAATTCCAGAGATATGTCACTGCGCCGCAGTGAAGGGTGCACAAGGCTCACTGCGCCGCAGTGGGAAGAATGAAGCCCCACTGCGCCGCAGTCACTGGTGAGAAGGCCACATGAATTCCAGAAGATTATCACTGCGCCGCAGTGGGAGTGAAGCATCCCCACTGCGCCGCAGTCATTGGGTGACTAGAACAAATGCTTTCCAAAGGATTATCAATGCGCCGCAGTGGGAGTATTCACGTCTCACTGCGCCGCAGTCACAACTCGATAAAAAACAAGACAATTCCAGAGATATGTCACTGCGCCGCAGTGAAGGGTGCACAAGGCTCACTGCGCCGCAGTGAGTGCACGGGGAACTTAGGGTTTCAGCCTTTTTGCATCAGATTTTGGGGAGGTATAAAAGAAAAAAAAAGAAACCGTTTCTCATTATCAAGTTTTCTTTCTAGGAGCTGTTCTACCACGAATTCTTTCAAGGATCATCTCAGATTTCATCATTGGATTCATTGAAGATTCAAGAACACCCATCTAGATCGTATCTAATTTTTTGTCTTGCAATTTAAATTCAACAATCATTGGTACAATATGTTCTCTTTCAATTTCTTTTATGAATTTCAATTTAGCATGAGTGGCTAGATTTCTAATCATCCACTTTGATGAAATTTGACGAATGATATGATTGCAATATTTTAATTCAAGAGTTGATTCAATTATCGTTGTGTCGTGATCTTTATCAATTAATTCCTTGTGATTTATTCTTTTGATGTTGATGGTTTATGTGTTCATCGTTAGTGGTACTAGGTGAATATGTTTATCGTTTCAATTCGATTGTCTATGGTCAGTTATCACCGGTTCATGGTATGACGATGAATGTCAAATCTATAATAGGAATTAATCGGTAAACGTGTTTAGAAACGGTTGGTGGTACCACGTTTTCATTCACATAGGCATAATTGGTAATTGGAAAATCAAGCAAACTAATTGTTGGGGAGATTTTCTAGGCATTGGTGGTACCGGCTTGGGTAATTAAACTAGCAACTTAGGTGTTTGGGTGATTTGCGCGCGGTTGGTGGTACCACGCGAGCATTTTTATCCTTTCACGATTATCTTGTCAACTCTAAAGAATTTGATCTTTAACGTGTGCAATCATAGCTGAAGTCAAGTGGATTCGAAGTGGATGATCTTTGTTTATATTGTCTAAACTTTCTTTACTTTTAATTGTCTTGTCATTTCAATTTCTTTAATTTCAAATTGTCAAAGTTAGGTAGCAATTCGGCTACGGTTCCATCCTTTTTCTAAAACTACTTTAGCAAACAATTATTTCAAAACCAATCCCTGCGAACGATATCGGACTTACTACTTACTATACTATATGCGATCAGGTCCACTGCCTGAAAGTGTGTAGTAGTCGGTTTTTAGTGGGTACTTGTTTATAAATTTTACAAACTCGATTTTACACATCAGATATTATTATCTAGTTTTAAAAATATTTTATATATGTATAAACTTAATAATTTATATTTAACCATATTTTACATTTCAATACGTTATTTATAATATTATATTTTTTGTTAAATTGGTTTCAATATTTCTAACAAAGTTATTTTTAAAATTACAAATTTAAACTTGAAAATATATTTTCAAAAATAAATGTATATTTTAATACCATAAATTAGATTAGTAATTGATATTATATCTGATGTAGAGAGAAAAAAGGATAAATAATTGGACCTGTTGATTCAAATAATACCAGAAACAATTCTTCTAACTATCGTTAATTCAAAAAGAATACCGATAATCATGGTATTTCACACGCACTTGTGATAGGGAGGAAAAACGAAATTCATATATTGATCAAAAACTAATTAAACATCAAAGTCTATGTCCCATTTATAGTTGGGATTTCATACAAAATAAACCATAACATTTAAAACTAAATTAAATAGATTGTAAACTAAAGAGTCACAAAAACAAACTAGAATTCTAGAATATTCCTCATCATTCTCCCCTTCTTTAACAAAAACTCGTCCTCGAGTTTTCATTCGAATCAAAACCACCCGGGTTGAAGGGAATATCAGACCGTTTCTTGCTTCCACCACCCACCGTTGCATAACCCATCAAAATATCAACCCCGTTCAAGGCTTTCAAAACCCATAAATAATCTCCATTGTTCACATCATCATCTCCATAAGTACATTTCTCAAACAACTGACTCATGTTCATGTGTGCTAGTGTCAACTCGCTCATAATCTTAACAAATAAATCTATAAAGTTAACAAACTTCATCAACTTCGGAGAAGGATAACTACCTGTAGAATGATCCGATCGAAAATCCCAACGGTCATATCGTGCTTCGATATGACTTGGATCACATATCCAAAAATCAGAGAGATCCAACGGTGAACGAATTCGTGCCGTCTGTTTTCCCGCAAGTGCGCAAATCTGGACGAACATAAACAGATTTTTGGGTATTTTTCGAATTGGCATGTAATCTTCTTCATCGATCTCCTCGCCATATGGGAAATCACTAGACCCGAACCAAAGATACCATTCATCATCCTTGTATTCATCATACATAGGTGGATAATCATAGATTATATCATCACTACGAGGCATTTTGATCAGGATTTTCGGCTCTGTTACCAACTGATGTAGCGAGAAAAAAGAGATAAGCAATTGAAACCTGTTGATTCAAAGAATACCCAGGAACAATTCTTCTAACTATCGTCGATTCAAAAAGAATACCGATAATCAGGGTATTTCACACACACTAACACGCACTTGTGATAGGGAGGAAAAACGAAATTCATATATTGATCAAAAACTAATTAAACATCAAAGTCTATGTCCCATTTATAGTTGGGATTTCATACAAAATAAACCATAACATTTAAAACTAAATTAAATAGATAGTAAACTAAAGAGTCACATAGACAAACTAGAATAAACTAGAATTCTAGAATATTCCTCATCAATATCTTTAAAAGATTAATTAGTGAGTTGATTTAACAATGTATATTATATATTTATTTAGAGTTAATTACTTAAATGGTACCTAACGTTTGCGCGATATTGCTGGTTTGATACCTTTCCTTTCGAAATTACGCGGATCATACCTAACGTTTCCAAAACTCCACTCGGACCATACTGGAACCAAACGCCGTTTGATGGCCGTTAACCCCCCCACGTGACTTGCACGTGAGGGGTAAAGATGTAATAGCGCGTTTCTTAATTACTTAAATGGTACCTAACGTTTGCACGATATTGCTGGTTTCATACCTAATGTTTAGTTATTAATTTTTTTTTTGTATTTTTTTTATTTTGAAAGGTGAATTTCGCTTTAAGCCAATGTTTTAAAAACCGGTATTTTAGTCATACCGGTGTGAAAAAAATTCCGGTATTATCGGTATTACCGAAAATACCGGCCGGTACGACTATTTTTAATTTGTTTTATTTTTTTTATAAAAATTCTCCAAAACTTGTTACAATATAACGAAAATAGTCAAAATGCACTTATAATCCACTCAAAAATAATATCAAATAGGTATTTCATAACAAAATATAAGTTTTAAAGTTCACAAATAACCAAAAATAGCAATAAAGTATCATAAAAATAATTTTAAAAAAATTTCAAGTTTTCTTTTTTGAAAATATCGGAAATACCGCAACGGTAATACCGGAAAATACCAGGAATACCAGAAATACCGGCCGGTATTTAAAACATTGCTTTAAGCTTCGTGTCGCGATTCGACAGCAGGAGATCTAGCATACGTTGTCGTTAGAAAAAAAAGACAAAATATGTTAGACCTATCGCAACACGAAGTTTCAAGCGAAATTCACCTTTCAAAAAAAATAAAAAAAAAAAAAAAAATTAATAACTAAACATTAGGTATGAAACCAACAATATCGTGCAAACGTTAGGTACCATTTAAGTAATTAAGAAACGCGATATTACATTTTTACCCCTCACGTGCAAGTCACGTGGGGGGGTTTTTAACGGCCATCAAACGGCGTTTGGTTCCAGTATGGTCCGAGTGGAGTTTTGAAAACGTTAGGTATGATCCGCGTAATTTCGAAAGGAAAGGTATCAAACTAGCAATATCGCGCAAACGTTAGGTACCATTTAAGTAATTAACTCTTTTTTAAATTAAGGCAAATGTTTTGTTAGTTGTTAATCTAAGTTAATTAATACTCACACATTTGAAAGAATCACAATCCCTTATGGCTAAAATTCATTTTAATACCTACTCTCCCATTTTTAAGGGGCTACCCACTTGGTGACGTGGCGCCACATGGCGGAAGTCCCCTCATTGAGAGGTTGCCTCACTCCGGTTAGCCTTGTGTTAATGTGTCAAACATAAAATGGTTGGCAATAGAAAAAAATTAGGTGGACTACTGTTTGTTTGTACCTATATGCTTTTAAAAGAAAGAAGTGAAGAAGTAAGCATATATAGATAGAGAGAGCCATAGAGTGGTGTCATTTTGTGTACTTAGACTTTGAGAGAGTGATATGGGCACAATTGGCCACACAAGCTCCCTTAGAGCAGTGCATGAAGAAAGCATTAAAGAAGCTCAAGTCTTTTCCATCACCACCACCACCCACCATCACAAACAACAGCAACTTGATGCTGGTGCTCTTTTTGTTCTCAAATCCAAAGGTACATATATATATATATTCTTCTCATCCAATCTCTTATATAGTATCATGATGATTTTCTTAATTTGTTGTGATTTTGGTTTGTTCTTTTGACTTTTAATCCGTTTACTTATGATATGACAATTAAGTTTGGTCATTGGCTAACGTTTTTTTCTTTTTTAACCAGCTATGTAATCACAATACATAAAACCAAATCACAAAAAAAGTATGTGTGGGCTGATCAAAAATATCAGTGAGGATGTTTGTAGGGATATAAATGTTATGCATGGACTCGATCCTCATAAGAAAAAAAACATATATATGTTCGTTTTGTTTAGTAAAATGAAACGAAATCTTATGTTTTAACTCTTTGCATTATGTTTTGATACGTGTAAACTTGATAAAACTGCTTTCGTAAATGACCCGGACTAGATTAAGAAGCCTAATTTGAGCTTACTTCTATAGTTAAGAGCTTGTTTTCTCATCTTAGAAGACTTTTCGTTGACAAATTAGAATACGTCTCGAAATGCTAATAATTCGGGTCACTTTCCACCGGATCCAAGATTATTCCACACTGTGGACACGTAACCTAGTGCATTTATTGGACTTTAATATGTGTATGATTTACGAGTATGATATTATATTATCTAATCAATAAAATAAAAGTAAAATCCTATATTTGATCAATTGTTTGAAAGATATTTTAAACTGTATAAAATTTGTATGAATTCATTCTGTTAATATACTATCATGCATAAAAGTAAAACCAGAGGCATTTTTGCCAAAAACTTTTCATGAGCTTTTCTAAGAATTTTAACTTTTAATTTTAAATAACAAGCTCTTTTTATGTTAAAAAAGAGCTTTTTATTTTGAGAGGAAATTTTTTCAAAAATGAAGCGCTACTTTTTGAGAACTTTTCGTTTGAATGGATCTTCTAACTTTAAAATTATACACAATTATCTTTTTCATAATTTTTGTTCGAAGTTTTAGTATCCCCTTTTGTCATTTTATACTATTAAATTGTAGCTACGGTTAAGATATCAAACATCTTTAAAGTAAAGTAAGAGTTTTAGTTAACAACTTTGATTAAAAGCTACAGGACTTATAATTATAATACCAGTTATAATTACTTTTTTCGAATATACCTTAGAAGAGTGACGTGTGGGTTAGAGACTTAAAGTCCGAATTTATTATTTTATGAGTTTGGTAGGCATGTGAATAATGAACTTAAAATGGTATTCTGATCACGATAATAGTAATATAGTAGTTATAATACGAACGATTTAATTCTAATCAATTTGCGAATAAAAGACCAACCATGATAAGGGAGTTAGGGACAGAATGTTTTTTCTAATTAGTGCTTAATTTCTTTTTCATTATAAGATAAGGTACATATTTTAAAGTTTAACATAGTTCGTTACTTCGTTAAGCCTGATTGTATTGATAGTAGTGTCGCTGTTTTTTTCCCCTTCCTTTTCGTTCTGCAGTATTCATATTACTATACCATTAATATCAGTGGTATGAATAGGGCCCTTGCCACATATATTGTGACAAGTGTCACTACCAGAATCATACGCGTTGCTGCCCGTGTGGCGCTGCTCAATTGGTGCCACGTTGGTCATTTTAACCCCGTATCACTATTTGGATTTTGTCATATTAGATCTCCTTTAGGTTTTTGTTCTTTTGTTTTTTCGTGGGTTTTTTTCATAGTTCTTTTTCTTTTGTGTTTTCTTTTATTGGTTCGACTTATACCCCACATCACTATGGTTTTCTCGCAAAAACATTTGTGTTTTTATTAAGGTTATATCTTGGTTTTTATCACACTTTTATTCCTTTTTGGATTTTCAAGTAGGTTCAATACAAATAGACAATCATAACAAAACTGTATCAACACGATAACTTTTGCGGGGCCCAAATCAAGTCGGTGCCACCCACGTGGCATTGTCCCATTCGATCGCCACGTATTTTGTCACTGTTCTATTGGTCCATCTACACCTCGCGTTATTATTCGGATTTTGCCATATCGAATCCCGTTCGGGTTTTTTTTCTTTAGGTTTTCCTTGGTTTCTTGCACAATATTTTTGTTTTTATGTTCTACTCTATTGATTCATGTTATACCCCGCATCACAATTTGGGTTTTGCCATATCGGATTTCGTTTGGGTTTTTTTTAGGTTTTTTTTTTTGTTTATATTCATAGTTTTTTTTATGCTCTCAACTAATATATTGGAAACTTTCACTCAACATTTTGTTTTAACTTCGTTTTTGATTTTTGGTTTTATTGCACAAACTAAATGTATGTATTCGATATTGCAAACTTTTTGATGTGGTTTTCTTAGTATTCTCGAACAAACATTTTTTGTTTTCTTCAGGTTATTTCTTGATTTTTTTCACGCTTTTTTTTCTTTTGAATTTTAAAGTAGGTTTAACACAAGTAGACTAACATAACGAAACCATATGAACACCGCAATTGGAGCCCCGCAAAGCGGGGCCCAAACTTTTCTAGTTCATATTATTACTGCTAAAGTATAAATAGAAGCCTACTTGAACAAAGCGAGTACACCCGGATATCAATTAACCTTTTGTTACTTTGTATATTGTAACATATTTTAAAAGAAGCAAATGTAATGTAATGTAATGTGTGGTGACTGCAGGGTCATGGTGGCATAGCGGCTATCATTTGACAACATCCATTGTTGCGCCACCGTTGTTGAGTCTACCATTTGCGTTTGCCTCACTAGGATGGACCGTTGGAATAATGTCGTTGGTGATTGGGGCATTGGTGACTTTCTATTCATATAACCTTATTTCTCTCGTCCTTGAACACCATGCCGAGTTGGGTCACCGCCATCTTCGGTTTCGTGACATGGCATATGATATCTTAGGTAACATCCCTATCTCTTAATTTGTTTGTTATATTTCTCTCTTTTCCGAAAACAATTTATAGAATAAATTCTACTCATTTTTTGAATTAGAACGTTTTGAAAATCCTAACGATATAGACGTCTTGAAATAAAATCTAATATTTATGTAATATTACTACATTTCACCACAAACGCATAGTAGGAAGATTTCTGGCGTAATAGAATCATAAAAATGACGATTTCATCATCAGTTGTGCTTATATAAAAGAGCACTTACAAAATTGACCTTGGTAATTTTTCTTTTGGTCAAAGACGTGAGGTTTGTTAAAAGAGAGCGGACCCCATGAAGGAAATGTAACACTGACTGGACTAAAATTCATTTATTATTTGTGCTCGATCTGCAACCATTAACCCCAACAATATCCTCATTACATCTTTCATCAATTGTATCAGATCATCCTACATCAACATTCACCAACCGGTTATATATATAGGTTTTAGGTAAAATAAAACAAGTATTAAAGTAAAACAAATAAAACAATATGTTTCCCTATAGTGAAAATCACCGTGCATCATGAAAATCATCGTGAATCCATTGCTTCGTGAATCTTTGTGCATTAACTTAACCATGATCTAATGGTCAAGATTTTGTCCTATTTGTTTTACTTTAATACTTGTTTTACAATACCCAACCCCTATATATATAAACACATTTACCAAAGAACCCATCCAAGACCCCGCGCCTTCGTCTCTCACTTTGTAAATTAATTAAAGAACCCAAAGTGAGGCAACCAATTAAGCGATTCCAAATTTCAAATAGAATCACAAAATTGAAGAGCTCTGCGGTCAGCCTAAGAGCTCCCGACACCATCGAATACCGGTGGTGACGGTTTTTGACTTACTTTTATTATTATATTGAAAACATAGATAGTAATTGATAGATGTTCTAAATTTTTAATATGGATTTTATAATGGAAGAATGTATATTAAAAATTTATTTGGGTATTATCAGGAGATTACGAGTCTTTTTAACATAGATATATGGAGCTTAATCAAGGGTATTCTCGTGACTATTTCACCGACTACCCTGAACATGTTTACCCAATCAACCTAATACCTTGTTTCAATGGACTAACTTCAAATGATGGTACTTATCTTCTTTTCTTTTCTAATCGATCAAAGTAATATCACGACAACAAACTTAGTAACAACGACCCGCAAAAACCACACCCTAATCGTGAATCAGAATCCAGATACAACTCAAACATAACACCTAATCAATAAACTATCTTAATAATAACTTAAGGGGTTAGCTTATATACTGTTAACAGCAAAAAAATCTCGGCTGCTACTCCTCACATTCAGGGGGGATTGGGGGTATTTATTTTATCATATGTTAAATTGAAGAAGAAAATGTGTTAGGGCAGTATTATGCTGTTAACAGCAGATATGATTTTCCCATAACTTAATATAGATTTCATGTTAGCGGATATTTACATACATGCTATCTATAAATATTTTCTTTACTATTCTTATACGTTAGATTAAAAGATAGTAGAAGTTTACAGTAGGATGTTAGGCAAACAGGCAACAAGCTCCGCTGTCACACTTTATGAATAGCAAATCCTATCTTACATATTCTTCTAAATAAATTAGATGTCTTCCTATTTTTGTGCTTTCTTTTGTACTTCTTTCATCGATCATAGTCCAAGAGTAACATGTTAAATTTGCAATGACAAACAAATAATTTGTATTTTCTTGACCTTCTTTCTATTACTTTAGACGTACGAAGAAAAACAAAATTTGTGTTTGTCAGTTGAATGGTCACTAAAGTCTAAAGTCAAATTGCGAATTGACAGGCCCAAGATGGGGTAGATATTATGTGGGCCCAATACAATTCATGGTGTGCTATGGTGCAGTTGTAGGGAATATCCTTTTGGGGGGTCAATGCCTCAAGGTTAGTTTTATGATTTGGTACCTCTAATATGCTAATCTACACCTGTTCCTAGCAGATAGATATATCACGGATAATGATAAATTAACCTAATTGATAGGCTTAAAAATCAACCTAACCGGCGGAGATAGCATGGGGGCAGTGTGGGCAGCTGCCCCCATAAAGTTTCGAAAACGCAACATATATATTTCAAATATCTTTTCTTTGCCCCTACATATATATAAATAATGATGTTTAATAGAACAAGATGCCTCTGTAGCGCAGTGGTTTTCTTGTTAACTTCAAAGTTTGGAGTTGAGGTTCGATCCTTGTTTGCTACATTCCTACTTATTTTGCCTTTTGCGTTATTTATTTTTGTTTTGATCAAATCTTTGCTAACAGTTTTTCAAAGCATATACTTATTGATGGAGGTTGCCTAGGTATAATGTTAAGAAATTGCATGATAACTAAATAAATCATATAAGAGATACAATGAAGTTTAGCTTTATTGTTTCTTTTCAAGTAAAAGTATTTTTCTTTACAAAATTATTTATATAACAACTTTTCCACCTTCCATTTAACTGTTTATTTCTTCTTATCTCGTGTGTAGTTATGAAATTTTATTTTAATATATAAGTAAAACACGCCAAGTTTAGTTTAAATAAATTTAGTTTGGTTTAGTTATTGGATAGATACCCGTCACAGTTAAAAACTTTAGTTTGCCCCCATGCGAAAAAATTTCTGGCTCCGTCTCTGCCTATGATGATGACACATGGAAGAATTAAAGGTTAAGATTAGGAAAGAGATTTAGTGTAATCCAGGTGTCAAATTCTTAAGATTTTAGGTAGACTTTTAGGCTTATGAGTTAGGTTAATTTATCATTTTCCATATATCACATATTCAGATATAGATATAATAATAATAATAATGTACAACTTTTATATCAAGATGTGGTATTATACTCAAAAATTTGTGGTACATTTAGGCTAAGGAGTGGGGCTGCTAGCCCGGCAGTTGCGCCCCTAGACGCCGGCTAGCGGCCGGGAACACCACCCCCACTCGGCATCTTGCACTTTGGGCGGTTCAAATGAGCTCGGCACATGCTTTATTCCTCTCTCTTTCTTTTCTCTTTCTTTTAATACTATTTTATTTAAATTTTACCCCCAAGCAATCATCATAAGCCAATTGTCGGAAGTCCCTTCACTCCACAAATAACACCACTCCCACTTTTTTTTCATGGCATCTCAAGGCATCTTCCCTTGCCACATGACAACACCCCATACAAGTAGCCTCATGGGAGGCCATACCACTCCTCTTAGCCTTAGCAACCAGTAAATCCATTATGATTAGAAAGCTACCGAATTGCAAAATGATTTCTTGTTTTCTCCATTTTCAGCGCCGAGTATAGCTTTTTGTCAATAGATAACCAGACTAGCAAAAATTGTTGTTTGAGTCACTTGATAACTATAATTATGAACATCTTAAATTGTGATATACTCTATATGAGTACATGATATTATAGGATTAGTTGCAACTTGATCTTAAAATGTAACCTCAAAACCAGAGATTTTATATATTTTTGGCCGAGGAGGGACTATCTTTGTAGCCAAGGTAGCACGTCGGGTACCAAACATGTAGGGTTTTTGAGGTAGAGACAGAATTTGATTAATTCGGCATAACGCCACATATTATGTATTCTAATTTGCAGGCAATATACGTGTTGTGGAATCCAAACGGAACAATGAAGCTTTACGAGTTTGTGGTTATTTTTGGGATGTTTATGTTGATTTTGGCACAGATTCCATCATTTCATTCCCTTCGCCATATCAACCTCATATCTCTACTCCTATGTCTTATTTACAGCACATGTGCCACTGCTGCTTCTATTCACATTGGTAAAGTTTACAACTCTTGTATATTGAAGTAAAATGTTTGTTGTTTTTTTTTTTTCTTCATAAATTGGACTTCTTTTTATACACATTCTTCCTATTTTTTGTTTCCTCAGGGAATTCTTCAAAAGGATCCCAAAAGGACTACTCCTTGAGTAGCAATGATGAAACTAGAATTTTTGGAATATTCAATGCAATGGCGATTATTGCCACAACTTTTGGAAATGGGATCATTCCAGAAATACAAGTAAATTATATCTCTACTACTTTACTTATGAAAAAGATCGGGTTGAAAGCGTTCTAAAGTTTGTTAATAGTGAAAAAGACAAAAAAAATAAAATGTTTGCGTTTTAAAAAATCACAATTTCAACCCGACCCGTTTTAACTCATTGTCCGACTTGCTTAACTTGCCACCTCAACTGCTCTATCGAAGTATCCATGAGTGTTGGTGCATTGAGGTGTCCACTTTTTGTAGTTGGACTAATTCTTTTGCACGTGTGTAGGCGACACTTGCACCCCCGGTTAAGGGGAAGATGTTCAAGGGACTATGTGTTTGTTACGCGGTGGTCACAGTGACGTTCTTCAGTGTCGCAATTTCAGGGTACTGGGCATTTGGTAATGAATCTGCAGGTCTCGTTTTAAGCAACTTTCTTGACCACAATGGTAACCCTTTGGTTCCAAGATGGTTCATTATGATGACTAACATCTTCACCATACTCCAACTCTCGGCCGTTGCAGTAGTAAGCCAGCTAACAGATAATTAGTCTTTAAAGTAGTTATTTCAAAACAAAATGTAGTAAATGTATGACCTTTTTTCCTCTTATTTACAGGTTTACTTGCAACCAACAAATGAGGTTCTTGAAAGATTGTTTGCAGATCCAACAAGCGAAGAATTCTCAGCAAGAAATGTAATTCCAAGAGTTCTTTCAAGATCAATATCTGTGATATTGGCAACAACCATAGCAGCAATGTTGCCTTTCTTTGGAGATATCAATGCGATGATTGGAGCATTCGGATTCTTGCCACTGGACTTTGTGTTACCTGTGGTGTTTTTTAATCTGACGTTTAAGCCGTCAAAGCGTAGCCCTTTGTTTTGGTTAAACTCGACCATAGCGGTGGTTTTCTCAGTTGTTGGAGTTACTGCAGCCGTTGCAGCAGTAAGACAAATAAGTCTTGATGCCAAGACTTATAAGCTGTTTGCTAATGTATGATCGACTCATCTTCATAAAGAGGATGTTTACCGCGCTTTGGCCTAAATTATATATAATCTTAGGAACGTAAGCTTGTAGTAAACCTTTTCATGTTTCCTATATATATAAGTCAAGTTTTTTTGAAAACCACCCCGACATGAATGTCATGATACGATGTGGATGAAGGAATCGCAATCCATATTACACTGTCATATCACCTCCACATCATACCGTCATATCAACTAACAACACGGATCCAGAAGCCCATACCATATGTTGAGGACACGCACGTGACTGCCTGTTCATGGTAAATGTCAACATTAAACAATTAAACGGAAGTATAAGGTTGTCATTGTTTCTCCGCTTCAGAACGTCCTGAAGCATTGAATATGGCTTAATCATATATTTTCAACTGCTTATTACAGATAAAAAAAATGAAGTAAAAAAACCTTGTATACCAGAAAACCCAATGTTACTAATACTTTGTAAGATCACCTTTTATGTAACTTTGGATTCTATGTTCTAACATTTGATGTGCGGAGTTCATAGCATCTATAAATCATATTGTATCACAGCGTCAAAAAAATTTCAAAATTACATTCAACAAATATACAATATGTATTACAACTATGTTACACACAAAAGAAATTATCAGTTTAGAAATTATAGAGCTAAACTCCTTAAAACTAAATTAAATTAGGCTCACTTTGTATCATGACTCGCTCTTGTTTGTAGTCGGAAGCATTCCATCCTTGTACAGTTTCTACACTTGCTACACTCCAGGTTCAACAATAAGTTGACTAATGCTCAAAAACTGGGATCAAAAGGAATTGACTGAATCGAAACACAAGTACCCTGCATCTGGTAGATATGACTCTTCACGGGTAGTAAAATGGAAACAAATTGGACCCTTGAGGTGATAGGTATCAAGTGAATAGCATCTTAAGCTCCTCAATTCGTGCAGTTCGGACCTCCTGGTCGGTTAAGGCGCCAGAGATCAGCCGTTGTTTACGTGCTTGTACTGCCTCCATTCTTTCCTCGACTGTACCCTACATATTTGATCAAATTTTCACAAGTCAATAATGCAATTCTAATTTGGATTCACACAATCCAGCTCATTACCTGATTATTGTGATTGAAGTCATGATCAGCAATTTTCTGTATTATCTTATACTTTTGGTTCAATAATCAGTTTCATACCCCTCATTATCTAATACTATCTTATAAAGCATTTTGCCCTTTTTTTTAAAGAAAAGATGATTTGAACTACCCAAAATACCCCTATTCTTTATTCACTAATTTAAACATCTCTACCTAATATACCTATAATAACCTTAAATCTCAACCACTCATTTTTTTCTCTCTCCTCAAATCTCAACCACTTATTTTTTTCTCTCTCATCCATAAATCATTTTATTCCTCTAATTCATTCAAAAAAATTTATCTCAAAAACCGTACATCGATAAATTATAAAAATTGTATGGGTGTTCTTAAAATTTCATGCTCTTTCATTAGAGATGTCATTCAATATACTTTCGACGAATTTTTAAATCCGAGGGCGGAGCCCGTACGGCTAAGGCATTTGGCTATCATACTCTATGACTTGACCTATCACCCCCACCATCTCACCGCCGCAACGCGCGGGCACTATCTCTCGTTGTATGGTAAAATAAAATAATGTATTAGCATCTTTTTTCCAAGTTTCTAACATAATTTGAGATACTTTTACTCCCATTATACAAGCTGCGTTTCTTTTATTTATTTATTTTCACAACAATAACCTACCTTTTGATCATATCTAATAGCTTTTTAAATAGTCGCTAATTGCCAGGCACTCAAACAGCGGATAATCTAACCGTTTACAACCAAAGAGAGAACTTGTAGCTATAGATTATCATCAAAAACAAGCAAGCAAGTACAAACACAAATATTTCAGGCTTTCGATGAATTAATACAAGTGCAAATAGATTAATGAAACAAGGTATACCTTCACAATAAAGCGTTTGATATGAACACTTTTTGTTTGTCCAATCCTATGGATGCGCATGACCGCTTGTTCCTCAACAGCAGGATTCCACCAAGGATCCTACATAAAATAAAAAAGTGACAAAGACATTAGCAAAATAAGTTTCAGTTATTTAATCATTTTAATAGAAGACAAATGCATAACTGAGTACCAAGACAAATGCATTGGATGCTGCTGTCAGGTTAATTCCAACTCCCCCGGCCTTCAATGACATCAATAAAACCTGTATGAGACAAACATAAGAAATGATGCTCATGATGTCGTTAAATAAAATAAATTACGAAATTTTCTAGTTCTAGTTGACTTAAAATAAGTTACACACCATAATGTCGCTTTCTTCTGAAAACTGAGTTATAACTTTCTCCCGCTGTTGCTGGTTTAAAGTACCATCCAGACGAACAAATGAAATATTGTTTCTGATACACGTTTTAGAATCATCAGACTTCCAAATTTAATCATAGGCTAAATGTAACCACGCTTTAAAGAGTCCTATATAAACGATAATAAAATTACAGATAAACTGCCTATGGACTCACGTATGAGGTCCACATTGATCAATGTGTTACCTAGAAAGAGGAATCTGTAAAAGATCCAAAAAGGCAGTCCACTGACTAAAAACAATACTTTTAGAACCCGATGAGCGAAAACTTTCTAATTCACGTAACAATGCAGACACTTTGGATGATTCCACCCAGTTTTTCTCAACATCCACACGAAACCGACTGTCAGTTGGTGCTGTAATAAGTTCCTGCTTGCTTACCGCATTTCTGCCAATTACAGATATTGTTTTGTTAGATATACACTAACTACCCAAAGCAAAAAATCAAATAACCTAGTCCAACCCGAAAATGCTAAAGGTGGCAACAAGTCATATGGACCAAATCAAAAGGTTTAGCTATATAGAAAGTAGATTGAGCCGGTCGAAAGTAGCACACACTAGTTTATGCAAAAGAATTAATAACTAAGTTAACATTGGAATTGTAAAGTTCTTGTTGTGATCATATATGACACAATAAATCTCTTTAGAAGCTACAAAAAAGAAAGTAGGCAAACAGGTTTGATCTGACCCATTTTGACATGTACAGAAATAACTGTCTCAGCCCGTATCCTTTTGACCTCTTCCCCAGCCCACCCATAACTTTGGGGTCAATTGCAGGAAGATACCTACAAACAGGACAAAGACCCGAATTGGGGGTTCTCCAACTTGATAATAGACATTCACGGCATAATCGATGAGCACATGGTGTCAAAACTGCATCTTCAAAAGCTTCTAGGCATATAGGACATTCTCCCTCTTCCCCCTTTTGCAACTCTTTTACAACCTCTTGTATATAAGCTTTAGAAGGCGCTTCTTTTCCTTCTTCGATGGCGTCTTTACCACCCTTAAGAAAACGTTTCGCCAATTTGCCTAAATCTGAAAACTCTTGCGTATCACCTCGACTGTCAAAAGTAGTAACAATTTATCATCAGAAATTACAGTGGTTAAACAAAAACGTATAAATTGTAAAATTACATATTAAACAGTGTGCATGTTTCCTACCTCATAACAAGAAAAGGGTGATCACAGCATTGCCGAAGTCGCAGAAGTAGCTCCAAAATAGAAGCATAGTTATGAAGAACCCGTCCTTGCTCAATAAATTGGTCAAACTTCACCTAAAATCAAACCCAAACAGATTATGGTCTACCAAAGAAGCATAACTAGAGGTAGCAAGATGGTCAGCTCAGTAGGATGGGCAACGGGTAAAAAGGGATCATTATCAAATAGGGGTGGCCATCCACCTTGTTTTGTACTTCTAATATTTTTAATGAATGCATTAAACATGATTCTCATAAAACCATAATAATCCAAATCTTCAATTCAATAACTTAAAATACACTTCAGGTAATTTTCACCAATTTGGCCCATTCGACTAGCTTCCCATATAGTAAATCTTTTTATTGGACCCTTGTATACCCATTGGGATTGATAATTACCCAAATCGAGTGGCACATATGTAAAATGGGTGTTGCAACCTGATAGACCCGCACAAGCTCAGGAAGATAATTCGAGCCCATGTCCAGCAGGCCCAAGCTCAACCACAAGTCCAGAATGTGAAGAAGAGAATTGGGTTAATTTAATCCAAAATCAGAGCTCAAATAGGTAATATGGACCTGCTGTTGAAGACTACTTTTCCACGTCTACACAATGCAATTTTATTATTCTTGTTATTTTTAATTATGTTATTTTAGTCCATGTATGACTTAGTATGTGGCAGTTATTTTCATTCCAAAAGTGTAGGCACTTAGTGGGGTAGTTATTCCTTTCTAGTATGTAACCAAAACGTGTGATCAATGAAACACAGATTTGGTTTTCTTCACAATTCATATCTCTGTTTCTTTCATATCATTGCTAGCTTGATTTGTGGCTATATCAAGTGGTGATCTTTGATAGCTAAGATTGCTTCACGGGGTGAATCTGTACCGTGAATTAGTTTTAGTTTCTGCCCATTATCCAGATAGAGGTGGTGTGACTGTAACTTGGAAGTTCGTTGTTACTCTCATTCATTATTTCAGTTCCTAGTCGATTTTGGGTTATCATCTGGTATCAGAGATATGGGAATGGATACCCGCAATAGTTCCGAATTGAAGAAACTCATTGCTGAAGCTTTAGAAACCGATCGACGGGAAATGGCACAACAAATGAAGGCTTTACAGGATCAGGTCCAGGAACTACTTGTTTCTCAAAGTAAACGAATTGATGAAGAAGTTAATTCAGGAGGCGCAAGCGGTTCAGGCACCGGAGGGGGTAGAGAACAGTCCGGTTGGCATCCAAACGACATCAAAGTTGACATACGTGAATATGACGGTAAACTTGATCCCGATGAATTTGTGGAATGGCTCCGAACTGTAGAGCGGGTTTTCGATTACAAACAAACCGCCGACGATAATAAGGTCAAAATTGTTGCTCTGAAATTACGCAAATATGCTTCAACTTGGTGGTCTAATGTTTGTTTGAAACGTGAACGGGCTGGGAAATAAAAGATTAGGACGTGGTTAAAGATGAAAGCAAAATTGAAACAAAAATTTCTTCCTTCCTATTATATTCAAGCTGGTATTTCCCAGTTGCATTCCTTAAGACAAGGTTCGGATACAGCGGAGGATTATTCTCGAGAATTTGAATATCTGTTGATGAAATGCGATATACCTGAAGATGATCCTCAAACTCTGGTACGTTACTTAGGCGGTTTAGAATCTCGTGTAGCAAATGTCGTAGAACTTCACACTTTTAATTCACTTGCTGAACTCACTTTGTTGGCCCATAAAGTGGACTCACAACAACGAGCAAAAGGAAAAACAGAAATATCCAGACCCAATTTCAAGCCTAACTCAAATACACCTGCAAACTATTCCCTTAAACCGTTTACCTCTCCTAAACCTAAATCACCTACTACCACCCCCAATACATTTAACCCATCTAAAATCCCACTTAATCCAATCTCCAATCCTGAAAACCATCGCGCCCCTCGTAAGTGTTTTCGTTGTCAAGGGTTAGGGCACATAGCTTCTGAATGTCCCAGTAAACGCATTGTATCCCTTGTCGATTATGAGCTTGCAAATATAAACGGGTATGAGGTTGAATCAGGTTTGTCTCCTACTTCAATTGATGAGCATGATGAAGAGATTGGTGGGCCTGATGATGGGGAATGTCGGGTCATACGACGCACACTAACCACCAGCCCTATGCCGAATGAGCAACTGCAACGACAATCCATCTTTCATACTCGCTGCACCATTGGTCAAAAGGTGTGCTCTTTAATTATTGATGGAGGTAGCTGCACCAATGTAGCGTCTCAAACATTGGTTTCTAAGCTGAACCTCGCAACAGAATTGCATCCTGCACCCTACACCATACATTGGTTGAATCAAGGAAAAGGTATACGTGTTTCTCACCGTGTATTTATTACTTTCAGTATTGGGAAGTTGTATGCCGATAAGATATGGTGTGATGTTATTCCAATGGATGTGTGTCATGTATTGCTTGGACGTCCCTGGCAATTTGACCGTAGGGTAACTCATGATGGTTATCGTAACACTTATTCGTTTGTTTTTCACCAGCATAAGATCGTCCTTACCCCAATAACACCAACCACTTCGACTTCCAGCCCCCAACCCACCTTAAACACACTGCTACAAGCTGATCTTCATGAATACAAATCCTTTAGGGAGTTTTTTTTTATGGGAATAGACAACAATGTTACTCCAACACCAACCGGCCCTCACCCTTATCTCAAAACCCTTTTAACGTCATATAGCCAAGTGTTTCCAACTGAAATACCTAATCGACTTCCTCCCGCACGCTCCATCCAACATAAGGATCCATTCTGCCAAACAAGCCGGCATATAGAACAAATCCACAAGAGACGGCTGAAATACGAAAACAAGTGGAAGGATTATTGACCAAGGGACTCATACGTGAGTCACTAAGTCCCTGAGCAGGCCCAACATTATTAGTACCCAAGAAAAATGGCGAATGGCGGATGTGTATGGATAGTAGATCGATTAATAAGATCACCATCAAATATCGGTTTCCAATTCCTTGATTGGACGATTTATTGGACGAACTGTATGGCGCCACAGTGTTCTCTAAGATTGATCTTAGGAGTGGGTATCATCAGATTCGGATTTTTGAAGGGGATGAATGGAAAACTGAATTCAAGACAAAAGAGGGGTTATATGAGTGGCTCGTTATGCCTTTCGGCTTATCAAATGCGCCTAGTACCTTTATGCGTTTAATGAACCATGTTTTGAAGCCATTTTTGGGGCGGTTCATTGTGGTCTACTTCGACGACATTCTCGTGTATTACGACAGAATTGGAACACCAGTCTCATCTCAAGCAGCTGTTCACAGTTCTTGACCAAGAGAAGTTATATGGTAACTTAGAAAAATGTCACTTTTTTACTAACCAGGTTACTTTTCTTGGGTATATCGTGTCAGCTCAAGGAATACAGGTGGACGATACTAAGATAAAAGCAATACAAGACTGGCCGATTCCACAGACAATACAGCAAGTACGAAGCTTCCATGGTCTTGTTTCTTTTTATCGACGATTTATCAAAGGATTTAGTACCATCGTTGCTCCTATGATTGAGGTAACAAAGTCCAAGCAGTTCGTGTGGAGTGAACAGGCTCAGACAGCCTTTGATGAGTTAAAACGACAATTATCATCCACTCCTGTTCTTTCATTACCTTGTTTTGATGAAATATTTGAGGTGGAATGTGATGCCTCGGGAGTTGGCATACGGGCTGTGTTGTCCCAGTTGGGCAGGCCGATTGCCTATTTTAGCGAGAAACTCAACGAGGCAAAACGACGATATTCTACTTATGATAAAGAGTTCTACGCAATCATTCGAGCACTCGACCACTGGCAGTCATTCTACACTCGGATCATGAGGCCCTCAAGTACATTCAGGGGCAACATAAGCTTCAACCCCGACATGCTAAATGGGTGGAGTTCTTACAAATCTTCAGCTTCACGATTAAACATAAGGCGGGCAAGTTAAATAAGGGGGCAGACGCATTATCTCGTAGGTATTTTCTTCTTAATTCCTTACAACCAAAATTTTGTGGTTTTAGTCTCCTTAAAGAGGTGTACTATGATGATATTGATTTTGGGGAGATATACTTGAGGTGCCAAAAACATGCTTCTGGTCAATATCACATCAGTGATGGGTTTTTGTTCAAACAACAGCAGCTGTTCTCATTCAGGAGACCCATCAAGGGGGTTTAGCAACTCACCTAGGCATTGACAAAACTGTCCACCTCTTGCGTTTGCATTTTTTCTGGCCAAAAATGGCTCGTGATGTTGAGCACTACATTCGTCGATGCTTACCATGTCACCGAGCCAAAAGTCATTCCTATCCGCATGGTTTATAGCCCCTTGTTTGGGTTCATTTACGGAAGGAACGGTTTGCTTCTAAACGCCGCTCCAAGTTAAGCCCACGGTCTGATGGTCCTTTTAAGATTCTGGAACGCGTCAATGACAATGCATATAAGGTCGATTTACCAGGTTCATATGGTGTGGCTGCCACTTTTAATGTTGCAGATCTTCAGCCTTATTATGATCCTGAAGACCCTCTTCCAAGTTTGAGGACAAACTCTTTTGAAGAAGGGGAGGATGATAGACCCGCACAAGCTCAGGAAGATAATTCGAGCCCATGTCCAGCAGGCCCAAGCTCAACCACAAGTCCAGAATGTGAAGAAGAGAATTGGGTTAATTTAATCCAAAATCAGAGCTCAAATAGGTAATATGGACCTGCTGTTGAAGACTACTTTTCCACGTCTACACAATGCAATTTTATTATTCTTGTTATTTTTAATTATGTTATTTTAGTCCATGTATGACTTAGTATGTGGCAGTTATTTTCATTCCAAAAGTGTAGGCACTTAGTGGGGTAGTTATTCCTTTCTAGTATGTAACCAAAAAGTGTGATCAATGAAACACAGATTTGGTTTTCTTCACAATTAATATCTCTGTTTCTTTCATATCATTGCTAGCTTGATTTGTGGCTATATCAAGTGGTGATCTTTGATAGCTAAGATTGCTTCACAGGGTGAATCTGTACCGTGAAATAGTTTTAGTTTCTGCCCATCGAATTATCCAGGTGGTGTGACTGTGGTGTGACTGTAACTTGGAAGTTCGTTGTTACTCTCATTCATTATTTCAGTTCCTAGTCGATTTTGGGTTATCACAACCTCTAGGTAAGATGCATGAGAGAGACTACAAAGTTTACCAATCAAAACAAGTACCTTAGATCTCTTAAAAAGAGCATCATAAAAATCTTTTTCGGCCTCTGTTTGTTCGCAATATATTACTTGCATCTCAGCAGGGGGGAGAACTAATATAGGCCTGCCACCAAGTTGGTTAAAGAGAATATCACAAAAATTATTTATAGAACGGAAAACAAATGATAAGGAATCATGTTTATATATACTAACCTGCCTTCTTTGTCTGTGCTGAACTTAGTTCTTCTTAGCATAATTGGCCTTAATATGTTTTGGACCAAGCTTAATCCCCTCACATCACCAGCCTCGAAAGGTTTCTGAATTAGCTTGTTCCACCTATTAAGCTTATGTCCATTAAATATAAGAGCTTCTACATATACGGAATAAAAGAAAGCCAAAACATACCATGCCCAGCTTCCCCATGGTTCAATCCTTAAGAACCGAAGAAGACTATAAATGTCCTCCAAACTGTTCTGTAACAAAAAAAGAAAACATGTCAGGAAAATATGGAGCAAGTCACAGAGGCTACATATTATAACCTGGAATACACATGGGTATATCATCAACCAAAAAATGTGGAAACACAAAAAATATTGAAAAAAGCAAAAAAGAACATACATGTTCACAATCACAAATTTACAAGTTACAACTAATCCTATAATGCAGAGGATGAACAACAATGTAACAAAGCTAGGTGGCAGTTTAGACCCATTTACCAATAAATGGGTCAAGTTGGGTTATCTTTAGTATCTAGCAAGTCAACTTATGATTAAAAGACCTAGCTATAAGAGAACGGGGCGGGAGTATCGCAACGTGTATTCAGAATGCGAACTTCCATAATTCACATTATTATTATTGCAAATAATATACATTTTAATTACATGTAGTCACATTAGTTTATCTACACGGTCAAATTTTTAGAAGCTACAATACGACCCATTTTAATATGTACTAAAAACTACCCATTTTTACCCAGTTACTCACTAAACCCACCCATAATGCCACTTCTTCAAGAGATGTGAAAAAACACAAGTCATACTTGGATAGGGGTACCGGTAAGACACCATCGACGATCAGCAACAAGGGTAGCTGCAGCCACAGAAATTTGGCTTTTAGAAGATTTTATGGTATGTGCCTCATCAAGCACCACCCTAAACCATCTCACAGAATAAAGCCCACCACGTTCTTCAGCATTCTACAACAAAGAAATATACAATCAAAATACAAACTATCTTCACATTGAGTAAAAAAGTATATAACTACCCTCATTCAGCCATTACCTCAGAAGAAAATTCGGAGGCTACAACTCCATAGGTGGTAAGCACAACATCGCTCTGAGCTAATATTTTGGCATCTTTCGGGCGACTTTGCCCATAGTGAACATAAATAGACAAAGCCCCTGGCTCCCCGTGAGTTTCAATCTCTGCCTGTTACCAAAAGCAGTGAATTTTAGAGCACCTTCCATTTGCTATAATAGTCTTGCAAAATTCACAAACTTAATTATGCAAACATACAAAGTCATAGAGGTGGCACCATCGCCTGTCAAATGAAGATAAAAAAAAAAAAAAAAAAAAACTTATAAGACACTAATTATTTATGAAACCCCGAGGAAGTGTTCTGAATTTCTAATTAACCCAGCCCGTCCAATTTGCCACCACTAAGACACTAATTACAAGGTTTACCTTCCATTGGCCTATAAGAGTCATAGGACATATGATCAGATTCCCGCCACCAATGAGCGACTGTTTCTGCTTTCTGAACTTATCAAATCCTGAAAACTTGGCTACTTTCTTTAAAGATGATGGAGACTGATCCAAGCCATTTAGCATTTCATCACCTTCAGTGCATGCCTGACTGGCAGAGTCTTTATCTAATGCTCCACCTTTTTCTGTGTGAGCAAGAAGGAGTGATATCGTCATGATAGTCTTTCCAAGCCCCATAGCATCTGCCAATATCTTGATACATATTATCGGGTCAAATAGTTGCATATCTCAAAGTATAGCATATAGGTAAACAACATTGACTATAGGAAAAAACATACTCCCCCTCTTGACATTTGCAGAGTACTGGGAAATTCTACAGTAGCTTCTCCTGAAAATGAGTTCACATAAACTACGAAATTTCTCCTATTAGGGAAAACAGATATAAAGATAATTAGCTATCAGGCAATACATTAAAGCATTTAAATTGGCTGTTGTATTTATATAGCAGAGGATGTTTTTTTACTTTCTTTTTTTTTTTTGTGGGGGGGGGGGGGGGGGGGGGCGGGATTTTGGATCATGAATTATTATAGTAATGTGAATGGGGAATGGGTCACCCCAACCTGATTTATAGTTAAACTAAGAAACATGTTGCTTCAACTGTAACTAGTTTTGACTTTTGACCCATGTGGCCAGCCAATCTTGCCATTTGTACTTAAAATACCCTGGAAACTAAACGTACTTGTCTGCAAGGTGATAAGCATCCCAACACGGATGAAGAGTTGTGGCAGCTTCATCTATGGATGGTCTCTTCTCCAAATGAACCATCCAATGAAGTGCCTGCTTCTGATAGGGGCGAAGATCACATAAAAGAGCACTTGGAGGTTCCATTTCCTACATCAAGAAACATCATTTGAACGCTTTCAAATTCCTTAAAATGCTTAAACGTCCATACAATAACTATCATATAAGAAAATTAATTATAATACCTCTAAATCAGAACCATTTGCAACACCAACAATATTGTCAAGATCATTATCTGAAATTGTCTCCTCATTTTCAGCTGTGCTTCCATTAGAAGATGAGTTTTTATTTTTGCTAGCATTGATTAACCGAGCAGAAACACCAGAACCATCCTGTTTATGTAAAAAAGGTATATAAAAATACAGGGCCGTAGAATAAAAATAGAAACTGCAAATGTGTACATACCTTTACATCCAAAGGTCGCTTCTTTGTATTCAAGTCACTAGGTGAAAATTCTGCCTAATTACCACCAAAGACAATCAAGAATGAGAATTTTCACTATCTTTTTAAATGAAAACATAAATGAAATTCTTAGACATGAAAAAAACTGAGAAATAATACCTTTTTGAAGGGAACTAATCCAAGTAACCGGAACAATGTTGGAAGGGGATGGATGGAGGTTTCATCATTGGAACTGGTTGGCACCTTGAGAGAGGTCTGATGGCTCTTGTGTAATATGGAACTATTTATGTAAACACTGCCGAAACATATATTGAACTCAACGGTCAACACTAACACAGATATGCTTTATTATAGCATTCCACACACACACACACACACACACACACAAAGAAGATAAAAAAGAATCAAATGGGTACCTGACAGAAAGCTTAATGGTATCCATAAGTCCCAGATTACCAGGAGTAGATTTGCAAAAACCTTCTATCTCAACCTTCTTATCTCTAACAAGAGGCAAAAGGCATCGTGACCATTCGTTTGGGATCCGACCAATCTGCAAATTAATTTGGTGACAATAGAGAACCTTTTTATAATTGATCATCAAATCATTGCCTTTTGCCTATAATTTCTAATAAACTAATACCGTATATCGGATATGTATATATATATGTATATATATGTCAAACACATACAAAAACAAAGCAGTAAATAAAATCAGAGAAATATACCTCCCCGGAAGCTAATGTAGAAAACCTCACAATCTCCGAACACGAATTCAAAGGCTTACCACGACCACCGACACCAGCTACCTTCGATTTAATCAACGGAAATGAAAAATCAACCCGATCACCCTCCTTAATCTTATTCCCTTTACAAGTCGATGACGCCATCATTTCAGAACAGCCCACAAACCACCACTTACTACTCCTGACGACTTCGTTTTCCTTCTCCACATTACACTCCACTGTCCTACCAACACTTGACCCATTAACCTTTACACTACTACTAACTACACTATCCACCGGTTCCGAAACCCGGACCGGAACCGGAACCGAATCACGGGGTTTATCGACAACTGGACTATGATTCAAACCCTTTAAGGGTTTTGGGGGTTGTGATTTTTTGAAAGTTGGGGTGTCAAAAATTATGTTAATTGCAGCAGTTGGATCATTCTTGGCCATATGAAGGGCTCTGAGTACATCCATTTTGGAGTAATCTTGGCCCACGATTGATCGGACGGTTGAGATTAGTTCGTCGGGGATTTTGTTTGCCATTTTTTGGGGGGAATTTTGATGAATAAACCCTAACCCTAATTGAAATTTAATACGCGCCAATTGATGACATATAGATATAAATATATTTGGTGTGTATAGTGGAGAAGAGGAGGGAGGGCTTCTGATTAAAACCTTGTGATAGAGGAAAAATTGATGGGTGGCCTTTTTGTTTACTCCGGTCAAGATCTTTACACATAAAGGTTTCCCGCCACTATTTATTGTTGATTGTTTCTTTTTCCTCATTTTAATCTTGAACTTTTACAACTTTTACAAAAGATATATCCGTAGTACTATATAAAATTGCCAACGTATATGTAAAAATAAAAGAAATTGCCAGTAACAAAGTTAGATATAATATATATACTAGTCCTAATACTCGTACGATGTACGGTAGCTATATAGATTGTATCATAAAGAAATTTGAATATGCCTCATACATGATTCGTGTGAATGAAATAAATTGTGGTTAAAGTAAACCGATGATTGAAGCTAAGTTATAATAAACAGTAATGATAAATATAATATATGTTTAGTTAAAGTTTTGGATTTACCTTAAATTTTTACAATCACATCAAAATCAGAACTTGTAAGCATAGTGGATGACAGCAAATAGCCTTGTGATTTCGGATCGTAAACTCAAAATTTTGAAGTCTTCATGTTAATAACTTATTATAAGTAATATAAGTAACAGGAGTTGAAGAATTGAGAAAAAAAAGAAACAATTTTATTAATAAGAATGATCAATCAAATAAGGTTATAATGTGTTTTGTATCTATAAGCCAAGAGTTATAGTTTAACTTTAAGTCTAATAAGGAAATTGAATCAATATACAATTAAAAAAGCTAATTTAATAAAATAAATAAACTAAAAGGACACGTGTCGATCAAGGATTACGCCACGTGTCGTTTCAAGAACATCTCAATCCTGTTTTAGTTTATTTTAGTTTATTGGTAGATAGAAAATTAATATATGTAACTAATTTGGTAATATTTACAAACAGACATGATCACTTGTTAGATTCAAACGAAGAAACATAGCCCTATCGTTCTGATGGAGAGAGAAACCTATGATGAGCCTTTCGGGTGGTTTTACACAAAAAAAAAATTAAGTTACTGATCATGTCATGGTTAAAAAATACGAGTATAATTTAATTCAAAATTGAGCAAATTATCCTTTTTTAACAGTAATTTATTATCGTAAATGTATTTATATTAGCCTTTTTATTCAAATTAGCTTGATCTAGAAACATCCATAGACCTAAATGGCTATAACTATAATATACTCAGATTATATCAGAAAGGGAAGTGATATTCGTACCACCAAACTTGATTAATTTACCACTGTACAAGTATTACAACACACTGTACAAACAGTTAATGCATAATTGTGGTAAATTAATCAACTTATGTGGTACTAATATCACTTCCCTATCAGAAAATGAGAAAAGTATTGATCCAACAAGATAAAAAGTCAAAGTGACGTAAATAAGAATAATTTTTTTACGTTATGACGCACGGGCAAATAAATCCTTGTTTGTTTCAAACTGTAACGCACACTATCGCGTGATACATTTTATTAAAAAAAAAAGCAGTAAATGAAGAAAGCAATAAACGAAGGAAGCTCGAGAGATCCAAATGAAAATAAATAGTACTAAAAAGCCAGATGATTGGCAAAACCGCAAAAGATAATGGAAGAAAGAAAACCGATTGCACGCACACCCACACTTTAACATACACTATGAATATGAATAGCAATCAAATATTTCATGCATTGACAAACAAATGCACTATGTTACACAATCAACTTTCTTCACATCCTATCCTATCCATAATACATAAAGAATATTATGAAATCTGTCCCTATATATCAATCAAGCCAAATGTTGTAAGAACTAACTGAAAAACAAGAAAAGAAAACTTGTATAAACAGAAAAAACCCTCACCAAAAATGAGAAAACCATGTCCTAATAATACAATTACGAAAAAATCACCGATGTTACCCTCTGCGAAGCAACTCTAACACTATGCCGCTCATTTATAACTTAGCTTTTGATCCCGCCAACCCACGCTCATTTATATGCCTTCTACATTGCTTCAACGTTAACCAAGTATGATTCCTTTCAAGTACAGTTTTTTCGCCAACGGATTTGTAATTCATAATATACTGTTAAAAGTTTTTTTACAGCAAACCAGCAAGCAACGCCCCTGGGTCTGATGATGCAATTGGTTGTTGAGGCACAGGTGCGGGAGGCTTGGCAGTTGTAGGAATGTTAACTAAATGTTCCTTGATGAATTCCTTCAGCCTGTGACAAAATGGCAGGTTGGGTAACATAACAAAAATTGTTGCTTTATGTTGAATCAGACTACCCAAAATTGATTACAGGTTCATAACAAAAAACCCTAAGTGTCACGCATGGTTACAAACTTTATATTATTCTAGTAGAAACCACCATTTTTTAGTGACATGATTAAACTTTTTTTAAAGATTACAAACACACTACTGGTGAATTTTAACCCTGGTTTGATCCATTTGTAGCGTTTCCGTTTAACATAACCCGAATCCTGACCCGTTCATTTATAAATCTGTTTCAATTGTTACCTATACTATTTATGCTTGTAACCATATGAAACTCAAAACTGAAAACATACTCGAATGTTAGAGCTGGATCCCCTGATGCCACTGTCATACGGAGCTGCGTTCTGTCAGCAGGATCAGTTTCAATTCTAACCTGAAAATCGTGTGACAAATACTCAACTTCTAGTGGATAATCAATGATTACCTTAACAAAGAATTATTAAATACTTAACAAATCGGTTATAAATATCTAGAAATAAACAAATATATGTACTTACTAGGCATAGCATGGCTCGTGTGCTTTCAGAATAGAAGGTCGTGCTTGCAACTAAATTACTTGGATTAGGATCCTGGAAAGAAAGAAATGTTTAAGCAAAAAACACAAGTGCCTGCTTCTACTACAACAAAGTATGAAGGCGATATGTTTTATAATATTAAATAACTCACCAATCCAGGACAAACCATCAACCTCAAACTGTTGAGCAAATTTTCCATTTCTCCCAATGACATCGGTCTCACACCTCTAACCTGTTTGAGTTTAGGAAAAATAATTCAACTTATTTGCTCAAAAAAGATGAAAATACTATCAGTCAAACTAAATAGAATATTACACAAGTGAATCTCAACTCTCAAGCAGAATTGGTGCACTAAAATTACTAGTAAAGTGTTAAAGTAATAATCATAAATAGCTAATTTTGTTTGCAGGTCAAACCCAAAATGCCAACCCAGCCTGTTTCAACCTGATACCGTTTTGAACAGTTGCCTAATGCTCCCGAACGACGGATCTTTCCACCCATACAACCTAAGCCCTTTCGCCCCGAGCTATGGTTTTTAACAGATTAATAGATGTACCCCACTCTATTTCCATTAGCAAGCTATATTACGCCCACACAAAATCGTCATTTGCAGCATAGCAGTAACTTCTGTGTTGGTGAAAGTTGGCAAGGTTGCAAGACTTGGCTAGTGGGTCAAAACAGGCCAGATCGGGTTGTGTCCCGCAAACACATTTGTCACTAATTAGAATATTTTTATGAACAGATAATGGGTTAATTATGATTACAAAAGCGATAACTACAACAACGGACAATTTTAAAGGTGCATTCAAAATACACTTTGGGTAACTTTCGTACCTGTTTGGCCCGTTACCCTATTTAGCAAATTTTTTAGATTATGACCCGACTGAGATAAAAACAGTTCAAATCGACCCAGTTATTAGTTAATGGGTCCAAATTACCACCTCTAGTTGGTACCGTGATTATTATATAATTAAACATAATAGTTATTTATGTAGGTGGAGCATGAGGTAAAATGCACTAACCACTTCCTGAAGTTTCAAAGGAGGTGTTAGTGGTCTCCACTGGGAGAAAAAATCCTCAGCGGATACTTGAATTGGCTGAAGAAATTTATTCAACACTGCAGGAAGCCGAAGTCGATTATTGACCTGTGAAAGAGCAATATGAGAATAAATACCATTAGATCACAACCTTGCAGATAAAAAACGCTCTAAAAGATTATAACCACGTACCAAATAGGTTCCAAACTTGTAGGAGAAGTCGAGAACGGCAACGTCCCTACTTGGACGAAGATTTACCACTTCAAGTGGACATTGAACCTATATTATCCCAAAAAAGCAAATTATAAAAAATACTTAACTAGATTTTAAAAATACACAAACTGCACGCATGTGTGTATTAGGGTTTATATATAGAAAGTTTCAATCAGATACATCCAACCTTAAGAAAGAATAGGGTGCGCACACTCAAAATTCCATTTTGATGCATTAACAGTCCATAAAGTAAAAACCGTGTTTTGTATATTATCATTATTTAAGTATTTAACAACACATTGACTGAAAATCACACTTTGTTAAATGCATCCCTCCTTGGATGCATGTGCATGAGTGCATCAAATTTATAAATCTTCATTTTTTCAACATATAATGGAAATTTGCATCGATGCATCATTTTTTCAACATATAATAGTATCTATTAATTTTAAAGATTGGAAAAGTCCAAAATTATCTTCATCGATTTAAAACCTAACTAACATATTGCCCGGGCAATGCAGCGGGAGTAGATAATTGCTATTGGTGGCAGGACTTTTTAAGAAGGTTCTTGTAGGTGGTTGAATAGTTGAGAAGGTAACTTAATTTGTTACATTATTCCTTTTGGAAATAGAAAATTTTCAGAGAAAAAGTTATTATGTGTGTAATTCTAAATTATGAAAAAGTTCATTTGTTTTTTGTAAGACATGTTTAAGATTTTCATAATTGAATTTAAAAAAATATAAGTTACGATATACTAAATGAGTGAATAACATAAATGAAAATTTGACTACATAAGAGAAGTATTAATTAAGATATAAGCTATAGAAATATATTAGGTATTTCGCATATCTAAAATTTATGTAATTTAACAACCATTCGACAAATTTTATAAAGGAATATAGATAGAAACTTCTGTATTTCCGATCTTCTTAATTACTACAATAATGAACTTATACTTTTAGCAAAATAGTTTTGTTTATAACTTACTATTATGCGTTCCAATTCTTAATGATAGAAGCCCTTTGAACTTTGGAAGAAAACATAATTTATATACTAACTAAAGTTATAAGTGACATTATAAGCTAAATATCTATAACTCGAATTTTCTAATCTATAACAACTTATTAATATATATTATATAGCAAAACATGAGTTTGTCAATTGAGATTTGTACATCATATTCTCACAATCTCACCCACTCTCTTCTATCATCCACAGTAGAAAAAAACCCGAGATACCGTTGACAATCACAAGGTTACAAGATATTTTTATCCCACTGCATTAAACGGGTATCCTGCTAGTATATGTATATATATAGACACAACACACATATACACATTTGTGGTATCTGACCTGTGCTCGTGGAGGTATAATATCTGGTACTGCCGAGAGCTCCGACCTGAGATGTGATGGAGGTAGTATTACTGCCTGTACCGAATCAAGTGGAGCAGTATTCTTGTTTCCCAAAAAAAGGACAAAACGTCCTTGGTGTCCTCGCCATTCTGCTTTGATCCCAATCTGGAATAAATGCAATAAGATATATTACCTTTAATCCATTGGTGTATAGAAAAACGTACGATATCAGCCTGCAATATTACTGAAATACCTGAACATAAGGATCTTCATAGAGCACCCCACTATCTTTAAGGCATAAGGCATCAAATCTTTCTGCAATATCTACTATCGGCTGTGACAAGCACAAAGCGAAGTTCAAAATCATATCAATGGTATTGAGGACTAGATTCCAACATTGTGATGTGTAAAATTTACACATTTTTACACGAAAATAGATTATTATCCAACCAGTATAAATTTTGTTATCGAAATTACTTCAACAACTGTTTTTTAACATTAAATTTTTTTGGGCAAAAATAGCTTTGAGTCAAACCCGTCATGCACCAAAATGACTTATTCTGACCCAACCCAGTAATGACCCATTATCCCCGGCGCCCATTTGTCAGAGATATGCAACTAAGGAGACAATACCTTGACGGTAGGATCCTGGTCTCCAACAGGTGCAAGTGCTAAAGCATCATCACCAGGAGCGCCATCATGTCCATGAACACTATTGTGGTCTGATTGAGCAGATACACCCGGAGGACCTTCAATAGCCAGTGGACTTAGCAAATCTCCTAGAATATCACCAGCAGGTGCCATATCCTGAGCAGGGAGCTGCGAATCAACACCACTCAAAGTTCCATTCGCCTGGGTTGACCGTTGGTCAGCAGTATTATGATCCTGTAAATTTACCATATTATATATACACCAATACCTGACCAGAACAAAATCTCAAACTCAAGAAGCTTACCGTGTTGCTCGTGCTAGGAACCATAACCATGCCCAGCTGGCTCACTTGTGGAGCTCCATTTGGAGGGCGCTGATCTGTCACCACCAGAGCATTAGACGACTGCTGCTGGGTACGCAGCTTGATAGCACTTAGCTCTGCTGTATCAGCATCAGTATCTTCGGCTTTTTTAATCAACGAGGACTTCAGTAAAAAAAAAGGTTTTAAAATATCAGCAAAAGGGTGCTCAACAGTATGTATTGACGCACTTTGCCATTTTAAACAGAAAAGAAAAACTGAAGGGTAAATCAACAGAAGTTGAAAATCCGACTCATATAATACTGAACCGGTCAATTTAGGTTTTGCTAATCTCTTGAATAAATCAATAAAAAAAAAATTGATTATGGGAATTTAGGCATTTCAGCTAAAACTTTTTTATTTCTAAACCATACATATACCTGTCGTTCTGGGAATTTAGGCATTTCAGCTAATATGTCCATCAGAGCTGCACCTTTCCTACTCAACGCAAAATATTCTACAGCTCTTTGTTGTATCTCAGCATCAATGCAACTTTCATATCTGAAAAGATGAGAGCTTGAGTTTGATACTACAGTCAAATTTTGAATGAAACATGCAGTGAGTTCAAAGTGATTAAAACGGACTTGCTGTAAACTGCCCAAACTTGATTCTGCAATTCTGGATCTGGTGGCTGTGAATGCATCAAAATCTTTGCATATGTTGAAAGAAGAATAGGGATTGTTGGTGTCCTGAACAGATTAGTAGGTCTTAGATGGATCATGGATATATGAAACATATCACAAGAATAAAGGCATAAAAAATGGTATACGTACGATACAGTGGGAAGTTTCTCATGTATAATGCAAAAAATTTCTTTTGGACTGCATCCAGGTCGTCTGGCCAAAAGGTGGCTATATTCTCCAAGCAGGTAAGCACTAACCTGTTCAATTAAGAGACACCATTTAAACGCATCTGAAGATTGATTTTAGCTAGAGGTGGCAAAATGGGTGTACATAAAGCAAATGGGACAAAATAGGTTCGGATCTAAGAAGGTCATTTTCGGTGCAGGACCTTTTGCCCACTATAGTAATAGAACAAGTAATTTGTGAATACGATTATATAACATACCTATAAGATTTTGTATCGTTGTTTTTGCTGATATTTTATATTATCAATTTCAATGGTTTAGGAGAATTTTATACATTTAAAGAACATTAAGAGAAACCTTTTTGACCCGTTAGATATATGAAGTGTAACCCAAATCAACCCATTCATAAGAAATTAGGTTAAGATCAACACCTGTACTCCATCCCTGGCTAACAGAATATATAGATACAAATGAGAGTTTACGTACCTTCACCATCGTTTCATGTATGGCTGGCTTATCAAGGTACTCCCTCGCTTTCAGTGCCGCATAAGGCTAAACAATTATACAATACGAGTGAGTATTACGACTTAAAATAGAATTTCAATATATGTCCCAGATATTAAATAATAGCCGGATATGAAGGTACCTGAAGGTCCTCATTGTTTGTCACAAACTGCACAACCCGAAACCAAATGTCATCACTGACAAAATCTCCTGCTTTGTCGATCAGCTGAAGTATAACATCCACATACCTAAATGAAAAGAATGAAAATGAAAAAGACATACATAAGTTAAAGGATAAAACAGACAAAGGCACTGAAAAGTTATGTACAAAAAATGCATACCATGATAGATCAGGAGCAAATTTCTCGGCAAGAATAGCAGCTTTCAAAGCCAGTTCTTCACGCATTGCAAAATCTGCCGTAGCAAGATACTACACAGAGAAGTGTCAGTCGCATGCCAAATGGTTTCACATGACTGAACCTATAATAATAACAACCGGAAGAAAAAAAGGGTAAATATTTTATATTATGTAACTCTGTAACTATGTACCTGCAATAATTCTTCAACAATGTCTTTGGCATTCGAAACATCACACATGCCATAGAGCAGATCCAAAGAACGTCTCCGAATACTGCATTCGGAAAAGTATGTGATTTCCAGAAAGAGAAGAACTTCTTTGAAATTTATAGGTGGATAGAATTAAGAAAAAGGGTATCCCAAGCAACGTGAGACTCCCTTCTAGAACATAAAGTAGGAATAATGAGTCACTCATACAGAAGAATAGGAAGTGGACACCTTTTTTATTTCCCAAAAGCTAAAATAAAAACAGGCGGACATATGACAAATAAGAAACAGCGCTTAAGGAGTAACGATCGAACACAAGCATTCCAAACACACATATGACAATTTACCAATTACTCTAATCACAAGTATTTGACACGTTTACACATGTATCATATATATCAAATATAGACGCATCACGCATATATCCTTAAGATGAATATACAGGATCAATTAAGCTCGGGGAGCCTAATCAAGCTCAATATCTAAATCTTGAGCTTGGGTTCTTTATCAAACAAAGCATCAAGTTAAGATCGACCTCATTAACATTCAGCTCTTTTTGAGCTTCTAATGAGTCAAGCTCGAGTAGCTCATTTACACCCCTACTTTTTTATGGAGAATCTCCATAAAAGATATATGAATCAATTTGTAACCTCAAAGTGATTGGCATTACATAGTCCAGTCCCAATTATGTCCCAGCCCGTTAACCTACATGACTAAGATATAGTCACATGAAGCTAGGATCGCGGTACGGTATTCCGGTTAGCTATATCCTAAATTTCGGTATGATTGGCAGTAAACTCATTCCGCATCGCTTCAGTATGATGTACCTGGTACTTTGGTACAGTGTACCCTATAAATAATAACTTTAGTTTTCTACATTTTTATACGTTTATAAAGACATAAAAAATGCAAAAAAGTTACTAACATTGTTATGTCTTAATAGCTACCAATAATTTTTTGTCACTTTAGATTAACAGTAACAGTTTAGAAATACTGGAAGTCAAGAAAATAGATACATAAAAACTTAAACAGGTTGGACAATTAACATACATCAAATGCATAGGAAACATGCCCCTTTCTCACTCCATTTCATTGTTTCAACTTTGAAAAATATTTCACCTCAATCTCAAAACACTCGCTTTACTAAAATAAAAACCTGCTTATTTCTTCATTTTCATGGAAGCGACAACTATGCTTGTTCACAAATCTACAACCACTGTAGCAGATCATCGTTTTCTTCACACGCAGTCACCAAACGAAATAACTTTGGAACATGAATTTATAGGACCAAAAGCGCGAACCCGAAAGGCCCGGATGATTTGGAAGCTTGATTTGGAACGTTGATTATAGCGTACCAGATAGCAATCCGAAACACAATCCGACAATCGTACCACGACCTAGTACCCAGTACATGCGCTCTGGAACAAAAATCGGGGCTAGTCTAGCAATCCATGTGACTATGACTAAGAGATTGACCTGGAGTAGTGATCTTATAGAAGATTGTACCCCATTGATAGCAAGCTACCAGAATTTACTCTCTTTCACTCAATTTCCTTATCAATGAGGGATGCATATCAAGAGGAAATCAATTAGCGAAGTGATGATGTGGTATCAAATACGTGGAAAACAAGAGTAGAATCACATAATCAGGAAATATCCAGTGTGTATTGGGGGCTCAACAGCTTTCTAAAAGAATGCAACAGGAATTCCCAAAATAGTTACGTAATTAAAGGGATTATCCTACTTATCAAATATGTATATCAAGGAATCTTGTCTATTCGATAACACATCATCTATTGCAACAGACAATATTCAGGAATGCTAAGGTATCATTGAACTATATCAGGACTAGATATCAAACTAAGGAATCTGATGTGATTAATGTAGAACTAGCTGAGATTTACACAGGAAGACAAGGTAGGTGCAAATAAGTTTATACTTAGAACAAAACTAGAATAAAAAGGATGTATATTTGTTGTTTTTGGTCAAGATATCACTCACAAGTCACAAACGTTTAAGACATAAAAAATGATGAGATTTGAAACCAAAAGTCTCACCTGATATCAGGATCTTTCAATGAGGTGATAATTTGTGCTTGATGTCTTTTGATAATCTCGTGAACATCGGTAACCATCAACATACGAGTCATATTCTCCTGCATGACCAATTTCAACATTTATGGCCATCAGATTGTAGCAAGAAGTAGAAACAGTACATCATCTATACTAGAAGCTCAAATATTGAGTTGAAGATTGTTGGCATCACTCTAGTACTTCAAAACTTACCAGACCCAGATACCGAATATTCGGCTCGCGCACAGCTATGAATTTTCCAAGCAGTGCCACACATTGAGACATCATCTCTTTCTCGGAGTCAAGGTGCATGACCTAACAGCAGATAGATGACGTAAAATAAAGCTTTAGTAACTGGACGCAAATAATCCACAATTAATTTTAAGGGTTAAAATGTGGAGACATGAACTTACAAGAGCAAGAGCTTCAAATAATACAGCATGAGAAGCATTGTTCTTATTTACATTTTTCACCACATCTGTTCCCATGAGTATTCGTTGTAAAACCTAACCACCACCACCAAGATTTCTTAGCGTTATCTTAACTAGCCCATGGTCTGGAGAGACAATTTCTTACAAAAATATACCTCAAACAACGCTCTTCGTATACTAGGATCTTCAACAGTAGGGAAATACTGAAGGGCCCTCATGGTTTTCACCTGCATAAACCATGTTTTCATTAATTTTAGATATTTACATAAATCACCGCCTAAGATCTTGCTTTCTTATGGATGGATAGGAGTTGAAGGTGAAGAAGGCACAAACCTGAAGCCAAGGAGAAGGAATGCCATAATATGTATATTCTTGGGGTACATCCTGATTTCTAGCAAGTCTTTCCATAACTTTAACACACTTTGGAAGACAACTCCAATAAGCTTCATGGTTATTGGATACTAAAGCAACAAAAAGACTCATTGAAGATGTTAAAACACCAAGATCTCGTTCATCTAAAAGCTGGGCCATCCGATCTGACCTGAGATTGTTAACCACAAGATACAATCAGAAAAAAGCTGAATAAAATTACTCCGTAGCAACAGTAGGTGGCAAGATGGTGTGTGTGTGTGTGGGGGGGGGGGGGGGGGGGGTCAGTCAGGTTGAGTAACAGGAAACCTTTAGGGTAGTTCAAATCGGGTTGGGTCAGGTGACACTCAATTACTCAAACACTTATATCTTCGTCTTCTTAACTTCTCAAAATATAACTAATGCATTAATTATGATTACAACAAATTACCAATACTATTGTATAAAGCCCCAATCTTGTGTGCCCCATCAATTTTATGACAATGGTCCTAACTCCTAAAGATCCTCCATTGTTTTAATCATCACAATTGATCTACTAACCACACATGAATGCCACCCCTTTACTATATAAACATACACATAACCTTACCCTAACTTTTTCTCTCCTCTTTCGCCACCGCAAACGACGATGGTACAAGAGTAGTTACAATAAATATCTAAATCATTTAAATAAAAATGAATTAAGAGGTTGTGCATTAAAAAAAACTTGGATGTCAACACATTTGAAGCATTCCTATTTTATAGCAAAAAAACCATTTAGACCATTTGAGATGGAAACACCACCCAAATTGATCGATTCATAAGTAAATGGGTTATAGTGACACCTCCTATAAACAGTAATCCTAGAAACAAGCATACCAGCCATCTACATTCACAACATCGGGATTTTTCCTGAACAGCCGTAGCAGACATAATGCAGCTTTCTTTCTCACAAGTGGTCTGCAACTACTTGATAGCTGAGGTAAACAGAGTAAGTATATTAATTATATAAAGACAAATTCCACATGTATTTTTAAACTTACAAGCAGCTTCTGAACATCAGGTGCTAGTGATTCAGCAAATTCTCTACCACCAATATTCCCAACCTGTAACATTGAAAATTCTTTAGCTTGCAAATAGAAATATTTCTTTTCTCCAGCATTTAAATTATATATGTATGAAGATAAAATATAGAGCTTGTAAAAATCCAGATTATGCTACTATATTCATACCAGTGTCAATGCCAAGCACTGAAAAGTCTCATTGCGCCCGATAATATCATTGCGGACTGCATTAATTGCCAATCTTAAAAAATCGTGATTCTCATTGAGCAAGCAAGATGTCACTATATACCCAACCTGCAGGGATCACGTTGTAGAGTTAGATAAAAACTAAACATTTACACATATAAGTAGATACGTGCTATACCTGCTTTTCTGGATATTTTGGTGCAGATATTAAAGAAACAGCTTCCATGTGCCCGAAGTCTACATCATATCCTAGCATGTATATGTAGAGCATCTTCCAGACATATTTCTTCTTTTCATATGGCGTCAAACCCTGTGACTCAAACAAGTAAAAGAACATCACCGGACAAGAACAAATCGGAAAGTCAAGTCCCAACGCAAACATTCATTTGCATAAATTCTTTATCATAGTTCCAAGAGTTAAACGTGAACCCTGACTGGAGTTTTTTTTACTACGTCCTTCGGATGATCTAATTTAGTTAGTGTGTTCCATTTCCCATATTTAGCCAAAATTAATCACCACACTAGGTTTTCTAAATTACAATGTACGTTGACAAAAAGGAATAAAATAATTGGAGATTTAAACTGTCCTAAAATCCTACTGGCCAATCACAATGCCTAATTTTTCAATTGACCAATCATAAGCTTAGTTTACCTAAAACTGGATTTTCCTATGTAAAAATCTCTACTATTTATTCAATATAACTTAAGCTCAATTTACTTTCTTATCTTAAAATTCTCTACATTTTATTAAATTTAATATAAGCTCGACTTACCTAAAATTGGACTTTACTATTTATAAAATATGTACAATTTATTAAACTTAATTTTATATAAATTAAAATAAGATTGGATAGAATATGGATACACACAATTTTTATTTAATTCTTAAGATATATCATAGCTGATTGAAAGTGAAGAGTTTTAAAACTAAAGAATCTATACTCATGTCCAAAATATCTAAACGCATATAAGTATAATTCTAGATATTTTACGTCATTATATAATCCTAATCGTGTGTATACTGACGATTAAAATCTTACAAGTCATACAAACATGCATCCACCTAAGGTAAGAATATAAAGGAGAAACAATACTATATGACTTGGAAGGAAATCTGGTAGTAAGGTATTTAATGCTCTAACTTCATTTCATCATTTGTCAACTACGCAGATATGTCATAGCCTTTTCGCATTCGTTATTTGCTATTTTCTACTCACTCCGGATTATAAAAAAAAAGAAGAAAATTTGCTGAAGCTCACTGTATTAGCTTTTACTTTATCATTAACACTTCTCGTTAACCTCCTCCTAAATGTATTACCTTATGTTACAATTATGAATAAGTCAAGTAGCCATGTTCCTATTATTATATCTAAGCACATATTATAATTATTTACCATAAGTTACAACCTAGCTTAGTTCGAACTAGTTATGTACGTTTTTCCATCCATGTCATAATTTTAAATTGCAATTTAGTGGTTTAGTCTGTAAAGTCCCTCTATGTTATTGCTAATCATGTTATTTGTAATTACCCTTATATCCACTTTTCATCTATACAAGGTTGACCATCACCATTCTTCAGGCATGCATCCACAAGAATATAGCATATGGACTAAAACATACCAAGTAACACGCCAACATCCACTCAATTGTTGCAACAACTACCTTTTAGAAATACTCATTTCTAGATAGCCGTATTTTAAAGTGACGGATATATGCATCTTATATTATGAGTTCAACAACCATAAATCAAAGGCATGGTTTAGTAGAGGAAGACCTCAAACTTGCCGGCATTTAAGAGCAATCAATACCCTAATGCACGTAGCAGGTGTGTGTTATTTGACTATAAATGACTAGAAAGTTAAATTAAAATTAATGTTTGACAACTAGTCATATCTCTAGAATAGCCTTCTATCGCTACAAAATAGAAAGATTGTTCAAAACTTCAAATTTGCTTCTCAAAGCACAATTTGAAAAAAATTAAGTTTTTAAGTTAATAAAAAGTCTTACAAACGAAAACGAACAGCATAACGACTTGCTATAAATGACTTGAACGAAAAAGGCTTAAAAGCTTGACGAAAAGATAATACTGCAATTAAAATACCATACAACCATTAAAGTTTGCATTTTTTTTGCTCGGAATAGATATAATAAAACATCTTTATCAATCTATCACTTTTTCAGTAACTATCATAACTCCAAAAAGAAACTTACAAAACATACTCTACTACTTAAGCAACTTTCGCTAAGTCATTCCCATACATACATTTCCATAATACGAATCATCCCGTATTTAAAATCAGTCCAAAAGACCTTCATTAACCGTAATTCATTTGACCTCAACCTCATTGCAGCCCTAATCCCTCTCCTAGTCTCGTAAACAAGTTTAACATTTCCTTATCAAATTCAACATCTACACATCTTCTTCAAGCTAATTCAACTAACTAAAAACCTAACTCCAAAATTTGACCTAATAACAAAATTATAATCAAAATCACACTATTAACAAATACTGAAATATATACACACACACATATATATTACAACATATATATATATATAATAAATTTGAATATAAATAGGAAAGAAAACCCTAACCTTTTCATTTTTGAAGCGAGTACGGATATTGCCAAGCTCTTTATCAACACGAAGTCGTTCCTGTTCTTTATTCCGGCAATTACGTACATCGGATATAAATACAGATAAACCTCGCATACCTGATAACGCCATATCCTCCGGTCAACTTCCGATCAGTTATGGTCAACGTTGTTAAGTCTAGATAGATCCTAGCCGTTGGTTTGTCCGTCGATCGAATCGAAATTCAAGTAAATAAGAGTTGAATTGAAGTCAAATTAATAAAACTAAAGATTTCATATTATCTGTTTGGAGAGAGAAAATAGAAGTACGATCTAGAGAGAGAGAGAGAGAGAGAAAGAAAGGAGGTGGACTAAATGAGAATGTGAGAGTTTGGAATGGCCGTCGGCGGGTGAGAAAGACGACTTTTTTTTTAGTACGGAGTATTTCTTTTTCTTCTCATGTTTTTTATATTTATTTTTTTGTTTATATTTATGTTTGTTATTTTAAAAGTAAGTATATATACGGAAAGAATTTTGTTTGTCGTTTAAATTTAAAATTTTAATAGAAATCGGTCATCATTACATACGAGATGACCTATTTTTACACACATTATCAGATTCTTGCTTGTCTTTATTTTTTTCATAACATTGGTCCTTATTTGTTTATCTCTCTATCTTTCTAAGACTAAAGGCGCGTTTGGTTTGCGGATTCTGGAGAATTTGATGGAATTGGAATTTAATTTCATTCCATAGGCGTGTTTGGTTGTCAAATCTCACATGAATCAAATTCCACATAATGAAAAGATTCCTTCATAAGGTATTGATTGAATCTCATTCCATCATATCATTTATCTCCAAAAGACAATAATATCCCACCTTTAACCTAAACTCAACACACACCAATCAACACACACCCACACTGCCGATGGTTAACCTCCACCTACAACCACCACTACCATATGTAACTGTTACTCCGGCAGCAGCGCAACCTGGTGGCGGTGGCCGACGATGTTGATGGCCGGAAAATGGAGAGAAGGTTTACTCCGGCGTTAAGAAAAAGAAAATGGAGTAATATATTATCTCCGGCCACCCATATGTATTCACTATAACCGTCATATGTAACCACTGGTGGCGGTGGCCGGCGATGTGTGATGGCCGGAAAATGGAGAGAAGGTCTACTCCGGCGATAAGAAAGAGAAAATGGAGTAATATATTATCTCGGCCACCCATATGTAATCACTTGTAACCGCCGTATGTAACCACCGGTGGCCGGCGATGTGTGATGGCCGGAAAATGGAGACCGGCGATAAGAAAGAGAAATGGAGTAATATATTATCTCGGCCACCCATATGTAATCACTGTAACCGTAATATGTAACCACTGGTGGCGGTGGCCGGCGATCTGTTATGGCCGGAAAATGGAGAGAAGAATTGGGGAGGGAAAGAAACAAAAATGAGATCTGATATGTGTTTAGAGAGAGATCCGATATGTGTGTTTTTTTATAGAAATAAAAGAATTTTCTTTTATATTAAGGAAGGATATAAATGTCATTTTAGTCATTATGTCAAAAGCATTCCTTTTACATTTTACCAACCAAACACATTAATTGAATTTAATTCCATTCCATCAAATTCAATTCCATTGAATTCCATTCCATCAAATTCATTCCATTCAATTCCATTCCATCAAATTTCATTCCTTTCAAAAACATTCCGCGAACCAAACGCGACCTAAAAGGAGTGAGGCAACCCTCAAAGGAGGGAACTGACATTTGTCACCACGTCATCATGGGAAAAGTGTAAGAAAAATAGGGGAGTGAGACTACTTGCAAGGGGTGGGGGACTTGTGACATTTGTCACATCCCAAGAGGTGGGGGACTTGTGGCACGGAATCAAAGGCTTTGGTCAAGCACATTTTAGGCGATAGGAATAAGTCGCCGTCTCCTCCATTTTTGATGTATCGCCGGCCGGGATTGGTGTGGGGGGCGAACCACTAGGCGAACCAACGGTGGGTTCGCCCCACACCCTCTAGTCTAAGAGAGGATATGTTTTTTATTAGGTTGCATTATCATTTAGCTTCCAAGTAAGATTTTTGTTTATTTGTCAATTGTTGATAAATAGTTGTTATTTAAACGTCACATTTAATTCTTAGTTGGCATAATATTAATATAAGAGATTAACATCTCCGTTCCTTTATATTTTAACATCATTAAATTACATATATATCAATATTAATACTAACAATTTCTAGAGTTATCCAATTAAGATAAAAACTTATGGTATGAGATAATTCTTATTTCAAAACAAATAGATCATAAATTTTCTAAATATAACTGATAAACTTCAATTAAGGTGTGAAGAGGTTCAAAATTTTAATTTTAACCTATTTTAAAGCATAGCTTGTGTTTTTTTTCCTACATCAATTCCCAAGTTATTGGTATTTTTGTATTTGCATGTTTTGTTATATAAGTTAACTTATCAACATAAAAGAGAAGAATAGAACATCAACAATTTTATAGTTGTACTTTTAAGGTATGATCTTATATTTCGATTACTAATCTTTTATTTGATTATTACAATTTAATATTTCATTTTTGAAATTATTGATTATATATTCTAAAAATGAGTAAGAATGGAGATTCGAATTTTATCCATGCAAATGAGTTTCTTCATCTTGAATATTAGAAGATGAGAACATTAATAATTTTATAGTTTTACTCTTAAGGTATGATCCTATATTTCAACTACTAATCTTTATTTGATTACTGTTTATTAGTTAGTGATTTTAGTGATTCCATCTATCGATTATATATTCGAAATAAATGTGTATAATACATATTTATATTTCTATATATCATCAATTTCAATACGTGTAAAAAAACGAAAGGATCAAATCATAATAACTACATAATAATATGTTTTTAAAATTTATAATGTTACAGATTATTTTTATTATGTCATAAGAGTTTTCAACTACGAAGTAGTAGATTTGTAATTTCTATGATTACTTTAATGATTTTATTAAATATATTTTTTGGGGTAATTTTGTTTTTTAATATTGAACTTACAAATTTAATTTTATTTTTGGTCTTTATGAGTTATTATTATGTTTATGTTGTATAGAGTTTTCATATGAAAATATACTCTACCATTATATTTATATTTTATCTAATAATTTCATAATTATATATTTTAACCGTATAACGTACGGGTTTAATCTAGTGAGTATTAATCAATTAACTAAAAGTTTATAAAATCTTTTTGTTATATAACAAATATATATATATATATATATATATATAAATTTATAAATATATAATATATATATATAATATATATATATAATATATATATATATAATATATATATATAATATATATATATATATAATATATATATATAATATATATATATAATATATATATATAATATATATATATATAATATATCTATATATGTTAATATCTATATCTATGAATGCATATATATATATATATATATATAATATATCTTATAATATATATAATATATATATTATATATTATTTTATTTTTGAACAGCAATGGTGATTGGACTCAATGGCATTGCCTCTTCATTGTCCGGTAGAGATCGACCACGTCACCAGCACAGTCAATCTGAGGGCATGACTGGCGGTGGAAGTCTCACTACCGTTCTAGGAAACCAGCTAAATGCTAGAGAAAACCCTCATGCCCCACCTCATTGGCAAGGACTTCCCAATATGCATTTCATAGGTGTTGAACCCGTGACCAACATTTGGCTGAAAGACATAAGGGGCATTAAATGTCCAGTTGGGCTAAATCCCAATGACAATATATATTTTCATTTTTAGTTTTTTTTAAGGTTTATCAAATAATTTTTTAACCTTGCATTTCATTTAATATATGTAAAATTACTATTTCACCTCACTTTTCATTATATCTATTACTTCATTTAATTTCAAACTTACAAAAAAAAAAAAATTATACGGCTAAACATACTTATATTTTAAATCTAATACTCCAATTAATACACCAATTTAATTTAGGCATAATACCCCACCAACTCACTAAAGTGGAGCTGGCAATCTCATCTTCTATTTTGAATCACTCCAACCATCTTATTTATTGACAATCTTAGGTCGCGTTTGGTTCACATAATTTGATGGAATCTGATGGAATTGGAATTGAATTCCATTCCTTAGCGTGTTTGGTTGGTTAAAGATGAAGGAATCACATTCCGTTGGAATGTAAACATTCCCTCATTTGATGGAATCTCCATTCCTTAGGGATGGGGGAAGGAATTTCATTCCGTCCCTCACTTGAATCTTTAAAAAATCAAAAACATTCCGTCAAATTCCATTCCTTCATATTCCAATTCCTTTGACAGATTCCATTCCTTCCTAAAACATTCTGTGAACCAAACGCGCCCTTATCTTATTCAAACTCAAAAATATCTCCTTCTCTTAAATAGCAAAACTTTCGCTGAGGTCATATAAGTAGTGTTGTCAAGCATAGGGGCTTGCCACATTGGATTGTGATGTAATATGCTGATGAAATTCGTGTGTTTTTTATATCTCCTTCTCTTAAATAGCAAAACTTTCGCTGAGGTCATATAAGTAGTGTTGTTAAGCATAGGGGCTTGCCACATTGGATTGTGATGTAATATGCTGATGAAATTCGTGTGTTTTTTATGGTGTTTATACTATGTGAAAACGTAGCTTCTTCAGTCTATACTGTATACTTATTTTGATTGTAAAGAGAGTGGGCCTTTTGATCAGATCCTCGGTTTTGTGTATCTGTGTACTATATTGATTTTTTAATTTTTAAAGTGTGATGCCAGGAGGATAATCATAATTTTATTAGAGAAAAGGACGATAAAGAGAGGAGAAGGGATATAGATAAAAGAAAAAAAGGCGGTTGTTTTAAATTTTGAATTTGGATATCAGATACTTCATAAGCCTCTTCTGGTTCTTTTTCTTTCTTTTTCTCTCTTAAAAATAGCACACTTCACATTCATACTACTATTTTCTCTTCTGAATTTCGTTTCTGGGTATGAAAAAAATAAGATTTTGATTTTGGGTTTATAAATTGATGTGTGGTTAATTGATTTGAATCGGTCAACGAGAATATAGATGAAGTTTCAATGTCTCTGGTAATGAATTCTGGGTCTACCCGATAGTGTGTTGTTTGGAGTTAATTCACTGTAACTATCTCTATATTTATGTTAAAAGTGATGCTCACAAATTGTTTGTGTAAATGCCTAAGTGAATTTTTTGTATGATTTGATCTCTTAAATTAGTTTGAGGAAGAATGGAATGTAAAGCAAGAAGTTTGTTCATATTGTTTTGTTAGTGTGTGGCTTGAAGGTAAGTCCTTCCTTACTCAACTTGGAGAATTTACGATTTTTGAACATGAGAGAGGTGATGATGATCCTGATTAAATGTCATCTTTTTTGAGCAAAATTAGGAGTTTGATAACCGGATCTGTATCTTGGCTAGGCAATCCCGATGGCAATTTATTATTTATTGCAACTGTGAATTGCAGCCATGGGTGATCTTAGGCAGGAAAATTTCTGTTACAACATATTTGAGCCTCCCTTTTACTACCAAAAACATCATGATTTTTTGTTTAAATTTTTTATATTTTTCTACCATTCCCTTATTTGTTTATAAAGGTGGATTTTGACATCTTTTCTTATGCTCCTCATTTTTAATCTCCAAGTTTTGTAATCTATGTATATTTTGTAGTGTTTATACATAAAGTTTTGTAATTTGTGTGTGCTTTTTGTAGTCTTCATGTATGAATTTCGTTGTTCATATTTCTTGCAAGCTGCCATTTTGGGTTTATCCATAGCTCTTTCAAATCGGATTATGAGGTCATGCCATGATGAATTTGGTAGGTATTCTTTGGTGTTTCTACTATGTCATAAGTTATATGCATCTGTCATAAGTTATTGCAAACTTATATTGGCTGGACTATATTGGATTATTTTAATGGAGCTAATGGTTATAAAAGGGGATGTGTTGGGATTGAAAGGAATGCAAAACCAGTTAAAAGGTATGTGTGGGTCTTGGATTAAAGGTAGTGATACAAAGTTTGGATTTGGTAATGTGCTTATAATAATGATATTGAGTATTTAATAGTGATGTGTATGGGGGTTGGTTTGTGATTCCCTAGTGTGTCATGCTTTTGCCAGAGATTGCATAAGACTATATATTGTTTTTTTGTGTAAATGGAATATATGGGGATTGGATGATGTCTTCTAAAATTGTGGGGATAAAATTGGTGAAGGAAGTTATATAGAATAAGTAGGGGTATGTTTCACAATCTACTGTCGCATTATGTTTTCGGGTAATGCCATTGAAATATTTTGATTTCTAAGTATCCATAAATATGAGATCGATCTTCAACATTTGTCTGAAACTGTATGTGTATTTGCTTTGAAATAATGTCATTTATTAAGCTTTGATTCACGATAAGTCGAGCTTCTTGGTATAAGCCAACTCTTATAATCTATCCAGGTTCTAATATTTCACTTTTTCTCTATTTATTGATTTTAAGATCAAACTTTATTATTAACTTGAAACAACATGTTTGGGTGATGGGGTGATAAGGCTGGCAGGTTCACTATTTTATAGTTATTACACTTTTGGCATTTTTGCCTTGAATGCTCTAACAAAATAGAGAATAGGTAGTTGATGCGTCCATTTTGTGATTATTTCCCCTATCATTTGGCCCCATTTTAATGTCTAATTGAGTTTATATATGTGAACTTTTGGTACTTAATGAGATTGAATATTTATACAGGTTCACTGATAATGCCGCATATTAGACTCGAGTAGATGATGCACGTGACTGCAAGACATGTTATGGATTGATAAAAGTGATGTTCAAAAATGTTAGAAGAATAGTACTGGTGGTGCGTGGTTTCTGGCAGAAGGAAGAAAAAGAGAACAAAGGCTCTTTGGCCCATCCTTGTGTTCGTGACCAGCAGGAAAGAAAGAAGGAAAGTGGGGCGGCCCACTTTTAGATCCCTTACCTTGCGTGAGCCCAAAGAAAGAAAGAGGGCTCGGCCTCTTTGTTTGTGAGGTCGGCGACCAAGACACAACATCATCAACACAACTATATATAGTTTAAGCAGCTCAATATTTATTATACTAGGTTTTTAATTACGAACGAGCAGCCAACAATTATTATTCGAAGACTACAAATATTTATTAGGTCAAATTAATTAGGGGTTTTGGTGTTTGGTTCGAAGAAGCGGCCGAGAAGGATTAAGGACTGCATGACTTCGATATCCCATTATTAGTTTGATCTTTCTTTTACTCTTTTATTATTATTGTTAGCATACTTATTTGCAAGACTATTTTATTTGACAATTGTTATTATGGATTTATTTATATTAATAATTGTTAGGTTTAATTATTTTGTCATGAGTAGCTAAGTAGCTTTGCATCTATTTGGATAATGTGATCATGCCATGATATTTTTATATTAGATTGTTGAACTGTTTCTATGCTTGTCGCAAATCCATGTTTATTGAGTCAGACAAATGTTATTAGTTTTAATATACAAACTGATTTTGTTGATTTGTTTGGGGTGAATTGATCAGTGCCCTTAGAGTCATTAATCTGCTTTGTGAAATATTAATCGGTTTGTTGATTTGTTTGGGGTGAATTGATCAGTGCCCTTAGTCATTAATCTGTTTTGTGAAACATTAATCGGTCTATAATTAATGTGGTCTCTTGACTTATAACTGAGCGGGGGATGATTAATTAATAATTTGACTCAACTGAATATGTGTTTTATTAAATTGTTTTAGTTGATCCGGCGAACAGAAACCGAATCCGGGTGACTAGAATAGTTAGCGTCTAGAGAATTTAATTAGGACCTAGACTTACATAAAAGATTAAGTCATAGTTACAAAACTCAGGTTTTAATGCATAACAGTGAATCTAACGAGAATCTGTCTATAGGGTAGTGTGAGTCTAACGACAGCTCTACTAAATAGTTTGGTGAATCTAACGAGAATCCGAACGTGAGAAGAGTTGTTCAACAAGTCTAAACTATTTTCCAAATGATCATGGCATGTGAACTGTTCCAAGTAGATGCAATCTTTTAATTATTATTCTATGTCTTTCATTTTAGATATTTATTTGCGTTCTCGCTAGACCAAGCGGTTGGACGTTTGCCCCGGTAATACCGGATTCCATTTGCTTTTATTTTAATTAGTTTTAATAGGAAATCGTGACAACCCCCAAATCCTATAACTACACCTAGCTACTTTCTTAGACATAGTCCCTGCGAACGATCCTGGTCTTACCTATTTACTATACTATGAACGAACGGGTCCATTGCCCGTGAGTGAGTGTAGTAGAGAAGTTAACCTTGAAATTTATAAATTTAAAACTTGTGTGAAATTAAGTTAACAAATAACGCTCATCAAATTTTTTGGCGCCGCTGCCAGGGACTATCGACTTAAGAATATAGTTAGGTTAGGGTAATTCGAGCTTTTTCGTGTCTACACGGAAGCGTTAGTCTTAGTCTTTTTAGGATTAGTTTAAATTTTTAGTTATTTAAGCTTAGGTGTTCATTTCATTTTCATTATTATAAAAAACCATAAAAATTTAAAAATTTAAAAAAATCCAAAAATATTTTGCTTTACTTGTCTAGATTAGTTTTGTTTAGTTTTAGTCGTTTCTTTTTATTATTAATAATTAGTGCTTTTCACGGGTATAGCTAGTGTCTGTTTTGCAGGATTAGCATCACTCATGGAATTTGAAGACTGTGAATCCGATAATGAGTATGTGCCTTACATGGAGGAACAAGCAAGGCAAATAAGGATACGCGACTTCAGAAAGGAAATGGAAGTGATCGACCAATACTACAAGCGCATTGAAAGGGAGACTGAACGCTTGTGCATGGAAACAAAGAGAGTCAAAGAATTGAGAGGTACAACAAATTTCGCGATTGAGGCGAGCAAGTTAGTGAAGGAGATGGAAGCGTTTGAACAACTCAAAGAGGAGTTGGTTAAACTAAAAGAAGATGTAATGAACCACTACGAAGAAATGCAAAAGGATTGCAAGTTTGGCAGTCGCCCCCCGAAGATGGAGATGGTTATGAAGTATCACATCCGGAACAAAACAAGATTCATCTTGTTGATGTGGAGAACATTTCCTCAACCACTGATGCAGTCCCGGTCGAAAAGAAGCAAGAGAAAGGCGAAACAAGCAAAATCGAGAAATCTGACGTCGTTTCGGAGCCTCCAGCGCCGCTGGTCCTTCAGGCCAGCGCCGCTAGTGACCACTAGAGCCGCTGGGATACTCCCAGCGCCGCTGGAAACTCCGCCAGCAGCCCGAATTCTCGCGATTTATCATTTTTAGCTCATTTTCAAGGTGCCGATGAAGCCCAAATCGCTAGTAAAAGCAAAATCAATCAAGATGAGGCTATTTCAGGCACCGAAGAGGGGACGATCTTTCAAGAAGTCGTGATTGAACAAGAGCATGTGATCCCGATACAAGAGGATCCGAATAAAAGGAGTCGCGTTGATCAAGGTGAAGCACCACATCTGGAACCAAACAAGAGCAAGCTTGTTGATGAGGAGAACGTTTCCTCAATAGTTGATGAAGTGCAGGTCATACGGGTGCCAAACGAAGAAGGAACAGAAGAAATCGAAAAGTCAGACGCTGTTACGGAAGAACCAGTGCCGCTGGTGACCACCACCAGCGCCGCTGGCAGTTCCAGTTCGCGTGAAAATTTGTTCCTTGCTCACCAATTGAATGTCGATGACGCCCAACATGCTTATAATCGCGAAATCAATCTACTTGATGATGAATCGAGCGAAGGAAAGTGCCCGAATCCTATCAAACTTGTGAGAAGAAGGTTTTCTTCTTTTTATGATTTTGTAGGAATTGACGGAAAGGATGCAACGGGTGAAGAATCCCCAACAAACAACGAGGCACTTGAAGAAGATGAGGAGGAGAATGTAGAAGAAGTTGAGATGGAGAAAGAAGATTCAACCCCAAGGCGAGGAGACCAAGATGATTTGAACGGGGACGATCATGACATACCACATCCGGAACCACATGAGTCAAGTGATGAGAATGGGAGTGACCGTGTTGATGTGGAATTGGAGGAAGAAGGTGAAGTCGTTTGGGATGAAGCCGAATATGAAGACGAGCTTGAAATCGTTTGGGATGAAGAGATAGTGACGACCGCGACCATGGAGATCAAGCTTGTATCTACCATGAGGATTGTGCCGCCCATCATTGAAGCTCATAAGGAAGAACGAAAAGAAGTCAGTTGGGAGAAGTCCAATGTCCGAATCGAGGATTTCTCACTCTTTAAGTTTAGACCTCCCGACACTTTAAGTGTGGGGGAGTCTATAATCCCACCGACTCGAGACAAAGTGAATCATATGTTCACTTATTCAGGTAAGTTTTCTGAACCCTCTCTCAATTTTACATTTATACCTAATGATAATTGGCAGGTCCCGGAGATTGAAGGATTAAAAATCAAGAAGAAGATCAAAGACGATACTGGCCCAGATAGAAGCAGAGCCGCTCCTACTGCAGGGGAGCGGCGCTGGTGGCTTCAGAACAACAACCAGCGCCGCTGGGCAGCCCTGCCAGCGCCGCTGGTAGCCCCATTTTAGACACAGTCGCGTTCTAAGTTTGTTTTGACCTCGGAATGGAAGTCCAATCAGATCCGGATTATTTTTCTACAACAAACGGAGCGTGAAACAGGTAAGCATTCGAACTTATTTGATTTATCATTTGCTAACATGCTTTCCTTTCATTTATCTGCAGGAGTGCCAAAGTCGCTGACATCTTTCAAGAAGATCATGGCACGAAAGAAGGAGCCGGATAAACGGGATACGACTCTCAAAATGGAGGAATGTGAGAACACAAGTCGGGATGATTTGCAACCCAAGTCGGGTCATCTAGGGAGCTTTCTTAATCTTACTTATTGCGATTTTAATTATGGTTTTAGTTGCATTATGTTAAGTAATTTTAGGGCTAGTAGTAATTTCATGCACTATTGTTTATTCTTTAAACTAGCCCCGGACCCCTTAGCTCCCGACCCTTTTGAATGGATGAACATGAGCTTTGAATTGAATTACTTGAAAATAGTGTGTCATAATGGTAATTTCAAAGTTTTGTATGTTCGTATGAAAGGATACATTTTTAAGATGAACTTTGTAAAGGAAACAAATCATTTCAACGTCTTAAAAGTGAACTTTGATAAGGTGAAATATATTGGTTGGGTAATGGTTAAGTTTAGATTCACATATTTTCACCTTATTCGCGTAAACCGCCCGACACTTTAAGTGTGGGGGCGTTTAAGACCCCACCATGGTAAATTTGGGGAATGAGTCCGGCTGAAGACTCGGTAAATTTAGCGCTTCTTGGGAGGCAACCCATGTATGTGTTTTATTTTTCATGCATTAGGTTAGTTAGTTTAGTTTATTTATTTGTCATTTCGTGTTATAATAAAAATTGCTTCTTGTTCTATATAAATGTAAGTAGTGAATTATTCAAGTATCCTTGTACCAAGATTCTTTAGGTTCACTAATTAGTTTATGAAAAAGTCGACCGGTCTATAATCGACTAAGTCTACTTGTCTTTTTATGAGTCGAGTGGTTGAACAAGCAAGTAATCGTGTCTTTTCATTTTAGTCTAATTTCTTTGTTTTAGTTTTAGTTTGTTCTTTTCCGTTTTGATATTTTGATTTAGATGTGTAGACAACAGGTTGATCATGAGCTTGATGGATCATTGCACGTGGTAAGGAGGAGAACATCAAGGAACAAGGTTACACGAGCTCAAAGAGGTGTAGTGACGGTTTGAAGAAGAATCGGGTCGAGATACAACAATCAAGACGGAGGAAAAATGGTTCACATGGAGAATATGGCGTTGTCTTGGTATTTTGGCCATAATGTTTTCATCCGATGTCCGTTTTCGACGAGTGACCAGGCCACGGAACCGGGAGAGGAAGAGCTACAACTTTGATTTTGAGCAGATTTCGTCATTCAGGACCCACCAGCGCCGCTGGGCCCACTTAAGCGGCGCTCACAAGCAGCAGATGCATATCCTGCGCCGCTCAGATGTCCAGTGGTAGTTCGAACTTCATTTTAAACCTTGTAAACACATTCCTAACCCCTCTCAATCACCCAACACTTATCAAGAGCCGCTCAAACCTCTGTTAGCACATCCAGATCACCGAAAAAACCAAAAAAACCCAAAAAATCCAAAAAAATCAAAAAAATCAAAAAAATAAAAAAAATCAAAAAATCAAAAATACCAAAAAGAAAAGGAGATGGAGGAACTTCAATGGATCGCCATCAAATGGAGTCGACTCAAGCTTTGAAGATCATCATTCACAGTGACTCCACATTTTCCATCTCCAACTGCTTAAACCCGGGAAGTTTCGTAACTCTTATCTTTTTATATATTTTTTTTCCTATTTCCCTTTTGTTTCTAATGCCTAGTACAACGAGGACGTTGTACAATTTAAGTGTGGGGGGATGGAATAGGAAAAACCCGGTGTTTAATGTTGTAACACCCCGACTAGGGCGGAAACACGAGATGCCACAGAACGACATGGTACAAAAAGATTAAGTAGAAAACATCAACGTAAAGTTCCAAATGACATTCGAACCCCAAAAGATTACAAGTTCAAGTCGACGTTTAACAATCATTACATAACCAAATCCATAACCAAAAGACCAAATGTTTGCATTACATAAGTCCAAGCACATTACAAATAAGCTTCCAAAGAGGCGGTCAAGCTTAGAACCTATTGCTCTATACCTGAAAAGCATGAAGAAAAAGTGTCAACTACGAGAGTTGAGTGAGTTCATAGGTTTATTCTAACAACACATATATATTTAATCCAATTCAAGAAGTAATATGTCATAAAATTTCCAAGGGTTCCATCATACTATCCATACCCAAACCGTATGTTCAATCAATAATAACCAACCATAAATAATATCAATAACACTTGGTCAAAGGAATAATTTGATGAGTTTGTCTTGAGCCACTACTAAGACCCTTCACGTCCAAATAATAATAATGATAATACGTCCCGCAGAATTAGTAATCGAAGCACATGCTGTCAATCACGTGCAATAATAATAAAGGGGTCGTGCCATGGAGACGACCAATAATATATAAAGTAGATTAGAGCACCCCATGACTGACACCGTTGAAGGCGGCCACGTAGGCGGCCAATCAACCTGTCGCCACTGATGTGAGTGAGGGGACGAATCCTAGTTGCGCAACCCTCTAACTACAGGCCTCAATGAGTTAATAGTAGTGTACAGGGGACCACCGTTTGACAGTACTCAAGCTCATCATATAACATATAACACGTTGAACATACAATAACATTCCCATATCATAAACATTCTTTCAAAGTATCATTTCATATAAAGAAAGCAATTTTAGTTATTCATGCTTTTCACCCCGTAAGTAAAACACATAAAAGAGTTTGAAAAGGGGGCTATGACTCACTTGATTTGAGAGTTGATAGGGCTGATCAAATACGAGTCCTTCGCCTAGTTTTGTTGCTCCTCAAGCAAGCCTAAACCATATTGACATATACGCACGACATAAGTTCGTGTGACATGAACTAGTAAGCTAGATCATGAGATGTATACTAGTAGACTTGCCCATCTTTGGTTGTTATTAGATTATGGAGTTCAAGTGCATTATATTGCTCTCCAAGTTTGGTTAGAAGATATTTGGAGGAGAAAGTCATTTTCTCATTATACGTATTTATATGTTGTTGGAATTTCGGTATCTTGGCTTTGATTTGTCATGGTTTCCATTATGGGTTTTACTCATTCTTGATACTTGTCATTAGTTACTTAATAATATTCATTTTTGTGAATATTTTATGATTTATAAGTTTTTATTTAATTTAATATTATTTAATTAATTATTTATTCATTTTATTGATTTATTAATTAAATAATTCCTTAAAAATACTTTTAAATGCCATAATTGTCTTTATAAATTATGAATAATTATAATTGAGTTATATACTGATTTTTATGCTTTTTAACTTATAATTTTATGTTTTATATATTTATTTGTGTATTTTTCCACTAATTTAATAATAGTGATTAATTAGTGATTTTTACATAATTATTTACCTTTAAATCATGTAACACTTGTTTGTTAGCTTTTAATTATTTTTCTCCAGTAGATTTGAGTTATTTTTACCATTGGTTATGATGATTTAACCACATTCTTGATTTACATAATTTATTTATTGATTTATATGTCTTTTAATTACCATTTAAATTCAATAATTCATGGAAATTCTTAGAAATCACCACTAAACATTTTAGCCAAAAATCCCAGGCCTTTTAGGTAACTTTTATCAATAAAAATTCATATCAATTCAACCTCTCTTGTGTCTTGCTTATTTTGAGGACTATAAGCTTAAAAATCGTTTACCGAAATAGTGATTTTAGCCTCATTTCTTAAGCAATTAAAGTGCTTCAAAATGGATTTTCATTCTTGTTTCATTATTTCCAGAAAGTTCATCATATTTTGGTGTTCCAAGTCGTGATAGTGGTGGTGGTGTGATATGTGCAATTTAGTGCTTTCGGTTGGTGCTTATTTGACCCG